>CM057340.1:126939453-128139453 GCA_030015575.1 Agapanthus africanus | reverse complement strand
CATAGTTTATTCTCTACATGAGTTAGTGTATGAAACTAACTCATCCATGATTGCTATTCTCACCTCATGGGTTTCATTCTCTTCTCCACTTCATTTTCTTCTTCATCAAGAGAAAGCTTTCTAGCTTTTCTCAAGGTGAAGAAATATTGTGAGAAAAATAAATCTAAAGTGAGCAAAATTCCTACTTCATCATCCTCTACTATACTAGCCATTTATTTTAGAGTGTTTGCTTCACTAATTCCATATTAGTGAAGAGGTAGCTTGAGTTGGTGTCTCCTCGACGTAGATCATCTTCGACCTCGAAGACTTCAAGCAAGCTTATTCCGTTCATCTTGTGGAGCCTTTCTAGAGTCCGGGAATTCACTACTTGGAGCGAAGGAACTACTATACGGAGCTATTAAAGTGAAGGACCAGTCTACAAAGGTTTTATTCCTTGTTCACTTAGATGTAAAGATGTTTACATGTTTTATTGTCCAATTCTCTAGTTAAGATTCTAGGTTAGGGTTCTTTAGTACGGCAAATTTTTGAAATTGGTATGGACGATGCCTCCCGAAATCTTGCTGCCATCCAAGGGAACCCTGCAGTGGTATCAGAGCCATGCTAGAGAATTAGACGATGTTTGTAGAATTACGAAACCGAAACAACTCCGAAATGCCTGATACTAAAACCTAGTTTCTGTCGTTTTTAAAATGGTGTCTAAAATTTTTTTAAGTAATTGCAGAATGTTATATGAGATGTAACATGAACACAGTAAAAATTTGACTCCCCCTCCCCGGAATTTGGCCGGCGACTTCAACTCAAAATCCGAGCTCGCCGGATTTTTGGTGGTATTTTGGCTTCAAATTTTTACACTGTTCCGGTCTCTGGGTTTTGGTGTTTCAGGTGTTACTTGTTTTTTCTAAGATTGCATGTGATATGGTCTTACTGTATTGGTAATTTTGAGTGTTTCGTATTCGTAATTTTAACATTGTTTCGGGTTTTTTAGACGACGTTAAAAGTTCGAACAGATATCAATAACCCAATTTTTCCCTCACTGGAAATTTTTCAAGAGTTGGATTTTTTCCAAGTTTAAAA
Source organism: Agapanthus africanus (assembly GCA_030015575.1). Taxonomy (NCBI): domain Eukaryota; kingdom Viridiplantae; phylum Streptophyta; class Magnoliopsida; order Asparagales; family Amaryllidaceae; genus Agapanthus; species Agapanthus africanus. The sequence continues at coordinate 128,138,379 of CM057340.1, read as the reverse complement.
TCTTCAAAAAATCATGCAGGTGATTCTGTAGACCCTCTAGAAGAACGAAACCCTAACTCGATTCTGTGACCGTCGAAATCGCCATAAACCCTAGGATTTGTGGTAGTTCCACGGCGCTATAGGTGAGGCAAGGGTTGATCCTTCTATGGTTGGTCCATAGGTGCTGTGGCATGTTCTGGGTACTTTTTAAACTCCGCTCAAGTGTTGAGCTCTTTGGGAAATTTTGGGTGTTTGTTTACTCGATCAAAAAGTTTAACATCGTCTAGCTATCTGTGATTGTGATACAATATTTGGAATCCACAATAATTAGTTATGTGATAACTAGTTTGAATTTTATAAATATAACAATTTAGTCTCATTTGATCGGTTGACACAGAATTTTGATGTGGATCAAAAGTCCGTCGCAATCACGTAGCGTACATGGATACTCACCGGGTAACCTTACTAGATAGCCACGCCTCATAGCCCCAACCAAGTGACTGTAGGAGAACCCCGTCGCCAAAAGTATCCGTTTGGGTGCTCGCGGCCGCGGTGTTCCGCCTAAGTGCACTTCGTCCACAGTATCGGGGGTGCGGCCGTCTACTAAAGTTTCCGATGAGCATTCGATCAGATTATCGGGAATCTTGTTGAATTACCCGACAGGTTATTGGAAAGTGTTTTCAATATCGAGACTAAAATGCGGGGTTTATAATTGTTAGGCATGTGATATCTAAGGAATTCATTTGGTTGGGCATGAAATCCAAAGTATGTGATACATTGGGTTTATGATGTCTAAGGTGGTTGCGGATTCTAATTGTTGTAGTTTTTCACTTTCTTTTCTGCGACCGTAAGTGTAATATGTGGTGTATCGCCGGTTTCGTTGCTATATGTCAACGACAATTGGGATACGCATATTTACTTACGTTGATGACATATGATGTTATGTGTTGCTGTGATATGTTATATTGGATCGTCATGTTTCGAATAGCCGGGGGTTTTTATGTGAGATGAGAGTTCTTTCATTTTCATTCATGTAAAAACTTGTATGTAATATTATTTTATTGGAACACTTCCGGGTTGAGGATGATGTCGCCATTAATGTATATTATTTATTTTTCCGCATTAGGATAGACCCAAGGTGGAGAGCACAAGTAACCGGGTTCTAGGGTCCAGTGGGAGAACATCTTGAGGAGTCGATACCGGGTCTCCTAACTCTAGAATCGGTAGGGTTGCTTGCCGCTCTCGTAGGGGTCTAGGGATGTGGGTTTGGTTATTCATCACGACCGTGGAATCCGCGTTTTTTATTGGCTTAATTTAAAACACGGAATTCCAAGTATATCCAATATTTCATATGTGTTCTTCTGCTGCTGATATTCTATGATGTGATCACTTGATATTCTGAGACGAATACTTATATTTTATATATATGATATAAAATAAATATTGCTGCTTTCATTTCTTCTGTGATGCTTAGGATGCATAATTGATGGGACTTCATTAATGAGATTAATAAAATAAAGGAAACCTAAAGATGTTGTAGAATCTTGTTTTAAAAACTGGTAGCTCTAGTTCTTGCTTTGCATAGCGGTATTCCTTGTAGAATATCCAGCACCTTATTCGATAAGGAAAGAGCCGAGATCCCTTCACCGGGAGTGACCTCTTTAGCGAAACTGGCAGATGCTACAACCTACTCGGTTTTGTTTTTGATTGCTTCTCTAGTTCTTGTTTTGCATAGTGGTATTTGTGAAATATCCTGCACCTCATTCGATAAGGAGGAAAGAGTCGAGATCCCTTCACCGGGAGTGACCTCTTTAGCAAAACTAGTAAAAGCCTCAAAAACACTCCTTTTCAAAATCACTCAATTCTACAACGATATCAAGTTCATTACGCAAAGGGTTTTCTTAAAAACCTGTCATAGCCCTCCGTCATTTCAGATAAGTGCTACTTAGTATTCGTGCTACGTTTGTTGACCTCCGTCAAGACGTAGTGTGTGGTAGCTGACTAGTGCTTATCTGCTCTATATGATGCGATTGGATTAGGGTAGTCGTGTGACCTTGTTGACCTCCGTCAAGGATCGTGCGGGTGGGTTTAATTCAATCATGAAATGTACGGGTAGAACTTGACTAGCAGCCTATGGTTTGTTGACCTCCGTCAAGGTCATAGGACGCTAGGGGTAAAATAATATCGGGAATTTCAAGTATTGAAATTTACAATGAGATTGCATACCTTCTATGAGATAGTTGGATCCCGATACCCACTACGAGTAAAATTTACTCCTGGGAGAGTTTTGCACATTACAATTAGCCGATCAAGTAGGTGTCTAGAAAGGTGTTAACGGGGTTACGTCCGTGGGAAAACGAGGTTTATATTAATTAGGTCCGTGCGAAAGTACGGGAAACCTCCCTCAAAGTACTGACACCAGCCTGACCGAAAGATTGGCAAACTTGTAGGGTGTAATTAATCCCGGCTAGTCTTACCTTTTAGGGTTTGAAGGAAGATTTGATAAAAACAGTGGGAGCCATCCTGATTAGATAAAATAATAACCAATCTAATCTTGCAAAAGAATACGCTGAGTGTTTTCTTCTCTCTCTCTCCTGGTAGCGACCATGTCATGACTTAATCAAGATAATAATATGGATGTATTGACCGAACCTGCTTATTATACTGAGCTGGGGAACGTTGGTTCCGCTCTATCTTATAATTGTTATAAGTCCGAGCAGGAAATAGGAGAATATCCAGGATTTCCATGCCACCCAATCGAAGAAAGTGCATGTTGATGCATCTTCTTCAGGTGTGTTCATTACCGAGAACTGTTTCTCAGTATCCTCTGTAGGGTTTCTTTATCACCTCATATAGGGTTTGGAAGCATCACACATGCCACAAATTAAATTTTAAGAGGTGCTAAGAAAACATAACTAGGAATCGAACTAGAAATATTGAGTAACAACTAATAGTATCACATACAAAAGTTAATCTATCACTAAGTGGAGAGACTACAACCTTTGTAGACCTCCTAGGGTGACTCCTTGGATCTTCTAGAGTTTGGAACGGCTCGCTTGAACACTTCCGAGTCCACGACGATCCACCCGAAGTCCTCTGCTCAAAGCTTGTTGCTTCACTTGGTCTTTCAAATCCGTGGAGCAAACACCCTACACAAAAGAGCTAGGGATATGTAGGATGATGAAGTGGTTTATGTTCTCACTTGAAAATCCTTTCTTTTTCTTTTCCTCACTCAAAACAAATCTCAAAAGAGCTTGAAGAAGGAGGAAGATGAAGATGGCAAAGCTTTTTCAAGATAATGATAATTGTTATGTTTTAAAAATAGAACAAGAGGATATATATGTGAGACACTCTCACAACAAACCATGGTTAATCTAAATATCTAGATATTTTGTGATGAGTTAAAAAACAAAGGAAATTAACCAAGGGTTAGTCAAAGGTCAAACAAAGAAGAGTGTGGAAACTATGAGTCATTTGGAAAGAATGAGTCATTAGTTAATTTTCTTTTTCTTTTATCTTAAAACAAAAATCTATATATTAATATGAACCATGTGAGTCTTGCATTGCCATCTTCAATATATCAACAACCATGATACATATGCATGCATGTATGTATGCATTCACATCAACATGTGTATGTATAAAAGTGAGCTAAAAGTCATTATTAAATCAACATTTGATTTAATAAACCGGTCATATCACATACGACCCGACCAATAGTAAACACCCGATTAACATACGGTATCTCATACACGCATTTAATCGAGCTCCCACGCATATCTCATATGCACACCACATCGTTTTGCCTGAGCTAGGAAACTTCTGTGTGGGACTCTAAGACTCGTCAATACGCCGGCAGTAGATGATGATCACATCAAACACCTACAAGACGCAAGCGGTCAGCTAAACGTAACGACCACCCGGGTATTGAGCGATCAGAAGAAGAACAAGCGAACCTGTCAAAACTCCCGTCAATCCAACTGGCAACACTTACCGTACAGTCCGGTCTCTTCGTCAGATATGCTGCATATCGAGTCTAGGGATGGAATCGTCGACACCAATAACTCAATAAGTCATGTCGGTATATGGTCTACAACAGATCGAGAAACTACTGATAACACTTATCAGTAATATCTCAGCAGCCCTGGCCAGAGACTTCCTGTTATAGCCAATCGTGCACAGCGCAACATCAACCCCCAATACCGGGAGAGACGAAACCCCTCCTATCGCTCATTGCCTCCATGTGCCTCGGGACCGTACCCAAAATCCACCCGTTTGTACGACTCAGTAGAGCCGTAGTAGGGTGGAGATCAAAGTACAGTGGGAGGACAAACAAGACTCTATGGCAATCTCGGGTCTATAGACTAACCTGTACCAGTGTCACCTGAGAACTGCTATCTGGCGTATGATATAATACCACATAGGAGTTCTCGGTGAGTCTGTTCAGTGTACCCAGTCTCACTGAGCACCCATATACAATCTTTGGTGTCACCACACCAGACGGATATGGGATCATCCATCGCCCATCATATAGAACCAGAATGGTATACGCTAGTCTACACTAGAATATCGATGCCCTGTCTCGATATACCTACGACTAGGAACATTTCAAGAATATGCTTATAAACTACAGCTGTCCTGCTAGTATGATCCACATCATAATCCCAGTAGTCAAGCCAATATCCTTAGGGCTTTATCAACATGTACCAAATGAGTAAAAACATAATCAAGTGAACATATGATAAAGTGAAACCAGATAGCATACTATCATGTCGAGCAAGACTGTCCTCTGAATATATATATTTATATACACATCAGTACATACACTATCATATAATGGCCTCTAGGCATACATATATCCAATAATCTCCCACTTGCACTAAAGCCAATTTTTGGCATATCTCATACCCAACATCTCAAAAAATCGCTCATGCTGCGGCTGAGGGAGGGCCTTGGTGAATGGATCCGCAGTGTTATCCTTTGTATCTACTATCTTAATCTCGATCTCGTGGCGATCAACTATCTTCCGGATCACATGATATCGCCTCAGGATGTGTCTGGACTTCTGATGGGACCTAGGCTTTTTGGCCAACTCCATAGCCCCATTATTGTCACAATACAAAGGTATTGGATCAATAATGGTTGGAACTACTCCTAGCTCCGAGATGAACTTCCTCATCCAGACGGCTTCCTTGGCAGCATCATTTGCAGCAATGTACTCAGCTTCCATCGTTGAGTCTGCAACGGTATCCTGTTTGGAACTCTTCCAACTTACCGTTAGACTTGCTGTCATCCTTGTCACTCTGAAAGCTCGAATCGGTAAAGGCCTCCATTTGGAGATCCCCGTTACCATACACCAAGAACAATTCTTTAGTCCTTCGCAAGTACTTAAGAATGTTCTTCACAGCAGTCCAGTGATTCTCCCCTGGGTTTGACTAAGACCTGCTTACTACACTAAGTGCATAAGCAACATCAGGGCGTGTACACAACATCGCATACATTATCGATCCTACGGCCGAAGCATAGGGAATAATGCTCATGCGAGCTCTCTCTTTATCAGACTTTGGGCAATCGTCCTTGGAGAGAGTGACTCCGTGGCAAGCGGGTAAGGCACCCCGCTTGGAGTCTTCCATACTAAATCTCTTTAGGATGGTGTTGATGTACTTGGTTTGGGACAATCCCAATAACCGTTTGGATCTATCCCTATACATCCGTATGCCCAATATGTACGTAGCATCACCCAGGTCCTTCATGGAGAACCTTTGTGATAAGAATGATTTGACCGATTGTAGCATAGGAATATCATTTCCTATCAGAAGTATGTCATCCACGTACAATACGAGAAATGGGACAGATCTCCCTACAGTTTTCTTATAAACATAAGGTTCATTTGGATTTTTGATGAAATCAAACTCTTTGATAACATCATTAAAACAGATGTTCCAACTCCGTGATGCCTGCTTTAATCCATAAATGGATTTAAGCAACTTACATACTTTTCCGCTGCTCCCACTGTCAATGAAGCCCTCTGGCTGATCCATATAAACGCATTCATCTAAATCACCATTTAGAAATGCAGTTTTAACGTCCATCTGCCAGATTTCATAGTCGTAGTGAGCAGAAATAGCAAGTAGGATCTGAATGGATTTAAGCATGGCTACCGGAGAGAAAGTCTCGTCATAGTCCAAACCTGGTCTTTGACGAAAACCTTTCGCTACCAACCTTGCCTTATAGGTCTCCACCTGTCCATCTACACCGATCTTTCTTTTAAAGATCCATTTGCAGCCTACAGGTTTTATCCCGGAGGGTACATCTTCCAAAGTCCATACTTTGTTGGTGTACATGGACTCCATTTCGGATCTCATGGCATCCAGCCGTTTCACAGAGTCACCACTCGTGATAGCTTGATGAAAACTGGCAGGATCTGTAAGTCCATGTCACGCACCCCACGAACTTGCGGGGAGGCGGAATATATGAAAAACGATTATCAAAGCTTCGTAACACGGACTTGAGCGCATAAATCGTATCTAAACCGTTACTAGCAAACTACGAAAGGTTTAACTACTCGGATTCGAAGTTATACCTCACTTTACTTATCCTTCGGGTCTTCATCGCGGTCCTCCACTCCATGTAGGCTCCTTGGAACATCAGCACCTCAACGGCCTCCTCGAATCAAAGATGATCCACCCGAGAGCTCCTACTACAAGCTTGATCTCTAACTTGAGATAACTAGGTTGCTCAAAGTGCTAATCTAAGCTACCTAGGGGATATAGAGTGAGGTTATGGATGTATTAGTCTAGATAACCCTTGATCTCAACACATGAGAGGTTAGGGTTAGGGTTTGAAGAGAGAGTGAGCTTGAGGAGAGAGAAGGTGAAGATGAAAATGAGAATGAGATAATGATCTATCATAATATATATGAAGCATTATTATTTATCAAATAAATAAATAAATGATTAATCAACCATGCTTCATAAATACATTTGAGTGATTCATCTCCATGAGTCATTAAGCATTTATGATGCATTAATGACATGGATGAATCACACAAATGAATCACTAATCTCATTTAACGCAATGCCACCTTAACCCCCCCAAGTCACCATGCTTCTAGAAGCTTCCCGATAAATTACGAGAACGCCCCTCCAATCCGTGAAAACACGGAAAAACTTTAGACTGTATAAATCCAATAACCCGATATTAGAATCTGGCTTAAACCAAAGCCGGCTAGTAAAAACTGTCCGAAAAGCCGTACGTGCGTAAACACACGAACGCGTCCGAACCCTTGTCGTAAAACCATACGACCTCTATATCGTTTCGCCTGGAGCAGGGAAACTCTCTGTGTGGGACTCTAAAGACTCGACACTACACTGGCAGTGGGTTTAACCACAGACCGCAAGCGGCACTAGCTGTACATAATGGTCCCCAGGTAGATGTCGATAAGAAGGCCGATGAGGAAAACCATCCGAACCCCTACTGAGCCTGATGTGACAATCTCCGTACAGTCCGGTCTGTTCGTCTAAGACTATCGCATATCGAGCCTAGGGGGCGGCAAGCGTCAGTCCCCTAATAGCTGTATAAGTCGTGTCGGAGCGTAGCCCATTACAATCTGAGAAAACTACTGGAACCTACCAGTAAATCTCGCTTGCCCTGGCCAAGGACTTTGCGTAATGGCTCTCTGACACAGCGCGATATCAACTCCCAATACCGGGAGAGACGAATCCTATCTAACCGCCACTGCCTCCAAGTGCTCGGGACTGCACCCAACTGCTACCTGTTTGCACGACTCCTTTGAGCCGTGGTAGGGTAGCAATCTAAGAACAGTGGGACACACTCGAGGCGAAGTAGCAGTGTCAAGTCTGCGGACTATGCTGTACTCATGTCACCTGGGAACTGTTAACTGACGACGGGTATAATACCAACCAATCAGTTCCCCTGCGAGTCCTGTCCGGTGTACCCGTAACCTAACGAGCACCTGTATACTATCTCCAGTACGACGTACTCATGGCTATGGGACAGACCATCTCCCCAACTGGGATGAGAAGCGTACACACTTAGTCTACTCCGGAATATCGATGCCCTATCTCGATAATCCAACGACTAGGGACCTGTATAGGATGTTGCTTACAGACTACCCAGCCCCCACTAGTGTGACTGCCATCACAACGCTGGTAATCAAGCAAAGATCCTATGGGCTCTACTAATATGTATAAGTGATATGTAACAAGAAACATATGCACATATTAAAGTAGACTCAAACCAAGTAGCATACTACCATGTTTAGCAAGACTGTATATACAACTGTGAATATCCCAAGCTTCCATTAAGTAATATACATACAAGTATGATACAATAATGGCCCCTAAGGCATATACACTAACAATCTCCCACTTGCACTAGGGCTATGAGCTGGCATATCGTAGACCTATCATCTCGAATAGCCTCTCGAACTGCGTCTGAGGAAGGGCCTTTGTGAATGGATCAGCAATGTTATTCTCCGTCTCTACTCTCTTCACCTCGATCTCCCGGCGATCTACGATCTCCCTGATCAGGTGATACCGCCTTAAGATGTGTCTGGACTTCTGATGGGACCTGGGTTTCATCGCTAAAGCTATAGCGCCGTTGTTGTCACAATACAAAGGTATTGGATCAACACTGGTAGGAACCACCTGAAGTTCTGTGAGGAACTTCTTCATCCAGACAGCTTCTTTTGTGGCATCGCAAGCAGCTATGTACTCTGCTTCCATCGTTGAGTCAGCAACGGTCTCCTGTTTGGAACTCTTCCAACAGACCGCCTCTCCATTGAGGGTAAAGACATAACCTGACATGGACTTGGAGTCATCTTTGTCACTCTGGAAGCCGGAGTCGGCAAAGGCCTCAATCTGGAGGTCTTTTCCGCCATACACCAAGAACATATCTTTAGTCCTCCTCAGGTACTTGAGGATGTTCTTTACTGCTATCCAGTGCTTCTCCCCTGGGTTTGCCTGATACCAGCTTACAACGCTCAATGCGTATGCTACATCTGGTCTGGTACATAACATCGCATACATTATAGAGCCTACCGCAGAAGCGTAGGGTATAATCGACATGCGATCCCTTTCCAAATCAGTCTTGGGAGACATCTCTTTGGAGAGGGTGATTCCGTGACAAGCCGGTAGATTACCGCGCTTAGAATCATCCATACGGAATCTCTTCACTATGGTGTCTATGTACCTGGACTGCGAAAGTCCCAACATCCTCTTTGATCTATCACGATAGATCCGGATCCCCAGAATGTAGGTGGCATCACCCAGGTCTTTCATGGAGAATTTATGTGACAAGAATCTTTTGACTGACTGTAACATAGGAATATCATTTCCTATTAGGAGAATGTCATCCACGTACAAGACGAGGAATACTACAGCTCTCCCTACAATCTTACTGTATATGCAAGGTTCATCTGGATTTTTGATAAAGTCAAATTCTTTGACAGCATCATCAAAACAGATGTTCCAACTCCGCGATGCCTGCTTTAGTCCATAAATGGACTTAAGCAGCTTGCATACTTTACCGCTGTTCCCACTCTGAATGAATCCCTCTGGCTGATCCATATAGACGCTTTCTTCCAAATTACCATCTAGAAAGGCCGTCTTTACGTCCATCTGCCAGATTTCATAATCGTGGAAGGCAGCAATAGCAAGAAGGACCTGAATAGATTTAAGCATAGCCACTGGAGAAAAGGTTTCGTCATAGTCCAAACCAGGTCTTTGACGGAAACCCTTTGCAACAAGTCTAGCCTTATAGGTTTCAACCTGTCTATCTACACCAATCTTCTTTTTGAAGATCCATTTGTATCCTACGGGTTTTACCCCATCTGGAGCAATGTCCAAAGTCCATACTTTGTTAGTGTACATGGACTCCATTTCAGTCCGCATTGCATCCAGCCATTTTACTGAGTTACCGCTCTGAATGGCTTGCTGGAAGCTAGTAGGCTCATCATAGTCAATAGTGCAATCCTCTATATCCCCGTCTATGAGAAAACCGTAGTATCTCTCGGGCGGATGAGATTACCTACTACTCCTGTGGAGTGGCGTCGGGATGTCCTGTTCTCCTGAACCTTCTTGTTCTACCAAGGTTTCAGTAATAGCTTGTGGCTCTGGAATTTCTTCCAGTTCTATTGCGCTCCCACTCTTCTGATTTTCCAAAAATTCAGTTTCCAAGAAGCGGGCATGTTGAGAAACAAAGACCTTTTGTTCCTCTGCGTAATAGAAACAATATCCCATGGAGTTCTTTGGATATCCCACAAACTTACACTGTACTGAGCATGTCTCGAGCTTGTCCGCATGCTGCTTCTTTACAAAAGCTGGACATCCCCATGTCTTAATATACTTAAGACAGGGTTTCTTCCCACTCCACATCTAATATGGTGTGGTAGGCACAGTCTTGGTTGGAACTCGGTTCAAAAGATATGCAGCTGATTCTAGTGCATATCCCCAGAATGATCGCGGTAACTCAGCGTTACTCATCATGGAATGAACCATATCCAATAGGGTTCGATTCCTCCTTTCCGATACACCGTTGTGTTGTGGTGTGTATGGAGGAGTAAGCTGAGAGAGAATTCCATTCTCTTTTAAGTAACCCAGGAACTCGGCACTTAAGTATTCACCACCTCGATCAGATCTCAGTGTCTTTATACTCTTACCTGTTTGTTTTTCTACTTTATTCTTGTATTCTTGGAATTTCTCAAAGGCCTCGGATTTGTGTTTCATTAAGAAGACATATCCATACCTAGAGAAATCATCCGTAAAAGTAATGAAGTAGGAATAACCACCTCGTGCATGTGTAGACATTGGACCGCACACGTCACTGTGTACGAGTCCTAAGAGCTCGCTTGCTCTTACTCCGTGTCCACTAAACGGAGTTTTTGTCATCTTTCCTTTGAGACAAGATTCACAAGTAGCATAAGATTGATATTCGAACGGATTCAAATATCCTTCTCTATGTAACTTAGTCAACCTTCGCTCATTGATGTGACCAAGTCTACAATGCCATAAGAAAGCCTGATTTATTTCCGGAGACTTTCTTTTAAGTGTGTTATGGATACTGAAAATCTGAGCTTGATTTAATACGTATATCCCTTTTTTTAATGTACCTGACCCAATCATAACTTGATTTAGGTGGATGTGAACTACATCACTTACGAATGTAAAATCATATCCTTCTTTAGAAAGTAAGGATACAGATATGTTATTACAAGTCGTACCTGGTACATAAAAACAGTTACGCAGAATCAATATCTGCCCAGTTGTCAGTCCAAGATGATATTCCCCTACGGATTCAGCATTCATGCTCATTCCGTTAGCAACCGTGAGGGTCATGTCACCTTTCCTGATAACCCTACGGTTTCTCAGAGCCTGTACAGAATTATAGATGTGAGTTCCTGACCCGGTATCCAATACCCAGGAAGTAGGGTTAACTGACATACAGTTCTCTATTACAAACACACTCAAAGTCGAAGCCACAACATACTTCGTATCCTGGCAACTGGCTTCAAAAGCCCTGCAATCTTTCTGCCTATGCCCAATCCCATAACAATAGGAACGTCCCTCTTTTACTATATCCAGTCCCGAAACTTTTGCCCTTCTCTTTCCTTTTACTTCCCTGGTTTCCTTCAGGGTAGAAGGTAGAGATTGTAGAATCAGGTCAGTATCTGACCCATTCTCCGACGTGGTCTTCAGGTCCGTGAGCTCATCAATATAGCTAGTCATTGTAAGGACATTGTCCCCTACAGATGACCCGTCAGCAAACCTCGCTTGAATTAATTCGTTCGAGATTTCATATCTTGTGATATGAGATTGCTCTCCATATAAATCTTTGTAATGGAGAAAGATGGAAACTAAGTCCATCTTCTCGTGCTGCTTCTGGTATACACCATCAACTGAAGCTAACATGAGGCACTTAGCTTTCGCTTTATCTTTTTTCCTTGTCTGACAGATATCCATATCCGCGACAGTGGAAACTGGACCTGGGACGGCGGGATCTTGAGTAGTAATAGGGTGGTCCAGCTTGTCATGGGCAATGGACATCTGGACAGACCTTTGCCAGTCATATAAGTCAGATTCCGTCAATTTGTTATCTAGATGTAACCTATGTGTGGTCACAAGGTCGCTGCAATTTAAGAGAGAGAAGAAAATACTATTAGCAAGATGCTCTTACAAGTTTAGAGTGGTTTAATTTATCTAAACAGGATGGCTCCCACTATTTCTCGAATCCCTCCTCAAACCATAAAAGAAGAATTAGCCAGGACTATTATCACTGTACAATTCTTGCTTAACCGTTCAGCCAGGTCAGTGTCGATACTTCGAGGGAGGTTTTCCAACGCTTTCGCGAAGTTCCTTAATTAAATAACCTCTTTTCTCTGAGGGCGTAACCCCGCTGACACCTTTCTAGGCACCTACCCGGTTTATAACATTGATCGTTAAGTGACGAATCTCCTGATAAGTAGTATATACTCACAGTAGGATCGGGATCCAAAATATCATCGTATGATAATGTTGAAGGAATCCTACCAACATTCATCAAACTCCAAAATGGTATGCTCTCTCTGCAAATTTCAGTTTCTTTAGAAATTCCCGATATAGATTTTTGCCCCATGCTCTTATGACCTTGACTTTAGTCAACAAATCATAAGTCACATGTCAAGTTCTACCCGTCATTATCCAGGTTAATTTGAACCCACCCGTACATACCCTTGACTTTAGTCAACAAGGTAATACGACTGTCCCAAACCAACGCATCTATCTATGCTGTATATGAATATCCAACACCTACCAAACACTGTATCTTGACTTTAGTCAATAAACACAGCTTGAATACTATTGACTATCTATATGAAATGACGGAGGGCTACAAATGGTTTTGGCAAAACCGTGAACGTAGTGAACTTGATATAATCGAAGGAACCTGATACTTTTTAAAAGGAGTGGTTAAAGCTCCGCAATTAAAAATTCTGATCCTTTTTAAAATAACCGAGTGGTTTTTTTTAAATTTGTTCCAACGATTGAACTTTTGGTTTATTTTCTTTGCATTATAATAATGCGTCCCATCATTTATCCTATCATTGCAGAAAACAACGAAAATACCACGTCTTCTTATGCCATCCGCATTTGCCACGGGGTCCCGTCATCACCCGTTAGGTTACTTAACTAACGACAGAGCGGGGGCTGGGCTAGCGTGGATGTAAAACATAAGTGATGTCTAATAGCTATCATATATAGATATTGTACATTCGTCAGACGCAATAATAAGCATTCCAGATCACTGATGAACTTTATTGGATATACTAGCAATCCGCATTTGCTTTGAGCCTCCAATAAAAGACGGATTACACAGTTGTGATGAATAGCCATTACCCAACCCTAGACCCCTACGGGTACGGAAAACTACCCGCCAAGTACCCAAAGTGAAGCGGTCTCCCTCAACAAAGTGAGTAGGCCACTAAACACTTCAAAGTACCCGGTAGTTTGTGCACCCCACCTTGAGTCTGTCCTAGGAGCAAAAACAATAAAAAAGAAATAATACAACGGTGGCTACAACCGCAACCTGGATGTGCCCCGCAAAAGAATATTACATCATATTACATTTATATCGAATGAATGAATATTAAACCCATCTTAAACCCCGGCTAATCATCACAACATTCCAATCAAGTCCATATACACAAACAGTAAACATTACAGAAATATGCAACCCCCTGCCAACCGACATACTAGCAGTTAGGGGAGGTTTACGAACACATTAAATATTACAGATAAAAACCCAATTAGCAAATATCTTAGAACATCGATCGATTACCATATTCCGTGTCTACCCCAAAAGCAAAGCAGCACTGAAGTAACCTGGGTATAAACAGAACAAACAGATAACCAAAACACCAAAAAATAAGAATTATAGAGCAAATCCGAGTCAACTCGGAGTTGACTCGGCGGCGGATCCGCGGCACAAGCACTCTATTGCCGCGGATCCGCGGCCACACAACCGAGTTGGAACTTCGTATTTTCCCAGTATTCTTATATTTTCCTGCTGTGAATTTTAAGGCATATCAAATATTTTTTCAGACATATTTAAAATTAACAGAAACTTGGGATTTCCGGGGTTTCGTTTTCGCGTTTTCCGTCGATCGAACTTCTAATTAGTTGCTAACAAGCTAGTAATGGTTTAGTTGGCTCTGATACCACTGTAAGTCCATGTCACGCACCCCACGAACTTGCGGGGAGGCGGAATATATGAAAAACGATTATCAAAGTTTCGTAACACGGACTTGAGCGCATGAATCGTATCTAAACCGTTATTAGCAAACTACGAAAGGTTTAACTGAAAGGTTCCTAGGCACCCTATAGAGGTCTCACAAGGCATCGAACATGCCAATTCAAAAAAATGGTGCCGAGAAACCCTAGACTACGGATCGTTGGCTAGATGTCTAGGCGAAAAACGTAAACTAGTTAACTACTTAACTAGAAGTGAGAAGCTACAACCTTTGTAGATCCGGATTTCCACTTTCTTAGCTCCACGTGGGTGTCCTCTCGCTGTCCATCATGAATCCCGAACCCAATCGTCGGCTTCATCGGAGAAACGGGCGAGCTAGGTCGTCGGCTTCGTGTCAAAGACGATCTACGTCGAGGTTGCACTAGTTCAAGCTCCGACTTCACAAAGTTGTGAAACTTGTGAAGAAAACACCCAAAACAACTTGGCAAGAGGTAGAGGGTGAAGAAATAGGAGGTGGGTTCACTTTAGAATTGGATTTCTCTCACTAGAACTCAAGTTGCCATTAAAGTAGCAAGCTTTTTCTTTTTTAGAAGAAGAAGATGATGAAGCTAGTTATGATAAGTTCTCTTTTAAAATGAAAAGAAAATCCAAACTTATCATAACTTTAACTAGGGTTAAGTGTAGAGAATAAACCATGGTCATTTGAGTGGGTTAGGGTTAAGCATGAAGACAAGAATGGTTAGCAAAGTCAAAGCTTCATGAAGCTTCAATATGAAACAAAAATTGCCACCATTTTCATCTTAAAGTTTATCCAAATAAATGAATAAACAAATAAATGAATAAATGCATAATCAAAACCCTAATCTCAAGTTAACTATGGTTTAATTCTATACACTTAACCATATGATCAAATATCATCAAACATGATACAAAAATGTGCACAAAAGTATATCACATATACAATGTGTAAATCAAGTGAGAAAAATCCGTTTAAAAATGAACCAATACTAGTTAATGCAAAGTAATATATCAAATATATAATTATACATTAAATCATTAAATCAACACTTGATTCAATGATCCGGTCATGTCGCACATAACCGACTAGTATTCAATGCATCGATTTATCGAATCAATGATTCGATAACTAGGTCATATCGAATATAACCAATCGAAACATATATCGCGAGAATGAAATGCGGTATCACATACACGCATTATTCTCGGTCCTGCACATATCTCATATGCGCTCCTATTTCGTTTCGCTTGAGCCAGGAAACCTCTGTGTAGGACTCTAAAGACTCGTCAATACGCCGGTAGCAGATGATGATCATATCAAGCACCCATAAGCCGCAAGCGGTCTGCTAAACGTAACGGCCACCCGGGTATTGAGCGATCAGAAGATCGACGAGCTAGCCCGCTCACACTCCTGCGAATCCGACCAGTAACACTTACCGTACAGTCCGGTCTCTTTGTCTGATATGTCGCATATCAAGTCTAGGGGTGGTAAACGTCAGACCTCAATAACCTGATAAGTCGTGCCGATGTGAGGCTCATAACGGGTCGAGAAACTAATGGTAACACTTACCAGCAAATCTCTAATCAGCCCTGGCCAGGGACTTCCCTGTTACGGCCAATCGAGCACAGCGCAACATCAACCCCCAATACCGGGAGAGACGAAACCCCTCCTATCGCTCATTGCCTCCATGTGACTCGGGACTGTACCCAAAGACCACCGTTTTGCATGCCCTCATGGACGTGGTAAGGTGGAGATCAAAGCACAGTGGGAATCACACAAGACTCTATGACGATCTCGGGTCTACAGACTAACCTGCACAAGTGTCACCTGAGAATTGCCATCTGACGTGAGGTATAATACCATCTGGGAGTTCTCGGCGAGTCCGTCCAGTGTACCCAGTCTCCACTGAGCACCCGTATACCATCTCTGATGTCAAACACCAATGGATATGGGATCATCCATCGCCCATCACATGGGTCGAGAAGCATATACGCTAGTCTACTCTGGTATATCGATGCCCCGTCTCGATACACCCACGACTAGGGACCTTGAAGGATGTACTTATGGACTACCATGTCCCCACTAGTATGATCTGCATCATAGTCCAGGTAGTCAAGTACACATCCTAAGGGCTTTACCAACATGTAAGTATAAGATAGTATAAAGAGACTAGTGTACATGTTAAGATAAAGAGTAACCAGATAGCATACTATCATATCGAGCAAGAAAGTCATCTCTATATATGTCCAAGCATCCAATATAATATACATCATCTGTACAATACTGGCTTCTAGGGCATACATACAACTAACAATCTCCCACTTGCACTAGGGCCAGCTGCTGTAGTATCGCATACCGAGCATCCCGAAGAGTCTCTCAAACTGTATCTGGGGAATGGCCTTCGTGAGTGGATCCGCCGTGTTGTTCTTCGTGTCAACCCTCCTGACCTCGATCTCCCGGCGATCAACTATCTCCCGGATCAGGTGATACCGCCTCAGAATATGCCTGGATCGCTGATGGGACCTGGGTTCCTTGGCCAAAGCCACCGCTCCATTGTTATCGCAATACAAAGGTATTGGATGCTCAATGGATGGAACCACTCCAAGTTCAGTAATGAACTTCTTGATCCAGACAGCCTCTTTGGCAGCATCGTTGGCAGCGATGTATTCAGCCTCCATCGTCGAGTCTGCCACGGTTTCCTGCTTGGAACTCTTCCAGCTAACCGCCCCTCCATAAAGGGTAAAGACAAATCCCGACTGCGACTTAGAGTCGTCCTTATCACTCTGGAAGCTCAAATCGGTAAAGGACTCCACTTGGAGCTCCCCGTTACCATACACCAAGAACACATCTCTAGTCCTTCGTAAGTACTTGAGAATGCTCTTCACAGCTGTCCAGTGACTCTCTCCAGGATCAGCTTGATACCTGCTCACTACACTTAGTGAGTATGCTACATCGGGTCTGGTACATAGCATCGCATACATGATAGAGCCTACTGCCGAAGCATAGGGTATCCCTTGCATGCGAGCTCTCTCCAAATCAGTCTTGGGAGACATCTCTTTGGAGAGAGTGACTCCAGAGATCGTGGGCAAGTTCCCACGCTTGGACTCTTCCATACTAAACCTCCTTAGTATGGTGTCAATATACCTGGATTGGGACAATCCCAAAATCCTTTTGGATCTATCTCTATAGATCCTAATTCCCAATATGCAGGAGGCATCACCAAGATCTTTCATTGAGAATCTTTGTGATAAGAAGAGCTTGACCGATTGCAGCATAGGAATATCATTTCCTATCAAGAGTATGTCATCCACGTACAATACGAGGAAGACAACCTTACTCTCTGCCACCTTCCTGTAGATACAAGGTTCATCTGGATTTTTGACGAAATCAAACTCTTTGATAACGACGTCAAAGCAGATGTTCCAACTCCGCGATGCTTGCTTTAATCCATAAATGGATTTAAGCAGCTTGCACACCTTCCCGCTGCTCCCACTGTCTACGAAGCCCTCTGGCTGAGTCATGTACACGCACTCTTCTAAATCACCGTTTAGAAAGGCGGTCTTAACATCCATTTGCCAGATTTCGTAATCATGATATGCAGCGATGGCAAGCATGATCCGGATGGATTTAAGCATAGCCACTGGAGAAAAGGTCTCGTCATAGTCCACACCTGGTCTTTAACGAAAACCCTTTGCTACAAGTCTAGCTTTGAAAGTCTCCACTTTCCCATCTACACCAAGTTTCTTCTTGAAGATCCACTTGCTCCCAATGGGTTTTACCCCTTCAGGAGCAACTTCCAAAGTCCATACTTTGTTGGTGTACATGGAATCCATCTCAGACCGCATAGCATCCAGCCATTTCACTGAGTCCCTACTCGTGATGGCCTGCTCGAAGCTAGTTGGGTCATCATCCTCCATGATGCAATCCTCGCTCCCTCCATCCATGAGAAAACCGTAGTATCTCTCAGGTTGGCGAGGAACCCTACTAGATCGGCGGAGTGGCTGGGGTTCATCGGGAACTATGGAATCCTCTGGTTCAACCAAATCTTCTGTTGTAGTCTGTGTCGCTAGAACCTCTTCCAGTTCTACCTCAATGCCACTTATCTGTTTCATAAGAAAACTTTTTTCTAAGAAAGTGGCATGTCGAGAAACAAACACCTTTTGTTCCTCGGGGTGGTAGAAGATATACCCTTGTGAATTTTTGGGATATCCTACAAACTTACATAAGACAGATCTTGCCTCAAGTTTGTCCAGATTTTGTCTTTTGACATAGGCTGGACAACCCCATATCTTAATATAATTAAGATGTGGTCTCTTCCCTTTCCATATCTCATATGGAGTGATAGGCACTGATTTGGTAGGAACTCTATTCAATAGGTCCATGGCTGTCTCAAGCGCATATCCCCAGAAGGAAATAAGTAACTCAGCTGTACTCATCATTGAGCGCACCATATCTAATAGGGTGCGGTTCCTCCGTTCTGATACACCATTGTGCTGTGGTGTATATGGAGGAGTCAGCTGAGAGAGAATCCCATTTTCTTTTAGGAAGTCCAGGAATTCATTGCTCAAGTATTCACCTCCTCGATCAGATCGAAGGATTTTAATACTTTTTCTGGTTTGGTTCTCGACTTCTTGTTTATATTCTCTAAATTTCTCAAAAGCTTCTGATTTGTGTTTCATCAAGAACACATATCCGAATCTAGAGAGATCGTCAGTGAATGTAATGAAGTACGAAGAACCATCCCTGGCATGTGTAGACATGGGACCGCATACATCACTATGTATAAGTCCCAAGAGTTCGTTAACTCTTTCTCCGTGTCCTGTAAACGGAGTTTTGGTCATCTTGCCTTTGAGACATGACTGGCAAGTGTCATAAGATGAAAATTCAAACGGATTTAAATATCCATCTTTATGCAACTTAGCTAGTCGTGTCGCATTGATGTGGCCCAGTCTACAATGCCACAAGAAGGATTCGTTGAGTTCAGAACTCTTCCTCTTGTGTGTGTTTGTTATGCTCAGAACTGTTGATTGATTTAGAACATAAATGCCATTGCATAACGTGCCTGATCCAACCAACTTTTGGTTACGGAAAATGTTCATAACATTATCCTGTAATACAAAATTATATCCCTCTTTACTTAATAAAGAAACCGATATAATGTTGCATATCAGGTTCGGCATGTAATAGCATTCGTTCAGAACCAATGTATTACCAGTTGGTAATACAAGGTGATATTCCCCGACAGTCTTAGCTGCAACAATTGCACCATTTTCAACTCTAATGTCTTTATCACCTTCTCCAAGTTCTCTACCTTTCCTGAGCCCATGTAACTGATTACATATATGGGATCCTGACCCGGTATCTAATACCCAGGACGTAGAGCAAATGGAGAAACAGTTCTCAGTAACGAACACACCCGAAGAAAATGCATCAACATGTACTTTCTTTATTCGGGTGGAATGGGAATCCTGGTATTCCCCTATATCCTGTTCATTCCTATAACTCTTATAAGAAAGAACGGAACCAACGTTCCCCAGCACAGTATAACATGCGGGTTCGGTCAATACATCCATATTATTATCTTGATTAAGGCATGAACTGGTCGCTACCTGGAGAGAGAGAGAAGAAAACACTTTAGCGTATGCTCGTGCAAGATCAGATTGGTTATTATCTTATCTAATCAGGATGGCTCCCACTGCTTTTTATCAAATCTTCCTTCAAACCCTAAAAGGAAAGACTAGCCGGGATTAATTACACACTACAAGTTCGCCAATCTTTCAGCCAGGCCAGTGTCGGTACTTTGAGGGAGGTCCCCCGTGCTTTCGCACGAACCTAATTAATATAAACCTCGTTTTCCCAGAGGCGTAACCCCGTTGACACCTTTCTAGACACCTACTTGATCGGCTAATTGCAATGTGTAAAACTCTCCCAGGAGTAACTCTTACTCGCAGTGGGTATCGGGATCCAACTATCTCATAGAAGGTATGCAATCTCATTGCAAATTTCAACACTTGAAATTCCCGATAATCTTTTGCCCCTAGCGTGCTATGACCTTGACGCATGCCAAACAACCCATAGTCCGCTAGTCAAGTTCAACCCGTCATTTCCTGATTGAATTAAACCCACCCGCACGACCCTTGACGCATGCCAAACAACGCCGTGCGAATACCCTAATCCAATATGCATCATATGTATAAGCAGATAAATACTAGTTAGCTACCGTACACTACGCCTTGACGCATGCCAAACAACCGCAGCACGAATACTAAATAGTACTTATCTGAAATGACGGAGGGCTACGACAGATTTTTCTGAAAACCTATTGCGTAGTGAACTTGATATTGTTGTAGAATCAAATGGAGTTTTGAAATGGAGTGATTTTGAGGCTTTTCTAGTTTTGCTAAAGGGGTCACTCCCGGTGAAGGGATCGTCGGCCCTTTCCTCGTCGAATGAGGTGCGGGATATATCATATATATCACTGTGCAAAGCAAAAACTCAAAAGCAATCAAGATCAAACCGAGTGTGTAGCATCTGCCAGTTATTGCTAAAGGAGTCACTCCCGGTGAAGGGATCTCGGTCCTTTCCTCATCGAATAAGGTGCGGGATATATCATATATATCACTTTGCAAAGAAAAAACTGTAGCTACCTGTTTTATTTTAAAATTTGATTCTACAACATCTTAGGTTTCTTTTCTTTCATTAATCACATTAATGAAGTCCCATCATTTAAATACCTAAACATCACAGATAGATATGACGTACACTTATGCCATCCGCATTCGCCTCGATGTCCCCTCGTGCACCGTTAGGTTAGGTAACTAACGACAGAGCAGGGCAGGGCTAGCGCGGGTGTAAAACATAAGTAACGTCTATATAATATATCATATATACTATATACTATATCCATCACAGAGTCACAACACAGATATCGCAGCAGAATAAACATATGAAATATTGGATATACTAGGACGTCCGTGTTTTCAATACGAGCCAGTATAAAACACGGATTCCACGGTCGTGATGAATAGCCAATCCCACACCCCTAGACCCCTACGAGAGCGGCAAGCAACCCTGCCAATTCTAGGGTTAGGAGACCCGGACTCGACTCCTCGAGTTGGTCTCCCACTGGACCCCAGAACCCGGTTACTTGTGCTCCCCTCCTTGGGTCTATCCTAATGCGGAAAAGTAAATAATATACAAAAGGTGACAACTTCCGCTACCTGGAAGTGCCCCAAATAAAAAGAATATTACATACAAGTTTTTACATGAATGAAAATGAAAAACACTCATCTCACATAAAAACCCCCGGCTATTCAAACACGACGATCCAATATAACATATCCAGCAACACATAACATCACATGTCATCAACGTAAGTAAACATGCGCATCCCAATTGTCGTTGACATATAGCAACGAAACCGGTGATATCACATATTACACTTACGGTCACAGAAAAGAAAGTGTAAAACTACAACAATTGGAATCCACAACTTCTTTAGACATCGCATGCCTAATCAAATGAAATACTTAGACATCACATGCCTGACAGATATAAATCCCGCATTTTAGTCTCATTATCGAAAACTCTTTTCAATATCATGTGGGACTAAACCGCTAGATTTATAACATTCATTCAGTTATCTTATAAATGTTTGTGAATTCCAATTATTGTATCACATTCCAGATAAACAGAAAATGTTAAACTTTCCGATCGAACAGTCGAATACCCAAGTTTTCCGATACAGTCCAACTCATGAAATAAGTCTAACAACATTCAGTTCGTGCCTCAGTACCAACGGTCCAGCCGTAGAAGGGTCAATCCAACGCCTCACATGTGGCACGCCGTACTGCCCCAAACCCGAAGGTTCAAAGGGCAGTTCAAGACGGTCACATAATCGAGTTAAGGTTTGTTGTCTTCTAGAGGGTCCATCGCGTTACTTGCACTACTTAGAACGTCGTTAAACTTCGGGAAAATCCAACACTTGGAAATTTCCCGACAGGGGAAAAATTGGGTATTTATATCCGGTCGAACTTTTTTAACATATTCTAAAATTTATCCGGAAAGCCACACAGACAAAATTTGATAATCCGATCGAACATTTGAATCCCCAAAACAACCCAGAAAAATTCAACTCTTGAAAAAATATTAAAAATACCCAGGAAAACCAGCACTGTTAAATAGGAGTTACTGTGTAAACATCACCTCACAACACGACAAACAGGCCGCGGTTCCGCCGCACGAGCCATGCTCGTGCCGCGGAAACGCGGCGCTTTAATGGAATTAGGGCATAGAAATTTACAGTAACTCTTAGATATTCCTGCTGATATTTCTACATATTTTTAATACTGAAAACTCCCAGAATTTGGAAAAAGTCCAGAGAGCTATTTTGGGTTCAAGTTTTCGGTTCGATCGGACTTCAAAATCCGTCTGGACTTCGTCTAAGGCTCTAGCTAGGCTCTGATACCAGTGAAAGGTTCCAAGGCACCCTATAGAGGTCTCACAAGGCATCGAACATGCCAATTCAAAAAAATGGTGCCGAGAAACCCTAGACTACGGATCGTCGGCTAGATGTCTAGGCGAAAAACGTAAACTAGTTAACTACTTAACTAGAAGTGAGAAGCTACAACCTTTGTAGATCCGGATTTCCACTTTCTTAGCTCCACGTGGGTGTCCTCTCGCTGTCCATCATGAATCCCGAACCCAATCGTCGGCTTCATCGGAGAAACGGGCGAGCTAGGTCGTCGGCTTCGTGTCAAAGACGATCTACGTCGAGGTTGCACTAGTTCAAGCTCCGACTTCACAAAGTTGTGAAACTTGTGAAGAAAACACCCAAAACAACTTGGCAAGAGGTAGAGGGTGAAGAAATAGGAGGTGGGTTCACTTTAGAATTGGATTTCTCTCACTAGAACTCAAGTTGCCATTAAAGTAGCAAGCTTTTTCTTTTTTAGAAGAAGAAGATGATGAAGCTAGTTATGATAAGTTCTCTTTTAAAATGAAAAGAAAATCCAAACTTATCATAACTTTAACTAGGGTTAAGTGTAGAGAATAAACCATGGTCATTTGAGTGGGTTAGGGTTAAGCATGAAGACAAGAATGGTTAGCAAAGTCAAAGCTTCATGAAGCTTCAATATGAAACAAAAATTGCCACCATTTTCATCTTAAAGTTTATCCAAATAAATGAATAAACAAATAAATGAATAAATGCATAATCAAAACCCTAATCTCAAGTTAACTATGGTTTAATTCTATACACTTAACCATATGATCAAGTATCATCAAACATGATACAAAAATGTGCACAAAAGTAAATCACATATACAATGTGTAAATCAAGTGAGAAAAATCCGTTTAAAAATGAACCAATACTAGTTAATGCAAAGTAATATATCAAATATATAATTATACATTAAATCATTAAATCAACACTTGATTCAATGATCCGGTCATGTCGCACATAACCGACTAGTATTCAATGCATCGATTTATCGAATCAATGATTCGATAACTAGGTCATATCGAATATAACCAATCGAAACATATATCGCGAGAATGAAATGCGGTATCACATACACGCATTATTCTCGGTCCTGCACATATCTCATATGCGCTCCTATTTCGTTTCGCTTGAGCCAGGAAACCTCTGTGTAGGACTCTAAAGACTCGTCAATACGCCGGTAGCAGATGATGATCATATCAAGCACCCACAAGCCGCAAGCGGTCTGCTAAACGTAACGGCCACCCGGGTATTGAGCGATCAGAAGATCGACGAGCTAGCCCGCTCACACTCCTGCGAATCCGACCAGTAACACTTACCGTACAGTCCGGTCTCTTCGTCTGATATGTCGCATATCAAGTCTAGGGGTGGTAAACGTCAGACCCCAATAACCCGATAAGTCGTGCCGATGTGAGGCTCATAACGGGTCGAGAAACTACTGGTAACACTTACCAGCAAATCTCTAATCAGCCCTGGCCAGGGACTTCCCTGTTACGGCCAATCGAGCACAGCGCAACATCAACCCCCAATACCGGGAGAGACGAAACCCCTCCTATCGCTCATTGCCTCCATGTGACTCGGGACTGTACCCAAAGACCACCGTTTTGCACGCCCTCATGGACGTGGTAAGGTGGAGATCAAAGCACAGTGGGAATCACACAAGACTCTATGACGATCTCGGGTCTACAGACTAACCTGCACAAGTGTCACCTGAGAACTGCCATCTGACGTGAGGTATAATACCATCTGGGAGTTCTCGGCGAGTCCGTCCAGTGTACCCAGTCTCCACTGAGCACCCGTATACCATCTCTGATGTCAAACACCAATGGATATGGGATCATCCATCGCCCATCACATGGGTCGAGAAGCATATACGCTAGTCTACTCTGGTATATCGATGCCCCGTCTCGATACACCCACGACTAGGGACCTTGAAGGATGTACTTATGGACTACCATGTCCCCGCTAGTATGATCTGCATCATAGTCCAGGTAGTCAAGTACACATCCTAAGGGCTTTACCAACATGTAACTATAAGATAGTATAAAGAGACTAGTGTACATGTTAAGATAAAGAGTAACCAGATAGCATACTATCATATCGAGCAAGAAAGTCATCTCTATATATGTCCAAGCATCCAATATAATATACATCATCTGTACAATACTGGCCTCTAGGGCATACATACAACTAACATTAACTACTCGGATTCGAAGTTATACCTCACTTTACTTGTTCTTCGGGTCTTCATCGTGGTCCTCCACTCCTCGTAGGCTCCTTAGAACATCGGCACATCAACGGCCTCCTCGAATCAAAGATGATCCACCCGAGAGCTCCTACTACAAGCTTGATCTCTAACTTGAGATAACTAGGTTGCTCAAAGTGCTAATCTAAGCTACCTAGGGGATATAGAGTGAGGTTATGGATATATTAGTCTAGCTAACCCTTGATCTCAACACATGAGAGGTTAGGGTTAGGGTTTGAAGAGAGAGTGAGCTTGAGGAGAGAGAAGGTGAAGATGAGAATGGAATAATGATCTATCATAATATATATGAAGCATTATTATTTATCAAATAAATAAATAAATGATTAATCAACCATGCTTCATAAATACATTTGAGTGACTCATCGCCATGAGTTATTAAGCATTTATGATGCATTAATGACATGGATGAATCACACAAATGAGTCACTAATCTCATTTAATGCAATGCCACCTTACCCCCCCCAAGTCACCATGCTTCTAGAAGCTTCCCGACAAATTACGAGAACGCCCCTCCAATCCGTGAAAACACAGAAAAACTTTAGACTGTATAAATCCAATAACCCGATACTAGAATCTGGCTTAAACCAAAGCCGGCTAGTAAAAACTGTCCGAAAAGTCGTACGTGCGTAAACACACGTACGCGTCCGAACCCTTGTCGTAAAACCATACGACCTCTATATTGTTTCTCCTGGAGCAGGGAAACTCTCTGTGTGGGACTCTAAAGACTCGACACTACGCTGGCAGTGGGTTTAACCACAGACCTCAAGCGGCACTAGCTGTACGTAACGGTCCCCAGGTAGATGTCGATAAGAAGGCCGATGAGGAAAACCATCCGAACCCCTACTGAGCCTGATGTGACAATCTCCATACAGTCCGGTCTGTTCGTCTAAGACTATCGCATATCGAGCCTAGGGGGCGGCAAGCGTCAGTCCCCTAATAGCTGTATAAGTCGTGTCGGAGCGTAGCCCATTACACCCTAAGAAAACTACTGGAACCTACCAGTAAATCTCGCTTGCCCTGGCCAGGGACTTTGCGTAATGGCTCTCTGACACAGCGCGATATCAACTCCCAATACCGGGAGAGACGAATCCTATCTAACCGCCACTGCCTCCAAGTGCTCAGGACTGCACCCAACTGCTACCTGTTTGCACGACTCCTTTGATCCGTGGTAGGGTAGCAATCTAAGAACAGTGGGACACACTCGAGGCGAAGTAGCAGTGTCAAGTCTGCGGACTATGCTGTACTCATGTCACCTGGGAACTGTTAACTGACGACGGGTATAATACCAACCAATCAGTTCCCCTGCAAGTCCTGTCCGGTGTACCCGTAACCTAACGAGCACCTGTATACTATCTCCAGTACGACGTACTGATGGCTGTGGGACAGACCATCTCCCCAACTGGGATGAGAAGCGTACACACTTAGTCTACTCCGGAATATCGATGCCCTATCTCGATAATCCAACGACCAGAGACCTGTATAGGATGTTGCTTACAGACTACCCAGCCCCCACTAGTGTGACTGCCATCACAACGCTGGTAATCAAGCAAAGATTCTATGGGCTCTACTAATATGTATAAGTGATATATAACAAGAAACATATGCACATATTAAAGTAGACTCAAACCAAGTAGCATACTACCATGTTTAGCTAGACTGTATATACAACTGTAAATATCCCAAGCTTCCATTAAATAATATACATACAAGTATGATACAATAATGGCCCCTAGGGCATATACACTAACAGGATCATCATCATCCATGATGCAATCTTCTCTATCACCATCAATAAGAAAACCGTAGTATCTCTCCGGTGGACGAGAAGTCCTACCAGATCTACGGAGTAGCTGAGGTTCATTAGATTCTGTTACAGTATCAGGTTCAGCCAAGTCGTCATTTGTAACTTGTGTTTCTAGAAGCTCTTCTAGATCTACCACATTGCCATCAGCATCTTTTGGAAAAATCTCATTTTCTAAAAATGTGGCATACTGAGAAACAAACATCTTTTGTTCCTCCTTGTGGTAGAAAAGATACCCAAACGAATGTTTTGGATATCCCACAAATATACATTTGACCGATCGTGTCTCTAATTTGTCTGGATTCTGCTTTTTGACAAAAGCCGGACAACCACAAATCTTAACTTGTTTAAGAGATGGTCTCTTCTCATGCCATATCTCATATAGAGTGGTAGACATGGTCTTGGTTGGAACTTTGTTTAACAGAAAAGCTGCAGTTTCCAATGCATGCCCCCAAAAGGATAGAGGTAACTCAGAATCACTCATCATGGATCGTACCATATCTAATAGGGTACGATTCCGTCGCTCTGACACACCGTTGTGTTGTGGTGTATAAGGGGGAGTGAGCTGAAAGAGAATCCCATTCTCTTTTAGGAAGTCCAAGAACTCAGTACTTAAGTACTCTCCACCTCGATCTGATCGAAGTATCTTGATTCTCATTCTTATTTGGTTTTCTACTTCAAGTTTGTACTCCTTGAATTTCTCGAAAGCTTCAGACTTATGCTTTATCAAAAACACATGACCGAATCTTGAGAAATCATCAATAAAAGTTATGAAGTAAGAAAAACCGCCTCATGTGTAGACATTGGCCCACATACATCACTATGTATGAGGCCTAGAAGCTCAGTAGCTCTTTCTCCGTGTCCAGTAAACGGAGTTTTGGTCATTTTACCTTTGATACAAGACTGGCAAGTTGCATAAGATTTATACTCAAAAGAATTTAAATATCTATCTTTATGAAGCTTGTTTAGTCTTGTTTCATTAATATGACCAAGTCTACAATGCCAAAGAAAAGCTTCATTTATATCTGAAAATTTTCTTTTACTTGTGTGTTGAATGTTGAAAACTGTGTGTTGATTAAGGACGTATATCCCGTTATTTAGTGTACCACAACCAATCAACTCTTGATTAAGTCTAATGTTCATAACATTGTGTTGCACAGCAAAATGATATCCTTCATTGTCTAACAAAGAAACGGATATAATATTACAAAGCATACTTGGCACAAAATAACATGGGTTCAAAACCAATATACAACCCGACGGCAACCCTAGGTGATACTCTCCTACTGAAACTGCATTTACATTGGAACCATTTCCAACCTGGAGAGTATGATCACCTGTCTTCAAAACTCTGCTATTTCTCAACGCCTACATAGAATTGCAAACATGAGAACCCGAACCGGTATCTAATACCCAGGAAGCAGAGTTAATAGAAAAACAGTTTTCAATTACGAACACACCTGAAGCTGAAGCATCACCATGCTTCTTTTTTAGTTCAAGGTACTCAGTACAGTTCCGCTTCCAGTATCCCGTCTTCTTGCAGTGGAAACATTCTCCTTTCCCCGATTCCCCAACCTTGGACTTGTCTTTCCCCTTAACATTTTTGACTCCACCCTTAGGTTTGGTGGGTTTCTTCTTCATCTTTCCCTTGGCCTTAGCCTTCGGGCGAGAGGAGGAAGATGGCCCAACACCCAAAACGGGAGTCTTCACTGACTTCAGCGTGCTCTCTGCACTTCTTAACATATTAAGGAGTTCAGGTAGTTCCTTCTCCATATTGTGCATGTTGAAGTTAACTATAAATTGAGCAAAGGTGGAGGGGAGAGACTGCAGAATAATATCCGTATATTTCTCATTGTCCATTGTCCACCCAAGGTCCTCAAGCTCTTCTATGAGAGCTATCATCTTCAGAACATGGTCTCCTACTGGTGTGCCAGGGGTCATTCGCATCTGAAACAGCTTTCTGGATGCTTCGTATCGTAATACGCAAGATTGCTCTCCATAAAATTCTTTTGTATGGAGGAATATGGCTTGGACGTCCATATTCTCGTGCTGCTTCTGATCTGTGTTATCCATCGATGCAAGCGCGAGGCATTTGGCTGTGGCACAGTCAGCATCCCATGTCTTGCAGATTTCCTTATCCGCAACTGAAGATTTAGGACCTGGGATGGGCGGGGTTAGAGCCGTGAGGACATATAATACCTTATCATAAGTCAAGGCAATGTTGAGATTCCTCAGCCAGTCTTTATAATTGGTCCCATTCAGTTTATTTTTATCTAGTAGAAGCATGAGTCCTGTCATTGGTATCTGCTATTAAGAGAGAGAAAAGAATACACTCAGCAAAAGCTCTTGCAAAGATCAGATTGGTTATTATCTTGTCTAATCGATATCTCCCACTGTTTTTATCAAATTTTCTTTAAAACCTTTAAAAAGAAAACTAGCCAGGATTAATTACATTCTACAACTTCGCTAACCGTTCAGACAGGCCAGTGCCGGTACTTTGAGGGAGGTTCCCCGTGCTTTCGTACAGACCAAATTAAAATAAATCTCGTCTTCCCAGAGGCGTAGCCCCATTTGACACCTTTCTAGACACCTAATGGGTTAGTTGATTGTAAAGTGCAAAACTCTCCCGAGAGCAACTCTTGCTCACAGTGGGATCGGGATCCTACTATCATATAGAAGGTATGCAATCTCATTGCAAATTTCAACTCTTGAAATTCCCGATATTATTTTTTTTTACCCCTAGTACTCATGACCTTAACTATGGTCAACATATCATAAGTACTAGTCAAGTTCTTCCCATCATTTCGTGATTAACTAGACCCACCCACATGACCCTTAACTAAAGTCAACATAATCATATGAATGTCCTAACTAATCTGCATCATATGCAGTATAGGAAGACATCACTTAGCTACCGTACACTACGCCTTAACTAAAGTCAAATACGCAACACGAATACTAAGTACTCTACTTCCTAAAATGACGGAGGGCTGCGAATAATTTTTAAGAAAACTTTTAATGCTTTGAACTTGATATCGTTGTAGAATCCAATGGGTTTAAAAGGAGTGGCTTAAGCTCCGCACTTTGAAAACTTACTTTTTCATAAAAAGCCGAGTGTGTTTCAAATCCGATTCTACAACATGTTTTTAGGTTCATTTTTCTTTACATTAATCTCATTAATGTAGTCCCATCATTTAATTCCTAAAGCCATCACAGAAAGAAATGAAAATATAACGTACGCTTATGCCATTCGCATTCATCACGGTGTCCCATTATGTACCGTTAGGTTACTTAACTAACGGCATACCGGGACGGAGCTAGCGTGGGTGCAAAAAAAAAAGCAACGTCTATTATATATCATATATATAATATTCCATTCGTCTCAGATATATTAAAAGATCACATCACAGAATATAAGCAGCAGAAGCACATATATTATAGGATATCTAGAAGGTCCGTATTTTGTATTTAGCCATCAATAGAAAATACGGATTCCACGGTCGTGATGAATAGCCAAGCCCACACCCCTAGACCCCTACGAGAGCGGCAAGTGACCCTACCAATTCTGGAGTTTAGGAGACCCGGTCTCGACTCCTCGAGATGGCCTCCTACTGAACCCTAGAACCCGGTCACTTGTGCCTTCCTTCTTGGGTCTATCCTAATACGGAAAAGTAAATAATATACAACACTGATGACATCATCCTCAATCCGGAAGTGCCCCAAATAAAAGAATATTATATACAATTGAATTTTTACATGAATGAAAAGAAAACTCTCATCTCACATAAAACCCCCGGCTATTCAATCACGACGATCCTGCACATCATATCTCAGCAACACATAATATCATATATCATCAACGTAAGTAAGTATGCGCACCTTGATTGTCGTTGATGTATAGCAACGAAACCGGCGATACTCCACATACTATACTTACGGTCACAGAGAAATAAAATGAAAAACTACAACAATTGGAATCGTAACTGCCTTTAGACAACACAAACCCGGAATATCACATATCCAAGATTTCATGCCTAACAATGTAAAGCTCGCATTTAGGTCTCACCTATGAAAACACCTTTTTCAAAATAAGTCGGATAATTCAAAAATATTTTCGATTACACCCGAGACCGAAATGCTAGATTTACACGCAACAAACAAATTTGTAGATTCCAATTATTATATCACATACTTATAAACTTGGCGCAGTTAAAACATTCGATCGAACGATTGAACATCCAAAGACTTCTCAGAAAGCTCAACACTTGAGCAGTTTTTAAAAAATACCAGAGACTGCTACAAGTACATACAGGCCAGCACAAGAAGGCACAGTCCAAACCTCACCAACGGCACCGCGGAACCGCCGCAAAATGACCATTTTGGCCGCGGTTCCGCGGTCGTATAGTCGAGTTAGGGCTTCGTTCTTCTTATGGGCCCATAAAATACCCTGCACGATTTTCTGAGTATTTTTAATGTGAAAAAATCCACATTTTTGAAAAATTTCCAGAGAGCACCCTCCGGGCGTCGTATTTCGTTCGTTCGAGGTTTTTAACGTCGTCTAGGTTACTCTAAAGCTCTAGCTTGGCTCTGATACCACTGTAGGGTTTCTTTATCACCTCATATAGGGTTTGGAAGTATCACACATGCCACAAATTAAATTTTAAGAGGTGCTAAGCAAACTTAACTAGGAATCGAACTAGAAATATTGAGTAACAACTAATAGTATCACATACAAAAGTTAATCTATCACTAAGTGGAGAGACTACAACCTTTGTAGACCTCCTAGGGTGACTCCTTGAATCTCCTAGAGTTTGGAACAGCTCGCTTGAACACTTTCGAGTCCACGACGATCCACCCGAACTCCTTTGCTCAAAACTTGTTGCTTCACTTGGTCTTTCAAATCCGTGGAGCAAACACCCTACACAAAAGAGCTAGGGATGTGTAGGATGATGAAGTGGTTTATGTTCTCACTTGAAAACCCTTTCTTTTTCTTTTCCTCACCCAAAACAAATCTCAAAAGAGCTTGAAGAAGGAGGAAGATGAAGATGGCAAAGCTTTTTCAAGATAAAGATAATTGTTATGTTTTAAAACTAAAACAAAAGGATATATATGTGAGACACTCTCACAACA
This sequence comes from Agapanthus africanus, assembly GCA_030015575.1. Taxonomy (NCBI): domain Eukaryota; kingdom Viridiplantae; phylum Streptophyta; class Magnoliopsida; order Asparagales; family Amaryllidaceae; genus Agapanthus; species Agapanthus africanus. The sequence continues at coordinate 128,106,443 of CM057340.1, read as the reverse complement.
AACCATGGTTAATCTAAATATCTAGATATTTTGTGATGAGTTAAAAAACAAAGGAAATTAACCAAGGGTTAGTCAAAGGTCAAACAAAGAAGAGTGTGGAAACTATGAGTCATTTGGAAAGAATAAGTCATTAATTAATTTTCTTTTTCTTTTATCTTAAAACAAAAATCTATATATTAATATGAACCATGTGAGTCTTGTATTGCCATCTTCAATATATCAACAACCATGATACATATGCATGCATGTATGTATGCATTCACATCAACATGTGTATGTATGTACATATATGCATACATCCAAAAGAAAAGGGTTTAATAAAAGTGAGCTAAAAGTCATTATTAAATCAACATTTGATTTAATAAATCGGTCATATCACATACGACCCGACCAATAGTAAACACCCGATTAACATACGGTATCTCATACACGCATTTAATCGAGCTCCCGCGCATATCTCATATGCACAACACATCGTTTTGCCTGAGCTAGGAAACTTCTGTGTGGGACTCTAAGACTCGTCAATACACCGGCAGTAGGTGATGATCACATCAAACACCTACAAGCCGCAAGCGGTCAGCTAAACGTAATGGCCACCCGGGTATTGAGCGATCAGAAGAAGAACAAGCGAACCTGTCAAAACTCCCATCAATCCAACTGGCAACACTTACCGTACAGTCCGGTCTCTTCGTCGGATATGCTGCATATCGAGTCTAGGGATGAAATCGTCGACCCCAATAACTCAATAAGTCATGCCGGTATATGGTCTACAACAGATCGAGAAACTACTAATAACATTTATCAGTAATATCTCAGCAGTCTTGGCCAGAGACTTCCTTTTATAGCCAATCATGCACAGCGCAACATCAATCCCCAATACCGGGAGAGATGAAACCCCTCTGTTCAGTTGATAAAACTTCACATTTGTATTACATTTTTCCTACCATTTTCATATTAAAAAAGGACTTTATTATAATATATCATACATATGTGGGTTTATGTGTAAAAACACCATTTTCCATGTGTTAATATATTTTAATTAGTATTTGGTAGAAAAATGTATGCAAATAAATTCATTGACCTAATCCTAATAGAACTAAGTCTACTAAAATATTATTTGATATTGTTGTGCAGAAATTTTCCAAGTGTGCAGAATTTTTCAAAGACTAGAATCAAGGAGATCAATTTGTTGAAGAAGACTTGCCTAATTAAGAATCAAAACTTAAAGACCAAGTCTGGAAGTAACCACGAGAAGATTTCCAAATTCTGAAGGTGCCTAGGATTGCCACATGTCACAAGGAGCAAGACCTAAAATTTTCATCAATTGATCTTGACCTTTGGCCGCGGATCCGCGGCCAAACCCTCCCTTGGGCCGCGGATCCGCGGCAAGATATTGGAGTTAGGGTCTGCGATTTTCTGGGGTGAATCTATGATGAATTTTACCTAATTTTGAAGCAAATGATTCTGGCTTTGCACTATAAAAAGGCACCGAGAGCCCCTTGGAAAATTTATCAAGCCGACGAGATCACGAAGCCCCAGACGCTCACGTATCCAGGCTGATCATCAACTGTTCGTCTACCTCCTTAGGAAAGATCGAGAAGGAACTAGTTTTGTAATCATTTTCTAAGGAATAAAGTGTAGATTGTTCAAGTTGATTAATAAAGGTAGTTATTTTATTTAATTCTTTTGCATTTTACATTATGTTTTCCCTCTCTGTCTTTTCATCTTCTTCTCCCAACATGCGCGAGTAATTCTCCGCTTGTTAGGGTTCGTAGGATTAGGGTAGGCTAATGGATGATGAACATCTCTAAACCCTTTTTAAGTCCTATAAAGTTTATAAACTTTATCAAAAGAATCATTAACATCCTAATCGGGCGCGCTAGCAATTCTTTGCTAGTTCCGACCGCGATTAGAGATTAGATTAATGATTGTTTTGGTAAAGGCTAGATTTGAACGGAGTTCCGTGTCGAGATAAGGGTTAAGAGTGGGATTCCTTTTCCCTCCAGAAACCCTAATCTACACGCATCACCGTCGTTCTAGTTTTAAATCTATTAATGGATAAAAAGGGTAACTTTTAATTAATCGTCCATGACTACTAAATCCAAACGAACCCTACAAGCCTTCTTATTATATTATCTAAATCTCTAAAATAATCTAGATCTATATTTTTGCATTCTTGCTTAACGTAGATCTAGAAACTTTTCACAAAATTCTTATTTCCTCCTCTCTTTCAACACATCTAAAGTAAGAGTAAATGGTTCCACGTTTCCCTGAGGACGACCCGTACTCACCTCGGTCTAGCTACGCGCGACACCGTTCTGATTGCGGTTAAACTACAAACACACTCTTTCGAAACAATCAACGACGCCGTTTGATTGTTTCGAAAGAGTGTGTTTGTAGTTTAACCGCAATCAGAACGGTGTCGCGCGTAGCTAGACCGAGGTGAGTACGGGTCGTCCTCAGGGAAACGTGGAACCATTTACTCTTACTTTAGATGTGTTGAAAGAGAGGAGGAAATAAGAATTTTGTGAAAAGTTTCTAGATTTACGTTAAGCAAGAATGCAAAAATATAGATCTAGATTATTTTAGATATTTAGATAATATAATAAGAAGGCTTGTAGGGTTCGTTAGGATTTAGTAGTCATGGACGATTAATTAAAAGTTACCCTTTTTATCCATTAATAGATTTAAAACTAGAACGACGGTGATGCGTGTAGATTAGGGTTTCTGGAGGGAAAAGGAACCCCACTCTTAACCCTTATCTCGACACGGAACTCCGTTCAAATCTAGCCTTTACCAAAACAATCATTAATCTAATCTCTAATCGCGGTCGGAACTAGCAAAGAATTGCTAGCGCGCCCGATTAGGATGTTAATGATTCTTTTGATAAAGTTTATAAACTTTATAGGACTTAAAAAAGGTTTAGAGATGTTCATCATCCATTAGCCTACCATAATCCTACAAACCCTAACAAGCGGAGAATTACTCGCGCATGTTGGGAGAAGAAGATGAAAAGACAGAGAGGAAAAACATAATGTAAAATGCAAAAGAATTAAATAAAATAACTACCTTTATTAATCAACTTGAACAATCTACACTTTATCCCTTAGAAAATGATTACAAAACTAGTTGCTTCGTGATTTTTCCTATGGAGGTAGACGAACAGTTGATGATCAGCCTGGATGCGTGAGCGTCTGGGGCTTCGTGATCTCGTCGGCTTGATAAATTTTCCAAGGGGCTCTCGGTGCCTTTTTATAGTGCAAATCCAGAATCATTTGCTTCAAAATGAGGTAAAATTCATCATAGATTCACCCCAGAAAATCGCAGACCCTAACTCCAATATCTTGCCGCGGATCCGCGGCCCAAGGGGGGTTTGACCGCGGATCCGCGGCCAAAGGTCAAGATCAATTGATGAAAATTTTAGGTCTTGCTCCTTGTGACATGTGGCAATCCTAGGCACCTTCAGAATTTGGAAATCTTCTCGTGATTGCTGCCAGACTTGGTCTCTAAGTTTTGATTCTTAATTAGGCAAGTCTTCTTCAACAAATTGATCTCCTTGATTCTAGTCTTTGAAAAATTCTGCACACTTGGAAAATTTCTGCACAACAATCTCAAATAATATTTTAGTAGACTTAGTTCTATTAGGATTAGGTCAATGAATTTATTTGCATACATTTTTCTACCAAATACTAATTAAAATATATTAACACATGGAAAATGGTGTTTTTACACATAAACCCCCATATGTATGATATATTATAATAAAGTCCTTTTTTAATATGAAAATGGTAGGAAAAATGTAATACAAATGTGCAGTTTTATCAACTGAACACCCTCCTATCGCTCATTGCCTCCATGTGCCTCGGGACCGTACCCAAAATCCACCCGTTTGTACGACTCAGTAGAGCCATAGTATGGTGGAGATCAAAGTACAGTGGAAGGACACACAAGACTCTATGGCAATCTCGGGTCTACAGACTAACCTGTACCAGTGTCACCTAAGAACTGCTATCCGACGTATGATATAATACCACATAGGAGTTCTCGGTGAGTCCGTTCAGTGTACCCAGTCTCACTGAGCACCCATATACAATCTTTGGTGTCACCACACCAGACGGATATGGGATCATCCATCGCCCATCATATGGAACCAGAATGGTATACGCTAGTCTATACTGGAATATCGATGCCCTGTCTCGATATACCTACGACTAGGAACATTTCAAGGATATGCTTATAAACTTCAGGTGTCCCACTAGTATGATCCACATCATAATCCCAGTAGTCAAGCTAATATCCTTAGGGCTTTATCAACATGTACCAAATGAGTAAAAACATGATCAAGTGAACATATGATAAAGTGAAACCAGATAGCATATTATCATGTCGAGCAAGACTGTCCTCTGAATATATATATTTATATACACATCAGTACATACACTATATATAATGGCCTCTAGGGCATACATATATCCAACATCCTCTACGTCCTAGGTATGAGATACCCAATTAGGATCCCACATATATAATCTGTTACATGGGCTGCTGAAAGGTAGAGAACTGGGATTGGGTGATATGTCTTTAAGTGTTAGAGAATGGTGCAATTATTGCAGCCAAGTCGGTTGGCAAATATCACCTGGTATTACCAAATGGTAAATACATTGATTCTGAACAAATGTTATTACATACCGATCCTGATATACTATAGGGTTACTAGGCACTCTAACAAGGTTCTACAAAGTATCAACCATGCCCGTTTAAAATTTTAGCCGTGCCGAATAACCCTAAAAAAGATCTTTGCTAGATAATTAGGATTTCACAAGCAAGTAAATTACATATACCACTAAGTGAATACGAAATACAACCTTTGTAGATCGGTCCTTCACTTCTAAAGCTCCTTGTTGTAGTCCCTTCGCTGCGATCATGGCTCTCCCGGGCTCTTGCATGGCTTCACGAGGCGTAAGAAGCGTCCTTGCTTGAAGTCTTCGAGGCCGAAGATGATCTACGTCGAGGGAATATCAACTCAAGCTACTACTTCACTAACTAGAGAATTAGTGAAGCAAACACCCAATACTAAAGTGCTAGTCTAGTAGAGGATGGAGAAATAGGAAGTGGGTTCTCTTTAGAATTTTATTTCTCACAATCTTTCACTCTCTTTTTAAAACCCTAGCAAGCTTTTTCTTTTTGCTCAAAGAAGAAGAAGATGAACAAAAGAAAAGATGAGGTTAATGATCAAGTGAGTGAGTTAACCATGGGTGAGTGAGTATCATATACTAACTCATGTAGAGACATAACCATGGCTAATCCAAATGGTTAGGTTAAGAAAGATCTAAAGTAAAGACAAAGTTAGTGGACTTTGTCAAAGCAAAGTAAGCTTCTACAAGCTTCATGCTCTTTCCAAATCTCCACTAATTTTGTAATTACCTTAAATAATTATAACCCACCATAATAAATAGAATGGTGTATGTCTTACACACCCATGAAAGATGTATCATCAACCATGATACAAAATGATAACACATTTTAATATATATCTCATATATACTAAAGTTGTGCACATGTGAGAAAAAATACTTAAGTGAACAAATGTTAGTTAATGTAAATTAGTATATCATATATACAATTATACACTAAATTATTAAATCAACACTTGACTTAATAATCCGGTTATATCTCATATAACCGACTAACATCCAATGTATCGACTTATCGAATCAACACTTGATTCGATAACCCGGCTATATCATACATAACCGACCGATACAAAAAGTCGCGAGAATAGAATACGGTATCACATACACGCATTATTCTCGGTCCCGCACATATCACATACGTGCTCCTATTTCGTTTTGCCTGAGCCAGTAAAACCTCTATGTAGGACTCTAAAGACTCGTCAATACACCGGCAGTAGGTGATGATCACATCAAGCACCCACAAGTCGTCAGCGGTACTAGCTGGACGTAACGGCCACCCGGGTATTGAGCGATCAGAAGATCAGCAAGCAAGCCCGCTCCAACTCCTATAAAAGCCTGCCGGTAACACTTCCCGTATAGTCCGGTCTCCTAGTCTGATATGTCGCATATCAAGTCTAGGGGTAGTAAACGTCAGACCCCAATAACCGATAAGTCGTGCCGATGTGAGGCTCATAACGGGTCGAGAAACTACTGGTAACACATACCAGTAAATCTCTAAATCAGCCCTGACCAGGGACTTCCCTGTTATAGCCAATCGAGCACAGCGCAACATCAACCCCCAATACCGGGAGAGACGAAACCCCTCCTATCGCTCATTGCCTCCATGTGACTCGGGACTATACCCAAAAACCACCGTTTTGCATGCCCTCTTGGACGTGGTAAGGTGGAAATCAAAGCACAGTGGGAATTACACAAGACTCTATGACGATCTCGGGTCTACAGACTAACCTGTACAAGTGTCACCAGAGAACTGCCATCTGACATGAGGTATAATACCATCTGGGAGTTCTCGGCGAGTCCGTCCAGTATACCCAGTCTCCACTGAGCACCCGTATACCATCTCTGATGTCAAACACCAATGGATTTGGGATCATCCATCGCCCATCTCATGGGTCGAGAAGCGTATACGCTAGTCTACCCTGGTATATCGATGCCCTGTCTCGATACACCTATGACTAGGAACATTAAAGGATGTACTTATGGACTACCATGGCCCCACTAGTATGATCTTCATCTTAGTCCAGGTAGTCAAGTACACATCCTAAGGGCTTTACCAACATGTAGCTATAAGACAGTATCAAGAGACGAGTATACATGTTAAGATAAAGAGCAACCAGATAGCATACTATCATATCGAGCAAGAAAGTCCTCTCTATATATGTCCAAATATCCAATATAATATACATCATCTGTACAATACTGGCCTCTAGGGCATACATATAACTAACAATCTCCCACTTGCACTAGGGCCAGCTGTTGTAGTATCACATACCTAGCATCCCGAAGAGTCTCTCAAACTGTATCTGGGGAATGGCCTTCGTGAGTGGATCCGCAGTGTTGTTCTTCGTGTCAACCCTCCTGACCTCGATCTCCCGGCGATCAACTATCTCCCGGATCAGGTGATACCGCCTCAGAATATGCCCGGATCGCTGATGGGACCTGGGTTCCTTGGCCAAAGCCACCGCTCCATTGTTATCATAATACAAAGGTATTGTTTGCTCAATGGATGGAACCACTCCAAGTTCAGTAATGAACTTCTTGATCCAGACAACCTCTTTGGCAGCATCGTTGGCAGCGATGTATTCAGCCTCCATCGTCGAGTCTGCCACGGTTTCCTGCTTGGAACTATTCCAGCTAAGCGCCCCTCCGTAAAGGGTAAAGACAAATCCCGAGTGCGACTTAGAGTCGTCCTTATCACTCTGGAAGCTCGAATCGGTAAAGGACTCCACTTGGAGTTCTCCGTTACCATACACCAAGAGCATCTCCTTAGTCCTTCGTAAGTACTTGAGAATGCTCTTCACAGCTGTCCAGTGACTCTCTCCAGGATCAGCTTGATACCTACTCACTACACTTAGTGAGTATGCTACATCGGGTCTGGTACATAGCATCGCATACATGATAAAGCCTACAGCCGAAGCATAGGGTATCCCTTGTATGCGAGCTCTCTCCAAATCAGTCTTGGGAGACATCTCTTTGGAGAGAGTGAGTCCAGAGATCGTGGGTAAGTTCCCACGCTTGGATTCTTCCATACTAAACCTCTTTAGTATGGTGTCAATGTATTTGGATTGGGACAATCCCAATATCCTTTTAGATCTATCTCTATAGATCATAATTCCCAGTATGCAGGAAGCATCACCTAGATCTTTCATTGAGAATCTTTGTGATAAGAAGAGCTTGACCGATTGCAGCATAGCAATGTCATTTCCTATCAAGAGTATGTCATCCACGTACAATACGAGGAAGACTACCTTACTCTCTGCCACCTTCTTGTAGATACAAGGTTCATCTACGTTTTTGACGAAATCAAACTCTTTGATAACGACGTCAAAGCAGATGTTCCAACTCCGCGATGCTTGCTTTAATCCATAAATGGATTTAAGCAGCTTGCACACCTTCCCGCTGCTCCCACTAGCTACGAAGCCCTCCGGCTGAGTCATGTACACGCTCTCTTCTAAATCACCGTTTAGAAAGGCGGTCTTAACATCCATTTGCCAGATTTCGTAGTCATGATACACAGCGATGGCAAGCATGATCCGGATGGATCTAAGCATAGCCACTGGAGAAAAGGTTTCGTCATAGTCCACACCTGGTCTTTGAAGAAAACCCTTTGCAACAAGTCTAGCTTTGAAAGTCTCCACTTTCCCATCTACACCAAGTTTTTTCTTGAAGATCCACTTGCTCCCAATGGGTTTTACCCCTTCAGGAGCATCTTCCAAAGTCCATACTTTGTTGGTGTACATGGATTCCATCTCGGACCGCATTGCATCCAGCCATTTCACTGAGTCTCCACTCGTGATGGCTTGCTCGAAGCTAGTTGGGTCATCATCCTCCATGATGCAATCCTCACTCCCACCATCCATCAGAAAACCGTAGTATCTCTCAGGTGTGTGAGGAACCCTACTAGATCGGCGGAGTGGCCGGGGTGTCAGGAACTACCGAATCCTCTGGTTCCACTAAATCTTCAGTTTGAGTTTGTGTAGCCGAAATTTCTTCCAGTTCTACCTCACTGCCACTAATTTCTTTTGTAAGAAATTCCTTTTCTAAAAAGGTGGCATGTCGAGAAACTAACACCTTTTGTTCCTCGCTATGGTAGAAAAGATATCCATGTGAATGTTTGGGATATCCCACAAACTTACATAGAACTGATCGTGCCTCGAGTTTGTCCGGATTTTGCCTTTTGACATAGGCCGAACAACCCTATATCTTAACTCGTTTAAGACATGGTCTCTTCCCACTCCATATCTCATATGGTGTGGTAGGTACAGATTTAGATAGAACTTGATTCAATAGGTATGCTGCTGTCTCTAGCGCATACCCCCAGAAGGAAATAGGTAACTCAGCTGTGCTCATCATAGAGCGCACCATATCTAATAGGGTGCGGTTCCTCCTTTCGGATACACCGTTGTGCTGTGGTGTATATGGAGGAGTTAGCTGAGAGAGAATCCCATTCTCTTTTAGGAAGTCCAGGAATTCATTGCTCAAGTATTCACCTCCTCGATCAGATCGAAGGATTTTAATACTTTTCCCGGTTTGGTTCTCGGCTTCTTGTTTATATTCTCTAAATTTCTCAAAAGCTTCTGATTTGTGTTTCATCAAGAACACATACCCGAATCTAGAGAGATCGTCAGTGAATGTAATGAAGTACGAAGAACCATCCCTGGCATGTGTAGACATGGGACCGCATACATCACTATGTACCAGTCCCAAGAGTTCTGTAACTCTTTCTCCGTGTCCCATAAACGGAGCTTTGGTCATCTTTCCTTTGAGACATGACTGGCAAGTATCATAGATGAAAATTCAAACGGATTCAAATATCCATCTTTATGCAACTTAGCTAGTCGTGTCGCATTGATGTGACCCAGTCTACAATGCCACAAGAAGGATTCGTTCAGTTCTGAACTCTTCCTCTTGTGTGTGTTTGTTATGCTCAGAACTGTTGATTGATTTAGAACATAAATGCCATTGCACAACGTGCCTGATCCAACCAACTTTTGGTTCAGAAAAATGTTCATAACATTATCCTGTAATACAAAATTATATCCCTCTTTACTTAGTAAAGAAACCGATATAATGTTGCATATCAGGTTCGGTATGTAATAGCATTCGTTCAGAATCAATGTATTACCAGTTGGCAATACAAGGTGATATTCCCCGACGGTTTTAGCTGCAACAATTGCACCATTTCCAACCCTTATGTCTTTATCACCTTCTCCAAGTTCTCTACCTTTCCTAAGCCCATGTAACTGATTACATATATGGGATCCTGACCCGGTATCTAATACCCAGGACGTAGAGAAAATGGAGAAACAGTTCTCTGTAACGAACACACCCGAAGAAAATGCATCAATATGTACTTTCTTCATTCGGGTGGCATGGGAATCCTGGTATTCCCCTATATCCTGTTCAGTACTATAACTCTTATAAGAAAGAACGGAACCAACGTTCCCCAGCACAGTATAACATGCGGGTTCGGTCAATACATCCATATTATTAAGGCATGATATGGTCGCTACCTGGAGAGAGAGAGAATAAAACACTTTAGCGTATGCTCTTGCAAGATCAGATTGGTTATTATTTTATCTAATCAGGATGGCTCCCACTGTTTTTATCAAATCTTCCTTCAAACCCTAAAAGGAAAAGACTAGCCGGGATTAATTACACCCTACAAATTCGCCAGTCTTTCAGCCAGGCCAGTGTCGGTACTTTGAAGGAGGTTCCCCGTGCTTTCGCATGGACCTAATTAAATTAAACCTCATTTTCCCAGAGGCGTAACCCCATTGACACCTTTCTAGACACCTACTTGATCGGCTAATTGTCCTGTGTAAAACTCTCCCAGGAGTAACAATTACTCGCAGTGGGTATCGGGATCCAACTATCTCATAGAAGGTATGCAATCTCATTGCAAATTTCAACACTTGAAATTCCCGATAATATTTTGCCCTTAACCCCTATGACCTTGACAAAGGCTAACAAATCATAGGATGCTAGTCAAGTTCAACTCGTCATTTCTTGATTGAATCAAACCCACCCGCACGACCCTTGACAAAGGCCAACAAGGTCGTACGACTACCCCAAAACAATCTGCATCATATGCATAAGCAGATAAGCACCATTCAGCTACCGCACACTACGCCTTGACAAAGGCCAACAAACGCAGCACGAATACTAAACAGTTCTTATCTGAAATGACGGAGGGCTACGACAAGTTTTTCTGAAAACCTATTGCGTAATGAACTTGATATTGTTGTAGAATCAAGTGAATTTTGAAATGGAGTGATTTTGAGGCTTTCATTAGTTTTGCTAAAGAGGTCACTCCCGGTGAAGGGATCTCGGCTCTTTCCTCATCGAATAAGGTGCAGGACATATCATATATATCACTATGCAAAGCAAAACTCCAAAAGCAATCAAAAGACAAACCGAGAGTTGTAGCATCTGCCAGTTTTGCTAAAGAGGTCACTCCCGGTGAAGGGATCTCGGCTCTTTCCTCATCGAATAAGGTGCAGGATATATCATATATATCGCTATGCAAAGCAAAAACTGTAGCTACCCTTTTTGAAAAATTTGATTCTACAACATCTTTTAGGTTTCTTTTCTTTCATTAATCATATTAATGAAGTCCCATCATTTAAGTCACCTAAACATCACAGATAAATACGACATACACTTATGCCATCCGCATTCGCCTCAATGTCCCCTCGTGCACCGTTAGGTTAGGTAACTAACGGCAGAGCGGGGCAGGGCTAGTACGGGTGTAAAACATAAGTAACGTCTATATAATATATCGTATATACTATATACAGTATCCATCTCAACATATCAAATGATCACATCACAGATATCGCAGCAGAAGAAACATATGAAACATTGGATATACTAGGACGTCCGTGTTTTATTTTGAGCCTCTATAAAACACGGATTCCACGGTCGCGGTGAATAGCCAAACCCATACCCCTAGACCCCTACAAGAGCGGCAAGCAACCCTTCCAATTCTAGACTTAGGAGACCCGGACTCGACTCCTCAAGTTGGTCTCCCACTGGACTCTAGAACCCGGTTACTTGTGCTCTCCTCCTTGGGTCTATCCTAGTGCGGAAAAGTAAATAATATACAAATGGTGACATCGACCTCATCCCGGAAGTGCCCCAATAAAAGAATATTACATACATTTAATTTTACATGAATGAAAATAAAAACTCTCATCTCACATAAAACCCCCGGCTATTCAAAACGCGACGATCCAATATAACATATCCAGCAACACATAACATCACATGTCATCAAGGTAAGTAAATATGCGCATCTTAATTGCCGTTGACATATAGCAACGAAACCGGCGATATCACATATTACACTTACGGTCGCAGAAAAGAAAGTGTAAAACTACAACATTTGGAATCCACAATCTCTTTAAACATCATAAATCTGAAATATCACATACTTCGTATTTCATGCCTAACTATATGAATTCCACATATTGTATCACATTCCAGATAAATAGACAGAATTAAACTTTCCGATCGAATAATCAAATACCCAAGATTTCCTTAATAGCTCAACACTTGAGCGGAGTTCAAAAATTCCAGAATACGTCACAGTAGCAACGGTCCAGCCGTAGAAGGGTCAAGCCAACGCCTCACATGTGGCACGCCGTACTGCCCCAAACCCTAAGGTTTAGAGGCAGTTCAAGACGGTCACATAATCGAGTTAAGGTTTGTGTTCTTCTAGAGGGTACATCGCGTTACATGCACGTTTTTCCGAAAGATTTAAACTCAAGAAAAATTCAACACTTGAAAGTTTTTCGTGCCGGGAAAAATAGAGTTAATGATATCCGTTCGAACATTTTAATACTTTCTAAATTATCCGGAAAACAATAACGAAATTAAATTTTCCGATCGAATCAACGAATACAAAATAATCCCCAGAACACTCAACACTTGAGTCAGATTAAAAATACCCAGAAAATATCACTAACAGATACAGGTATTACTGTACAAAAACCATAGCCAAAGCTTATTGTACGGCCGCGGATCCGCGGCACAAGCAGGGTATTGCCGCGGTTCCGCGGCGATCCGTACGACTTACTTTGTCGTTTTTCACAGTAATTCCTAAAATTCCCTGGTGAATTTTTTAGGTATTTTTAATACAGAAAAAATCGCATTTTTAAAATTTGTCCAGAGAGGGGGTTAAAATGACGTTTCCGGGTTCGATCGGGGTTTTAACTTCGTATACACGTCGCCTAATGCTCTAGCTAATCTCTGATACCACTGTAGAGTTACTAGGCACTCTAACAAGGTTCTACAAAGTATCAACCATGCCCGTTTAAAATTTTAGGCGTGCCGAATAACCCTAAAAAAGATCTTTGCTAAATAATTAGGGTTTCACAAGCAAGTAAATTACATATACCACTAAGTGAATACGAAATACAATCTTTGTAGATCGGTCCTTCACTTCTATAGCTCCTTGTTGTAGTCCCTTCGCTACGATCATGGTTCTCCCGGGCTCTTGCATGGCTTCACGAGGCGTAAGAAGCGTCCTTGCTTGAAGTCTTCGAGGCCAAAGATGATCTACGTCGAGGGAATATCAACTCAAGCTACTACTTCACTAACTAGAGAATTAGTGAAGCAAACACCCAATACTAAAGTGCTAGTCTAGTAGAGGATGGAGAAATAGGAAGTGGGTTCTCTTTAGAATTTTATTTCTCACAATCTTTCACTCTCTTTTTAAAACCCTAGCAAGTTTTTTCTTTTTGCTCAAAGAAGAAGAAGATGAACAAAAGAAAAGATGAGGATAATGATCAAGTGAGTGAGTTAACCATGGGTGGGTGAGTGGGTATCATATACTAACTCATGTAGAGACATAACCATGGCTAATCCAAATGGTTAGGTTAAGAAAGATCTAAAGTAAAGACAAAGTTAGTGGACTTTGTCAAAGCAAAGTAAGCTTCTACAAGCTTCATGCTCTTTCCAAATCTCCACTAATTTTGTAATTACCTTAAATAATTATAACCCACCATAATAAATAGAATGGTGTATGTCTTACACACCCATGAAAGATGTATCATCAACCATGATACAAAATGATAACACATTTTAATATATATCTCATATATACTAAAGTTGTGCACATGTGAGAAAAAATCCTTAAGTGAACAAATGTTAGTTAATATAAATTAGTATATCATATATACAATTATACACTAAATTATTAAATCAACACTTGACTTAATAATCCGGTTATATCTCATATAACCGACTAACATCCAATGTATCGACTTATCGAATCAACACTTGATTCGATAACCCTGCTATATCATACATAACCGACCGATACAAAAAGTCGCGAGAATAGAATACGGTATCACATACACGCATTATTCTCGGTCCCGCACATATCACATACGTGCTCCTATTTCGTTTTGCCTGAGCCAGTAAAACCTCTATGTAGGACTCTAAAGACTCGTCAATACACCGGCAGTAGGTGATGATCACATCAAGCACCCACAAGCCGTCAGCGGTACTAGCTGGACGTAACGGCCACCCGGGTATTGAGCGATCAGAAGATCAGCAAGCAAGCCCGCTCCAACTCCTATAAAAGCCTGCCGGTAACACTTCCCGTATAGTCCGGTCTCCTAGTCTGATATGTCGCATATCAAGTCTAGGGGTAGTAAACGTCAGACCCCAATAACCGATAAGTCGTGCCGATGTGAGGCTCATAACGGGTCGAGAAACTACTGGTAACACATACCAGTAAATCTCTAAATCAGCCCTGGCCAGGGACTTCCCTGTTATAGCCAATCGAGCACAGCGCAACATCAACCCCCAATACCGGGAGAGACGAAACCCCTCCTATCGCTCATTGCCTCCATGTGACTCGGGACTATACCCAAAAACCACCGTTTTGCACGCCCTCTTGGACGTGGTAAGGTGGAAATCAAAGCACAGTGGGAATTACACAAGACTCTATGACGATCTCGGGTCTACAGACTAACCTGTACAAGTGTCACCAGAGAACTGCCATCTGACGTGAGGTATAATACCATCTGGGAGTTCTCGGTGAGTCCGTCCAGTGTACCCAGTCTCCACTGAGCACCCGTATACCATCTCTGATATCAAACACCAATGGATATGGGATCATCCATCGCCCATCTCATGGGTCGAGAAGCGTATACGCTAGTCTACCCTGGTATATCGATGCCCTGTCTCGATACACCTACGACTAGGAACATTAAAGGATGTACTTATGGACTACCATGGCCCCACTAGTATGATCTTCATCATAGTCCAGGTAGTCAAGTACACATCCTAAGGGCTTTACCAACATGTAGCTATAAGACAGTATCAATAGACGAGTATACATGTTAAGATAAAGAGCAACCAGATAGCATACTATCATATCGAGCAAGAAAGTCCTCTCTATATATATCCAAGCATCCAATATAATATACATTATCTGTACAATACTGGCCTCTAGGGCATACATATAACTAACATATACAACATTACATCGGTTTCTTTATTAAGTTAAAGAAGGATATAATTATGTATTGAAGAATAATGTTGTGAACATTTCCTTAATCAAGAGTTGATTGGATCAGGCACGTTATAAAATGGCATATACGTTCTAAATCAAACCACAGTTCAAAGTATGTAGAACACACACAAGAGGAATAGTTCAGAAACGAACGAATCCTTCTTGTGGCATTGTAGACTAGGTCATATCAATGAGACACGACCAGCTAAGTTGCATAAGGATGAATATGAGAATCTGTTCTAATTTTCATCTTATGATACTTGCCAGTCTTGTCTCAAAGGTAAAATGACCAATACTCGGTTTACTGGAAACAGAGAAAGAGTTACTGAACTCTTGGGACAGATACATGATGATGTATCCGGTCCTATGTCTACAAATGCCAGGCTTGGTTATTTGTACTTCATTATATTCACTGATCATCTCTCAAGATTCGGACATGTGATCCTATTGAAACACAAGTCTGAACCTTTTGAGAAATTCAAGGAATATAAACTTGAAGTTGAGAACCAGACGGGTAGAAGTATTAAAGTCCTTCGATATGATCAAGGAGGCGAATACTTGGGCATGGAGTTCCTGGATTTTCAAAACAGAGAATGGGATTCTCTCTCAGCTTACTCCTTCGTATACACCACAGCACAACGGTGTATCGAGGCGGAGGTATCGCGCCTTATGAGATATAGTGCGCTCTATGATGAGTACTGCTGAGTTGCCTGTTTTCTTTTGGGGTTATGCACTTGAGAAGCTGCATACCTATTGAATGGGGTTCCAACCAAATCAGTGTCTACCACTCCATATGAGATATGGTATGGGAAGAGACCATGTCTTAAACGAGTTAAGATATGGGGTTGTCCGGGCTATGTTGAAAAGCAAAATCCGGACAAGGTCGAGGCAAGGTCAGTTCTGTGTAAGTTTGTTGGATATCCCGAACATTAGCGAGGGTATATCTTCTACCAAACTGATGAGCAAAAGATGTTTTGTGTAACGTTTTGAAAATCGTTTCGGTGAAATTTCGGAAAATCGGTAAAATAAGGGGGTTTTCTGTAAAAGTCAAAATGCAAATATCTTTATTATAAAATTAAATATACATATTCTAGCTATGTAATTGCTAGTATTTGGTGTTTATTGAGCCACTGGTGAAATTTCAAATTTTCTGAAAAAATTTCCAAAATTAATTATTTTAATATTATTTTAAGCCGTCCCTAATACATTTAATTAGGGAAAATTACAAATTGGAATGAGTTGAAACAAATTTTGTGCATCATAAAACATTAAATAAAATTTTATCATGTGGTTTTTGAAATGAAATCGTTTGCCAAAACGGTTTAGAAAATATCGAAGAAAAAGGCTTTTTCGGTGAATTTAGTGTTAATGGGAATTGGGGTAATACATTTATCTTTTTCCCTAACCCACACACCCACACCTCACCCTCTCTTCCCTTCCCCATGTGGCCGGCCCCACCATGACAGCCCTCCCCCTCTCCCTCTCTCCAATCACTTCTTTTGTCAAAAGAAAAGAAAAGAAAAGAGTAGAAAATGATAGAATTTGAG
The DNA here is from genome assembly GCA_030015575.1 of Agapanthus africanus. Taxonomy (NCBI): domain Eukaryota; kingdom Viridiplantae; phylum Streptophyta; class Magnoliopsida; order Asparagales; family Amaryllidaceae; genus Agapanthus; species Agapanthus africanus. Next base: position 128,089,674 of record CM057340.1, on the reverse strand, counting down.
TGGACTTTGACTTGATTTAACTTTCTCCACCTCACTCTCTCTCCTCCCTCACCCAACCCCCCACACTTCTGGCCGAAACCAGCAACCCCCCAACAGCCCCTTTCCCCTCTTCTCCTCTCTTTGTTCCATCAAAGAAAATCCAAAGAAAAATCCACTAAAAATCAAGCAAAAATCCAAATCAAAATCCAACTCCTACCCATTTCTCATTAGCCATTCTAGCACGGATCTAGGGATCAAAATGGTATTTTAGGAGGCTAGATCTTGAGCTTGATCTCATCATGGGAGGTATAATCTCATGCTTTTGCTAAAATTTGTTATCTAGTTGCTTTAATCTACGTTAACTAAGTGCTTAATTAGGTTTTGATGAGTTTAATTGCATGATTAAAGATTTCAAGTTAGGGTTTTGTTGTGGAAATGGGTTATGATAAATTGTGCATGGTTGTGTGATATGGGCTAGCATCTTAAAACTTGTTAAAACTAATCTAATTGCTAGTTTGCAAATTGTTAGTTTAAAATTTTAATAATTGTACAAATATTGCAAACTAGGTTTTTTAGAATTGATGGAAATGAGTGATTTTAAAATCTAATTAACATTGGTATGACATAATTAAGATGTTTAATGAACATTATAGCCACTAGAATTGTTAAAATATTTAGATTGGTTAAAACACCAAGTTTTGAACTAAAAAGGTAACTTTGGTAACTAGATTTTGGTTTAATGTAATTTAGCAAGATTAAAAATCTAGTAAATGTTTATGTGGCCTAATTAAGATAATTAGTGAGTATTGTGACCACTAGTTTGCTAAAACATCAAGACTTGTAGTAAAACGGTTAACGACCCCTTTACTAGGCTTTTTGGAAATAAACCGATTTGATCAATTTATTGGTTTTGATGATTTGCATCCTATTTCATATATTTTTAGTGACTTATAAAACAACGATTGGTACGTTTGGTGTTTTTCTCGATCAATCGGTGTGTGTACACCGATGTCGAGGGTTTTTGGGTTGATTTGAGAAAGCAAACCATAGGTTTTGACCTATGTGGGATTCATGAGTAGTTTTGGGTCATGAGTCGGATTTTAATACGACACGGTGCGTTATGATATGTAGGTACCCCATGTGGACTTCGAGACGACAAGCAAGCGCGTGGCGACGTCGGCACCGGCGAGCGAGGACCAGGTGAGTAGATTTATATCTATGGGGAGAAGTCGGGTGGATGGCATATATCACCCCCGCAGTTCGTGGTGATGTATACGAATACGTATACACACATATATATATTGTTTATTTTGTTGAGTTATTGATGATAAATATGGATATTTGGTGTTCTTGGATGTTATAGTGTCGCGAAACCCTAGAGTAGCGGTCGCACCACACTTGCACACACCCACCCATACTTGCATACTTTCTTCTTTCATTTGTGCTTACGGGAATATATTGTTATGTGTTCACATGGGTATGGGACTATGTGTTCACATACGGATTGAGATGAGTCGATGAGATTTGTGTTGAGATTGTGATATCGGTGATATGGCAGGATTCGTACTTGAGGTACGTCCTGGTGATATAGCGGATCTTGGGGCGACGATACGGGTGAATAGTATTATAAATAAAGTGGTCGACATGTGATCGTGATATGAGGCATGATATGCTAGGATATTGATATTAGGCCGTATCGGGCGATGTATACCCCTTGATGATGATATGTGCTGACGATATCGGTTTGTACGAGATTGTCGATCAGTAATCAGATCATGAGTATATTGAGGATATTAGTATTTTACTAGACATAGGTCAGTACCCTAGACTATGATCTTGGATAAAGAGGATACCAGAGGAATAGGGTGAGGAATATGATATTGACCCGTACCCAGATCTGGGGATGCCGTACGACGGATTTACGTACGAGCTATATCTTGATGATTGATCCGCACTCTTGACTTGGGATGTCTGATTATAGATATGGTATCGGATATGATATTATTAAGGCGGGATCACCGACTAATATATATACAGGTATGTATATGGATCGACTCAGATGTTAGGCGGCTTCCTTACCTGCAGTCCAGCTTGTTAGCTTAGCCCTTTAGTTTAGTTTAGTTGTTAGATTAGATTCGATTCTTACCTATTTCAAAACTAACGAATCGTGGGTATTTTAAAAGACAGCCTAAGGGATCCTACGGATATTTCAAAGGACGTATCTTTTCATAAAAACACCGTAGCCCCTATTTTCAAAACCCCATGATTCGTGTTATTTCAAAAGGCACCATTTGTAGGACTTATATTAGATTAATGCAGATTAGTTATAGTTGCGTCTAGTATTCAGCTCCCGCTCATTATTGAGGTTCGCTTCGCATCGCATGCTTATATTATGTTTCATACTCCATTATTGATATCATGCTGTTAGGACACCAGCACCATTACCGATGATACGTATGTACCACGTACACTTACTTGCCGGCTCACACACATCTTCATCGGTAATTGCCATGCCACGTACACCTTAGAAAATATTATTGCTTGACATAGCCTGTTAGCTAATAGTTTAGACATGATATTAGCGTACTTGCCTTATATGTTAGTTTAGACATTGTAGTTATTACCTGCTACTTCATGCATATTGTTATTCATTGTTATGCCGCATTCATGGATTCTCATGCATATATTCACAATTTTACGTGTTATTGAGGTTTTGGATTCGGATTTCCATGAGATTTTCTGGATTTGGGGAAAACCGCAAAACATATACAAACTTCTTCTTTCTCTTTTTTAAATGAAAAGCGCGGTTTTTCCCATGATGTACGAGTCGTCCACCATGAGTTTGCTGATGGATTTCGAGACCCGATTCGAGGAGACGGACGAACCGTTTCGGGTACATGGTGGACCCGGTAAGGTACCCCGGGGCAAGAAGTGCGTGATGATGATGATGTGAGCCTGGCAGGGGAGCACTACCTACCGGTGATATTACCCGACGCGTCGGATATCCGGAGGATACCGTCGTGGTCTTAAGATAGATGGTAGGGGCCGGTCTGGATTGACGGCGCCCTAGATATTGTGATTGAGATTTTGAGATTTTGAGATATTGAGGTACAGAGATATCGAGATATTTGGACACTTGTTTTGTGTCGATGCTGGGCACTGTTTTATGTTGATTTCATTTATGGTACCTCACTTTTAAAATACAGAAATCTCACTGATTTATGAAAGCAGTCTTCTTCAGTACATGCATTCTGTTCCATGCATTCATACATCATCCATATGATATATTGCTACCTGAGGCACTGACACGGGCATATGGGATTACACTTGGGTTAGATATTTACCCTAGCCATTGTAATAGGCTGCATGCTATTCATATATTTGAGGATATATTATGATCATTGACCTAGGTTGCGTTATTTATGCGATTTCTGTGCGTAGATGTTTTTCTATTCACGAGTTGGCAACTCACCCCCGTTGTGCCCCAGTTTCTTGCAGGTTTGCCGTACAGGTTTCATTACGGCTTGCGGGCATAGTTTCCTTCGGGTGATTTTCTAGTAGGTGGGTTTACTTGTATCGTACCCCCCATTATATAACTTGTATATTATTACTCTGTTGTATCTAGAAGTTCCATCAACCAAACATGTATTTATTTTTGAGATAGAGACCAGTGAGGTTATTCCTTCGACCTTAGAGTCGCGCGTTTTGTTTCTGTGGTTTTCTTGTGGTTTTGAGTTTCCTTTTGAATTTTGATCCTCACCGTTGGCGTTGTATATTATATTGCTTGTGTGGTTGTGACCGTCGATTGACGAAGAGCTAGCTCCCGCTTGGGGATGCCCTTTTATTGTTTTCGCATACTATTCATGTTGTATCCCGTTTGGGGGCCAGTATTTACAAAGGAGACTCTGCTGAAATTTTCGGGAAATATTTGATGTTTTTTTTTATAAAAGAACCGCATAATTCGGCTTATGCTATTAAAACTACTTGTTTTAAATTGGTTTTCCTTCACTCTACTACTTTTCTTGGTTTGGGTTTCTGGGTTTTCGGCTTACTTAGGTTACGTACGCCTCGAGACGTTCGTAGTTTAAGTGCCGGTCATATTCCGTACTTTCGGGACGTGACATTTTGTTTCTCAGCATGCCACCTTTTTAGAAAAGGAATTTCTTATGAAGATATTAGTGGTCATGAGGTAGAACTGGATGAAGTTCCAGCTAGACAAACTAACAGCTGATGATTTAGTGAAACTAAAGGATTCAATAGTCTCCAACAAACCTCAGCCTCTCTGCGAATCTGATAGAGTTCCTTATCCACCTAAGAGATACTATGGTTTCCTCGGTGACGGTGGGAGCGAGTATTGCATCATGGTAGATGATGACCCAACCAGGTTCAGGCAGGCCATCACTGGAAACTCTGTGAAATGGCTGGATGCTATGAAATCAAAGATGGAATCCTTGTACACCAACAAAGTATGACTTTGCATGTTGCACCTAAAGTGGTAAAACCCATCGGGAGCAAATGGATCTTGAGAAGATTCTTGGTGTAGATGGAAAAGTTGAGACTTTCAAAGCTATGCTTAAGTCCATCAGGATTAAAGCAGGCATCGCGAAGTTGGAACATCTGTTTTGATGTGGCAGTCAAAGAGTTTGACTTCATCAAAAAGGTAGATGAACCTTGTATATACAAGAAGGTTGTAGAGAGTAAGGTTGTCTTCCACGTATTATACGTAGATGACATACTCTTGATAGGAAATGGTTTCCTATGCTACACTCGGTCAAGCTCCTCTTATCACGAGGATTCTCCAAGGAAGATCTAGATGATACCTACTATATCTTGTGGATTATGATCTATGGTGATAGATCTAAGTGGATGTTGGGAGTGTCCCAAGTCCAGGTACATTAATACCGTACTAAAGGGGTTTAGTATGGAAGATTCTAAGCATGGTGATTTGCCTACTTACTCGTCTTCCAAGACTGATTTGGAGAGAGCTCGCGTGCATGGGATACCTTATACTTCGGCAGTAGGCTCTATCATGTATGCGATGTTATGTACCATACCAGATGTAGCTTACTCACTAGGTGTAGTGATCAGGAATCAATCGGATCTTGCAAGAATCACTGGACAGCTATGGAGGACATTCTTAAGTAATTGAGAAGAACTAAAAGAATGTTCTTGGTTCAAGCTTCCAGAGTGATAAGGTCGACTGAAGGCCAATCACAGGCATTGTCTTTACCCTCAGTGGAGGGAAGGTATGTTGGAAAAGTTCCAAGCTATATACCGTGGCAAACTAGACGATAAAGGCTAAATACATTGCTACCAACGATGCTACCAAAGTGAATGTCTGGATAATTCTTGTTCATGAGATGAACATGGTTCCTACAATTGAGTGTCCAATAATTGTTATTGTGACAACAATGGAGTTGTGGCTTTAGCATAAGAACGCATGTCCCATCAGCGATTCAGACATATTCTGAGGCAAGTATCACCTGATCAGGGAGATGGTTGATCTCCAAGGGATCGAGGTTAGGAGAGTTGACGCAAAGGATAACACGGCGGATCCACTCACAGAGGCCTTTCCCTAAAGAGACTTTCATGGGGCGTTGGGTATGAGATACTACAACAAATGGCCTTAGTGCAAGTGGGAGATTGTTAGTTATATGTATACCCTAGAGGCCATTATTATACATGTGATGTATATTATAGTGGATGCTTGGACATATATAGGGAGGAATTTCTTGCTCGATATGATAGTACGCTATCTGGTTGCACTTTATCTTAACATGTACACTTATTGTCTCTCTCTATTACATGTTGATAAAGCCCTTAGGATGAGTACTTGACTACCAAGATTATGATGCAGATCATACTAGTGAGGCAATGGTAGTCGGTAAGTACATCCTTCAAATGTTCCTAGTCATGGGAGTATCAAGACGGGGCATCGATATTCCAGAGTAGACTAGCGTATGCGCTTCTTGACCCATATGATGGACGATGGATGATCCCACATCCATTGGTGTTTGACATCAGAGAAGGTATACAGGTGCTCAGTAGAGACTGGGAACACTGAACGGACTCGCCGAGAACTCTTTAGATGATATTATACCTATCTTCAGATAGCAGTTCTCTGGTGACACTGGTACATGTTGGGGTAAAAATTTACACCCCCGTTGACCGAGTCAAAGTCAAGGTCAACCCCAAGCCAGGTGGGCCCAAGCCCAGGTCAAGCGGGCCCATGCCCAAGTCGAGCCCGCGGCCAGCCTCCTCCATGCCTAAATATAGATCATGTAATAAATAATTTTTATATAATTTTTTATACATGAATGTATGCAAAACGGGCATAAAGCCAATATTTTGTAAGCCCGTGGCTTATGTGCAAAAAAGAAATGGCACATGAGCCATGGGATGGGCAAAATACCATTTTGTAGAACCCAAGGGGCTATATGCAAATATGTAAGCCTATATAAGGCAAAATGATGATGAATAAAAGGATACTTTTCATTCTCTCCAAAAAAAATTAGATCTGAGATCTTTTCTCCTTCCTCAAGGTTCCAAAACCTTCTTCTTTCTCTTGAATTAAATCAAGAGTTTTACTCTTCCTTTTCAAAAACAAAATAGTTTTTCACCACCAAACCCACAAAGGGGAACTTGGATCTGTCTTTAGATCCCAAAAAGGAGAGATTTTGAGATCTCACATCTCTTGATCTTCAAGATCCAGCTAACAGAGGAGGAAGAAGAAGAACCCCTTCCATTAACCCCAAAAACACATTTAGGAGTCCAACTCCACTCTGATTTCTTTTCCGAGAATCTTTTTTTGGCTAAAAGCCTCTTTTCCTCGCCGGCGCTCAAGCGCAGAGCGCCCACGTGCCGACACGTGGCGCGCTTGCGCTCAAGCGCTCAGCGCTCCAGCGCTCAGCGCCCACGTGCCGACACGTGGCGCGCTTGCACAACAGCGCCCTGCGCTCGAGCGCAAAGCGCCCATGTGCCGACACGTGGCGTGCTTGCGCTCAGGCGCAAGCGCTCGAGCGCAAGTCTCCCCAGTGCCGACACGTGGCGCGCTTGCGCTCAAGCGCACAGCGCTCTGGCGCAAGTCGCCCCCGTACCGACACGTGGCACACTTGCGCTCAAGCGCAAGTCGCCCCCGTGCCGACACGTGGCGCACTTGCGCTCGAGCGTCAGGCGCTGAAGCGAAAAGCGCCCACGTGCCGACACGTGGCGCGCTTGCGCTACAGCGCCCTGTGCTCAAGCACAGAGCGCCCACGTGCTGACACGTGGCACGCTAGCGCCTGAGCGCACTGCACCTGGGCGCACAGCGCCCAAGGCGCTGGATGCCTTTTCCCCCTCTTTCTTATATATATATATATATATATATATATATATATATATATATATATGCATATATATATACACATATATGCATATATATATATACACATATGCATACATATGTGCACACACATATACACCACGACACTGTCCTTGTTAGAAAAAAATTTCTAACGGGGCGCTACCCCGCACCCCGCAAGGGGGCTGCTAGCCCCCTTGACCCCCAGCCTGCTATTCGGGTAGCGGGACCCCCGTGAAAACTCTGTGTGGCTCCCGATATATCCAAACCCCCCTTTCAAAACACAACACACGTACACTGCACATTGAGTTCGCATGACCAGTTTAACCCGTCAATCGGAGGTTCCCTCGCTCCAAAGGCGAAGGGTAATTAACGGCAGCTTAGTTCGCGGCTGCCGGAGATTCGGATCCCCACAATCATTAAACCCCGGCCTACCCTAAGCAGGGGGAATCTGTAGTGCGCCTGATAAGCGCGCGCGTATTCCCATCTCAATGGGGTGACGAAAAACACCCTACAGATTCTGGCACGCCCGGTGGGACCAATCTCTCCTCCCATATTTCGGGTTAAGTATTCATGCAAGCTCAATCAATGTACATATCTGTACTTATACTAACATAATGCTCTTTTCATGCAGATTTTCAAGCAATCACCTTTCAACGATGTCTTCGATGATGAACTCAGCTCCCGTCTCCTACACGATGAGGATAGACTCTAGGACGGTCTTTCCGGCCAGTCTCGGGCGACAATGGGAGGAGCCGCTGCTACCATTCGGCTCTATCATGTTCATGCCAGTTGGCGCCATCCCGGCTCCTCAAGCCCCAGTGATAGACATACCGGTCTCGAAAGGCAAGAGGCCAAATGTGGTGGTCGCGAGGGCACCTCAGCCCAAGCGCAAGTCCGTTTCCGAACGACTCTCCATGGCCCCAGCTGGGGGCAAGGCCATCAGCACCAACAAAGCGACAGGGCGTCTCGCGCAAGCTCCGGCGGTGCCCCTGATAACTGCTTGATCGGGTGTCTTCTCTAAGCTCCTCGCTGATCAACTCATAAAGGTTTCCCGGATAGCGGATGCCCGCCAAGCCTTCAAAATCGAGAAGCTGAGGGAGAAAAGGCTCAGATATAGAGCCAACAAAAGGGCTAGGGCTCCTGCCAGGCTGAACCTCATGAGGTTCGAAGAACAGGGTTACCCCACCGAAGATGAGGAAATGGCTGGGTATGTGGTCCACACTGTCTACACGGTGGGCACGCGCAGCAAGAGCAAGGACGGGGCTACCACATCTCAAACCCAATCTGGCTTGAATGTGGTGGCCGCTTCCCAAGAACAGCCGCCTCTGCTGGGTGATGAAAACCCTATTGATGAGGATGATAGGCGGAAAGACCCTTCGGTCCATGAGGAGTCGAGCTCAGAAAGAGAAGAAGAGCCGACTTTCCGCCCCAGGACCGCGGAGCAAGAGCTGCTTCAAGAGCTCCGAAAGCAGCTCAGAAACAAAGACAAGGAGATGACCAAGCACTACTCCAAAATTGATGACTTGACAAATGTCGTCCTACAGCTCACGGCCCAACTTGCCTCTCAGCCGCCCAATCAAGCGCAGGGCTCTGCTCGTGAACCGGGAAACGGTGTCCCAACGCAGCCAGCGCCTATTCCCTCAAATCCAAAAGTGGGCAAACCGCATGAAAATCAGTCGCATCCTATCTCGGGAAATGTCTTGGCTACTGATGACAGTAGCCCGCTAACTCAGGATCAAATCATGGATTTGGTTGCCAGCAAAGTCAAAACACTGGTAGCCGAAGCTGAAGCGCAAAAAGATGTTAGCAGTAGCGGGAGACCATATCCTGCTCAATATGATCTGGTAGAATTTCCTAGCGGCTATGTCATCCCTAAATTCGGAAGATTCGATGGGACGGGAAATGCGAATCAACACATCGCCCACTTCAAAGCCTCATGCGGGAATACTGGGGGCAACGATGCGCTCCTCCTCCGCCAGTTCGTTAATAGCTTGACCGATATTGCTTTCGACTGGTACGCGAGCATACCGGATGGCTCCGTTACTACTTTCGTCCAAATGGAATCTTTGTTTCGACAAAGGTTCATGAGCGTCAGGATAAGATCACCATTGCCGAGCTCATAAGGACCAAGCCTAAGAACAATGAAAGCAGCACGGATTTTATAACCCGATAGCGCAATCTCTCCGTCAAATGCGAACCGCCGATAGAGCAGGAACAATCTGTCAGTCTCCTCGTCGGAAATCTCAACAATTGGATGGCCCCGTTTCTATGCACCGCAGGTCTCAAAACATTCCAAGAGCTGACCAGGAAAGTTCAGATGCTGGAGCGCTCAAAACAGGAGTCCTCCTCGAATTCCCAAAATAACAATAGGTCCTGGAGAAACCGAAAGGACGATAATCGCAAAGGCGGAAACTCCGATGATTCTGAATCTTTCAACACTTCGGCTAACCGAAATAAGCAAGGGATGAGCGGGCCTAGCGCCAACCAGCCTCGGAAGCCAATGTTCGGAGAGGGAAGAGAATCTCCACTTAAAGAGAAGCTGGATAAGGTCTATTCCTTCAGAAGGGACAAAATCCGTAAAATATTCAAAGACGCCCTGAAGAACGGTCTACAACTGCCAGAGTCAAAACGACCGCAGGAAGCAAATAGGACCGACGACCCCAAATACTGCCTCTATCATAGAGTGATAGGTCATGCCATTGAGGACTGCTTCGTCTTCAAAGATTGGGTCGAAAAGCAATACAAGGCAGGAGAGATAGAACTGTCTAAAGGCGTGTTAACAAACAGTCCAGCTGCGACCGCCAATTTCATACAAACGGAGACCGAAGTTCTTCGTAAAACTCATTCTCTCAGACATCTGCCTTCCTCTGAAAACAGTCGACCACCACGTCATTAAACTGGGAATAATCGACCATCACGTCATTAAACTGGGAACAGTCGACCTCTACGTCGTTAAACTGGGAATGTAAAAAAATATATATATATGTAAATAAAAAAATGTAAATAAACAAAAAAATGTGTAAATAAAAGAAAAATAAAAGCCGAAATGATGGGGCAACTCGCAATAAAAATCAGCGAGTAAAGATGAAAATGAAAATAAAGCCGAAATGATGGGGCAACCGCGAATAAATAGCCGAAATGATAGGGCAATCGCGACCTTCGCGATGAGAAAAGCTGAAATGATAGAGCAATCACGGTAAAACCAAAAAAAAACAAACAAAATAACGGCGAATGATGAGTCGCTCCTGGTACCATATTCCAGTGCAGCGATGCAAACGCCAACCAAAATCCAATTTTTCAAAATTCTCCTAGCCCTACGGTTGGTCCCAAAGTTGACCATCGTATACAATTCACGGGCTCAAATAATTCTTATCATACCCATACCCCACCGTAATCACCAATTACGCGGCTGGTCTCCGCCTTTGGAATTATGCTCTATTAAGAAGACCCACTCATGTGTCCTCACGATACATGAGGAGAACAAACTTTCGTGGGATCCTTACAACTCACAAAGGAAAAACACACTTGGGAGTCCTCACGACTCCTAAGGAGAAAATGCACCTACGGGATCCTTACGACTCGTAAGGAGAAAATGCTTTTATGGGACCCTCACGGCCCATAAAATTGAGAAGTCTTAGGTGATGGGGATCTAAACCTGCCTCTTAAGCCATCGCTCCCTAATCCCCAAGTGGCGAATGATGAGTCGCTCCTGGTACCGTATTCCAGTGCAGCGATGCAGACGCCAACCAAATTCCAAATCCCATACCCCAACGGCGAATGATGAGTCGCTCCTGGTACCATATTCCAGTGCAGCAATGCAGACGCCAATCCCATACCCTAACGGCGAATGATGAGTCGCTCCTGGTACCATATTCCAGTGCAGCGATGCAGACGCCAACCAAATTCCAAATCCCATACCCCAAGTGGCGAATGATGAGTCGCTCCTGGTAGCATATTCCAGTGCAGTGATGCAGACGCCAACAAAGTCCCGAAATTTTTATGGCCCTACGGTTTGAATCATACACCCTGCAAAACCGTATACAATCCACGGGCATAAAACAATCCCAATCTCTCCAAAAAAATTAATAAAAAAAAAAAAGGTATGTCCACAAGCAAAATGGGCACGGATGAAAACCCGAAAGGGCGCAAACTCGTGAAAAAGAGATGAAATGCACTCACAAAGTCCTCTCGACTTTGTGAGGAGAAAATTCCCGCGTGAGATCCTTACGACTCAGAAAGGAACAACACACTTGGGAGTCCCCAGACTCCCAAGGAGAAAATACACTTACGGGATCCTTACGACCCGTAGGGAGAAAATGCTTTGTGAGACCCTTACGGCTCACAAAATTGAAAAGTCTTAGGTGATAGAGACCTGTTCACACCATAATATTGTATTATTATATTCCCCATTCTTATTCTTTTTATAAATAAACGGGTGCTTTTGACGCATGTCTGCTACATGTTACAGGTTACAGGTTCTTGGACAGAAAACAGTGAAAAAGACAAAAGACGATGTAAAAAGGGACTTTTGACCAACAAATAGAAGGATCTTGATCAAGCCGACATGAAAGATAAAGTTCACAAAGTACAAGGCAGCGCAAGATCTAAGATGTCAGTGAACGGTTAAAAGTCTAATACAAGTATTCACTGAAATATCTGGAAGAAACCTGGAAGCCTATTTGAGAAAATTACCAAAGAAACAAGAAGCCCAAAAAGCCCAGAGCCATATGAAGAAAACTCAAGCAGTGATCTCATTATTGGGCCGCGGAACCGCGGCCCAAAGCCTACCCAGGCCGCGGTTCCGCGGCAGTATGGAGCCTGTATGGAATAAATTTTTTACTATAATTCTTTATGTCTTTGACCGGTCTTTCTAGGGCTATTTTTGTAATTATAAACATGCGGATCAAATGTAACCCTAGGGTTTCCTATTCTCTATAAATAGGAACTTTACAGATTGTAATTCTTTATGACTCCCTTTAATGAATAAAATTTAGAAATCTTTTGGAGAGCATCGGTGTTTCTTCTCCATTCAGAAATTCAGATCTGATAACCCTGCATGGATGATTGGAGGGATGCATCTGTAAGTAATTTAATTTCTTGCTTTAGTGTAGATTTAAATTCCTTGCCCTAGGTAGATTTAATTTCATGCCCTAGGAACTTGTTTAGAGTTAGCTTTGGGGAAGGATTTTGAGAGATGAGATCTCTCATCTCTTTCTTACCCACCAAATATTTACAATAGGACTCCATGCATACATGCACATACCGCTCCCTACGGCACTCTATCCCTCGAGGTAGCGGTGATACCGTAGTATAAAGGCCCGGGTGTGATGTTTTCCATGGAGGTTAGGGTAAGGATCTCTAAAGGAAGGACAAGAACCTAGAGGAAGGATCACCTTCCCGAACGGATCTAATCCACTTTATTGATAATTACCATAACTCCTCACAGATCTTCATTCGGGTATTGAAAGCGTTGAGGTTTACTTGCATTTCCAAACCATCCCTAAACCTAGCCCTAGCAAGAATAGATCTAGATAATTGCCCTAGGTTAATTAGGTTTTTAGATTTAATAATCAATCCGAACACCCTTCGGAATTAACTCGTTAGAGCGAATCGGAAATTCACAATATCCCTGTGGACCTACCCGTACTCACCGGCTAGCTGCAAAGCGACGCCGTTCTTGATTGCGGTTACAAATATTTTTGATCTATCTTTTAGAAAGCGCAAGCACGCTAAATCATTCAAATCAAATGGCGCCGTTGCCGGGGATGGCGTAGAACTTTCCTTTTCGCAATTTCGGGTTAATCATAAAATTTAAAAAAATCTGAAAAATCAAAAAAAAATATAAAAATATATAATCTGTTATTTTTGGAAGGGATACTTTGTTGTTTGAATTTTGCAGGATATACGAAAATCGGATCTGGAAATCTACAGAGATCAAAACAGAAAAAAAAACCAGATCGGAGCAACAGAAGATCACAACAACCGAGGAACAGAAGAAATTTGGAGGACCGAGTCTATAAGTTAACCGCGGTGATCTGGTTCAAAAAAAAAAAAAGTTGGCCGAACCGACCAAAGCGCGGCGGAACCGCCGCGCCAGCCCCCTTTTGGCCGCGGAACCGCCGCGGTCTAGTCGAATCAGGGCTTAAAAAAAGGGGCAGAAGCGCGATAAAAAAAAAAAAAAACTGTTCCGCCACTGGAAATTTCTGTGAGTTTTCTCTCTCTCCTCCTCTGCAAATCTTGATATATCTTCTGTAAATTTGCCTGCAGGATTTCTTTGCGCTCAAAAATCTTTTCCCTTTCAAATAACAATCTTGTGCAGGATTCTTTGCGCCGCGCATAAAATAAAAATCTTTGATTGCAAGTGATTTTTCAGTTTTGCATATCTTTAAAACTGACTTTAAGGGGCTTTTTGACCAATTCAGATTGGGTGGGGATTTCATCACCCTTCCCAGGACCCCAGAAATCACATAAGGCATTTGCATTGACCATATCTTAATTAAAAAATACTAGACTCAGCCCTAAGGACGTCGCGCTCAATAGGACAGAGGACTAGTATAGGCATCGACCGTTTATTCTAATCTGACTTTGCGATGCCTAGGCAAGTGTGTCAAGGCTAGTGGTTTTTAATTTGGCCCACAGTGTGGTTCCTTCCCACTTACCTGGCACTTACCTGGCCGCAATTGGCGGTGAAGAGGCGGTTTGAGGTCCTATTTCTAGCCCTTTGGAACAGTTAGGAGCTGTCTAGCTGACCTAGGTGACCCTAGATCTAGGTCTGATTGTGCATTTCTGGTTGATTACATTTGTGTCTAAGCCCTTTATCGAAATTTTTTTTCTGCAAAAAGGCTCAAATAAAGAGAAAAAGGAAAAAAGGAAAATTTTTATAAAAGCTTGCAAAAATTTTGTCGCTAAGAAATCCCTGCACCCTACTTGCACCACCTACCTTCTTCCTTTTCTCATTCTTCTAACATGGGTACCCCACATAATAAATCACTTACCGAACTTTGGTATCCCGAACCTAATTTTGCGTCGTATGTCAATTTGTTCGGTCAATTTAAAGACGATCCCTCCTTGCCAAAAAAATCTTTGAAAGATCAAATAGAGGCGTCTAGGAGAAATAGTTTGACTTTTCAACCCACTTTATGTCAACCAAGTCAACCTTCACCACCTCCATATATTGACACCACTTTTCCAAGTCCTGCTGTAACTTCTAAGCCGATGTCCATTGCTGAGCATATTGCTCAATCTCGCAGTCGATCTTTCACCCCTCTCCACTCATCTAGTTTTAGGGATCAGCACGATTATTCACCTTTTTATCCATATGTTGACCCTACCCCTATCTTACCACCCACTTCCTACCAGTCCTACCCGACTTTCCCACCTTCACTAGACACCGTTTCTACACAGCCATTAGGGAGTTTCACATATCCACACGATTTTGAATCTTTTACCGAAACCCCCTCACCACCCAAGTCTAGTTTGGAAGAGTCGTTGGAGGCATATATTGCTGCAACAAATAAAATGATGAGGAATGTGGAAGCATCCATGGCCGCCCTTATGCAATCTAGTGAACCGGTAGCTAGTTTCCCGCTAGCTCAAAAATTTTCAATGTATAAGGAGGCGGTTGGACAGAGTGAGAATGAGAGAGGATTTTCAAATCAAACCTACCCTTACCCAATTGAATCCAACAACTCCAATTTTCAAACATGTGTCCAAAATGATGAGTTGTGCGACTTTGTAGTGCTTGATTTGCCAAATTTTGAGGAACCCCTTTCGAGTGAAACCGCACCTAATCCTTTCGATCTTTACACCTCCACTCTAGAACCTAAATCGATAAATATCCATGCTTTTGATGAGGTGTCTAAAGAAATTGATTTTCACTTGATTGAGGATATAGACGCCGGGAATATTTCGGATGATGAACCTGTCGATTTAATTGAAATTTTATGTTCAAATCATCATCCTGAGTTATTAAATGTTTCTCCCGAATCTCATATGCGTCTAGATTTTGATGATAATGGCATGGATGAGTTAAATATTGAGGATAGTATTGAGGAGAGTCTTGAGGATAATATTGAGGTTGAATCATTTTTATTTGATGTGTCTGATTTTCCAATTCATCCTCCTGAACCTTTGAATGCTATATCACCCTCCCTCCTTCCCATCGTTCCGACCCCGCTTGAAGACTGTGAGCTTGCAAGATTTTCCTTTGAATCAGATACTGTTCTCACAGATAATAACACTTACGAGTGTTTCACTTTTTCGGACGATGTTGATGACTCACCGCCCGAGTTTGAGTCCTTTACATTTTCAGATGAGCCATCAGACTCGGTTGATTATAGTAGTTTCGAACCATTAATGGAATCTTTCAAGTTCGAAACAGTTTACTACGGTGAGAAAGATACTATCCCTAATTCGCTCCCTTTCGTCTTTCCCATTGTTCCGACCGAACAAATGACCGTTACGCTTTCATCTCCTATACCAAGTTCGGCGTACCCATGTTTTCTTGCGAATCTTGAGGGATTTGACCCCATTTCCCGACAGGTTGATAGGTTAGCGCAATCGCTTATAACATATCGGTCATCACATATTGCGCTAATTTATTCACTTGATTTACACCCTCAAGATCGCGCGACCCTTCTTTCTCATTTCCGCCCTTCTTCTCCCCCACCGAGACCATATTCTACCATTCTTCTTTCCACACGGTCTCGCGTGTTTCTCATTTCTTTCCTCCACACCCCACTCTTGCACCAACTATACCACTACCATGATAAGATTTTTGAATGGTTGGTGCTAACCTTTGGCTTGTGCAAGGCCAAGCTTAAGTTTGGGGGAATCTTTGTATATATGTATATATTTTTTGTTTTCTTTTCTATAAAAAAAATTAAAAAAAAATTCAAAACATTAAAAATATAAAAATTATAAATAAATAAACAGGGGAGTGCCGGTATTTTGACCCTCTTGGTTTAGCATGACAGTGAGGACACTGTCAAGTTCAAGTTTGGGGGTATGCTCGGTACGTCTTCTTCTTTCGCATTCATTTGTACATATTTTTGCATTTGCATACTTATTTGAAAACCCATAAAAAATTGAAAATTTTCAAAAATTATAAAAATATTTGTATTCAATTTTGGCTAATTGACTTGAGTTTGACGAATAGGTTAACTGGCTAGGAACAACTAGATCTTAGACTTAGTGAATTAAAAACCCTAAAAATAACCTTCCTTAAATTTTAACGGTAGAAAGTATATGTCTTTGTAGTTTATTTAGTAAAAGGCAAATTTTGAGTTCAATTTTTGGGCTAAGTCGAAACAAGAGAAGAGTATTGATATTTTTATTAAAGTATAAGTTTGAAAAATAATTCCTAGCTTAAGTCTAGATTCTGAAAATGTATACCCTACAACTTGCACAATCACGCATCTTGAAACTTAGAATAGTAGAAGAGACCTTGAAATGCTCTTGTCTAAAGTCCTTAGTACAATGAAAATAAAAAAATAAAAAAAAAGTGAATAAAGAAAAAAAAATGAACACTGGTTTTTGTGATTACTTAAGGATGTAAAAATAGAAAAATATTTAGCGAGAGTGCTTCATCACCTAGTGCCTTAGACCAACTGGTTTGGGAGTCACTGCTAAAAGCCTTTGGTGTTGCAAGACTAGGAATTACGCTTTAATGTGCAAACACATCTTGTAATCGGTTGTTGGTACCTCAAGAAGTATTAACGGTCGCATGAAGGATGTGTAAGCAAATTTCAATTAAAAATTTACCAATTAAAAAGTGCTTTGGACAACGGACAAGAGTATGATTGCTTGATTTGAATTTCTAAGTGTAAGGGTGATTTATACACACACGTGGGGATATATGATTGGAGTTTAGATAAGAGAAAGGAATGAAAAATAGAACTTGTATCTTTAGTAAAGTTGATAAAAATTCCTAAGTAGAGATGGAACCCTAGAAGGAAAACTTAAGAAATGCTGAAAGCTAAGTAGTCTACATAACATATATAATCTTAAGTTAAATAATGAGGAAGTGTGAAGAATATGGGTGGATAATTTGCGAGTCAAAAGGTAATAGAATTCCTTGTTAGAAAACCTAATTGGAAAACAAAAGTCAATGGGCCGAGTTGATAGGATTTTGTGGGTGTAATCCGCTGAAAACCCTCAGGAGATAACACTCCTCCTACTAGGGACACCTAGAGGTTTAACGGCTTGTTGCACGTGCTCAGTGCAATCGCGTTTCCCTGCGAAAGTGTGGTTAGGATTTTAGTGAATAAAAAAATAAGTTTGCTCGAGGACGAGCAAAAGATAAGTTTGGGGGTATTTGTTCACACCATAATATTGTATTATTATATTCCCCATTCTTATTCTTTTTATAAATAAACGGGTGCTTTTGACGCATGTCTGCTACATGTTACAGGTTACAGGTTCTTGGACAGAAAACAGTGAAAAAGACAAAAGACGATGTAAAAAGGGACGTTTGACCAACAAATAGAAGGATCTTGATCAAGCCGACATGAAAGATAAAGTTCACAAAGTACAAGGCAGCGCAAGGTCTAAGATGTCAGTGAACGGTTAAAAGTCTAATACAAGTATTCACTGGAATATCTGGAAGAAACCTGGAAGCCTATTTGAGAAAATTACCAAAGAAACAAGAAGCCCAAAAAGCCCAGAGCCATATGAAGAAAACTCAAGCAGTGATCTCACTATTGGGCCGCGGAACCGCGGCCCAAAGCCTACCCAGGCCGCGGTTCCGCGGCAGTATGGAACCTGTATGGAATAAATTTTTTACTATAATTCTTTATGTCTTTGACCGGTCTTTCTAGGGCTATTTTTGTAATTATAAACATGCGGATCAAATGTAACCCTAGGGTTTCCTATTCTCTATAAATAGGAACTTTACAGATTGTAATTCTTTATGACTCCCTTTAATGAATAAAATTTAGAAATCTTTTGGAGAGCATCGGTGTTTCTTCTCCATTCAGAAATTCAGATCTGACAACCCTGCATGGATGATTGGAGGGATGCATCTGTAAGTAATTTAATTTCTTGCTTTAGTGTAGATTTAAATTCCTTGCCCTAGGTAGATTTAATTTCATGCCCTAGGAACTTGTTTAGAGTTAGCTTTGGGGAAGGATTTTGAGAGATGAGATCTCTCATCTCTTTCTTACCCACCAAATATTTACAATAGGACTCCATGCATACATGCACATACCGCTCCCTACGGCACTCTATCCCTCGAGGTAGCGGTGATACCGTAGTATAAAGGCTCAGGTGTGATATTTTCCATGGAGGTTAGGGTAAGGATCTCTAAAGGAAGGACAAGAACCTAGAGGAAGGATCACCTTCCCGAACGGATCTAATCCACTTTATTGATAATTACCATAACTCCTCACAGATCTTCATTCGGGTATTGAAAGCGTTGAGGTTTACTTGCATTTCCAAACCATCCCTAAACCTAGCCCTAGCAAGAATAGATCTAGATAATTGCCCTAGGTTAATTAGGTTTTTAGATTTAATAATCAATCCGAACACCCTTCGGAATTAACTCGTTAGAGCGAATCGGAAATTCACAATATCCCTGTGGACCGACCCGTACTCAACGGCTAGTTGCAAAGCGACGCCGTTCTTGATTGCGGTTACAAATATTTTTGATCTATCTTTTAGAAAGCGCAAGCACGCTAAATCATTCAAATCAAGACCTAAAACCTGTTTCCTAAGCCATCGTTTCCTAATAAGCAATCGCAAATGATGATTCGCTCCTGGTACCATATTCCAGTGTAGCGATGCTGATGCCAAACAAAAAAAAAACAATTCCCAAATCCTCTCATGACAAATGATGATTCGCTCCTGGTACCATATTCCAGTGTAGCGATGCTGATGTCAACCCAAATCGAATCAAACCAACAACCTCTACGGCGGAATCATGCTCCGTCCCAGAATTTACCCCGTGTCGAAATCATGCTTCGCCTCGGGATATCTACCTTCCCTGCCGGAATTATGTTCCGCCTCAGAATCAAATCAACCAACCAGCTCTGCGCCGGAATCATGCTTCGTTTCAGAGTGTCCCCCGCGTCAAAATCAAGCTTCGCCTCAGTGTATCTGCCTTCCCTGTCGGAATTATGCTTCGGCTTGGAATCAACCAGCGCCTTCCCTGTCGAAATTATGCTTCGTCTCGGAATCAAGTCAGCCAACAAGCTCTGCGCCGGAATCATGCCCCGTCTCAGAATGTACCCCGTGTCGAAATCATGCTTCGCCTCGGAGTATTTTCCTTCCCTGTCGGAATTATGCTTCGCCTGGGAATCAACCTATGCATCGAAATTATGCTTCGGTCAGAATGTCTGCCACTCATCGAAATGATGCTCCGATCCTTGGAATCATGCTCCACCCTTCGGAATGATGCTCCAAATCTTGGAATTATGCTCCGCTCATCGGAATGATGCTCCGATCCTTGGAATCATGCTCCGCTCTTCGGAATGATGCTCCGATCTCTGGAATGATGCTCCACCCTTCGGAATGATGCTCCGAACCCTGGAATCATGCTCCGTCCTTCGGAATGATGCTCCGATCTTGGAATCATGCTCCTCCCTTCGGAATGATGCTCCGATCTTGGAATTATGCTCCGCGCTTCGGAATGATGCTCCGATCCTTGGAATCATGCTCCGCAAATCGGAATGATGCTCCGATCTCTGGAATAATGCTCCGCTCTTCAGAATGATGCTCCGACCCTTTGGAACCATGCTCCGCCCTTCGGAATGATGCTCCGATCCTTGGAACTATGCTCCGCTCTTCAGAATGATGGTCCGATCCCTGGAATGATGCTCCGCTTCGGAATGATGCTCCGATCCCCTGGAATCATGCTCCGCTCTTCGGAATGATGCTCCGATCTCTGGAATGATGCTCCACCCATCGGAATGATGCTCTGAACCCTGGAATCATGCTCCGCTCATCGGAATGATGCTCCGATCCTTGGAATCATGCTCCGCTCTTCGGAATGATGCTCCGATCTCTGGAATGATGCTCCACCCTTCGGAATGATGCTCCGAACCCTAGAATCATGCTCCGCTCATCGGAATGATGCTCCGATCCTTGGAATGATGCTCCGCTCTTCGGAATGATGCTCCGAACCCTGGAATCATGCTCCGCCCTTCGGAATGATACTCCGATCCCTGGAATCATGCTCCGCCCTTCGGAATGATGCTCCGATCCTTGGAATCATGCTCCGCCCTTCGGAATGATGTTCCGATCCCCGGAATCATGCTCTGACTCTTCGGAATGATGCTCCGACCCCGGAATTATGCTCCGCGAATCAGAATGATGCTCCGATCCCCGGGAATCATGCTTTCCGGGATGATGCTTCGCCTCCGGAATGATGTTCCATCTCGAAGTTCAGCTTCAAGATCCATCAATTTCATGCACACAACTCAAATGTACGGTGTGCATTTATTGATGGGAGGCACTTTGTTGGGGTAAAAATTTACACCCCCGTTGACCGAGTCAAAGTCAAGGTCAACCCCAAGCCAGGTGGGCCCAAGCCCAGGTCAAGCGGGCCCATGCCTAAGTCGAGCCCGCGGCCAGCCTCCTCCATGCCTAAATATAGATCATGTAATAAATAATTTTTATATAATTTTTTATACATGAATGTATGCAAAACGGGCATAAAGCCAATATTTTGTAAGCCCATGGCTTATGTGCAAAAAAGAAATGGCACATGAGCCATGGGATGGGCAAAATGCCATTTTGTAAAGCCCAAGGGGCTATATGCAAATATGTAAGCTTATATAAGGCAAAATGATGATGAATAAAAGGATACTTTTCATTCTCTCCAAAAAAAATTAGATCTGAGATCTTTTCTCCTTCCTCAAGGTTCCAAAACCTTCTTCTTTCTCTTAAATTAAATCAAGAGTTTTTCTCTTCCTTTTCAAAAACAAAATAGTTTTCACCACCAAACCCACAAAGGGGAACTTGGATCTGTCTTTAGATTCCCAAAAGGAGAGATTTTGAGATCTCACATCTCTTGATCTTCAAGATCCAGCTAACAGAGGAGGAAGAAGAAGAACCCCTTCCATTAACCCCAAAAACACATTTAGGAGTCCAACTCCACTCTGATTTCTCTTCTGAGAATCTTTTTTTGGCTAAAAGCCTCTTTTCCTCGCCGGCGCTCAAGCGCAGAGCGCCCACGTGCCGACACGTGGCGCGCTTGCGCTCCAGCGCTCAGCGCTCAAGCGCAAAGCGCCCACGTGCCGACACGTGGCGCGCTTGCACAACAGCGCCCTGCGCTCGAGCGCAAAGCGCCCATGTGCTGACACGTGGCGTGCTTGCGCTCCAGCGCAAGCGCTCGAGCGCAAGTCGCCCCAGTGCCAACACGTGGCGCGCTTGCGCTCAAGCGCAAGCGCTCGAGCGCAAGTCTCCCCAGTGCCAACATGTGGCGCGCTTTCTCTCAAGCGTACAGCGTTCTGGCGCAAGTCGCCCCCGTGACGACACGTGGCACACTTGCACTCAAGCGCCCAGCGCTCAAGCGCAAGTCGCCCCCGTGCCGACACGTGGCGCACTTACGCTCGAGCATCAGGCGCTAAAGCGCAAAGCGCCCACGTGCCGACACGTGGCGCGCTTGCGCTACAGCGCCCTGCGCTCAAGCACAGAGCGCCCACGTGCCGACACGTGGCATGCTAGCGCCTGAGTGCACAGCACCTGGGCGCACAGCGCCCAAGGCGCTGTCCTCACGCATCCTTTGGATGCCTTTTCCCCCTCTTTCTTATATATATATATATATATATATATATATACATATATGCATATATATATATATACACATATGCATATATATATATATACATATGTGCACACACACATACACCACGACACTGTCTTTGTTAGAAAAAAATTTCTAACGGGGCGCTGCCCCGCACCCCGCAAGGGGGCTGCTAGCCCCCTTGACCCCCAGCCCGCTATCCGGGTAGCGGGACCCCCATGAAAACTCTGCGTGGCTCCCGATATATCCAAACCCCCCTTTCAAAACACAACACACGTACACTGCACATTCAGTTCGCATGACCAGTTTAACCCGTCAATCGGAGGTTCCCTCGCTCCAAAGGCGAGGGGTAATTAACGGCAGCTTAGTTCGCGGCTGCCGGAGATTCAGATCCCCATAATCATTAAACCCCGGCCTACCCTAGGCAGGGGGAATCTGTAGTGCGCCTGATAAGCGCGCGTATTCCTATCTCAATGGGGTGACGAAAAACGCCATACAGTACAGTTTAGTCTGTCGACCCGAGATCGTCATAGAGTCTTCTGTGATTCCTACTGTGCTTTGATTTCCACTTTACCACGTTCAAGAGATCGTGCAAAACGTTGGTTTTTAGGTACAGTCCCAAGTCACATGGAGGCAATGAGCGATAGGAGGGGATTTCGTCTCTCCCGGTATTGGAGGTTGATGTTGCGCTATGCTTGATTAGCCATAACAAGAAATCCCTAGCCAAGGTTGCTGAGATCTACTGGTAAGTGTTATCAGTAGTTTCTCGAACCGTTATAGACCTCACATCGGCATGACTTATCAGGCTATTGGGGTCTGACGTTATACCACCCCCAGGCTGTGATATGCGACATATCATACGAAGAGACCGGACTGTACGGTAGTGTTACTTGATTGGATTCGCAGGAGTATGAGCAGGCTTGCTTGTTGATCTTCTGATCGCTCAATACCCGGGTGGCCGTTACATTTAGCAGACCGCTTACGGCTTGTGGATGACTGATATGACCACCACCTACTGCCGGCGTATTGACGAGTCTTTAGAGTCTTACACAGAGGTTTTCTGGCTCAAGCGAAACGAAGTAGGAGCACATATGTGATATGTGTGGGACCGAGATTAATACGCGTGTGTGATACCGTATTCTATTCTCGTGATATGGATATCGGTCAGTTATATGTGATATAGCCGGGCTGTCGAATCAAGTGTTGATTCGATAAGTTGATACATTAGATATTAGTCGGTTGTATATGATATAGCCGGATTATTAAATCAAGTGTTGATTTAATAATTTAATGTATAATTATATATTTGATATATTAATTTACATTAACTAATATTAGCTCACTTAAGCATTTCTTTTTCTTACTAGTGTACACTTAGTATAAATGTGATATATATTAATATACATTATTTTGTGTCATGCTTGATGCCACATGCTTCATGGGTATATGAGACTCACACCATGCTTGATATAATAAAGGGTTTTATTTATTTAAAGTTAATCAAAATTAGATGGAAATTGTTTTTATGGTTGTAGTTTCGAGAAGCTTGTGGAACCATTGACCAAGTCCACTAATTTTGTTTTACTTGTAGATATTTATTAACCTAACCATTATTGTTTAGACATGGTTTATTCTCTACATGAGTTAGTGTATGACATTAACTAACCCATGATTGCTATTCTCACCTCATGGGTTTCATTCTCTTCTCCACTTCATCTTCTTCTTCATCAAGAGAAAGCTTTCTAGCTTTTCTCAAAGTGAAGAAATTTTGTGAGAAAAATAAATCTAAAATGAGCAAAATTCCTACTTCATCATCCTCTACTATACTAGCCATTTATTTTAGGGTGTTTGCTTCACTAATTCTATATTAGTGAAGAGGTAGCTTGAGTTGGTGTCTCCTCGACGTAGATCATCTTCGGCCTCGAAGACTTCAAGCAAGCTTGTTTCGTTCATCTTGTGGAGCCTTTCTTGAGTCCAGGAATTCATTACTTGAAGCGAAAGAACTACTACACGGAGCTATTGAAGTGAAGAACCGGTCTACAAAGGTCGTATTCCTTGTTCACTTAGATGTAAAGATGTTTACATGTTCTATTGTCTAATTCTCTAGTTAAGATTCTAGGTTAGGGTTCTTTAGTACGGCAAATTTTTGAAATTAGCATGGACGATACCTCCCGAAACCTTGTTACCGCTCTAAGGAACCCTGCAGTTTTGTGGTGTATACGGAGGAGTAAGCTGAAAGAGAATTTCATTCTCTTTTATGTAATCTAGGAATTCCGTACTTAAGTACTCCCCTCCTCTATCAGATCGGAGGATCTTGATACTTTTGCTAGTCTGGTTCTCTACTTCGTTTCTGAATTCTTTGAATTTCTTAAAAGCTTCAAATTTATGTTTCATGAGATACACATATCCGAACCTAGAGAAATCATCAGTGAATGTGATGAAGTACGAGAATCCACCCCTTGCATGTATAGACATTGGACCACATACATCACTGTGTATGAGTCCCAAGAGCTCTGCTGCTCTTTCTCCGTGTCCAGTAAAGGGAGATTTGGTCATCTTTCCTTTGAGACGGGACTGACAAGTTTCATAAGATGATAATTCGAATGTGTTCAAATATCCATCTTTATGTAACTTACTGTCTTTTCTCTCTGATATGACCAAGTCTACAATGCCATAAGTAGGATTCATTCTCTTCTGAACTCTTCCTCTTGCGTGTGTTTTGTACATTAAAAACTGCGTTTTGATTAAGAACATAGATACCATTACACAGTGTACCTTCTACAACCAATACCTGATTAAGGTAAATGTTCATGATATTTCTATCAAGAACAAACTTATATCCATATTTATCAAGTAAAGAAACTGATATGATGTTGCAAACCATGGAAGGTACAAAGTAGCAATTGTTCAAAATCATAGTATTGCCATTTGGCAATGCTAGGTGATATTCACCGACGACAGAAGCATCAACTTGTGCTTTATTCCCTACTCTGAGTATGATAGTTGCGCATATACGCATAAGCAATGCACGGGTGTAATGCGCACTTAATTAATAACAAGTGCAAGTACATGAACATTCTTACAAACATACGCTTATTAAAAAGAAAATAAATCTTTATCAATGAGCAATCAAAATCCCTAATTAACAGAAAAATATTCTGTTGGTTAAACACCTTAACAAGAAATATTTATGGATCAAAGATCCAACGATGCGCATGTCACCATTAATTAATATAAATCAATTAAATATTTTTAAATCAATCTAAAATCAGATTGTGATCAAAACAAACTACAACAAACCAAACAAACCCTAATTTCTTCTCTCCAATAAATAGGAGCCTCATATGAAGAAATTGAGGACAGAAAAACTCCCCATAAGCTTGAAAAATCTCAAGACTTCTCCTTCATCAAAGAAATTGCACAAGGTAGAAATCAAGAGAAAACTTCTCTTTTTCTCCATTAAAAAAACGCTTTCGCTTTTATATGGAAGCATTTGCTTCTCTTCGAATCTATCGATTCTCTATTAAAAGAGATCAAATGATCTTAGGGTTCGTCCTTCGTTCTTAAAAATAAGACGCGCAAAAAAAAGATGAAAACTGAGGTTTTCATTTCTTTGCAAATAAGAGAAGAAGAAAAGAAGATAAAACAGAAGCCATGGCTTCTTAACGAAAGTTTGTGCTTTCTGATAGAAACAAGTGCGCACCCAAATTAGTGCGTGCTTAATGATAAAAGTTGCTCTTAGGAAAATAATCCCCCGGGGATGTGCGCACCACGTGATACACAAGTGTGCGCACTTGATAAAAATGGCCTCTAAAGGCATGCGCACCACGTGATACACACATGTGTGCACTTGATAAAAATGGCCTCTGAAGACATGCGCATCATGTGATACACGCATGTGCACACTTAATAAAAGTCTCCTGCGAAGGCATGCGTATTGATGTGCAAATGTTACATGCAATGCATGTTGACTTACTAAATATATAGGCACATACAATACATGTGCACATATATAACTTGAAACCTATAATAGATGTGTCATGTGATACACATGTGAAACATCTTGAAAACAAACAGTGCGTAACCACATGCAACGCATGTGTGCACCCTTTTCAAATAAAATAAATGGGCATTTGCATCGCATATACCTGTGCACCTGTACTACAAAACATCATTTAATCACTTGAACCAAGTTTAATTAAATGATGACGTTTCTGGTTTCTCAAATATCATGTATTGATCAAAATATCAATAAACCTAAGTGATCTTAGTCTCAAAAGATAATTAAAGGTCCTTAACCCATACTTGTTAAGTTGATCTTAATCCAAAACAGGATTAACGAACCTTAACCATATATTCTTGAGTCGATCTTAGTTTCAAATATGACTAACAATTCTCAGATGACATATCTCGAACAAATGGACCTTGTTCATACGAGATCTGCATCCTAAGTTCAAATCCAAATATATATGTACGGATTTGGACTAATCCGCGCCCTACGGATGACGACATAAGCTAGTCTACGTATGCAATTCACGAGCAACCATAATAAACAAAATATAACACGACACGAAGTGACCTACCGAAGCAAGTGAAAGTTGTTATCGCATTACAATAACGTAATTAATGTATGTCCATGCCACGCACCCCACGGGATCGCGGGGAGGCGGAATATTCAAAAAACTATTTTCAAAAGCTTTGTGACATAGACTATACGCCAAGATCGTTGCTAAATCTTTACTAGCAAACTTAGTGTGATGTAAACTAAATGTCCAGAAGTTTATACCTCACGATTCCGGTCCTTCGAATCTTCATTCCTCGATGTCCTCCACCTCATCGTCGACTCCGTGGATCGTATCGGATCGTCTCTTCCTCGTCGGTCTCCTCAAATCGAAGATGATCCACCCGAGGAGATGTGCATCGAACTCCTACCTCAACTGAAGCAACTAGGGCATCAAGGTCGCTACTCATGATGTCGTAGACGATGTAGAGACGTGTGGATAGATTGTAATATCTTTTCTTACCCTAGATCACTCATCACATGAGTTCACTAGGGTGTGAGGAAGAAGGTGGAAAAATGGAGAAGAAGCTAGTGAACTAGAATGCATAAGGAAAATGAGTATTGCCCCTTAGTTCTCAACTGAACTCTTTTCTTTCTAATATGAATAAATCACATTAGAAAAGGAATAAGGGTTCAAGTTTCAACTAGATGAGTCATGGGATAAAAACCCCACAAGTGTCATCCTTAGCCATGCTTATTTTTATGCAATATCCACCTCATATTCTCCATGTCATAATACATTATCATTTAAACTAAAATAAAAAATAACAATATGACATGTCACTTTCTAGAAGCATTTTTTACCAATTTACAAAAATGCCCCTCGTCGGTATATACATACCCATATCCGTATTCCGAAAATTGCGGATATAAAAGACGAAAACAATCCATCAATACAATATTAGGATCTGGCTTAAACCAAAGCCCGCTAGTATTGTCCGTCCGTATCATCATGCACGCACAAGTACACGCACGTGACCGAACCCTGTCGTAAAACCATACGACCTCTACATCATTCTTTCGATGCAAGGAAACCCTCTGTGTAGGACTCTAAAAACTCGACACTACGCTGGCAGTGGGTTTAACCACAGGCCGCAAGCGGCACTAGCTGTACGTAACGGCCCCCAGGTATATGTCGATGAGAAGGTCGATGAGAATAACTCATCCGAACTCCAGCTGAGTCTATCTGTGACAATCTCCGAACAGTCCGGTCTGTTCGTTTAAGAGTATCGCATATCGGGCCTAGGGGGTGGTAAACGTTAGACCTCTAATAGCGGTATAAGTCATGTCGGAGTATAGCCCAAAACACCCTGAGAAACTACTGGAATACCTACCAGTAAATCTCACTTGCCTTGGCCAAGGACTTTGTGTAATGGCTTTCTGAACACAGTGCGATATCAACCCCCAATACCGAGAGAGATGAATTCTATATAACCGCCACAGCCTCTAAGTGCTTCGGGACTGTACCCAACTACTACCTGTTTGCACGACCCTTTTGAACCATGGTAGGGCAGTAATCAAAGTACAGTGGGAACACACTCGAGGCGAAGTAGCAATGTCAAGTCGACGGACTAAGCTGTTCTCATGTCACCTGGGAACTGCTACCCGACGATAAGTATAATATCCACCAACAGTTCCCGACGAGTCATGTCCAGTGTACTCATAACCTAATGAGCACCTGCATACTATCTCCAGTACGACGTACTAATGGCCATGAGACAGACCATCTCCCCTGCTGGGATGAGAAGCGTATACACTAGTCTACTCTGGAGTATCGATTTCCCGTCTCGATAATCCTACGACTAGGAACCTGTATAGGATGTGCTTATAGACTACCCAGCTCCCACTAGTGTGACTGCCATCACAACGCTAGTAATCAAGCTAAGATCCTAAGGGCTCTACCAATATGTATAAGCGATATGTTAAAAGAAACATATGCACATATTGAGGTAGATACAAACCAGGTAGCATACTACCATTTTGAGCAAGACTATTACTATATCCGTATATATCCTAAGCTCCCATTAAGTAATATACAATCCAGTATGATACAATAATGGCCTCTAAGGCATATATCACTAACAATCTCCCACTTGCACTAAGGCCATATATTGGCGTATCGCAGACCAAAGATCTCGAATAGCCACTCAAACGTGTCTGAGCGATGGCCCTGGTGAGTGGATCTGCAGTGTTGTTCTCCGTATCTACTCTTCTCACCTCGATCTCTTGGAGATTAACTATCTCCTTGATCAGGTGTTACCGCTTTAAGATATGTCTGGATCACTGATGGGATCCGGGTTCCTTCCCTAAAGCTATAGCACTGATTGTTGTCACAATACAAAAGTATAGGACCAATAATGGAAAGAACCACCTGAAGTTCAGTTAAGAACTTCCTTATCCAGACTGTCTCTTTTGCGGTGTCATAAGCAGCAATATATTTTGTTTCTATTGTCAAGTCAGCAACGGTGTTCTGCTTGGAGCTCTTCCAACAGACCGCCCCTCTACTGAGGGTAAAGCCATAACTTGATATGGACTTGGAGTCATTCTTATCACTCTGGAAGCTGGAGTCAGTAAAGGCCTCGATCTGGAGGTCCAAACTGCCGTACACCAAGAACACCACCTTATTCCTTTCCAGGCATTTGAGAATGTTCAATACTGCTTCCTAGTACTTCTCCACTGGGTTTGACTGATACCGGCTTACCATGCGTCTGCTGCGTAATCAACATCTGGTCTAGTACATAACATCGCATACATTATAGAGTCTACCGCAGTAGCGTAGGGTATAATCGACATGCGAGCCCTTTCCAAATCAGTCTTGGTAGACATTTCTTTGGAGAGGGTGATTCCGTGACAAGTCGGTAGACTACCGCGCTCAGAATCTTCCATACTAAATATTTTCAGTATGGTGTTGGTGTACCTTGACTTTAAAAGTCCTACTATCCATTTTAATCTATCACGATAGATCTGGATCCCCAGAATGTATTTGGTATCACCCAGGTATATCATGGAGAACCTCTATGACAAGAATCCTTTGACTGATAGTAGTATAGGAATGCCATATCCTATTAAGAGAATGGCATTCTCGTTCTAGATGAGGAATCCTACAGTTCTCCCTACAATCTTACTATAGATGTTTGGTTCATCCGGAATTTTGATAAGGTCGTATTCTTTGACCGTCTCACCAAATTAGATGTTCCAACTCTGCGATGCCTGCTTTATTCTATAGACTTAAGCATCTTGTACACTTACCTGCTGCTCCCACTCTGATTGAAAAACCCTCTGGCTGAACCATACAGATGCACTCTTCCAAATACTGAAAAGCTATCAATACGTCCATCTGCCAGAACTTACAATCATGGAAGGCAGAAATGTCAAGAAGGATCTCAATGGATTTGAGCATACCCACTGGAGAAAAGGTTTCATCATAGTCCAAAAACCAGGTCTTTGATGGAAAAAAACCCTTTACAACAAGTCTAGCCTTATAGGTTTTAACCTGTCTATCTACACCAATCTTCTTTCTGAAGATCCATTTGCAGCCTATGGGTTTTACCCCTTCTGGAGCAAAGTTCAAAGTCTATACTTTGTTGGTGTACATGGACTCCATTTTGGTCCTCTTTGCATCTAGCCATTTTACCGAGTCGCTACTCTAAATGGCATACTGGAAGCTAGTTGGCACATCAAATGATGCAATCATCTCTATCCCCATCTATGAGAAAACCTCAGTTTCTCTTGGGCGGATGAGACTGCCTACTACTTCCGCGGAGTGGCGCAAGTATGTCCGGTTCTTTTGAAACTTCTGGTTCCACCTTTCTTTCAGTAATAGTTTGTGGTTTTGAAATTGATTTCAGTTCAATTGCGCTCCCACTATTTCCTTTAAAAAGATTATTTTTCCAAAAAGTGGGCAATCTAAGAAACAAAAGATCTTTTGTTCCTCCGCGTAATAGAAAAGATACCCCCTGAATCCTTTGAGTATCCCACAAACTTAAACAGTACTGAGCGTGCCTCGAACTTTTCCACATACTGCTTTTCACAAAAGCTGGATATCCCTAAATCTTCAGATACTGAAGATAGGGTTTCTTCCCACTCCATATCTGATATGGTGTGGTAGGCACAGTCTTGGTATGAACCTTTTTCAATAGATATGCAGCTAAACCTAGTGCATAACCTCAGAAGTATGGTGGTAACTCAGTGTTACTCATCATGGAACGTACCATAACCAATAGGGTTCTGTTTTGTCTCTCCAATACACCATAATGTTGTGGTGTGTATGGCGGAGTAAGCTGAGAGAGAATATTGTTCTCTTTTAAGTAATCCAGGAACTCGGCACTTAAGTATCACTACCTCGATCAGATCTCAGTGACTTGATACTTGTTCCTGTTTGTTTTTCCTCTTCATTCTTATATTTTCGGAATTTCTTAAAGGCCTCGGATTTATGCTTCAATAAGAAGACATGTCCTTACCTAGAGAAATTATCCGAAAAAGTAATGAAATAGGAATAACCACTTCATGCATATATAGACATTGGACCATACATGTTACTGTGTATGAGTCCTAAGAGCTCGCTTGCTCTTACTCCGTGTCCAGTGAATAGAGTCTTTGTCATATTTCCTATGAGACATGATTGACTAGTTGCATAAGAGTGATATTCGAACGAATCCAAAATATCCCTCTCTATGTAACTACGTCAACCTTGTTTCAAAGATGTGACCCTATCTATAATGCCATAAGAGAGCCCTATTTGATTCTGGAGACTTTCTTATAAGTGTGTTCTGGACGTTTGAAAACCTAAGCTTGATCTAATACATATATACTGTTATCTAATATACCTAACCCAATCAATAATTTGATATAGGTGGATGTGGACCACATCGCTTACATATGAAAAATCATGTCCTTCTTTATAATGTAAAGATACAGATATGACTTTACAATCTGTTCTAGGTACACACAAATAGTTACGTAAAGTCAATAACTGCTCACTTGTCAATTCTAGATGATATTCCCCTACGGATATAGCATCCATGCTCATTCTGTTAGTACCTCAGAGAGTCATATCACCTGCCCTGATAACTCTACGGTTTCTCAATGTCTGTAAAGAATGAGATCCTGATCTGGTATCATGTACCCAGGAAGTAGAACTAATTGACATACAGTTTTCAAATACTAACACACCCGAAGCCGAAGCCACAACATGCTTCAGATCCTAGATTCTGGCTTTCCAAGCCATGCATCCCTTCTGCTAATGCATTTTCTCGTGACAATAGGAACATCCCTTCTTTACTATTGTTAGCCCTGAAACTTTTGCCTTTCCCTTTTCTTCTACTTTACAGACACCGCCTATCGGCTTTGCGGAGGCCTTCTTCTTCTGATCCTTGGCTTTCGCCTTGGATCTAGAAGAGGAAGATTCCCCAATAAGCAGAGTGGATGTCTCCCCGGTTTCCTTCAGGGTGCCCTCGACTGGAAGTATAACTTTCTTCTCCCAGGTCTAAGTAGAAGGTAGGGCTGTAGAATCAAGTCAGCATCTGACTCGTTCCCCAACGTGGTCTTTAGGTCCGTAAGCTAATCAATATAGCTAGTCATCGTAAGGACGTTGTCCCCTACTTATGACCCGATAACCAACCTCGCTTGAAGCAATTCGTTCGAAATCTCATATCTTGCGATACGAGATTGCTCTCCATATAAATATTTGTTATGGAGGAAGATGGAAACAAAGTCCATCTTCTCGTGCTGCCTCTGGTATACACCATCTACTGAGGCCAACACGAGGCACTTGGCATTCACACAGTCTTTTTCGTTGTCTTACGGATATCAACATCCGCGACGGTGGAAACTATACCTAGGACGGCGGGGCTTGAGTAGTAATGAGGTGGTCCAGCTTGTCATAGGTAATGGACATCTGGACAAACCTTTGCAAGTTTTATAGTAAAACTCGGTCATGTTTGTAGGGTGTTTTTCGTCACCCCATTGAGATGGGAATACGCACGCACTTGTCAGGCGTACTACAGATTCCCCTTGCCTAGGGTAGGCTGGGGTTTATTGATTGTGGGGATCCGAATCTCCGGCAGCCGCGGACTAAGCTGCCGTTAATTACCCCTCGCATTTGGAGCGAAAGAACCTCCGATCGACGGGTTAAACTGGTCATGTGAACTCAATGTGCAGTGTTGTGTTTTGGAGGGGTTTTGGATATATCGGGGGGCCGCAGAGTTTTTACGGGGGTCCCGCTACCCGGATAGCGGGCTGGGGGTCAAGAGGCTAGCAGCCCCCTTGCGGGGTGCGGGGTAGCGCCCCGTTAGAAATTTTTTCTAACGGGGGAGGTGTTTTTAGTGTGGAGTATGTGTGTGTGTATGTGTATATATACATATATATATAAATGAGAAAAGCGCCCAAAGGACGCATGGGGCCAGGGCCTCACGTGCCTAGCACGCGAGCGCTGGGCGCTTAGGCACTAGTGCACCACGTGTCCGACACGTGGGCGCTGGGTGCTTGAGCGCTAGCGTGGGCGCTTAGGCGCTAGTGCACCACGTGTCCGATGCATGGGCACGGTCGAGCGCCCCACGTGCCCGGCACGTAGTTCCTGGGCGCTCGGGCGCCGGAAAGGAAAAGGGGCTTTTAGCCCCAGAAATGGGATTTAAACTCCCGAAAGAGAATTTAGAGTGGAGTTAAACTCCTAAGATATTTTTGGAGATGCTGAAACGGGCTTCTTCCTTGAGCTCTGGATCTTCCCAAAGTGGGATTTTTAGGAGATAGGTCTCCTTTTTCCTCTTTTGGCTGGATCTTGAAGAACAAGAAATATGAGATTTTAAAAATCTCTTATTTTTAAGATCTGATGGGAGATCTGAGTTTCCCTTTGTGGGTTTCGTGGTAAAAAACTATTTAGTTTTGGAAAAGAAAGAGTAAAACTCTTGATTTAATTCAGAAAGAGAAGAAGGTTTTTAGAATCTTGAGGAAGGAGAAGATCACAGATCATGATTCTTTTGGAGAGAGAAAAAGTTGTTGAGATATTTTCATTATCTTGGCCTTTATAGGCTATATACTTTACATATAGCCCCTTGGGCTTTACAAAAATGGCATTTTGCCCATCCCATGGCTCATGTGCCATTTTTTTTTTTGCACATAAGCCATGGGCTTTACAAAAATTTGGCTCTATGCCCATTCATGCATAAAAAAATTACATAAAAATTATTTATTACATGATTTCATTTTGGGCATGAAGGAGGGCCGGCCGCTTCATGTTCGGACTCGACCTGGGCATGGGCCCACTTGATCCGGGTTTGGGCCCACTTGGCTTGGGGTTGACCTTGACTTTGACTTGGTCAATCGGGGTGCAATTTTCGACCCAACAATGTTATTATCTAACTGTAACCTAATCTGGTCACCTGGTTACTGCAATTAGGAAAGAGAGAAGAATACACTCAGCATGATACTCTTGCAAGTTTAGATTAGTTTTTAGTTTATCTAAACAGGATGGCACCTACTGTTTCTCAAATCTCTCTTCAAACCATAAAAGAAGAATTAGTAAGATTAATCTCACTTTACAATACTTGCTTAACCGTTCGGCCAGGCTGGTGTTGGTACTTCGAGGGAGGTTTTCCAACGCTTTCGCGAAGTTCCTTAATTACAAAACCTCTTTTCCCTGGAGGCATAGCCCCGCTAACACCGTTCTAGACGCTTACTTGGTTTATAGCATTGATCGTTTAGTGAAAAAATCTCCCTAGGAGTAGCATATACTCACAGTAGGATCGGGATCCAAATATCATTGTGTGATAAAGCTGAAGGAATCCTACCAATTTTATCACACTCCAAATGGTATGCAGCACTAGCAAGTTTCATTTTCTTTAGAAACTCCCGATGTGGATTTCTGCCCCATGCTCTTATGACCTTGACTAAGGCCAACAAATCATAAGCCACATGTCAAGTTCTACCTGTCATTGTCCAGGTTAATTTGAACCCACCCGTACATACCCTTAACTAAAGCCAACAAAGTAGTACGACTGTCCCGAACCAACGCATCTATCTATGCTACATATGAATACACAGCAGCTACCAATCACTATACCTTGACTAAGGCCAACAAACATAGCTTGAATACTACTGAATATTTATATGAAACGATGGAGGGCTACGAATGGTTTTGGTGAAACCGTGAACGTGGTGAACTTGATATAATCGAAGGAACCTGATAGCGTTTAAAAGGAGTGATTTAAGCTCCGCATTTAAAAGTCTGCTGTTTTAAAATAACTGAGTGGTTTTTAAAATTTGTTCCAACGATTCAGCTTTGGTTTGTTTTCTTTGCATTAATGTAATTGTCACGACCCGAAAGTACGGAACATGACCGGCACTTAGACTACGAACGTCTCGAGGCGTACGTACTCTAAGTAAGCCGAACCCAGAAATCCAAATCAAGAAAAGTAGTAGAGAGCAGAAAGAACCATATCAACAACCAGTATGCAACATAATATACAACGCCTAAAGGCGAGGATCACAACAGAAAGGAAACTCCAACAACAAGAAATCCACAGAAATGAAACACGCGACTCTAAGGTCGAAAGAATAAACATCACTGGTATCTATCTCAAATAAGTACATGTTTGGTTGATGGAACTTCTAGATACAACTGAAATATAATATACAATGTATAATGATGGGTACGATACAATAAACCCACCTACTAGCAAGTCACCCGAAAGGAACAGTGCCCGCAAAGCCGTAATGAAACCTGTACGGCAACACCTGCAAGAAACTGGGGCACAACGGGGGTGAGTTGCCAACTCGTGAGTAGAAAAAGATCTACGAACATAAAATCGCATGTATGACGCAATCCTAGGTCATACGATCATAATATATAATCCTCAAATATATATAACCAGCAGCCTATACCATGGCTAGGGTAAATATCTAACCCAAATGTAATCCCATATGCCCGTGTTAGTGCACAGGTAGCAATATGTCATATGGATGATATATGAATGCATGAAACAGAATGCATGTACTGAAGAAAACTGTTTTCATAAATTTGTGAGATTTCTGTATTTTTAAAATGAGGTATCATAAATGAAATCAGCATAAAACAGTGCCTAGCATCGACACAAAACATAAATCTCAATATTTCGATATCTCTGTATCACAATCTCTATACCTCAATATCTCAGAATCTCAATGTCTCAATCACAATATCTAGGGCGCCGTCAGTCCAGACCGGCCTCTACCATCCATCTCATGACCACGACGGTATCCTCCGGATATCCGACGCGTCGGGTAATATCACCGGTCGGTCGTGCTCCTCTGCCAGGCTCAACGCCATCTCCTGCGATCTTCTTGCCCCGGGGTACCGCACCGGACCCACCATGTACCCGAAACGGTTCATCCGCCTCCTCGAATCGGGTCTAGAAATCCATCAGCAAAACTCATGGTGGACGACTCATACATCATGGGAAAACCGCATTTTTTATTTAAAAAAAAAGAGTGAAAGCAGTTTATATATGTTTTGCGGTTTTCCTCCAAATCCAGGAAACATCATGAAAATCCGAATCATCAATAGCAGGTAAACCATGAATATAAGCATGAGAATTCATGAATGCAGCATATAATGAATAACAGTATGCATGATGTGACAAGTAATAACTACAATGTCAAGCTGGCGTATAAGGCAAGCATACTAATATCATGTCACTACTAGCTAGCAAGCTAAATCAAGCAATAATATTTTCTAAGTGTGCGTGACATGGCAATTACCGATGAAGATGTGTGTGCGCCGGCAAATAAGTGTACGTGGTACATACGCATCATCGGTAATGGTGCTGGTGTCCTAACAGCAGGATATCAATAATGAAATATGAATCACAACAGTATGCGATGCAGAGCAACAATGATAAAGTGCGGGAGCTGAATACTAACACAATGATGGCTGAACTGCATCTAATGTCATAAGAGTCATACAGCTACGCCAACTAAAGGCTGAGCTAATAGGTTAACTGCAGGTAAGGTAAACCGCCTAACCTCTGAGTCGATATATGTATATGTATATATAGTCGGTGATCCGCCTCAATAATATCACATCCGATAACATATCTCTATAATCAGTTATTCCCAAATCAAGAGTGCGGATCAAACATCAATTTATAGCTCGTACGTAAATCCGTCGTACGGCATCCCCAAATCTGGGTACGGGTCAATATCACATTCGTCATATCATTCATCTGGTATTCTCTTTATCAAATATCATTATCTGGGTACTGACCTATGTCTAGTACAATGCTAATATCATTACTATGATCAAGATCTGACTACTGATCGACAGTCTAGTAAAAATCGATATTATCGTCATAAATCATCAATAGAATCATAATCCGGCTTCCGATTGACAGCTTCTAGCAAAAACGATATCATCAGCACATATCATCTCAAGAAGTAAACAACGCCCAAGGCGGCCTATCACGAATATCTTGTCATGTCATATCATATCACATGTCGATCATTTTACATATACATGTCACTATTTCTATGGCATCATAATCCCAAAATCCGCTAAAGCATCAAGACGTATCCCAAATACGAATTTTACCATATCACCGATATCATAATCTTGGATCAAATATCATCGACTCATCTCAATCCCATGTATCATCCTCAAAACCGTATGCGAACACATAGTCACATACCTGTGTGAACACATATCTATATAGAATCCCGTCTATGCACATATGAAGTAATGATGTATGCAAGTATGTATGTGTGGGAGTGTGTATATGTAGTGCACCCACTATCCTAGGGTTTCGTAACCTTTCACAAATCCAACATACCAATATCCATCCTAAACATCATTAATAATCCCAAATGACATATAATAATTGTAGGTGTGTATACGCATCCATATACATCACCTCGGACTGCGGGGGTGCTATACGCCATCCACCCGACTTCTCCCCGTAGATATAAATCTACTCACCTTGTTCATGTGTGCCGGTGCCGATGTCGCCATCTGCATCTCCAACGCTTCGACGTCACGTGAGTACCTATAAGAATATCATATGCTAAAACACATGAAAACCATGTCGGAAACCAAAATGGTGCACGTTACGCCAATAAGTAAAAACCTATCGCCTTGCGTGCAAACACAGTCAATGCTCACTGGCCGTTGGCATTCAAACGCCACCCGACGGAAACGAATCACCAAATACCCAAAATCCATACGAAATCAAGTCGTAAATCATACGCCAACTCATGATAATCAACTCAGATTCTATCCTAACTGGAATCAGTCAAAATTAGACATACAGGGGGTCAAGTTTACATGAAATAGGGCTGTGCACGCAAAACGAGGGGGTTCTCCCCTGCTCTGGCCGCAAATTGCGGCCAGGGGAATTAAATCTGTGGCCAAGGAAACGAGGTTGGGGCTAGGGTTTTATGGGATGGTTCCAGGGTGCTTGCACAGTCTACTGCCAAGTCATTTTTATTTTAGGAGGTCCGGGTTGATAGCAGTTCTCAAAATGTTCACAAAATCGACAAAAACGCTAAAATACGCCAAGTCGAACAATCTGGTATTTTTGCTGGAATCTGGGGAAAACTTGGTTAAACTGGTCTCACATACCCCTAATAAGGCTACTCTAACATTCAAAACCATCTCTTGGCCAAATCTCAGTCAAAATCACTAAACTAGCACTAGATCACCGATATAACAGTAAAATTTCAGCTAACAACTATGACTTAGCAAGATAGGAGTTGGGTTGCAAGATTATATCTCAAGGAAATTCTAGAATGAAGGAGAAAGGGGAGGAGGAGGAAGGAGGAAGGGTTGTTGTTGCTGTGGTGCTGCTCCAAATGCTACTGATGTTGCTGCTGCAGGTGCTGTTTTCTGGTGCTGATGCTGTTTTCAACAGCAGTTTTGTTACTGATGCTGTGGTTTTTGGTTGTGGCTGTTGTTGCTGCTGCTTTGGTGTGGGTGTGGTGGTGTGGTGATGTTGCAGTGATGCTAGGGGCTAGTGTGGATGCTGATGAAGAAAAATTGGGGCTGATGTGTTAGGTTGATGCTTTGTTGCTGTTGTTGCTATATATTTTTGAATGAGACTGTTGCTGTTGGTTGTAGCAGCAGCAGATGAAAGGAGGGCATATGTTGTGGTTGTTGTGTTGGGCTGATGTATGGTTTCAGCTGCTGAAGTGATAAAAATTGAGCTGATGTTGTGGTATTGGGGCTGAAGTTTGACGGTGGGGGCTGAAGCTGCTGATGTATGATGGGTGTGGGGCTGATGGTGGCTGAACTGATGATGTAGGTGTTAGCTATGGTGCTAGGAGCTAGGGTGTTGCAGCTGATGCTAGTGGCTAGGGTGGCTGCAGCTGAAGTAGTTGTTGTAGGTGGCTGATGTGAGTGTGTAGGTGGCTGATGTTTTCTTCAGCTGCTGCTGAAGTTGCTGTTTTGGTTGAAGTTGGATATTGGGCTGATGTGTGAGAGGGAGTAAAAGAGCACAAGGGGTTATGTAGTGGAATGGATCATGGCACATCCTAACCACCTCTCTCTCACTCTTGAAACATGTTAGCACCCACAAGCCATAATGGCTCACACTCTCTCCTACACAAGTCAACCTAACCCTAATCACCCTTAACAAGCTAAAACCCTTAATTAACCCAATTAACCTAATCAAATGGTTCAACCCACCATGGTCATCTAAACATGGTTCAACCCTAGGCCACATAAGTCCAAAACATGAAACAAGTGCAACAAGTGTAGAAAATGTTATGTGCAACATTTTTGCACAAAAAGCTAAAAATCCAATTAGCGATTTTTAATCGCGATTAACACCAACATAGTATTTACGTAACCATAAAAGCTTAAAAATGACTTATTTCCATAAAATAACCTATTTTAGAATTTCCAAAATTTTATCCGGAATTTTCACCATTTATCGGTATTTAATTATACCGACTATTAAAATATTCATTAAAAATTAATATTAAATTATGAAAATTCCCAAAAATAATATTTTATTTTTTTGAAATATTACAGTCTTCCCCCCTTAAAGAAATTCGGTCCCCAAATTTAAATTTAAACCCCCAAATTCTAAAACATTTCAATAAAATGTCCAACCAACGGGCCTCCGAAATCATCAAAAGGCATCATAGCGCAATACATGCGCATGAGTAACGAGCAGATAACTCGAAAATAAAACTCCGTCAAGCGTCTCGCAATCATCGGAGTCAAGGTGAAAACACGAATGCCAAATCCAAGGCAAAAACCGATATGCTAGAAATCGGAACTATGCATATAAATATATGAAGGAAATGCATGCCCAAATTCTTTAAATCGAGGTGTAATGCGCATAACATTGCACAGTGGCGGACATCTCTATAAGAAAAATAGCCATATACGTATATATCTTTTGTTTAATATGCACGTCCCGCCGTTTTGAAAATAATTTAGAAGGGTTTCCTCGTTTTAAATGTTTTGTGTCGTATAGGACACGCATGTAAATAATGAGACTATAGCTCGCTTTTGGAAATCCCTTTGAAATCTACCAATGCATGCAAAATATACCCAGGCACTTTCCTCTGACTAGTCCTGCTCAGTACGAAAACACATAGCAAATATCATCAAAACGTACTGCTCCATAGAAATCAATCCAAAAGTGCATATGAAAACCCTGTGCGTCCGGTGCGCACGAAAATCAAAATCCATATATGTGCACAAACAACATCAAGGTGCAACGGTTGTGCACGCAACATCGGTCATAGGCAACGTGTGTGCCTGACCGCAAAATCAAGTGCATCTGATATGCACGAAAAATCTTGATTTAGTGCATCTAGTGTGCACCAAATCGCATATCATAACCGGCGCCCAACATGCGCTACAAATCCAAATCCGGTGCATCCATTATGCACGAAACCATGAAATCCAATATCAGGCGTCGAACACGCGCCAAATCCAGTCAGTGCATAAAGTGCACAAAACAAATATCGAGCATCACCATCGAATCGAAATCCAGTGCATCCAAGTGCACAAAATACATGTCACTGCACTGCAAGCATATGTGAACTATACCGAGTGCAAAAACCAAATCGTGCGCGTGCATGCGCACAAAATCAACTCAAATATCTAAACCCCATAAAATCACAAACATCTGAAACCAAGGCACGAAAACAATATCAAATGCAACGCTGTGCAAAATCGTAAACACTCAATAGCACATGAAAACAAACGTCATGAAACCCAATCATCAAAATCAGTCATGCGAATAAATCGTCAAAATACCGAAATCAAGTATGGCGGAATAGTTCCGCTCAAGCGCATCCTCCAAGAATCTCTGGCCAACTGTCATGATTACTCATAGCATATCTCGTCGACGATCCTGAACTCTGTCCTGCTGGTGTGCGTAACCTGACCACTCCTGGGTCTAATTCTTCTCTGTGGATTACCAATCTCACGATCCATCGGCTCATCGGCCCTGTCAGACGTGCTAACGGGGACGATTCCGTTTTGGTGCTTCTCTGGTCATCTCTCGATCAATCATCGCGACCACTCGTAAAGCAGCATGTCACTGGCGTCGGTCTCCGGCTCTCAGAATGCACGTGACCCATCTGATCCTGGGTGCAAATATCATTGCAGCAGTGTCCTGGAAGGAATCCTGCTCAAGGTCTCTTCCAAGTCTCATCTCTGCTTAACTGTCCGGAAGTCATCGTCCTTTACTATATCTGTTTCCTGTTCCGGAGCGGCTGCATACTCATCGCGACTCCTTTTGGAAGGTATATCCAGTACTATGCCTCGGCATGCGCATCGCATCTCTGATGTCGGCGGAGTGGAACGTCATCTCATCCATATCTTGTACGAACCTCTTACTCCACTTTTCTTTAATGTCGACTGCTTCGGACTCGTCTCGTCGTGGCTGCATGGACTGAGCTCCAATGGCTATCCTCGTATCTGAAGTCTCCCAAGAAATGCATCTCGCCACCTAGCATCCGAATTAAGTCGAACCATCCGATCGATTTGTCAAGACCTCATAATCCCCCAAGGGCTCAACATCTTGGGTACAGTATAATAGTATCGAGTACATACCACAGCATCGGTGGTCCAGCCGTAGAAGGGCAAACCCAAGCCTCACTAATGGCGCCGCAGAACTGCCGCAAACCCTAGGGTTCAAAGGCTTTCATACGGTCATTATGTCGAGTTAGGGTTTCATTCTTC
Organism: Agapanthus africanus; assembly: GCA_030015575.1. Lineage (NCBI taxonomy): Eukaryota > Viridiplantae > Streptophyta > Magnoliopsida > Asparagales > Amaryllidaceae > Agapanthus > Agapanthus africanus. The sequence goes on along the minus strand of CM057340.1, from coordinate 128,047,880 downwards.
TAGAGGGACCATAGAATTGCCTGCATGTCTTTCCGAATACTTTAAACATGGAATAATAGGTTTCTGACATTCGATCGTCTCTGTCGATCTCAACGTCTCCGCTTGAAGTTGTCTCTAGCTGGAATCAATCTATCTGATGATCTCGCATCGGGGTAGCGAACGATCCACATGTCCTAGTCATTCATCCTTGGTGACTAGCAACCTTCTATCATCTCTTAGTACGATCTCGTACTGCCATAGCTCCAATCATCAGGGGCGATATCTCATCATTCGCAGCAAGAACTGGCTCACTCGTCTGCACGCTGAACCGTGCCTCAATCATCATGAACAAGCAATACACCAACGGTCATCAAAATCTGGCTGGCCTCTGTCAGTGGCTCAATCCTCTGGTGCTGATCTGCACGTCCGAGTAATCTTATACGGCGATCTATCCAAAACTCGTGGAGCAAAACACAATCAAAAGACACATTTCTACAATCGTGTGTCGCCGGAATCACGCCCTGGTCAGTCCTCGTTCGTGACGAGCTTGTGCTGACCGCAACTCTAGCCGTAGCTCTCCCTGCCCGTAATCGTGGTAGCAAACCATAACTGGTACCGATGAGGCTAGATCAGAAAGGAATATAATACTGAACAAGGAAATGTACATCCTAAGGCTCCTTAAGTGGAGTGGCGTATCGTAAATATGCCGCGGACATACCCACGGTACGTCACTCTACTTTAGTCACCTATTCCATCAACCAAGGGTCATCCTATGCTCCGAAGGTAAAACCTAACGCTCTGATACCAACTTTGTCACGACCCGAAAGTACGGAACATGACCGGCACTTAGACTACGAACATCTCGAGGCGTACGTACTCTAAGTAAGCCGAACCCAGAAATCCAAACCAAAAAAAGTAGTAGAGAGTAGGAAGAACCATATCAACAACCAGTATGCAACATAATATACAACGCCTAAAGGCGAGGATCACAACAGAAAGGAAACTCCAACAACAAGAAATCCACAGAAATGAAACACGCGACTCTAAGGTCGAAAGAATAAACATCACTGGTCTCTATCTCAAATAAGTACATGTTTGGTTGATGGAACTTCTAGATACAACTGAAATATAACATACAATGTATAATGATGGGTACGATACAATAAACCCACCTACTAGCAAGTCACCCGAAAGGAACAGTGCCCGCAAAGCCGTAATGAAACCTGTACGGCAACACCTGCAAGAAACTGGGGCACAACGGGGGTGAGTTGCCAACTCGTGAGTAGAAAAAGATCTACGAACAGAAAATCGCATGTATGACGCAATCCTAGGTCATACGATCATAATATATAATCCTCAAATATATATAACCAGCAGCCTATACCATGGCTAGGGTAAATATCTAACCCAAATGTAATCCCATATGCCCGTGTCAGTGCTCAGGTAGCAATATGTCATATGGATGATATATGAATGCATGAAACAGAATGCATGTACTGAAGAAAACTGCTTTCATAAATTTGTGAGATTTCTGTATTTTTAAAATGAGGTATCATAAATGAAATCAGCATAAAACAGTGCCTAGCATCGACACAAAACATAAATCTCAATATCTCGATATCTCTGTATCTCAATCTCTGTATCTCAATTCTCAGAATCTCAATGTCTCAATCACAATATCTAGGGCGCCGTCAGTCCAGACCGGCCCCTACCATCCATCTCATGACCACGACGGTATCCTCCGGATATCCGACGCGTCGGGTAATATCACCGGTCGGTCGTGCTCCCCTGCCAGGCTCAACACCATCTCCTGCGATCTTCTTGCCCCGGGGTACCGCACCGGGCCCACCATGTACCCGAAACGGTTCATCCACCTCCTCGAATCGGGTCTAGAAATCCATCAGCAAAACTCATGGTGGACGACTCATACATCATGGGAAAACCGCATTTTTTATTTAAAAAAAAAGAGTGAAAGCAGTTTATATATGTTTTGCGGTTTTCCTCCAAATCCAGGAAATATCATGAAAATCCGAATCATCAATAGCAGGTAAACCATGAATATAAGCATGAGAATCCATGAATGCAGCATATAATGAATAACAGTATGCATGATGTGACAAGTAATAACTACAATGTCAAGCTGGCGTATAAGGCAAGCATACTAATATCATGTCACTACTAGCTAGCAAGCTAAATCAAGCAATAATATTTCTAAGTGTGCGTGACATGGCAATTACCGATGAAGATGTGTGTGCGCCGGCAAATAAGTGTACGTGGTTCATACGCATCATCGGTAATGGTGCTGGTGTCCTAAGAGCAGGATATCAATAATGAAATATGAATCACAACAGTATGCGATGCAGAGCAACAATGATAAAGTGCGGGAGCTGAATACTAACACAATGATGGCTGAACTGCATCTAATGTCATAAGAGTCATACAGCTACGCCAACTAAAGGCTGAGCTAATAGGTTAACTGCAGGTAAGGTAAACCGCCTAACCTCTGAGTCGATATATGTATATGTATATATAGTCGGTGATCCGCCTCAATAATATCACATCCGATAACATATCTCTATAATCAGTTATTCCCAAATCAAGAGTGCGGATCAAACATCAATTTATAGCTCGTACGTAAATCCGTCGTACGGCATCCCCAAATCTGGGTACGGGTCAATATCGCATTCGTCATATCATTCATCTAGTATTCTCTTTATCAAATATCATTATCTGGGTACTGACCTATGTCTAGTACAATGCTAATATCATTACTATGATCAAGATCTGACTACTGATCGACAGTCTAGTAAAAATCGATATTATCGTCATAAATCATCAATAGAATCATAATCCGGCTTCCGATTGACAGCTTCTAGCAAAAACGATATCATCAGCACATATCATCTCAAGGAGTAAACAACGCCCAAGGCGGCCTATCACGAATATCTTGTCATGTCATATCATATCACATGTCGATCATTTTACATATACATGTCACTATTTCTATGGCATCATAATCCCAAAATCCTCTAAAGCATCAAGACGTATCCCAAATACGAATTTTACCATATCACCGATATCATAAGCTTGAATCAAATATCATCGACTCGTCTCAATCCCATGTATCATCCTCAAAACCGTATGCGAACACATAGTCCCATACCTGTGTGAACACATATCAATATAGAATCCCGTCTATGCACATATGAAGTAATGATGTATGCAAGTATGTATGTGTGGGAGTGTGTATATGTAGTGCACCTACTATCCTAGGGTTTCGTAACCTTTCACAAATCCAACATACCAATATCCATCCTAAACATCATTAATAATCCCAAATGACATATAATAATTGTAGGTGTATATACGCATCCGTATACATCACCTCGGACTGCGGGGGTGCTATACGCCATCCACCCGACTTCTCCCCGTAGATATAAATCTACTCACCTTGTTCATGTGTGCCGGTGCCGATGTCGCCATCTGCATCTCCAACGCTTCGACGTCACGTGAGTACCTACAAGAATATCATATGCTAAAACACATGAAAACCATGTCGGAAACCAAAATGGTGCACGTTACGCCAATAAATAAAAACCTATCGCCTTGCATGCAAACACAGTCAATGCTCACTGGTCGTTGGCGTTCAAACGCCACCCGACGGAAACGAATCACCAAATACCCAAAATCCATACGAAATCAAGTCGTAAATCATACGCCAACTCATGAAAATCAACTCATATTCTATCCTAACTGGAATCAGTCAAAATTAGACATACAGGGGGTCAAGTTTACATGAAATAGGGCTGTGCACGCAAAACGAGGGGGTTCTCCCCTGCTCTGGCCGCAAATTGCGGCCAGGGGGATTAAATCTGCGGCCAAGGAAATGAGGTTGGGGCTAGGGTTTTGTGGGATGGTTCCAGGGTGCCTGCACAGCCTACTGCCAAGTCATTTTTATTTTAGGAGGTCCGGGTTGATAGCAGTTCTCAGCAAGTTCACAAAATCGACAAAAACGCTAAAATACGCCAAGTCGAACAATCTGGTATTTTTGCTGGAATCTGGGGAAAACTTGGTTAAACTGGTCTCACATACCCCTAATAAGGCTACTCTAACATTCAAAACCATCTCTTGGCCAAATCTCACTCAAAATCACTAAACTAGCACTAGATCACCGATATAACAGTAAAATTTCAGCTAACAACTATGACTTAGCAAGATAGGAGTTGGGTTGCAAGATTATACCTCAAGAAAATTCTAGAATGAAGGAGAAAGGGGAGGAGGAGGAAGGAGGAAGGGTTGTTGCTGCTGTGGAGCTGCTCCAAATGCTACTGATGTTGTTGCTACAGGTGCTGTTTTCTGGTGCTGATGCTGTTTTCAACAGCAGTTTTGTTACTGATGCTGTGGTTTTTGGTTGTGGCTGGTGTTGTTGTTTCTTTGGTGTGGGTGTGGTGGTGTGGTGATGTTGCAGTGATGCTAGGGGCTGGTGTGGATGCTGATGAAGAAAAATTGGGGCTGATGTGTTAGGTTGATGCTTTGTTGCTGTTGTTGCTATATATTTTTGAATGAGGTTGTTGCTGTTGGTTGTAGCAGCAGCAGATGAAAGGGGGCATATGTTGTGGTTGTTGTGTTGGGCTGATGTATGGTTTCAGCTGCTGAAGTGATAAAAATTGAGCTGATGTTGTGGTATTGGGGCTGAAGTTTGACAGTGGGGGCTGAAGCTGCTGATGTATGATGGGTGTGGGGCTGATGGTGGCTGAACTGATGATGTAGGTGTTAGCTATGGTGCTAGGAGCTAGGGTGTTGCAGCTGATGCTAGTGGCTAGGGTGGGTGCAGCTGAAGTAGTTGTTGTAGGTGGCTGATGTGAGTGTGTAGGTGGCTGATGTGAGTGTGTAGGTGGCTGATGTTTTCTTCAGCTGCTGCTGAAGTTGCTGTTTTGGTTGAAGTTGGATATTGGGCTGATGTGTGAGAGGGAGTAAAAGAGCACAAGGGGTTATGTAGTGGAATGGATCATGGCACATCCTAGCCACCTCTCTCTCACTCTTGAAGCATGTTAGCACCCACAAGCCATCATGGCTCACACTCTCTCCTACACAAGTCAACCTAACCCTAATCACCCTTAACAAGCTAAAACCCTTAATTAACCCAATTAACCTAATCAAATGGTTCAACCCACCATGGTCATCTAAACATGGTTCAACCCTAGGCCACCATAAGTCCAAAACATGAAACAAGTGCAACAAGTGTAGAAAATGTTATGTGCAACATTTTTGCACAAAAAGCCAAAAATCCAATTAGCGATTTTTAATCGCGATTAACACCAACATAGCATTTACGTAACCATAAAAGCTTAAAAATGACTTATTTCCACAAAATAACCTATTTTAGAATTTCCAAAATTTTATCCGGAATTTTCACCATTTATCGGTATTTAATTATACCGACTATTAAAATATTCATTAAAAATTAATATTAAATTATGAAAATTCCCAAAAATAATATTTTATTTTTTTGAAATGTTACAGTAATGCAGTCCCATCGATTACACCTATCATCATAGAAAAAGACGAAAATACAACGTCCACTTATGCCATCCGCATTCACCGCTAGGCCCCGTCTAACACCGTTAGGTTACTTAACTAAAGCCGGAGCGGGGGCTGGACCAGTGCGGATGCAAAACATAAGTAGCGTCTATTATATAACATATAGTATAATAGCATTATAATAGCATTCGTCTGACGCAATAATAGGCATTCCAGATCACAGATGAACATATTGGATATACTAGGAATTTCGCGTTTCGTTTAAGCCTGTAACGAAAGACGGATTCCACAGTCGTGATGAATAGCCAAAACCCCACCCCAAACCCCTACGGGTGCGGCAAACTACCCGCCAAATTCCATAAGTGAAGCAACCTCTCTCAACAAAGTGAGTAGGCCACTCGGCACTTCAAAGAACCCGATAGTTTGTGCACCCCACCCTGGGTCTATCCTAGGAGCAGAAAATAGTAAAAAGAAATAATACAACGGTGGCTACAAGCTGAACCCGGATGTGCCCCGCGAAATAATATTATATCAAATTACAATTTACATCAAATGAAAAATAAAATCACTCATCTCACATCCCCGGCTATTCATCCACGACGATCCAATAAAGTCCATATTCACAAACCAACAGATATGTGCAACTTCAAACTAACCGACATATAGCAATTAGATGAAGTTTAAAAACACATATAAACAATACAGATAAAACCCGATTAGCCAAGTACATTAGAATTTCGATCAAAATATATTTTCCGTATCTACCCCAAATGCAAACCAGCACTCCAAAAAATTCTGGGTTGAAACCAAATATTCCAAATAACTATACACCTAAAAATAAGACAAACAGAAGAAGAACGGGCCAACTCGGCCACAACTCGGCCGCAGATCGGTGGCAAATCCACTAATTCGCCGCGGTTCCGCGGTGGTTGTGACGAGTTGGTGACTCTTTTTTCTCCTGTGTTCTTAGAATTCCCTGCACAGAATTTTCAAGCCTCTGAAATAATTTTTAGAACGGTTTAAAAATTGACAGAAACTGTGAGGGTGCAAAGTGTATAGTTTTCGGTTTTTCCGACGATCGATGTTCAAATAACTTGCTAACGAGCTAGTAAGGGTTTAGTTGGCTTTGATACCACTGTAAGTCCATGCCACGCACTCCACGGGATCGCGGGGAGGCGGAATATTAAAAAAACTGTTTTCAAAAGCTTTGTGACATAGACTATACGCCAAGATCGTTGCTAAACCTTTATTAGCAAACTTAGTGTGAGGTAAACTAAATGTCCAGAAGTTAATACCTCACGATTCTGGTCCTTCGGGTCTTCATTCCTCGCTGTCCTCTGCCTCGTCGTTGACTCCGTGGATCATATCGGATCGCCACTTCCTCGTCGGTCTCCTCAAATCGAAGATGATCCACCCAAGGAGATGTGCATCGAACTCCTACCTCAACTGAAGCAACTAGGGCATCAAGGCCGCTACTCATGATGTCATAGACGATGTAGAGATGTGTGGATGGATTGTAATATCTTTTCTTACCCTAGATCACTCATCACATGCGTTCACTAGGGTATGAGGAAGAAGGTGGCAAAATGGAGAAGAAGCTAGTGAACTAGAATGCATAAGGAAAACGAGTATTGCCCCTTAGTTCTCAACTGAACTATTTTCTTTCTAATATGAATAAATCACATTAGAAAAGGAATAAGGGTTCAAGTTTCAACTAGATGAGTCATGGGATAAAAAACCCTACAAGTGTCATCCTTAGCCATGCTCATTTTTATGCAATATCCACCTCATATTCTCCATGTCATAATACATTATCATTTAAACTAAAATGAAAAATAACAATATGACATGTCACTTTCTAGAAGCATTTTTGACCAATTTACAAAAATGCCCCTCGTCGGTATATACATACCCGTATCCGTATTCCGAAAAATGCGGATACAAAAGATGAAAACAATACATCAATACAATACTAGGATCCGGTTTAAACCAAAACCCGCTGGTATTGTCCGTCTGTATCATCATGCACGCACAAGTACACGCACGTAACCGAACCCTGTCGTAAAACCATACGACCTCTACATCATTCGTTCAATGCAGGGAAACCCTTTGTGTGGGACTCTAAAGACTCGACACTATACTGGCAGTGGGTTTAACCACAGGCTGCAAGCGGCACTAGCTGTACGTAACAGCCCCCAGATATATGTCGATGAGAAGGCCGATGAGAATAACTCATCCGAACTCCAGCTGAGTCCGTGCACCCCATATTTTTTACAAAAACTTGCAACTTGTCGCTAAGAAATCCGTGCACCCCATTTTTTTTCTTCCCCTTTCTTACATCATGGGTACCCCACCTCCCAAAACTCTTGCCAAACTTTGGTACCCTCAACCAAACTTTGCTTCATACGCGAATTGTTTTGGTCGAATTACAGACGACCCCTCCATGCCCAAAATTTCTTTGAAAAATCGAATAGAAGCGTCTAGGAGAAACAGTTCGACTCCGCAATCCACTTTGTATCAACCATTTCAACCTTCACAACCTTCTTACGTTGATACCTCTTTTTCGAGTACTGTTCTAACTCCGAAACCCATGTCTATTGCTGAACACATTGAACAATCTCGTAACCGATCTTTCACTCCTTTCAACACTTCCAGTTCTTGGGATCAACAAGTCCATTCACCTTTTTATCCAAATGTTGATCCCACTCATGTCCAACCATTCAATTCCTATCGGTCCTACCCGACTTTCACACCTTCCCTAGACATTGATTCTACACAACTATTTGGGAGTTTCCAAAATCCAAACAATTTTGAATCTTTTACTGAAACCCCTTCTGTAACACCCGAGCCCAATAATACTATGTATATTACTAGTTAAGGGTTGTGGTTTGCTCATTTCCAATTTTCCTGATTTTCTGGTGTTTATTTCTAAATTTTACCCGGTTAAGTCATTTTGGCACATAACAAATTTTAACTCCGAAAGTAAAATTTAAGATGTCCATGTTGGCCTACTCGTCGCCACTAGTCGCGTGGTAGCGTCCGCGTGTCGAGATTCCGTTCCGTTTGGCTAAACGGGCAAGTTTGGGCGACTACGCGCGCGTGCAAGTGTCCGACTTGGGGGCATGCATTTTAATCACTAAACACCTCTTTTCAAAATTTGGAACCCGCTTAAAATCCTATAATTTGAATTTGGAACATTTGGGCGCGACCCGGGCTCGATTTGGAAATGTTTCATTTCGCGCCAAAATGGCCCATTTAAATTTAATATCGAATATATATATATACACTCAAATCTTTAATTCACAACAGTAAATCCCCAAAATCCTACGCAATTTCCTCTCAAATCTATCTCGTGGCCAATCACGAGCTCTTATTGAGCTCGTGGGCCCCCTCCTCTCTGCCTCTCTCTCTGCCTCTCTCCTCTTTCTCTCTCTCTCTCTATCTCATCAATCCTATTCTTTCTCTCTCTAATCCCTCTCTCTCCCTTACTCTATATATATTAAACATGCAGCCGCCTCCTCCCCAGTAACCCATCGCGAGAAAACCCCCACGCAAACCCTAACCCTAACTCGCGATCCCACCGCCGGCCTCCTCGAGACCTCGCCGTCGCCGCCCTCACCACCACGACCTCCACCGCACCCACCTACCCTCTTCCTCCTGTTCTCCCGACAACACCCGCGCCTGCACCCGACCTCGCCTCCACCCTCGCAGACGTCGCCGTCGACGTCGCCTCCGACCGTCGACGCCTCCCACGACTCCCTCTCACACCCCTCGTCGAGACCTCGTCGTCGTTCCCTCCTCCCCTCGCCGGAACAGTGAACCCTAGCCTTCATCCTTCGCCTACCCTCGCTGTTCGCCGGAGAAACGTGCCGGCGACCCCGTCGACACCACCTCCGACCACCTCCCTTCCCTCTCGACCACCAGAGGCGACTACCACCCTCGCACTCGCTGCAGCACCCCATTCCAGCGAACTCAAGATTGTTCCAGCCACCGTTCTTCGCCGTCGCTGCCTCGCCGGCGTCCCAGTGCCGTCGAGCCATCGTGTTTGCACCCTGTTTCTTCTCTGTGAGTTTTCCTTGTGTTTCCTTTTGGTACAATCCCTTTGCTGGTCGTATTTGGCGTATATCGTATCTTTGTTGCTAACTTTGCTACTTTGTTGTTGCCGGAATCCGACCGTGCCGTCTGACGAACCCGACGCTCCAGCGAAGCCCCCTGGTCCGTGTGACTCCGTTGACCTCTGTTGAGACCTGATCCGTGGCCCGTGCTAGCTTATCGTGCTTTTTCCCGACATCGCATCCGTGTTTCGGTTTGCGGAACCGCCGAGGCAAGTATCTGAATACTTGCTTAACATGCTACAACTTAATCATCATATTATAACCACACAACTAATATAACATCGATACCTTATAACTTAGAATTTCTAGTCACGATTATCCGTAACTTTAAATCAATGGAAACATTGCTCGCTTTAACCGGTCTGCTATTAATTCATACTTAACTAATCAAACCAAGTAGATCATCCCCACTTCATTGGTTAAAATCACTCTTGAGACAATTATTATGCTTAGTTCAAATTCATGTAACTCCATTGCGTATATTATCGATATTGTTTCATCTTGTGGCTTTTGCACCTCAAAGGTGCGTGAACCGGATTATTATGAAAATACAAACATCACTGTGTTCTCATAGAATAATATTTGCTATTTACTGTTTCCTGCTACTGTTCATTATTTGTTACTATACCTGTTATCATCATATACCTGATTGCATTACATATTGACCGATCTTGATACACCTGACTCATGTACTGATACACCGGACACAACACCCTGTACATATCGACTCTACCTGTTGAAAGTAAACCTGACATGTTACCTGATCTCATGCCTAATGCCGACAAACCTAACCATTCCTGCTGTCGATCCAGACAGACCTACCTTTACTTGACTTGTGTTGGCATTAGTCCTTGACTACTGAATACCTGACCTGACATACATAGCTTGGGGGTATGGGGAAATCAAAGGTGAAACCGACTTGTAACTCAACAGTTCGACACATTGTTCTGATCAGTCTTACGGGCTTGGCCAGCTCCGGAGTGTTGATGCTGACATCACTCATCTATCCTACTACCTTTTACTGCTTAGCGGCACGTCTCGGATTCAGCCCCGAGAATCATGACCGTGGTCCCGGGCACGCACGGGATACTATTGAGTTACATCGACGATTCATCAATTGGTTTCAAAGACTATAGAGTAGAAAACCTGATAGGACAGTTTAGTCACTACTGCACATTACCCTGTTTATTACTTCTTATTGCTGCTTTATTCATGTTCATGCTTGCATTGTTTATTACCATGTTTATGCTATACACTTGATATCATGACGCGCTGACGTCTGGGTTTTGCATGGCCCAGATTCCGTACCTTTGTCGTCGACCGAGCAGGAGTACTTCAGCCAGCAGGCTGAACTGTGAGTTCTTTAGAGTTTAGTTCATTTATGTCATTTCATTTCCAGATGTGAGCCCGCATTATGGGACATACTGTTTATTCATTGTATTGGATCATTAGCTTCCGCACTTATTGTTTATTGATTCTTGTTATTATGGATTTGGACATGTATTAGTTTAGTTTATTTTACTGTTCTGGATATCTTTACAACTGTAATGTGACTGTGGATGGATACTTCCTACCCACAGGTAGCATGGTTGGCTATGTCACGTGCCCAAATCTTGCGTACTCTGGGAAGCGGGGCGTGACATGGTTTTATGGTATCAGAGCCATAGGTTAATTGGGTTGATTCTTTGTAGTTGGGTATCGCACCCGATACACGAATCAGAATACCCGTGATTAGGAAACATGTCCTGCCACCTTGACCGTTTTACCGTCCTTGAATCATTCTTCCAGACCATGTCGACATGCAAACTTACTTTGCATTGTTAAACTTGAAAACCTAACTTCTTGTTATCTCTAGGACTTAGGCGACTTGGGTGGAGTTAAGTAATTGCGGCTATGATACCGCGGCATAGCTACAATGCGGCACTCTATTTAAGTATCTTGGAGTTCTAGCCTTGATCTATACTTGAAAAACCATCATCATGCTAACGTTGGGTACTTTGATTTCCAGGGTTTTGGCCGATCAGAATTTGGAGATGGACCCAGGGCATGCGGTCTTAGCCGCCAGGCAAAGAGTGATAAGGGGATTGTTGGAGAAACTAAAGGAACAACTCGAGCTGGAACCAGCATTTGCAATGGACCCCACGTCCGTACGTAGAAGTATTCCAGTGAACAGGCGCAGCGTGGCACCAATGAAGAAAACAAGTATGGGTGATCGGAAGGGGAGCGTGATCTGTAGTTACTGCCATAAACCCGGACATGTGCGAAGGGAGTGTCGTTTGAGGCTGGGACTCTGTTTTAGATGTGGAGCGGCAGACCACACCGTTGATGCTTGTTCGTCGAAGCCACGCACAAAGGATGATACACAGAAGCCTCCGCAGGTACCGTTCCAAGGACAGGAACCGCTTACTCAAGGACCACAGCAGGCTCGAGTGTTCACGTTGACAGCTGAAGAAGCTAAGGCATCGGGAGAAGTGGTTTCAGGTAATTTACTCGTTCATGGTTTTCCCGCTTTGGCATTACTTAATTTCGGAGCATCCCATTGTTTATGTCATCCAATTTATAACTACACACTCGATCACCGCACGACCTTGTCTAGTTTCTGGGACATACACACTGGGAATGGGAAATCATAGCTAGTAAGGAAGGTAGAGATTGTACAGTGTTGTTTGAGGACGGGAGCTTTTGCAGATTTCTTGGTGATAGATACGGGCAGTTATGAGGGATGGGTTTTTCTTGGCACTTTCCACGCCCACATTGACTGTAGGGCGAGGAAGGTAATTCCAGATTCCCGGACATCCTAAGTTTACTTTCATTGGAGGAAGAAATTCTGTCGGGCCAGTCGAGTTTAGGGCTAGGCCGACGAACAGTGTTCTTGCGGCTATGGTAGTGGAGAGTGATGGAGAGCCGGCAATTGTTCGCGACTTTGTGGATGTGTTTGAAGACATTCCGGGCTTACCACCGAAGCGAGATGTGGAGTTTGCGTTTGACCTTACTCCGGGTGCAACGCCAGTATCAAAAGCTGACTATGCAATGGCACCAGTAGAAGTGGAGGGAGTTAAGAAACAAGTGAGTGAATTACTCGAGAAGGGATGGCTTCGAAGCAGCAACTCACCGTGGGGAGCTCCAGTTCTCTTAGTGAAGAAGAAGGATCGCACGGCCGACGCTGAGATAAGAGAAGTTATTTGCGAAAGTGAGTAAGTGCGAATTCTGGTTGGAAGAAGTGAAGTTTCTGGGGCATGTCGTGTCGGGCGATGGAACCTCCGTTGATCCCGAAACGAATGCAGCAGTCGGGATTGGCCTGTTCCAAAGAATGTTGCGGAGACAAGGAGTTTTCTTGGACTCGCCAGATACTACAGAAGATTTGTGGAGAACTTCGCTCGTTAGCTGAGCCGTTAACCAAGCTCACACGAAAGGAGGTACCGTTGTCTGGACAGATGGGTGTGCATTGGCCTTCGAGACGTTGAAGCAGAAGTTGATAACCGCCCCTATCCTAACCGTACCGGATGATTCAGGAGGATTGGTGATGCACAGTGACGCATCTGGAAAGGGATTGGGATGTGTCTTGAAGCAGAATGGGAAAGTCGTCGCTTACGCATCGAGACAGCTGAAGACTCATGAGAAGAACTATCCGACTCACGACTTGGAGCTTGCAGCCGTGATCTTCGCCCTGAAGATTTAGAGACACTACCTTCTGGGCGAGAGAGTTGAAGTTTTACGGATCACAAGAGTTTGAAATATGTGTTCACTCAGAAGGAGTTGAACTTGAGGCAACGCAGATGGTTGGAGCTGATGGCCGACTACGACCTTGATCTTAAGTACCATCCGGGGAAAGTTAATGTCGTGCCAGATGCACTAAGTCGGTTACCAGCAATTCAGTTATTGACTGCACAGAGAGAGATCATTGAGGAGTTTCGGAGATTTGACTTGGAGGTTGTGCTACCGCTTGCTACAGGACAGTTGATGCAGTTGCAAGTACAATCGTCCTTAGTGGAGAAGATTAAAGCGGCGCAATCGCAGGATCCTAGACTGCAAAAGTTTATAGAGCAGATTGGAGCCGGACTACGAACCGATCTACTGATCCATGAAGATGGTTCGTTGAGATATGGTAGCCGTGTGTGTGTGCCAAAGGAGATGTGCGTGAAGAGCTTATGAAGGAGGCACACAGTTCAGCTTACTCTGTACATCCAGGAGGGACAAAGATGTACCGAGATATTCGACAGCATGTCTGGTGGGAAGGTATGAAACGGGAAATCGCTCGCTTCGTGGCTAAGTGCTTGGTATGTCAGCAAGTCAAGGCTGAACACCAAAGGGTTGCTGGTTTGTTGCAACCACTTCCGATCCCTCAATGGAAGTGGGAACATATAACCATGGATTTCGTGACGGCTTTACCGCGGAGTCCAAAGGGTAACAATATTGTATGGGTGATTGGCGATCGGTTGACCAAAGCAGCTTACTTATTCCTTTCCGGGTTGGTCAATCGACAGAGACTTTAGCAGAGCGGTACATGCAGGAGATTGTCAGATTGCGTGGAGTACCGGTAAGCATCGTGTCCGATCGGGACACTCGGTTCTTGTCGCACTTTTGGAGGAGATTACAAGAAAGTTTGGGGACTCGATTGAAGTTTAGCACAGCTTATCATCCCCAGACTGATGGACAATCAGAGAGAACGATCCAGACCCTTGAAGATATGTTGAGGGCTTGCATGTTAGACGTCAAAGGTTCTTGGGAGGATCATCTGCACCTGGTGGAGTTTTCGTACAACAACTGCTTTCAAACGACAATTCTGATGGCCCCGTTTGAAGCACTGTATGGTCGTAAGTTTCGTTCACCTGTTTGTTGGGATGATGTTGGTGAACGAAGGGTACTAGGGCCAGATTTGGTGGTGCAGACAGTAGAGAAGGTGAATACAATCAGAAAGCATATGAAGGCAGCTCAAGACAGACAGAAGAGTTGGGCCGACACGTCAAGAAGACCTCTAGAGTTCGCCGTGGGCGATTTGGTATTCCTGAAGATATCACCGACTAGAGGGGTGATTCGCTTTGGAAGTCGGGGAAAGCTTAGTCCCCGATTCGTTGGACCCTTCGAGATATTGGAGCATGTTGGAGAGGTATCGTACCGGTTGGCGTTACCATCGTCATTAGCAGGAGTTCATGATGTATTTCATGTGTCTCAACTACAGAGGTATGTTCGTGATGAGACCCATGTTTTGGATCACTCGGAGTTGACCGTTCGGGAGGACCTGACTTTTGAGGAGCGACCAGTCGAAATCAGGGATCGAAGAGAAAAGGTTCTTACGAACAAGGTTATCCCCCTTGTACTAGTTTCTTGGAGTAATCGATCGCATAGAGGATCCACTGGGGAGCGAAAAGACGAGATCCGGCAGAAATTCCCTCATCCTTTCCAGTAGTTAGCTATCTTGTGTTCTTGGAATTTCGAGGACGAAATTCTTTTGTAGTTGGGTTTGATGTAACACCCGAGCCCAATAATACTATGTATATTACTAGTTGAGGGTTGTGGTTTGCTCATTTCCAATTTTCCTGATTTTCTGGTGTTTATTTCTAAATTTTACCCGGTTAAGTCATTTTGGCACATAACAAATTTTAACTCCGAAAGTGAAATTTAAGATGTCCATGTTGGCCTACTCGTCGCCACTAGTCGCGTGGTAGCGTCCGCGTGTCGAGATTCTGTTCCGTTTGGCTAAACGGGCAAGTTTGGGCGACTACGCGCGCGTGCAAGTGTCCGACTTGGGGGCATGCATTTTAATCACTAAACACCTCTTTTCAAAATTTGGAACCCGCTTAAAATCCTATAATTTGAATTTGGAACATTTGGGCGCGACCCGGGCTCGATTTGGAAATGTTTCATTTCGCGCCAAAATGGCCCATTTAAATTTAATATCGAATATATATATATACACTCAAATCTTTAATTCACAACAGTAAATCCCCAAAATCCTACGCAATTTCCTCTCAAATCTATCTCGTGGCCAATCACGAGCTCTTATTGAGCTCATGGGCCCCCTCCTCTCTGCCTCTCTCTCTGCCTCTCTCCTCTTTCTCTCTCTCTCTCTCTATCTCATCAATCCTATTCTTTCTCTCTCTAATCCCTCTCTCTCCCTTACTCTATATATATTAAACATGCAGCCGCCTCCTCCCCAGTAACCCATCGCGAGAAAACCCCCACGCAAACCCTAACCCTAACCTCGCGATCCCACCGCCGGCCTCCTCGAGACCTCGCCGTCGCCGCCCTCACCACCACGACCTCCACCGCACCCACCTACCCTCTTCCTCCTGTTCTCCCGACAACACCCGCGCCTGCACCCGACCTCGCCTCTACCCTCGCAGACGTCGCCGTCGACGTCGCCTCCGACCGTCGACGCCTCCCACGACTCCCTCTCACACCCCTCGTCGAGACCTCGTCGTCGTTCCCTCCTCCCCTCGCCGGAACAGTGAACCCTAGCCTTCATCCTTCGCCTACCCTCGCTGTTCGCCGGAGAAACTGTTGGAGATAGTGCCCTCAGAGTCAATTATTGGATCACAGGCACGTGATTGCAATGATTGAGGGGAGGACCTATCCCGCTAGGACAGTCTTACTCGAGATGATAGTATGCTATCTGGTTTATCTTTATCATCGTGTACTGCTTTAGGTGACCTGACGAGTCGC
Source organism: Agapanthus africanus (assembly GCA_030015575.1). Lineage (NCBI taxonomy): Eukaryota > Viridiplantae > Streptophyta > Magnoliopsida > Asparagales > Amaryllidaceae > Agapanthus > Agapanthus africanus. Next base: position 128,031,582 of record CM057340.1, on the reverse strand, counting down.
TATTACACGTTGATAAAGCCCCTAGGATTCTTGCTTGACTTCCAGCAGTATGAGGGCGATCATATAAGTGGGAGCTGGGGGTCTACAAGCACATCCTTAAAAGGTCCCTAGTCGTGGGAGATTCGAGACAGGGCATCGTTTCTCCAGAGTAGACTAGTGTATACAGTCGAGACCCCGACGAGGGGCGGTGGCCGGTCTCACAAGCCACTGGTGTCAGTTGGTTCACCTAAGATGTATACAGGTGCTCATTGGGTTATGAGTACACCGGACAGGACTCGCCGGGAACCTGCTAGTTGGGATATACCAGACGTCAGATAGCAGTTCCCAGGTGACATGTGTACAGGTTAGTTCATCGACCTGGGATCGTCATTTGTCTCGTGTGAGTTCCCACTGTACTTTGATTACTACCCTACCACGGCTCAAAGGAGTCGTGCAAACAGGTTTTAGTTGGGTACAGTCCCGAGCCACATGGAGGCAGTGAGCGGATCTGCAGGGGTTCGTCTCTCCCGGTATTGGGGGTGAGGTCGTGCTGTGTCTAGGAGAGCCAGAACATGAAAAGTCCTTGGCCAAGGCAGGAGATTTGCTGGTAGGTATTCCAGTAGTATCTCAGGGTGTTCTGGGCTACACTCCGACACGACTTGTACCGCTTTTGGGGGTCTGACTTTTACCAACCCCCTAGGCCCGCCATGCGATACTCATAGACGAACGGACCGGACTGTACGGATATTGTCACTGACAGGCTCAGTAGGGTGTCAGGATGAGTTCGCTCATCGACGTCCCTTTTGGTCAATACCTGGTGGCCCGTCACGTATTGGCTTATACCTCTGACGTGCTAGTGGTTAAATCCACAGCCACAGTATTGACGAGTCTTTAGAGTCCACCACACAGACAGTTACTCAAGTTTCGGGCGAAACGCTGTAGAGGCCGTATGGAGATATGGCAGGGTTCGATCAGATACGTGCGGTATTGCACGGATCATGATCGGACGGTTTTTACTAGCCGGCTTTGGCTTAAGCCGGATCCTAGTATATGATAGTGTAGTTTTGTCTCTTTGCATTTGTGTTCAGTGGGAATACAAATGCGGGCATGTATTTGCAGTAGCGGGGTTTTCCTGTAATTTATTACGGGATCGGTTTTCTGGGGTTGCCAGTTTGCATTCCGTTCCGGCCGGTTTTCCTTCATTCCTTCTCGGCCGGACTTTCTTGTTGGAGGGGGTTATTTGCAATTTGCAAATAACTCTTTTGTTGAGGGTTTTCTTGCATATGTTGCTTATGATGAGACTTGCTTCATGATGATATTCCTTTCTTATCCATTTGATGGCTTTTCACTTGATGGTTTGATTAGTGAAATGAGTTTGACCATTTTCCTTTTGTTGATATATTCTTTCTTTCTTGCTTTTTTTTCTCTCTCCAATCTCATTCTTGAGATGGAGGGGCCGGCCACTTGAGAGGGAAGGAGAGGGGATTTCACTTTGAGTGAGGAAAAATGTTTCATATCATTTTTATGCTACCAAGTTCATAAGCACTTTTTGAGTTGCTTTCTTTACCTCCACCATTTCAAGGCAACTTCCATAAACCCTAAAGAGACAACTCACTACACTATTTCTATAGCAAGTCTTGGACGCGTCGGCTAGCCAACTTCGCGCCCGAGTTGCCTCGGTCAAGAGGCGGGAGCCCGTAAAAGATTCCGGCTACGTGGTGCCCTTTCCGACGAGCGAGGAGGTGACGGAGATTCCGCGGGAGATTTGAGCGGAGACGAAGACCGAAGGACACGGATCGTTTGGTATAGCATCTCTACTCTTTTCTATTTAGCTAGCTAGCTAGGTTAATGGCCCGATCCGGGTGAAAAGTCCGCGGTGGTGCCGTTTTGCAAAGTTCGCAAAGTTTTTGTTTTCCGCGTTTCCGGCGTCGGATCGACGGCCGGGGCGCCCCCGCGGGCTTACAATGGTATCAGAGCCAGGCCATTAACCTTACCTAGCTTGCTCTAGCGCGTTTAGAACTCGATCGAACAAAATCCCCAAAAACCGTATTTTGTGCACATGTGTTCTCTGTTAAAATTTTTTGAGCTCCTAAAATTTTTCAGGTTGTTTCAGAGGCATGTACAAGCAATTATAAGAAATCTGGGAAAATACGATCCACTAATTCCTCAGTTCCACCGCGGAAGCGCGGCCAAAACCCTTGTTTGGCCGCGCTTGCGCGGCGGATAAGAGGAATTGTGGCACCAAATTTTCCCAGTAAGCTTGTGGTATAGAAATAGGGTATTTGGGACATTTTCTTTGGGCCCAGATTTTCTGTAAGTGCTACAGTAGTGTGTGGGGCCCACTTTGATAAATTTGTTCGATCGGATATTTTAAACATGCTAGTTCACAATTTTTACATTATATCTGCGACCGTGAATGTCACTTGATCGGTAAATCCCGTCTGACTGCTATAGCCCGGTTAGACGGATTTGCGAACGTGACTTTCACGTTGATGTTCTGTGATTGTACTGTGTTGTTGCGGATCGGTCGTGGGGGATAGCCTGGTTGCAGTGGTAGTACTGTTTTGTTTTTTATGTACATTTGATATTGCGGGGCGAGCGTCCGACATGTGGACTGCCGTCACTGCCTGTTTGTATTATTATTTTGGGGCACGACCTGGTTGCGGTCGATGTACCCGTTGTATGTATATTTTACTTTCTGTACTAGGATTACCCCGCGGAGGGGTGCACGGATAGCCGTATTCTGGAGGGCAACAAGCCCGCATCTCATGGCATTGAGATGGAGAGGGCTTCACTCTAGGATTGGCGGGCTATTCGCCGCACTCGTAGGGGGTATAGGGTAGACCCAGGAGGGGTGCCCAAGTTACCGGATTCCGTGAAGTGCTGGGTGGTCCATTCACGTTGCTGAAGGGGGCTGCCTCGCTTCAGGTTTTGGCGGGTAACTTGCCGCGCCCGTAGGGGTCTAGGATTTTCATTGCACAGGCTATCCACACGACCAGGGGAACGTCGGGTTTCAGCAGCGGCTCTGTGAAACCCGGGGATCCCAGATATCTGTATTGATCTGTGTTGTTATACATTTCTGTGTTGTTTTTATCACGCCTTGAGCGAAAATTATATATTGGTATATATATATTAGTAGATGTTGTATATGTTTTTCATCCGCGCTAGTCCAGTCCCCGCTCTGCCGTTAGTTAGCTAACCTAACGGGTGATGATGGGACCCAGTGGCGAATGCGGATGGCATATACGTACGTCAGTATATTTTCGTTCTTTGTGGTGTGATCAATTGATGGGACTGCATTGATTCGGATCAATGCAAGATAAACAAACCTTACTGATGTTGTTGGAACACTTTTTCAAAAAGCTGTTATTGCAAGGGCGTTCTCTTTTGTTTTGCACAGTGGTATTCAGTTGGAATATCCTGCTCCTCAGTCGACGAGGCAAGGGCCGAGATCCCTTCACCGGGAGTGACCCCTTGGACAGAAGTTTGCGTCAGAGCAATAACTTCACTATAGCCGATTACTTTTGCTTTGCATCGTGGTATTCAGTTGGAATATCCTGCACCTCATTCTACGGGGAAAGAGCCGAGATCCCTTCACCGGGAGTGACCTCTTTAGCAAAGGTTGTCGTCACTATATTTTTAAAAAGCTATCCGTTCCTTCAACGATATCAAGTTCATTACGTTAAAGGTTTTCGCCAGAAACCATTCGTAGCCCTCCGTCGTTTCATATGGATAGTCAATAGTATTCAAGCTGTGTATGTTGGCCAAAGTCAAGGCACAGTGTTTGGTAGCTGTTGGGTATTCATATGCAGCATAGATAGATGCGTTGGTTTGGGACAGTCGTACTGCCATTTTGGCCAAAGTCAAGGGTAGGTACGGGTGGGTTCAAATTAACCAGGAAAATGACGGGTAGAACTTGACATGTGACTTATGATATGTTGGCCAAAGTCAAGGTCATAAGAGCATGGGGTAAAAATCCACATCGGGAGTTTCAAAAGTACTGAAACTTGCCAGATATGCGCATACCTTCTGGAGTGTGATAACGTGAGCGGATTCCGTCACGTTATCATGCGATGAGAGTTGGATCCCGATTCCCACTGATGAGTTGGTTTACTCCTCGGGTTATCCCGGCTAATTCTTCTTTCAGGTTTGGGGAAGAATTTGACGTTACAGTGGGAGGTTTCCAGATTAGATAAATTGGTAACCATTCTGATCTAAGTTAGAGTGCACGCTGAGTGTTTCTTTTCTCTCTCTCTCTGGCAGCGACCATTGACCCGACCCTAGACTATGACTCAGTGACCAAGTTGACCGAACCTTCTTAACACTGGCTTTTGGATTGTCAGAGTTGCAGACCTCTTTGCCACTCCTACTTTTACTCTTTTCTCCGGGACACCCCGTATTACTACGAACGTCCACTTCCATTGGACAAAACCATCGTATGGTTATATACGAACTCGAAGGACTTCGAGGATGGTTTCCGGTTCTGGAGAAAACGAATAGGACTATTCAGTTGTCTTTTCTTTTCACCTTCTCTCAGGTTGCGAGTACTCCTTGGTTTAGGAGTAGTACACCTATTACGCAAATTGGATAGTCTTCTTCCAGACCCTAGGCTGGTGCCGACCGGTAGGGAATGAAGAAATCCGATTAGCCTAAACGGTGTACAGAAGGTATTTAGTTCAGACAAAGCAAGGGATTAGTAAGAGGGCAAAGTAAATTGCGACTGCTATTCACGACCAAACCATGTACTTCTTTGTCAATCCTAAATCACCTATGAATTAAGTACATTCGGTTGTCTTTTATCCTCACCTTCTCTCGCATTGCGAGTGCTCCTCGGATTAGGACAGTACACCCATTATGCTTTTTGGATAGTCTTCTTCCAAACTATAGGCTGGTGCCGAACGGTAGGGAAGGAAGAAAACCATTTGGCCTAAAGGGGTGTACAGAAGGTAATGACTAAAGACATGTAAAGGGGATTTGGAGAAGTGGCAAAGAATTATATGGTTATAGTTGTGAATCTGGATAATGGAAGAGGCATTACTAGGAATACCAGCATACCCCATCGAAACATTTCAATGTTTCAGTTTCACTGTGTACTGTTAAAAGAAAACTGATTTCCCGATTAGACACTTACTCCAGGGTATGTATTTACCAGGTTGGATTCTCACATCTGTATGGTTTTACAGATGCTGAGTGGGAGTAAGTTATTGGGAATTAGGTGACCATCCTCATTATATCGGGATTCGTTGTAATCGGTGATATTTGAGGAAGTCACCTGGGTTGTTTGCCGGTCGGCAAATATTTGGTTTTGAATATCCGCTGTTATGCACCAATTTCAAATTGATATATCTGTACGTCTATTTTCATAGAGTGAGATATACCTTTATGAAATTATGTCTATGACATTTACCTATACCAGTGGATGGTTAGGTAAGGAGCATTAAACAGCGGTGTAATTCTTCTTAACCAAAAGTACAGTTTTCAACCTACGACACACAGTGAATGAGTTGTTAGACTCAGCGGACTTATACAGAGTATTGTATATTGTCCAGTGTCCATTAGGACAGAGGGGTTGGTCCTCGTACTATATTCTGTTTACTTTTAACTTCTCTAGCTCTTAGACATGTGTTTCGTAGAAACACAGGGTCTAAGTTCAGAGGAGTTATAGGTATAAGAATACAGTAGAGAACCAGGTATCGCAAGTATCGGGATTCTTCAAGGTGATCGAAGATGTAGATACTTGTGTATGGTATTCAGTTGATAGTAATGATTAAGAGAACTTGCTTCTCTTTCAGGTTACTCATAATTGGAAGTACTCCTAAGTTGAGTAACGCCGATCGGCCTCTCTTCCATTTAGTTGACATGCACTGGAGACAGCTGCATGATTTGAATCTGGTTCAATTAAATCAGTGCCTCTGTTTCTTGGATATAGAACAGTTCATATCTTGACATTGTTAAGATACGGGGAGTTGTCCGGCTTATGCTTAAAACCAGACTCTGGACAACTCAAGGCACGTTTCAGTAGTGGCTGTTTGTGGGTTGACCCGGGCTATGACGAGGGTTGATTTTCTACCATCTGGAAGATCAATAGTGATATTGTTCTTGACTCGCCACAGTTTTATCAAAAATGGATTTTTTCAGAAAACAGTAGTGGGAGTATGGTAGAACTGGGAGTGATTCCAGAACCACAAACGATTACTGAAGATTTGATGAGAACCTAAAGATTCAATCTGGTTTGACATTCCATTGGCCACTCCGCAGATAAGGTGGGTAACCTCAGGCACCCGAGAGGTACTTCGGTATGCTCAAGGACGGTGGCAGGGAGGTTCTTGTTAACCCACGCTTGCCATTGCTGTTGTTCCAGGCTGCGAGACCTGGCGGGAGGATGAGTATAGCGTCGTTCTAAACTTGCTTTAGAAGTGCACGCCTATATGACTCTGCCAAAGGGTTGTCGTAGTCAGTGGGAGCAGCGGAAGCATTGGTGGATATCAGGCTTATGTCTATTTATAGACTAAAGCAGATATTGCGGAGATAGATCATCTATTTCTGATGTGACAGTCATAGGTTTGACTTCATCAGAATAGGAGATGGATCTGTTGAGAAGGTAGTAGGGTGTGATGTCCTGGTATTTGATGACATACACGGAGTAGGAAGTGATATTCCTATACTACGATCGGTTATACTTTGGTCGTCACACAGTGGTTTCTCCACAAAGGACTTGGATATTATATCAGACATTCTGGTTACTAGATCTATGGTTTTAGATCTAGATTTGGGTGGTTTCCCAATCTGGGTACTTTGACCGCATTCTATGAGTATTTAGAATGGACGACTCCTGGCACGGTAGTGTACCTGCAGGTAATGGAGTCACCCTCTCTAAAGGTGTCTTACAGACTAATGGGGAGAGGGATACGCATGATTGACAGATCACTTGCTTAGGCAATTGAGTCAATCATGAGACGTCAAGTACCACACCAGATGTTGTTCTTGCAGTAGGTGCAGTAAGTTGATATTGATCCAATCCTGGAGAAACAATCGGAAGCAGTTTTAGAACATAAGTTGATGTTCTAAGGAATTGATAACGGCAGCCTCCTTTAGGAGACAGTTATCATTCCAGGCTTCCAAGGTGACCTGGATGGCAGAGTGGCTGTCAGAGTTATAGTCATCCCTCTGACGAGGGGCAGTATTGTGGACAGGTGGTCCAGGTGGATACTGAGGGAAGGCATGGCGCAGGACACTGATTAAGTTCAGTTGTCGATACAGTCTAAGAAGTTTGGATTTGGAGTTCATTTATGAGCTAGGTCCCATCAGACATCCAGACATTCTAAGACAGGTATTGCTCATTTCGGGAGATAGCTTTCTCCGCGAACATGGGATATAGAGAGACATAGAAAGAAACATCAAAGCGGATCCACTCACTGAGGCTATTCCTCGAACGCAATAGTTTCGCAAACGAGCTTTGTGAGACTGACTAGTAGAGGAGTTGGGTGTTCGGTATCACACGGGCTGTGAGTATGCGACATCGCAATAATTAGCCTTGAGTGCAAGTGGGAGATTGTTGGAGATAGTGCCCTCAGAGTCAATTATTGGATCACAGGCACGTGATTGCAATGATTGAGGGGAGGACCTATCCCGCTAGGACAGTCTTACTCGAGATGATAGTATGCTATCTGGTTTATCTTTATCATCGTGTACTGCTTTAGGTGACCTGACGAGTCGCTATTACACGTTGATAAAGCCCCTAGGATTCTTGCTTGACTTCCAGCAGTATGAGGGCGATCATATAAGTGGGAGCTGGGGGTCTACAAGCACATCCTTAAAAGGTCCCTAGTCGTGGGAGATTCGAGACAGGGCATCGTTTCTCCAGAGTAGACTAGTGTATACAGTCGAGACCCCGACGAGGGGCGGTGGCCGGTCTCACAAGCCACTGGTGTCAGTTGGTTCACCTAAGATGTATACAGGTGCTCATTGGGTTATGAGTACACCGGACAGGACTCGCCGGGAACCTGCTAGTTGGGATATACCAGACGTCAGATAGCAGTTCCCAGGTGACATGTGTACAGGTTAGTTCATCGACCTGGGATCGTCATTTGTCTCGTGTGAGTTCCCACTGTACTTTGATTACTACCCTACCACGGCTCAAAGGAGTCGTGCAAACAGGTTTTAGTTGGGTACAGTCCCGAGCCACATGGAGGCAGTGAGCGGATCTGCAGGGGTTCGTCTCTCCCGGTATTGGGGGTGAGGTCGTGCTGTGTCTAGGAGAGCCAGAACATGAAAAGTCCTTGGCCAAGGCAGGAGATTTGCTGGTAGGTATTCCAGTAGTATCTCAGGGTGTTCTGGGCTACACTCCGACACGACTTGTACCGCTTTTGGGGGTCTGACTTTTACCAACCCCCTAGGCCCGCCATGCGATACTCATAGACGAACGGACCGGACTGTACGGATATTGTCACTGACAGGCTCAGTAGGGTGTCAGGATGAGTTCGCTCATCGACGTCCCTTTTGGTCAATACCTGGTGGCCCGTCACGTATTGGCTTATACCTCTGACGTGCTAGTGGTTAAATCCACAGCCACAGTATTGACGAGTCTTTAGAGTCCACCACACAGACAGTTACTCAAGTTTCGGGCGAAACGCTGTAGAGGCCGTATGGAGATATGGCAGGGTTCGATCAGATACGTGCGGTATTGCACGGATCATGATCGGACGGTTTTTACTAGCCGGCTTTGGCTTAAGCCGGATCCTAGTATATGATAGTGTAGTTTTGTCTCTTTGCATTTGTGTTCAGTGGGAATACAAATGCGGGCATGTATTTGCAGTAGCGGGGTTTTCCTGTAATTTATTACGGGATCGGTTTTCTGGGGTTGCCAGTTTGCATTCCGTTCCGGCCGGTTTTCCTTCATTCCTTCTCGGCCGGACTTTCTTGTTGGAGGGGGTTATTTGCAATTTGCAAATAACTCTTTTGTTGAGGGTTTTCTTGCATATGTTGCTTATGATGAGACTTGCTTCATGATGATATTCCTTTCTTATCCATTTGATGGCTTTTCACTTGATGGTTTGATTAGTGAAATGAGTTTGACCATTTTCCTTTTGTTGATATATTCTTTCTTTCTTGCTTTTTTTTCTCTCTCCAATCTCATTCTTGAGATGGAGGGGCCGGCCACTTGAGAGGGAAGGAGAGGGGATTTCACTTTGAGTGAGGAAAAATGTTTCATATCATTTTTATGCTACCAAGTTCATAAGCACTTTTTGAGTTGCTTTCTTTACCTCCACCATTTCAAGGCAACTTCCATAAACCCTAAAGAGACAACTCACTACACTATTTCTATAGCAAGTCTTGGACGCGTCGGCTAGCCAACTTCGCGCCCGAGTTGCCTCGGTCAAGAGGCGGGAGCCCGTAAAAGATTCCGGCTACGTGGTGCCCTTTCCGACGAGCGAGGAGGTGACGGAGATTCCGCGGGAGATTTGAGCGGAGACGAAGACCGAAGGACACGGATCGTTTGGTATATCATCTCTACTCTTTTCTATTTAGCTAGCTAGCTAGGTTAATGGCCCGATCCGGGTGAAAAGTCCGCGGTGATGCCGTTTTGCAAAGTTCGCAAAGTTTTTGTTTTCCGCGTTTCCGGCGTCGGATCGACGGCCGGGGCGCCCCCGCGGGCTTACAGAAACGTGCCGGCGACCCCGTCGACACCACCTCCGACCACCTCCCTTCCCTCTCGACCACCAGAGGCGACTACCACCCTCGCACTCGCTGCAGCACCCCATTCCAGCGAACTCAAGATTGTTCCAGCCACCGTTCTTCGCCGTCGCTGCCTCGCCGGCGTCCCAGTGCCGTCGAGCCATCGTGTTTGCACCCTGTTTCTTCTCTGTGAGTTTTCCTTGTGTTTCCTTTTGGTACAATCCCTTTGCTGGTCGTATTTGGCGTATATCGTATCTTTGTTGCTAACTTTGCTACTTTGTTGTTGCCGGAATCCGACCGTGCCGTCTGACGAACCCGACGCTCCAGCGAAGCCCCCTGGTCCGTGTGACTCCGTTGACCTCTGTTGAGACCTGATCCGTGGCCCGTGCTAGCTTATCGTGCTTTTTCCCGACATCGCATCCGTGTTTCGGTTTGCGGAACCGCCGAGGCAAGTATCTGAATACTTGCTTAACATGCTACAACTTAATCATCATATTATAACCACACAACTAATATAACATCGATACCTTATAACTTAGAATTTCTAGTCACGATTATCCGTAACTTTAAATCAATGGAAACATTGCTCGCTTTAACCGGTCTGCTATTAATTCATACTTAACTAATCAAACCAAGTAGATCATCCCCACTTCATTGGTTAAAATCACTCTTGAGACAATTATTATGCTTAGTTCAAATTCATGTAACTCCATTGCGTATATTATCGATATTGTTTCATCTTGTGGCTTTTGCACCTCAAAGGTGCGTGAACCGGATTATTATGAAAATACAAACATCACTGTGTTCTCATAGAATAATATTTGCTATTTACTGTTTCCTGCTACTGTTCATTATTTGTTACTATACCTGTTATCATCATATACCTGATTGCATTACATATTGACCGATCTTGATACACCTGACTCATGTACTGATACACCGGACACAACACCCTGTACATATCGACTCTACCTGTTGAAAGTAAACCTGACCTGTTACCTGATCTCATGCCTAATGCCGACAAACCTAACCATTCCTGCTGTCGATCCAGACAGACCTACCTTTACTTGACTTGTGTTGGCATTAGTCCTTGACTACTGAATACCTGACCTGACATACATAGCTTGGGGTATGGGGAAATCAAAGGTGAAACCGACTTGTAACTCAACAGTTCGACACATTGTTCTGATCAGTCTTACGGGCTTGGCCAGCTCCGGAGTGTTGATGCTGACATCACTCATCTATCCTACTACCTTTTACTGCTTAGCGGCACGTCTCGGATTCAGCCCCGAGAATCATGACCGTGGTCCCGGGCACGCACGGGATACTATTGAGTTACATCGACGATTCATCAATTGGTTTCAAAGACTATAGAGTAGAAAACCTGATAGGACAGTTTAGTCACTACTGCACATTACCCTGTTTATTACTTCTTATTGCTGCTTTATTCATGTTCATGCTTGCATTGTTTATTACCATGTTTATGCTATACACTTGATATCATGACGCGCTGACGTCTGGGTTTTGCATGGCCCAGATTCCGTACCTTTGTCGTCGACCGAGCAGGAGTACTTCAGCCAGCAGGCTGAACTGTGAGTTCTTTAGAGTTTAGTTCATTTATGTCATTTCATTTCCAGATGTGAGCCCGCATTATGGGACATACTGTTTATTCATTGTATTGGATCATTAGCTTCCGCACTTATTGTTTATTGATTCTTGTTATTATGGATTTGGACATGTATTAGTTTAGTTTATTTTACTGTTCTGGATATCTTTACAACTGTAATGTGACTGTGGATGGATACTTCCTACCCACAGGTAGCATGGTTGGCTATGTCACGTGCCCAAATCTTGCGTACTCTGGGAAGCGGGGCGTGACACCTTCACAATCATATCTAGTCTAGAACAGTCGTTGGAAGCTTATATGGTAGCGACTAACCAAATGATGAGGAATGTGGATGCGTCCATGGCCGCCCTTATGCAACCTAGTGAACCGGTAGCTCGTTTCCAACTAGCTCCAAAAATTCCAATGTATGATGGGGCGGTTGGACAGAGTGAGAATTTGAGTGGTGAGAGTGAGTTCTACACACTTCCAAATCAAACCTACGCATACCCAATTGAATCCCACAACTCCGGTTTTCAATCAAGTGTTCCAAATGATTCACCAGTTAAAAATAAAACGTGTAATGAGTTGTGCGACTTTGTAGTGCTTGATTTGCCAGATTGTGAAGAGCCCTTTTCGAGTGAACCCAAACCTAATTCTTTCGAACTTTACATCTCCAATCTAGAACCTGAATTGATAAATATCCATGCTTTTGATGAGGTGTCCAAAAAAATTGATTTTCACTTGATTGAGGATATTGACGCCGGGAATATTTTGGATGATGAACCCGTAGATTTGACTGAAATTTTATCTCCAATTCATCATCCCAAGTCATTAAATGTTTCTCCTGAACTTCATATACGTCTTGATTTTGATGATAATTGTATGGATGAGTTAATTTTTGAGGAGAATTATGAGGATAATATTGAGGAGTGTATTGAGGATAGTATTGAGGATGAACCATTTTTGTTTGATGAGTCTGATTTTCCAATTCATCCTCCTGAACCTTTAACTTTTATACTTCCTAAATCACCCCTCATCCTTCCAATCGTTCCGACCACGCAAAAGATCACACTTGAGGACTGTTAGCTTGAAAAATTTCTGTTTAATCACAACGGTTTTGACGCCACTAGTGCGTACCTCTTTGAATCTAACACAGTTCTCACAGACGATAATGATTACGAGTGTTTCACTTTTTCGGACGATTTTGAAGACTCACCTCCCGAGTTTGAGTCCTTTGAATTTTCAGATGAGTTAGTTGAACCATCAGACTCGTTGCTTACAGTCATTTCGAACCATTGATGGAATCTTTCATGTTCGAGACAGATTACTTAGGTGAGAATAAGACTATCCCTAAATGACTCCCTTTCGTCCTTCCTATCGTTTCGACCATGTAAGAATCCGTCGCGTTTCCATTTTCAATGGATGGTTTACCAAGTTCAACGTACCCATGTTTTCTTGCGAATCTTGAGGGATTTGACCCTATTTCTCGACGGGTTAATAGATTAGCACAATCGCTTTTAACACATCGGTCATCACAAATTGCGCTAATTTATTCACTCGATTTACACCCTCAAGTTCGTACTACACTTCTTTCACTTTTCCGTCATTCTTCTCCTCCACCGAGACCATATTCCACCCTTCTTCCCATACGGTCTCGTGTGTTTCTCAACTCCTTTCTCTATACTCCATTCTTTCACCAACCCTACCATTATTACGATAGAATTTTTGAATGGTTGGTGCTAACCTTTAGTCTGTGTAAGGCCTTGTATAGTTTGATTTTTCTCCTTCCTAACTCTGAACTTTAACGCTTCGACAGTGGAAACACTGTCTCACTTAAGTTTGGGGGGACCTTTTTGTATATATTTTGTTTTTTTTTTTGTTTTTTTTAAAAAAAACCCCATAAAAATTATAAAAATTATTTAAAAAACTATAAATAAATAAACAGGGGAGTGCCGACAATTTTGACCCTCTTGGTGTAGCCTGGCAGTGAGGACACTATCAACTTTAAGTTTGGGGGTATGCTCGGTAAGCCTTCTTCCTTCGCATTCATATGTATATTTTTGCATTTACATACTTATTTTAAAACCCATAAAAATTGAAAATTTCAAAAATTATAAAAATTAAAGTATTTAATTTTGGACATGATTGACTTAAGTTTGACAAAAAGATTAACTAGCTAAGAACAACTAGATCTTATACTTAGTATATTAAGAACCCTAAAAATAACCTTTCTTAAAATTTAACGGTAGAAAGTATATATTTTTGTAGTTTATTTAGAAATAGGCAAATTTTGAGTTCGCTTCTTGGGCTAAATTAAAACAATGGAAGAGTATTGAATTTTTTATTAAAGTATAAGTTTGAAAAATAATTCCTAAGCTTAAGTCTAGATTCTGAAAATATATACCCTACAAATTGCATAAACACGAACCTTGAAACTTGGAATAGTAGAAGAAACCTTGAAATGCTCTTGTCTAAAGTCCTTAGTATAAAGGGAAATAAAATAAAAATACAAGTGTGAATAAAGAGATTAAAAAAATGAACACTGGTTTTTGTAATTACTTAAGGCTGCATTAATAGAAAAAAATATTTAGCGAGGGTGCTTCATCACCTAGTGCCTTAGACCAACTGATTTGGGAGTCACTGCTAAAAGCCTTAGAGATTACAAGACTAGGAATTACGCCTTAATGTGCAAACCACATTTTGTAATCGGTTGTTGGTACCTCAAGAAGTATTAACGGTCGCATGAAGAATGTATGAGCAAATTTCATCTAAAAATTCACCAATTGAAAGGTACTTTGGACGATGGACAAGAGTATAATAGCTTGATTTGAATTTCCAAGTATAGGGATGATATATACACATACGTAGGGGTATATGATTGGGGTTTAGATAAGAGATAGGAATGAAGAATAGGACTTATATCTTTATTAGAGATGATAAAAATTCCTAAGTTGAGATAGAACCCTAGAAGGAAAACTTAAAAGATGCCGAAAGCTAAGTAAGTCTACAGAACATATATAATCTTAAGTTGAATGATAAGGAAACGTGAAGAATACGGGTGGATGATTTATGAGTCGAAGATAATAGAATTTCTTGTTAGAAAACCTAATTGGAGAATAAAAGTTAATAGGCCAAATTGATAGGATTTTGTGGGTAGTATCCGCTGAAAACCCTTAGGAGACAACACTCCTCCTACTAGGGACACCTAGAGGTTTAACGGCTTGTTGCACGAGCTCAGTGCAATCGCGTTTCCCTGCGAAAATGAGGCTAGGTCTTTTTCGAGAATAAAACTAGGTTTGCTCGAGGACGAGCAAAAGATAATTTTGGGGTATTTGTTCATACCATAATTTTGCATTATTATATTCTCCATTCCTATTCATTTTACAAATAAACAGGTGCTTTTGACCCATGTCTGCTACATAGTTGCAGGTTACAGGTTCTCAGAACAAAAACAGTGAAAAAGATGAAAAGACGATACAAAAGTGAGACTACGACCAACAAATGGAAGAACCTTGATCAAGCCTACAGTTTGAAGACTAAACGAAGATCAATGGACGATTTCACAAAGAACAAAGGCAGCGCAAGGTTCAAGACTTCGTCACGAAGCAAGCGGTAAAAGTCCACAACTATATTCACTGTGGAAATCTGGAAGAGAACCAGAATACATTCTGAAGAAAAAACTGAAGAAAATAGAAGAACAAAAGCAACAGAAGATTCCCTGAAAAACTGAGCAACCAAGCCCCCTATATGGCCGCGGAACCGCAGCCAAACCTGGCTATTGACCGCGGATCCGCGGCCGTGTGTCGCACATGCCGACACGTGTTGCGCGTGTCGGTGCGTCGGTGCATTATCTCGGTTTCTTAGGGGGTAAAATTGTAAAAACAAATGTGAGTCGATTGTAAACCTAGGGTTTCTATGTTCTATAAATAGAAGCCCTAAAACCTGTTTTAGGTTATGCCTCTTCTTGTGCCTCATTTCATCTATCTAAATTCAGATCTGTAAATTTCTGTAAAGAAGGAAGAGAGCATCAAATAAAAATTAGGAGTAAGTTTTCTTTTCATTGCCCTAGTTAGATCTTTTATTCTCTGCCCTAGTTAGATAGTTAGAAAATGTTTTTCAATTCCCTAATGAGCGAGTAGTCTCCTCGCTTGTTAGGGTTAGATTTGGGGAAGGCTTGAGAGATGAAGATCTCTCACCCCTTTCTTGCCCATCACACGTTTTTATAGGACTCCATGCATACATGCACATACCGCTCCCTACGACACCCTATCACACGAGGTAGCGGTGATACCGTAGTATAAAGGAACGGTTGAGCGTGTTTTCCATGGAGGTTAGGGTAAGAATTAAGAAAGGAAGGACAAGAACCTAGAGGAAGAAATATCGTTTCTTCCCGATGGTACTAATCCACTTTATTAATTATTACCATAACACCTAATAGATCTTAATTTGGATATAGAAAGTGGTGAGGAATATTGACTTTCCAAACCTAACCTAAACCTAACCCTAGCAAGATTTTAGTTTAAGATCAACTTAGTTTTTAGATTTAATCAATCCGACAACAATCGGAATTAACTCGTTAGAACAATTTTAGAATACACAAAATTCCTGTAGACCGACCCGTACTCACCGGCTAGCTACCAAGCGACGCCATTCTTGATTGCGGTAAAAATATTTTTGATCGTAAAATCTCTCTCAATCATCTATCTGTGACAATCTCCGCACAGTCCGGTCTGTTCGTCTAAGAGTATCGCATATCGGGCCTATGGGGTGGTAAACGTCAGACCCCTAATAGCGGTATAAGTCATATCGGAGTATAACCAAAAACACCCTAAGAAACTACTGGAATACCTACCAGTAAATCTCACTTGCCTTGGACAAGAACTTTGTGTAATGGCTTTCCGAACACAGCACGATATCAACTCCCAATACCGGGAGAGACGAATCCTATCTAGCCGCCACTGCCTCCAAATGCTTCGGGACTGTACCCAACTACTACATGTTTGCACGACCCCTTTGAGCCATGGTAGGGTAGTAATCAAGGTACAGTAGAAACACACTCGAGGTGAAGTAGCAGTGTCAAGTCGACGGACTAAGCTGTACTCATGTCACCTGGGAACTGCTACCCGACGACAGGTATAATACCCACCAACAATTCCCGATGAGTTATGTCCAGTGTACTCATAACCTAATGAGCACCTGCATTCTATCTCCAGTACGACGTACTAATGGCCGTGAGACATATCATCTCCCCTGCTGGGATGAGAAGCATATACACTAGTCTACTCTGGAGTATCGATGTCCCGTCTCGATAATCCTACGACTAGGGACCTGTATAGGATGTGCTTATAGACTACCCAGCTCCCACTAGTATGTGTTAGTATATATGCCCTAGGGGCCATTATTGTATCATACTAGCTTGTATATTACTTAATGGAAGCTTGGGATATTCACAGTTGTATTAACAGTCTTGCTCAACATAGTAGTATACTACTTGGTTCATATCTATCTTAATATGTGTATATGTTAGCATATCACGAATACATATTGATAGAGCCCTTGGGATCTTGCTTGATTACCAGCGTTGTGATGGCAGTCTCACTAGTGGGGGCTGGGTAGTCTACAAGCACATCCTTTTTCAGGTCCCTAGTCTTAGGATTATCGAGACAGGGCATCGATACTCCAGAGTAGACTAGTGTGTACGCTTCTCATCCCAGCAGGGGAAATGGTCTGTCCCATAGCCATTAGTACATTGTACTGGAGACAGTATATAGGTGCTCGTTGGGTTACGGGTACACCGGACAGGACTCGCAGGGAACTGTTGGTTGGTATTATACCCGTCATCAGTTAACAGTTCACAGGTGACATGAGTACAGCATAGTCCACAAACTTGACACTGCTGCTTCGTCTCGAGTGTGTTCCCACTATTCTTAGATTGCTACCCAACCACGGCTCAAAGGAGTCGTGCAAACAGGTAGCAGTTGGGTGTAGTCCCGAAGCACTTGGAGGCAGTGGCGGTTAGATAGGATTCGTCTCTCCCGCTATTGGGAGTTGATATCGTGTTGTGTTTGGAGAGCCATTACGCAAAGTCCCTGGCCAGGGCAAACGAGATTTACTGGTAGGATTTCCGGTAGCTTCTCAAGGTGTAATGGGCTTCACTCCGACACGACTTATACAGCTTTTAGGGGACTGACGCTTGCCGCCCCCTAGGCCCGATATGCGATAGTCTTAGACGAACAGACCGGACTGTACGGAGATTGTCACAGCAGGCTCAGTAGGAGTTCGGATGGGTTTCCTCATCGGCCTTCTTATCGACATCTACCTGGGGACCGTTACGTACAGCTAGTACCGCTTGCGGCCTGTGGTTAAACTCACTGCCAGCGTAGTGTCGAGTCTTTAGAGTCCCACACAGAGAGTTTCCCTGCTTCAGGAGAAACGATATAGAGGTCGTATGGTTTTACGACAGGGTTCGGACACATACGTGTATTTATGCACGTACGATGTTCGGACAGTTTTTACTTGCGGGCTTTAATTTAAGCCAGATTCTAGTATTGGATTATTGGATTTATACAGTCTCAATATTTCCGTGTTTTCACGGATGGGAGGGGCATTCTCGTAATTAGTCGAGAAGCTTCTAGAAGAAAGATGAGGTGGAGAGCTTAGGTGTAATTTGCATTAAATAGATTAGTGACTCATGAGATGATTCATCCAAATGAGTTAATGAAGCATTTATTGCTTAATGACTCATGAGATGATTCATTGTTTGTATTAAATGAAGTATGGTTGTAAATATCACATAATGATTTATTTGATATTCTTTATGCTTCATCAAATATTGAAATGAGACATAATTCATATTCATTCTCACAAACACATTCTCTCTCCTCAAGCTTTCTCTCTTCAAAGACCTAATCCTAATCCTCTCATGTGTTGAGATCCTAAGGGTTAGTAAGACTAATAGATCCCTAATCCATCTCTATATCCTCTGGGTTACTTTGATCAGCAATCATAGCCGCCTAGTTATCTCAAGTGAGAGGTTAAAACTTGGAGAAGGAACTCTCGGGTGGATCTTCTATCACATCGAGGAGGCCGACGAGGAGGTGAACAACAAGAACAAGAAGGACTAGTATCTTGAGGTATAATCATCTATCATAGTAGTTTAGCACTTCTAGATAGTTGTTAGTTAGGGCTTAGCAAAGATCCGTAAAGTTAGTCGATGTTAACTCAAACAAAATGATTGTTTACCTATTCCGCCTCCCCGCTTCATGTGGGTTATCTAACGTCGACTTACAGTGGTATCAGAGCTTAGCTAAACCATAACTAACATATTAGCAAAGTCGTTAGAAATTTGATCGCAAAACGAACCCGAAAAAACATCATTTTCACATAGTTTCTGCCGTTTTTAAAACGGGGTCTAAAAATTTTTCAGGGACCTTTAAAAATACAAGCAGGGTTTTTTAAGAATTGTGAAGAAATTTGGGATCGTGACTCGATCATACCACCGCGGAACCGCCGCCGATCCAAGCGATCCGCCGCGGATCCCTGGTCGAGTTGACTCCGAGTCAATCCAAATTTGCTCAGTTATTCTTCTGTGTTGATGTTGTGTTTTCTGGGATATTTTGTTTCTGCTCAGGTTTTATGTGCACAGAGAATTGTTTGGAGTAAATTCATTTGTGTTGCTTGATCAAAATTCTAAGATGTTTGGCTAACTGGATTATATCTGTGATGTGTTTAATGTGTTCGTAAACCTCCCCTAACTGCTAGTATGTCGGTTAGCAGGGGGTTGCACATTTCTGTAATGGTTTTTACTGGTTTGTGAATGTGGACTTGTTGGATTGTCGTGAATGGATAACCAGGGATGTGAGACGAGATCAAATGTAAATTGTAATTTGTTGTAATATTCTTTTGCGGGGCACATCCGGGTTGAGGTTGTAGCCACCGTTGTATTATTTCATTTACTGTTTTCTGCTCCTAGGATAGACCCAAGGTGGGGTGTACAAACTACCGGGTACTTTGAACTGTTTAGTGGCCTACTCATGTCGTTGAGGGAGACCGCTTCACTTCGGGTACTAGACGGGTAGTTTGCCGTACCCGTAGGGGTCTAGGGTTGGTTATTCATCGCGACTGTGTAATCCGTATTTCTTTGCAGGCTCAAAAGGAATGCGGATTCGTAGAAAATCCAATATGTTCATCTGTGATCTGGAATGCCTATTATTGCGTCTGACGAATGTACAATATCTATATATGATATCTAGTAGGCGTCACTAATGTTTTGCACCCGAGCTAGCCTAGCCCCCGCTCTGTCGTTAGTTAAGTAACCTAACGGGTGAATGACGGGGCCTAGTGGCGAATGCGGATGGCATAAGAGGACGTTGTATTTTCGTTGTTTTCTGCAATGATAGGTTAATTGATGGGACGCATTATATTAATGCAAAGAAAATAAACCAAAGTTAAATCGTTGGAACAGTTTAAAAGAAACCACTTGGTTATTTTAAAACAGAAGATATTTTTTTAATTGCGGAGCTTAAACCACTCCTTTTAAAAGCTATCAGGTTCCTTCGATCATATCAAGTTCACTACGTTCACGGTTTTGCCAAAACCATTCGTAGCCCTCCATCATTTCATTTGGGTATTCAGTAGTATTCAAGCTATGTATTTTGACCAATGCCAAGGCATAGTGTTTGGTAGCTGCTGGGTATTCATTTGTTGCATAGATAGATGAGTTGGTTTGGGACAGTCGTGCTATCATTTGTCCAATGTCAGGGGTATGTACGGGTGGGTTCAAATTAACAAGATAATGATGGATAGAACTTGACATATGACTTATGACATTTTGACCAACGCCAAGGTCATAAGAGCATGGGGCAGAAATTTATATCGGGAATTTCTAAAGAAACTGAAATTTACTAAGAGTTGCATACCATTTGGAGTGTGATAATTTTGGTAGGATTCCTTCAGCTTTATCACACGATGATATTTGGATCCCGATCCTACTGTGAGTATCCGCTACTCATCAGGAGATTCGTCACTCAACGATCAATGCTATAAATCAAGTAGGTGTCGAGAAAGGTGTCAGCGGGGCTACGCCCCCAGAGAAAAGAGGTTATTTAATTAAGGAACTTCGTGAAAGTGTCGTAAAACCTCTCTCGAAGTACCGACACCGGCCTGGCTGAACGGTTAAGCAAGTATTGTACGGTGAGAATAGTCCTGACTAGTTCTTCCTTTTTGGTTTGAGGAGAGATTCGAGAAACAGTGAGAGCCATCCTATTTAGATAAACTAAAAACCACTCTAAACTTGCAAGAGCATCATGCTAAAGTGTTCCCTCTCTCTCTCATTGCAGCGACCCCGAACATGACAGGCCTTAAGTTATTATTAGATAATAATATTTTGACGGGGCCAAATATAAAGACCGGTTCCGGAATGTCAAGATGGTTATTATCTATGACAAATTGGGGTATGTCCTTACTACAAAGGCCCCTGCCGTCCCAGGTCCTGAATCCAGTGTCGCGGATAAGAAAATCCGCAAGACCTGGGAGTTAGACTGCGCGAAGGCCAAGTGCATCGTGCTTGCTTCTATGAATAATGAACATCAGAGGAGGCACGAGAATATGGATCCAGAATCCATATTTCTCCACACCAAGGAACTGTATGGAGAGCAATCTCGTATAGCTAAATACGAGACCTCGAAGAACTTGTTTCAGTCGAGGATGGCCGTCGAATCATCTGTAGGGGAATATGTCCTTAAGATGATTGGCTATATTGAAGAGCTCGCAGACCTCGGGACAACATTAGAGAACGAGCTGTATACAGACTTGATTCTCCAGTCCCTTCCTTCCACCTACGCCCAGTTTATCTTGAATTTCAACATTCAAGGTAAAGAAGTTGAACTTCCAGAACTTCTTAACATGTTGAGGAGTGCAGAGGGCACCTTGCAGAAGGCAAGGGAAACATCCACTATGTTTGTTCATGGTGCTTCCTCTTCCAGTTCCAAGGCAAGGGCCAAAAGAAGGAAGAAGAAGGCCGCTACCAAACCAAGAGGTGGTGTTGGTAAGGTGGGAGTCAAGGGAAAGGCAAAGGTTGAGGTGCCAGTAGTGGCAAAGGACGAGTGCTTCCACTATCGTAGGAAAGGCCATTGGAAGAAGGATTGCAAAGCTTGGATTGCCAAGAACCAGGACCCGAGGCAAGTTGTGGCTTCGGCTTCAGGTGTGTTTGTAATTGAAAATTGTCTGTCAGTCAACTCTACTTCCTGGGTATTGTATACCGGATCAGGATCTCATATATGCAATTCATTGCAGGCACTGAGAAACCGTAGAATGCTGAAGGTTGGTGATATGACCCTCCAGGTTACTAACGGAGCTAGCGTGAATGCTGTGTCCGTAGGGGATTATCACCTTGGATTGACGAGTGGACATATTTTGGTTTTGCGTAACTGTTTTTATGTACCTAGTTTAACGTGTAATATCATATCAGTATCGTTGTTATCAAAAGAAGGTTATAATTTCATGTTTGTAAGCGATGTTGTTAACATTCACATTAATCATGGTTTGATTGGGTCCGGTACACTAGATAACGGTATATACATGTTAAACCAATTGCAGATTTTCAATGTCCAGAACACACTAAAAAGAAAGTCTCCAGATATAAATCAGGCTTTCTTATGGCATTATAGACTAGGTCACATCAATGAGACAAGGTTAACTAAGTTACATAGAGAAGGATATTTGGATCCGTTCGAATATCAATCTTATGCCACTTGTCAATCATGTCTCAAAAGAAAGATGACAAAGACTCTATTCACTGGATATGGAGTAAGAGTGAGCGAGCTCTTAGGACTCATACACAGCGATGTATGTGATCCAATATCTACACATGCAAGAGGCGGTTTTTCATATTTCATTACTTTTATGGATGATTTCTCTAGGTATGGATTCATTTTCTTGATGAAACATAAATCCGAGGCCTTTAAGAAATTCCGAGAATATAAGAATGAAGTAGAAAACCAAACCGGCAAAAGTATCAAGACACTGAGATCTGATCGAGGTGGTGAATACTTAAGTGCCGAGTTCCTGGGTTACCTAAAAGAGAAAGGAATTCTCTCTCAGCTTACTCCTCCATACACTCCACAACATACGGTGTATCGGAGAGACGGAACCGAACCCTATTAGATATGGTACGTTCCATGATAAGTAATGCTGAGTTACCGCGATCTTTCTGGGGTTATGCATTAGAATCAGCTGCATATCTTTTGAACAGGGTTCCTACCAAGACTGTGCCTACCACACCATATTAGATGTGGAGTGGGAAGAAACCCTATCTTCAGTATCTCAAGATATGGGAATGTCCGGCTTTTGTTAAAAAGCAGCATGCGGACAAACTCGAGGCACGTTCAGTACAGTGTAAGTTTGTGGGATATCCAAAGAACTCCAATGGGTATTTTTTCTAATACGCAGAGGAACAAAAGGTTTTTGTTTCTCGTAATGCCCATTTTCTAGAAGAGCGGTTTTTAGAAAAGGAAACAAGTAGGAGCGCAATAGAACTGGAAAAAATTCCAGAACCACAAACTACTACTGAAAGTTTGGTAGACCAGTAGTTCCAGAAGAACAGGACATTCCCGCACCCCTCTGCAAGAGTAGTAGGCTGTCTCATCCGCCTGAGAGATACTACGGTTTTCTCATAGACGGGGATAGAGAGGATTGCGTCATTGATAATGATGAACCTACTAGCTTCCAGCAGGCCATCCAAAGCGGCGACTCGGTACGATGGCTGGATGCAATGCGGACCGAGATGGAGTCCATGTACACCAACAAAGTATGGACTTTGGACTTTGCTCTAGATGGGGTAAAACCCATAGGATGCAAGTGGATCTTCAAGAAAAAGATTGGTGTAGATGGACAGGTAGAAACCTATAAGGCTAGACTTGTTGCAAAGGATTTTCGTCAAAGACCTGGTTTGGACTATGACGAAACTTTTTCTCCAGTGACTATGCTCAAATCCATTCGGATCCTTCTTGCCATTGCCGCCTTCCATGATTATAAGATCTAGCAGATGGACGTAAAGACGGCTTTTCTAAATGGAAATTTGGACGAGTGCGTCTATATGGATCAGCCAGAAGGTTTCAATCAGAGTGGGAGCAGCAGGAAAGTGTGCAAGTTGCTTAAGTCCATTTATGGACTAAAACAGGCATCGCGGAGTTGGAACATCTGTTTTGATGAAACGATCAAAAAATATGACTTTATCAAAAATCCAGATGAAGCATGTATATATAGTAAAATTGTAGCACGAACTGTCGTATTTCTCGTCTAGTACGTGAATGAAATTCTATTGATAGGAAATGATATTCTTATGCTACAATCTGTCAAAGGATTCTTGTCACACAGGTTCTCCATGAAAGACCTGGGTGATGCCTCTTACATTCTAGGGATCCAGATCTATCGTGATAGATCTAAGAGGATGTTGGGACTTTCACAGTCCAGGTATATCAACACTATACTGAAAAGATTCAGTATGGAAGATTCTAAGCCCGGTAATTTACCGGCTTGTCACGGAATCACCCTCTCCAAATAGATGTCTCCCAAGACTGATTTGGAAAGGGATCGCATGTCGGTTATACCCTACGCTTCTGCAGTAGGCTCTATAATGTATGCGATGTTGTGCACCAGACCAGATGTAGCTTACGCACTGAGCGTGGTGAGCCGGTATCAGTCAGACCCAGGGAAGAAGCACTGGATAGCAGTAAAGAACATTCTTAAGTACCTGAGAAGGACTAAGGATATGTTCTTGGTTTACGGCGGAAAAGACCTCAAGATCGAGGCTTTTGCTGACTCCAGCTTCCAGAGTGACAAGGATGACTCCAAGTCCATGTCAGGTTATGTCTTTACCCTCAATGGAGGGGCGGTGTGCTAGAAGAGTTCCAAGCAGGACACCGTTGCTGACTCGACGATGGAAGCGGAGTATATAGCTGCTTGCGATGCCGCAAAAGAAGCAGTCTGGATGAAGAAGTTCCTAACAGAACTTCAGGTGGTTCCATCCATTGTTGATCCAATACCTCTGTATTGTGACAACAACGGGGCTATAGCTTTAGCAAAGGAACCCAGGTCCCATTAGAAGTCCAGACACATCTTAAGGCGGTATCACCTGATCACGGAGATCATAAATCGCCAGGAGATCGAGGTCCGGAGAGTTGCTACAGAGGAAAACACTGTAGATCCATTCACAAAGGCCTTACCTCAGACACAGTTCGAGAGGCTATTCGAGATGATAGGTCTTCGATATGCCAGTATATGGCCCTAGTGCAAGTGGGAGATTGTTAGTGTATATGTCCTAGGGGCCATTATTGTATCATACTAGCTTGTATATTACTTAATGGAAGCTTGGGATATTCATAGTTGCATTAACAGTCTTGCTCAATATAGTAGTATGCTACTTGGTTCATATCTATCTTAATATGTGTATATGTTAGCATATCGCGAATACATATTGATAGAGCCCTTGGGATCTTGCTTGACTACCAGCGTTGTGATGGCAGTCACACTAGTGGGGGCTGGGTAGTCTACAAGCACATCCTTTTTCAGGTCCCTAGTCGTAGGATTATTGAGACAGGGCATCGATACTCCAGAATAGACTAGTGTGTACGCTTCTCATCCCAGCAGGGGAAATGGTCTATCGCACAGCCATTAGTACGTTGTACTGGAGATAGTATACAGGTGCTCGTTGGGTTACGGGTACACCAGACAGGACTCGCAGTGAACTGTTGGTTGGTATTATACCCGTCGTCAGTTAATAGTTCCCAGGTGACATGAGTACAGCATAGTCCGCAGACTTGACACTGCTGCTTCGTCTCGAGTGTGTTCCCACTATTCTTAGATTGCTACCCTACTACGGCTCAAAGGAGTCATGCAAATAGGTAGCAGTTGGGTGCAGTCCCGAAGCACTTGGAGGCAGTGGCGGTTAGATAGGATTCGTCTCTCCCGGTATTGGGAGTTGATATCGCGCTGTGTTTGGAGAGCCATTACGCAAAGTCCCTGGCCAGGGCAAACGAGATTTACTGGTAGGATTTCCAGTAGCTTCTCAAGGTGTAATGGGCTTCACTCCGACACGACTTATACAGCTTTTAGGGGACTGACGCTTGCCGCTCCCCTAGGCCCGATATGCGATAGTCTTAGACGAACAGACCAGACTGTATGGAGATTGTCACATCAGACTCAGTAGGAGTTCGGATGGGTTTCCTCATCGGCCTTCTTATCGACATCTACCTGGGGACCGTTACGTACAGCTAGTACCGCTTGCGGCCTGTGGTTAAACCCACTGCCAGCGTAGTGTCGAGTCTTTAGAGTCCCACAAAGAGAGTTTCTCTGTTTCAGGCGAAACGATATAGAGGTCGTATGGTTTTACGACAGGGTTCAGACACATACGTGTATTTATGCACGTACGATGTTCTGACAGTTTTTACTAGCGGGCTTTAGTTTAAGCCAGATTCTAGTAATGGATTATTAGATTTATACAGTCTCAGTATTTCCGTGTTTTCACGGATGGGAGGGGCATTCTCGTAATTAGTCGAGAAGCATCTAGAAGAAAAATGAGGTGGAGAGCTTAGGTGTAATTTACATTAAATGGATTAGTGACTCATGAGATGATTCATCCAAATGAGTTAATGAAGCATTTATTGCTTAATGACTCATGAGATGATTCATTGTTTGTATTAAATGAAGCATGGTTGTAAATATCACATAATGATTTATTTGATATTCTTTATGCTTCATCAAATATAGAAATTAGACATAATTCATATTCATTCTTACAAACACATTCTCTCTCCTCAAGCTCTCTCTCTTCAAAGACCTAACCCTAATGCTCTCATGTGTTGAGATCCCAAGGGTTAGCAAGACTAATAGATCTCTAATCCATCTCTATATCCTCTAGGTTACTTTGATTATCAATCATAGTCGCCTAGTTACCTCAAGTGAGAAGTTAAAGTTTGGAGAAGGAACTCTCGGGTGGATCTTCTATCATATCGAGGAGGCCGACGAGGAGGTGAATAACAAGAACAAGAAGGACTAGTATCTTGAGGTATAATCATCTATCATAGTAGTTTAGCACTTCTAGATAGTTGTTAGTTAGGTTTTAGCAAAGATCCGTAAAGTTAGTCGATATTAACTCAAACAAAATGATTGTTTTACCTATTCCGCATCCCCGCTTCATGTGGGGTGTCTAACGTCGACTTACAGTGTGACTGCCATCACAACGCTGGTAATCAAGCTAAGATCCTAAGGGCTCTACCAATATGTATAAGCGATATGTTAAAAGATACATACGCACATATTGAGGTAGATACAAACCAGGTAGCATACTACCATTTTGAGCAAGACCGTTACTATATCCGTGTATATCCCAAGCTTCCATTAAGTAATATACAATCTAGTATGATACAATAATAGCCTTTAGGGCATATATCACTAATAATTAACTGCAGGAGCTTGCGCCTGTAAGGAAGAACGTCCCCACAATCAAAAACCCCTCAAAGAGGGGAAATCTAATAAAGTCATGCTACAACGGTCGTATCTGTCGAAACCTCCGATATACGGTGCCATAAATCAACTTGGTATCTTCGGAGAGGTGGATGGATATGTCCAAATAGCATCTGCCCTCAAATTCAGGAAAGACGACCTATCCTAGTTCGTCTCTGTTTTCGGTGGTAAACACCACGGAACAACGGCACAAGAGATTCATGATTAGTTAACAATTATA
This sequence comes from Agapanthus africanus, assembly GCA_030015575.1. Lineage (NCBI taxonomy): Eukaryota > Viridiplantae > Streptophyta > Magnoliopsida > Asparagales > Amaryllidaceae > Agapanthus > Agapanthus africanus. The sequence goes on along the minus strand of CM057340.1, from coordinate 128,004,580 downwards.
GAGGACTTTCGTAACACGAATTACGTTCATTATCAAACTATCCCTTTTCCTTCGTTATTGTATATTAAGCTCTATAGATTCACACAAGCCCAACCCGAGTCTATGAATCCGTTGGACCCACGGACCAATAACACAAGTTGAGTTAACGCTCCTGAAACCCATGGAACAATGGCACAAGAGATTCATGATTAGTTAACAATTATAGAGGCTCGTAACATGAATTACGTTCATTACCAAACTACCCCTTCCCCCTCCCCCCACATTATTGTATATTAAGCTCTATAGATTCACACAAGCCCAACCTGAGTCTATGAATACGTCGAAAAAGTTCGAGTTCATATTAAGTTCACATGTCCGCTTATTCAGTATTCGGGTATTCAAATATTCAAGCAGTCAAGTAAGTGTGTGTTCACAGTTCTGGTCAGGTTCACATCAAACAAGAACTATAGTAGTGGAGCATGTGCATGTAATTATTTACATATCAAGAGGTCCATGAAACATACACATCGAAAGGCATGAAATTAGGCACATACATGTCATGTAGTATAAAAGTAAAACATACAACATTAGAAATTCATATTTGCATCGTAAACAATCGCAGATAAATAATAATTCCGTAACCTTTATGAAATTCTGGGCAAATGAGAAATGTAGTACTAGATGTTATGCAGACATGGGTTCAAATTTCATCTAATTACGACTACAGCTTTAGGAGATAATCACGTTTTCGTATCGCTACGCAGAGGAAGATAGAAACTGTCCAGCACCGTCATAAATCTTAGAAACTCAAATTACAATATTTTTCGGTTGTTTTCAAAGAAGTGTTTAACTTGAAAAGGTTAGGTCTTTTAGTCTAATTATTAAAACAACTTGAGTTTACTCGATTTGGATCTCTAAACATAATTATGAATATTTTTATCTACGGGTATAAACAGAGTTTTGTTTTCTTTGACAACAAAAAGGGAGTAACTTGCAGAGCATATATCTTGTCGATATATATATATATTTTTGAGTCTAGTGTTCTATACGAAAGATGTAGGGTTGTCAATTTGGTATCTAAAACTTTTCGTAAACCGAGTTCTGTAGTGCTAAATATAGTGATTTGAAAAATAGTGCATAGATCAGAACAGAATCTATCAAGATTTGACACACAAATTTAAAAGACAGAAATGAAGTATTTCCGCCGGTTTTCAGAAATATTTATCAACTAAGAAAAGTTTCGTCTTTCGATCTAATTTTATTTTTTTTAAAATCTTCTGATTTAGGTTTCGAAAACTCTAGTTATCATAATTTTAGACTGTGTCAAAAAATAGTTTTTTCCTGAAAATATCCACCCGAGGTTTGAAAGGACCGTAAGACACAATATCAAGATCGAATGGCTTTGAAAACCAGGTGAGTGTTTGAAAACCTATTTATTGCATTTCCTGAATTTGTTGAATGTTTAGAAAATAAAACTTAATTATAAATCAAATCAGAAGGCGCATTAGTGTCAAAGTTATCGGCTTTCAAACGTTTAAGGTTCCTAACAATTTAACGGATTAGAATTTGGAAAATAAGATTTCGACAAGGGTGTGGATACTATCATTTACAAGGAGCAAAAGACATGAGTTAACGAGTGTTTGACGAGCATATAGATCGATCACAATCAACCGTTAAAAAAACAACATTACTTAACATGCCACCAATTATTGTAATCAAGATTTTATAACTATTATAGGTTATTTTTATATCAAACATTTTAACTTAATAAAAAAATACTTTATCTTAGGACTAATCGATTATCTCAAGCTTCGTTATAACATAGGCATGATAAGTGGATGAATTTCAAGTAGGGTGAAGGAGAAGGAGAGGGGACTTACTCGTTTTGCAATACGGTATAACAACCGTATTGTCGAAGAAAAGTGAAAGTCTCAACTTGACCGAGACTTCGAGGTTGAGAGAAGGCCAATGCCAAAGATTTTTAGAGGTCTATGGTCCGAGGAGGAAGGAGAAGGGAGAGGAACATATAATAGAGTGATGTTATGGTCATCATAATTCTAATTGATTATGAATTTATTTTGGGAGTTAAAAAAGGAATTGGAAAGTCTCATTTGTAGTTTATGAGAGGGTTAAAAATGATTAAAATAATTGCAAGATCCGGAATTCAAACATGTGGCCTATAGAACAATAGTGCAATGATTTAACTAATGGAATACAAGTTTACTCTTGCACATATTCAACATGAATTAAATATAACTTATGGGAAAGGAAAGCAATCTTTTTATTAAAGAAAGAAATACAAAGGTATGGAGATTTTGAAGTCGTTACAACTTTCTCTCCAAAAAAGTGGAGAGAAAGTGAAGAAGTATTTTAAAAAACCAATATTTTATTCTATTTATTCATATTTTTTTACAGATAAACGTCAACTCAGGTTCTTTCTGAAATTTTTTAGCAAAACAAATAAGAATTAATATTTTCTTTTCACCATCTTTCCATTTCACTTTTCTACTATTTTCTTACTTTCTTTTCACTTTCTAATTGCCAAACATGCCCTTATAAAAGAAAAAGTGTTTCTAATTTATTTTGATAGATTTTTATCTCCAGCAGATTCTCTCTCAAAGAGAAGAAAGATTTTCTACAAGATTTGATAAAATTTAATTTGATTATGTTATCTTTTCTATATTTACCTTTAAAAACAATTATTAAATTTCAGCCATCAAATAATATCTGGTGGTTGCAATCACCCTCTCGTATAGCTCTTATCTTATGTTGTTTCTCATGGGATCATTTCTTATATATATATATATATATATATATATAGAGAGAGAGAGAGAGAGAGAGAGATCCTATGAGGCGGGTTCGCGTTTTTAAAAACACGAACCTTGATGAAAGCCGTTGGATCTTGTGTTTTAATCAACGGTTAAAATTAATTCAGCTTATTATATCGTTAATAAATGGAAGGTAAATATTCTACTCCTTAATTTTAGAAGAAAAAAAATCATGAGAAAATCAAAATCCTTTAGTATTACCCACACAATATTTGTCAGTGGAATATTTATCTTCCATTTATTAATGATTTAATAAGCTGGATTAATTTTAACCGTTGATTAAAAACACAAGATCCAACGGTGCTCATTCATATTCGTGTTTTTAAAAACGCGAACCCGCCTCATAGGATCCGTACTCTCTCTCTCTCTCTCTCTATATATATATATATATATATATATATATATATATATATATATATATTGATTTCCGTAAAATTAAATTTAAATTTTTATTTTGAAAAAATCATTATATAACTTAAAATATTGACGAAATATCTTTTAAATAAAAGATACTAAATATATCAGAAGGATTTGCATTAAATTACCACTATTTAGTGGCATGTCAGATTTTTTATAAAAAAGATAAAATACTAGATTTTAATGTGCTAGAGGGACCAGGATTTGGTTGTATGAAAATTTTGGTGGTATGAAAAATTTGGTAGCATGACAAAGCCATGAAAAACTTCTTTAATTTGCTTTTAAAAGTATTATATTTTATTTTTGGTCTAACCATTTAAAAGAAGAGATCCATATGACCGTACAATTTAATTGGATTAGAAGGATTGTTGATCAATGTACTCATAAATACCCAACATAATTCTATAGCATATAGCATAGGGGGGAATCGGAAGCAAGCGACCAGAAAGGACGGAAGACAAAAAAAAGAGCTTATCTAACATTCCCAAAAATAATTTTGGAAAGCGTGTATTTTTAGATCATAGTAAAATATATAACGTCTTTTCGTTTTTTTTTTATGGAAGGCCAAGGCATAAATGGAACAAAAAAAATATTCTGAAACTAACTTGTGAGTTAACATGATGAACTCTTAAGCGTTTTCCGACTCAATGCCAACTATGATAATCAATTCAGTCGTTAATTTAATACAATAATAACAAGTAGTTAGAAATTAAAAACACATATTAAATTAAAACAACGAAAATTGAAGGTATTAGGTTCCATGAAGAAATTGCAAAATATAATACAATGAATTGAAACATAAATAAAAATAGATGAGATCAAGAATAAAAGGAAAAGGATGTTTTCTAGGATTTGAGAAAGTTCATGAATATAGAAATGTTTAAAAGTCCAAGCACAATAAAAAGTCTCCATATTTTTTTCTTGGAGTTTTTTTTTTCAATTTTCATAGCCTTGGTTTATATAGTTGTACTTAAAAGTTGGATGTTAGGAATCCAATCCAAATCCGAGTCCAATGAACCAATAACTCTATGTTTTAAAATCCAAATCCGAGTCCAGAACCAACAAACTCTAGATTTTAACATCTAAATCCGAGTCCAAAATCAATAATGCTGTATTTTAAAATCAAAATCCGAGTTCAAAATCAATAACACTAAAAATTAAATTCTTAGAAAAAATCCAAATCTAACCTTAGAATCCAAAACCAATAACCTTTAGTTAACTCAAAAAACAACATTTTAGGGTTTACTAAACTCTAGGCCAAGCTTACATCAAAGTTAAGATTTTTTTTTAAGGTGATGGGATTTTACAACTCGAGTTTGCATAGAATTTACCTCCACTTAAAAAGTAATCTCCAATTTTCCTAACTCCATACCCTAACAAGGATTTGGATTGCATGTTTGTTTGTGCATAAACATAATTTAGCCTGTATGATGTGGGCCGAATGTTTGGTGATTCGTTTCAAAATGAGAGATTTCACGGGGATATTTGAGAGGCCGGTTATGGAAAGATTTGATGGATTTGTTATGGAAAGATTTTACGAATCTTGTAAATAGTGTCGAAAGATTTTATTAGTACAACTGGCGTGACATGGAGCGAAGGGTTTGTGGCAATAGATATAGAGACTATAAAAGCCGAAGAAGAACAAGAGAGAAAGGGCCTCCAATCAATTCAAAAATACTTAATTTTTAGTCTCCAGCTCAAGGCTTTTAGAGCCGTCTTACGATAACTTAGGATCTTGACGATCAACGTCAGTGATCTTCAAGGTCCTGTTTGGGACTGAGTCGTCCAGCCCTCCTCAAACACATATGCCTCCATCGTCTTCTTCGATCATTGTAATTCATAATTAGATAAGGTGAAGACCCTCAACCTCATCATTGGCACGTGACACTTCAATGATGCGTAGTGCCGACAGAGACATGGCCGAGGGAGCCATTGAATGGATATGGTGTAAGGTCATCCATATGAACGATCCAGATGCTCAGCCATGCGTTTGTACAATCTCGTTCACGACATGATAGTCGGCTCCTCTCGGTAAGGATTCGTTAGGCCGAACAACTTAGATGTCATTGAGAATGTGGTTAACATTTAGTCTCACAATGGAAAAACTATGAGATACAAATGGGCATAAGATATAAGATGGGATGCATATGGTTATAAGATATAAAATGAGATAAACCTCATGTGTACACTCATATAATCCTCTTGATAGACTAGTCTTCTTGTGTCGTTGTTGCACCTTTGAGAGAGCCGTCTGCTTTTCTCTAAAAGACTAGACTCTACATGTGTTGTATGATCCACATGACACCCACATTGCACATGAGGGAAGTGTTAGAAAAATCATGAGAGGTATATGGGTATAAGATATAAGTTGGGACAAATCTCAATAAGGCTTGAGTCTTTTGGATGGAATCTCACTGTATTTAAAGCCCAGCCCACGACACATGGGCCCACACATGGAAGCACACGAGCTTTTAATACAATGAGACCCCATCCAAAAGATTCAAGCCTTGTTGTGATTTGTCCCAAAAGGGGCGAGACAATTTATATTTACATGAGTGCACATGTGCTTTTAATATAAGTGGGTTCTATCAATAATACTCAAGTCTGGTTGAGTTTTGTCCCATCTTATATTTTATATCCATGCACCTCTCATAGTTTTTCCAATATGAAACTATGTTATCCACATATCTCAACACTCGCTCTCACGTGCAACCTGATTGGACTCAATCCTTGTTGTGGTTTGTCCCAACTTATATTTACATGAGTGCACATGTGCTTTTAATATAAGTGGGTTCTATCAATAAGACTCAAGTCTTGTTGAGTTTAAGATATAAGTTGGGACAAATCTCAATAAGGCTTGAGTCTTTTGGATGGTATCTCACTGTATTAAAAGCCCAGCCCACGACACATGGGCCCACATATGGAAGTACGCGAGCTTTTAATACAGTGAGACCCCATCCAAAAGATTCAAGCCTTGTTGTGATTTGTCCCAAAAGGGGCGAGACAATTTATATTTACATGAGTGCACATGTGCTTTTAATATAAGTGGGTTCTATCAATAAGACTCAAGTCTTGTAGAGTTTTGTCCCATTTTATATTTTATATCTATGCACCTCTCATAGTTTTTCCAATATGGAACTATGTTATCCACATATCCCAACACTCGCTCTCACGTGCAACCTGATTGGACTCAATCATTGTTGTGGTTTGTCCCAACTTATATTTATATGAGTGCACATGTGCTTTTAATATAAGTGCGTTCTATCAATAAGACTCAAGTCTTGTTGAATTTTGTCCCATCTTATATTTTATATCCATGCCCCTCTCATAGTTTTTCCAATATGGGACTATGTTATCCACATATCTCAACACTCGCTCTCACGTGCAATCTGATTGGACTCAAGCCTTGTTGCGGTTTATCCCATCTTATATCTTATATCCATATACCTCTCATAGTTTTTCCAATGTGGGATTATGTTATCCACATATCTTAACAGTATTAGATTAAAAAGTTTGCGAATGAGGGGGCGAAACAATTTATATTTACATGAGTGCACATGTGCTTTTAATATAAGCGGGTTCTATCAATAAGACTTAAGTCTTGTTGAATTTTGTTCCATCTTATATCTTATATCCATGCACCTCTCATAGTTTTTCCAATATGGGACTATGTTATCCACATATCTCAACACTCCTCTCTCACGTGCAACGTGATTGTCATGTGGATCGTACAAACATATATAGAGGCTAGTCTCTTAGAGATAAGTAGATCGCACAAGGAAAGATGCAACTATGACATAAGGAAATGTGGTCTATTAAGGGCATATAGACGGCACTCTCACAAAGGTGTCATTAAAGTACAAATTCACGAACGTTAACAACCTAGCTCTGATACTATTTTAAATTTAAATCAGTAGAAATATCGTTGAAAGATATGATGCAGACTTGGAAGAGATAGACTTGGAAGAGATCAATGGTGTGAAAATGTTTTATTTGAAGATTTTTTTTATTTTTTTAAATTTTGATCAGAATCATGGCTCTGATACCATGTTAAAAAAATGAGAACTTGATAATTTTATTGATATTATAATGCTCTATTTATAGATATATAAAGCATACAAAAACAAGAAAACAGAATAACCTAGAAAAGGAAGAGTACTTAATTCAAATTTGACCTAATACATAAGGTAATAAGTCTTGCTTGATGAAGCAGTCCAATAAACTATAATCAATTACGATCTTTACCATGTTTAACACCTTCCGCAAAGATGTCTAGTCCTGTATTCTACCGGGTGACCCAAATGTATGGTCTTGCGCCTGGTTAGGTGACCCAGATGTCTGGTCGTGCATTTGCCCTAGCGGATACAGATCGAGTGAACCAAGCCGACGAACCTTGACTCCATCGAGGGCTTGTGTCCCATGTGATCAAGATATCCAGTCCTACGTGTGTATGTGGTTTTTGAATCAGCCTCGGTTAGAGTAAACGATATAGAATATATATTATGGAGAATAAATTGGAAAAATTTTATCAATTTTTTTTATAAAAATGAAAAGACCATTCGATTGAATATCTTAACTATATAAAACTACATAATAGTAGAGATTAAGTGCAACGGGCTAAAAGCAGGTAAAATAGGTGGCTTATGGATTTTTGTTTATTTAACTTCGGGTAAATTGTCAAAAAGCTTCCGGCCCGCTCGAAGTTGTTTAAAAGCCCATGATATTTTCAAAAAATTTAGGAAGGGCATACTGTTCAAAATCCTTGTGACCGCATTTCATTTAGGCCTTTATTCTCTCCATGCTTAGATATTACATGCAACTTTTTAGATATTACATGCAACTGTTTAGATATTAAAGGCAACTAGTATTAAGGAGGCATTAATTCCCTCTAACTGCTTAGATATTACATACAACTTTTTAGATGTTACATGCAACTGCTTAGATATAACTGGCAACTACTATAAAGGGTTTTTTTAATTAGGCCAGGGGTTTTTACACAAGTTTGAAGCGGTCCATTTTGACAATTTTTGATGTGTGCCCATGGTTAAGGGTCTGTTTGGATGAGCGTATTTTTAAGCGATCGTTTGCCATAATCACTTATAAGTGATTATTTCTGGAAAAAAGTTGTAAATTCCCGGTTCCCTCAATAAATTTTTCTAAAATTTTTCCAAGTCGTCTGAATATTTTTCCCGATATTTTTTGAGGAATTTAGAATTCTTATGTTTGCTTTAATTTTCAAGATTTAATTCTCCTACACAGTTAAACTAAATCCCAAAAGAAAATAAAAACCAAATGAAAAACTCACCCACTTCCCGGCCCAAAATCAAACCCCAGCCCATGCCTGTACTCACCCCATACCCGACCCGTTAACCCTTCTCTTCCCCACTCCCTCAAAAAATATCCCGCTCGTCTTCACCACGTACCCCACGTCCCCGTGTCGTCGCCCCACGTCCCCGCTCGTCGACCACGACCTCGCGCGCGCCATTCCAGCCCCTCCTCGTCTCTCTAACTCTCTTCCCCCTCACTCTCGTTCTCCCTCTCTCCTTCCCCATATCTTCCCGCTCACTCTCTCGCCCACGCCCACGACCGCGTTCGCCCATCGCCGTAGCTACCACGCCGGCATCTCCCTCGTCATTCCTCCCATCTCCGAGCCTCCTCAGAACCACCGTCCACACCTCCCCGCTGAGCCCCCACGACGACGACGACCACCGACCACCACCTTAACCCATCGCGACTCCTCACCTCGTCGGAGCCATCTCTGCACCGTCGCTGCCCCGAGCTCCTCGATCCCCTCTCGACTCCACCTTCACTCATTACCAACCCGAGCACCACCCATTGCTTCCTCCCTCTCTCCTCGGCCACCAAGCACCCGAGTCGACCCCTCGCTGCACCCTCTCCGGTGACCACCACCTGCAAGCTCCGGCCATCCACCATCGTCAAGCTCTCCCTACAACCTCCTCAACCACTCGATGCCAACAGAGCCATCCCTCGAGCAACTCCGACGACGAACCCAAACTCGAGCCGAGGCCGTGAACCTTAACCGCGCCGTTCGTGGCGTGATCTTGCCGTTGCCGCTGCCGTGCGTTGTCAACGCGTCATCAGGAAAGTAGCCTGCTTCTTTCATGCTAAATTGATTTATTACAATTCGAAATACCGTTAAATTCCGTATATATACCTCGTGCGATTTAATATAATGTATGTGTTCGACACAAAACCCGAGAGGAAAACTCCCATTAAATTGACGGAAACTGATTACATAAGTTGTCCCGTATGGTAATGAACGTCGTGTTAAAATTTTGCTGAAAAACACGGTCGTTACTGACGTGATCGATCATCCCCATTTACACCCGTTAAAACTGAAAATTTTCCGCGTCTGAAACTTGTAAAAATCATAACTAATTGTTTATAAATTGTAATGATGCGTTCGAGGTCTCAAATCGAAGCCGACTCGACGAACTAGGACCCCATAAGAGTTTTAAATTGTTTCTATGCTAAAAAGACAACAGAAACTGGTTCGGAGAGCGGCTCTGGACTGCCGTCCAGAGCAGCTCTGGCTGTTGATTCCCATCTTGTAATGCTTACCCTCTACTGCTGGAACATGTTATATTGCGGAACTCTACACCATAGTGAAGATAAAACAGTTATATAACTAATGAAAGTGATTTTGTCCCTTTTTACCGTCGTTTACTATTTAAACTGTAATTTAAATGAACAGGACATATAGCAGTCCCAAACAGAAACAGAACTTATACCCCATTGTTATACTGTACATAACTTCTGACGTAGAGGCTCTATTGAGAATCCGTATGATGAGTTGGAAACCCAATTGAAAACCCTAAATTTCGTTCAACTATAGCATCGCCTAATTTTGATCCCAACAGGGTGAAAATTGTGTTGCGAAATGGACATTCAGTTCAGGAACTGAATTTCCAGCAGCGAACACTTAAAATGAAACGGCTGTAACTTGCAAACCCGAAATCCGATTGCACTGAAATAAATTTTGTTGAACGGACGACTGAGTTTACTTGCTACCTCCTTTGTATCATTTTACTAAATTTTGAATGTATGATTTAATGCAATTGTTATAAGTTCATAAGGTGCATAATAGTTCGTATTACACATGACTTGTTAACTGCATAAATGCACATATTTTACCCGATTGCCATACATATAGTGATAGTGCGCGTTATTGTTCAGTGTATAATGCATTGTCGTGCGTGAATGGTATTGGTTTAGGAGTGTCAAGTACGCCAATGAAAAAGTGAATGATTTGTGACAGTGAACAATACAGTGAACAGTGACAAAAACCGTGTTATTGGTGCATACTTATACACGACCAGACCATACTCATAAATAGTGTAAACCTGGGGAAAAAGGGGAAATCGAAGTGGAAAGAGTATTGTATTTAGCGAGAACAGTGATTTAGAGGATGATCATTCGAACAACGACTCTTATATATATTAGGTTGGACCTAGTGGTCCAGCTGACAGGGTTATGTCCCGGGCGATAGCGGGCCGTAGTCTCGGGTATGTACAAGACCCTTGTTAAACATGATCCTCCTTTGCACAACTCGATTTTAAAAGGGACTTAGAGACTGATAGGGACACAAATCATACATTGCATCAGTTAGTGACATATTGATTACCTGTATTTTACCTCCACTGTTATTACTTTCTTTTCTTGTTTCTTGTCACTATTATAATATTGCTATTACGTCGCTCTGACGACCTGAGTATGCATGCTCAGACCTCGAGGAAGAACCAGTACAGGAGTCAGACTTGCCCTTCGAGCTTGCGGAGATTTAGTCGGGAGTACCTCCTTCACCTTTACTGCTTTCCCTAAAGAAACCTTGTATTCGAACTTGGTTAGTAATTCTTTTCCTTACTTTATTGTAAATTGTGAACAATGAAAGTTGATGTAATGATTTAGTGATGTATTTTCTTTACTTCTGTGCTTTGTTTACTGATTACCATGTAATGCTAGAAGCCGGAGTGTGACTACGGCGGGATTATTTCTTGACCGTAGGAGCATGGCTGGTCTAGTCATCCATCGTTTTCCGTATTTTGGGAAGCGGGGCGTGACAAAAGTGAAAAAAATCACTTATAAGCACTTATGGCAAATAAGTTGTTCAGTGTTTGGATGATTTTGTATGAAAAGTGATTATAAATAGATAACGTGTTTGGATGAAAATATAGATAAGTGATTATTCAGTGTAAAATGACCAAAATGACGTATCATTAATGTCATCTTAAAATTTAGATGAAAAGACAAGGGGTATTATGGTATATTAGTTGGTCAACTCTACTATTCCATAATCTCTTATGGAATAAGCTAGGAATTCCTAGTTTATTTTTAACTGGGAAAAGATGTCATTTTTAAGCTAGTCACGGTAGGACCCATGGTAAAATAATCACTTTTTGAATAGTAAAAGAGATATCCAAACACACTATCCATTCGGGGCCCATCTTGAAATGATTTTTAATCACTCGTTGACAAAAAATAATCCAATCGAAAGGTCCTTAATAATTGGATGCAGGCGTTCATGAACTGGGCCTTAGCCTTTTAATTTATGGGGCATGCATCTCGCGTGCGGAGTTTAGTATGCAACCTCCTCATGCTGCCTCCCATTGTTTGTGAATAAAGCCCACGGTATTTGTTCATGGGTCAGAATTGTCAGAGTGAGAGAACCAGTCACCCTCTCTCTCTCTCACCTAACTTTTGAGGAAAATTCCACCAAAACCCATCATTTCTTTCTTTTTTTCTTTTACAGACCCACAAATCAATCACACCCACCATCTTTGGGTTTCTAGGGTTTTTTGTCCATGGATTTCTTGGAATCTCAAAGCAGTGTCCAAATCATTGGGATTGCTGTGGCTGTGGCTGCTGTTGGAATTGGGGCAGCCTATCTCTATTTCAGCAAGAAATCAAAGGGTATATAATTCATGCCTTAGATCCTATATTTCTTAATGTTTGAAAGCATTTGGGTTTCTGTTGTTTTCAGATTTGCATTTAATTAGCTTGTGATTGCTTCTGCAAATGTTATGTTCAGTAGTTTTAAATTTTTGAATTTTTTTTTATTCTTGCAAGCAATGGCTGCGTGGTTTATGGAGTTCTGAGAAGAATTGGGTTGTGCTCAAAATATAAGGATTGGTGTTTTAAGAACCAGGGGTAGATTTCTTTTTTTTATTTATTAAGTTCACTACTAGTTATGATAGCTGGTGTGATCCTTTGTGTGCTTTTAGAGCAATCCAGATGGAAAGGAGGCTTGTTTTGGAGAATCTCTCGAATAACTTCTTCGTTATGATTATAGATAGCATTCAATCCGTTTCTCTTATTTACTACTTTATTTGCAATATTAGTCTGACATGCAAGCAACTTACTGTTTTAGGTGCATGCCTTGGATATGCATCCATGTCTTGTATTTGTGCCAATTGAATGTAAATAGAGTGAAGTAGGCCGTATTATGGAGAGGATCTTTGCCTTTGAAATGAGAAAAACACATGAGAGAATTATATAACTTGAACGAATTATTATGAGAAAACGTTAGTCGCAAATTGTGTAGCCCTTTTAAACAATCAATCAAGGGTTCAAAATATAGAAGAATTTGTAAAGGTGGCCTCAAATACGGTAAGGAGGTTTTTAGTAATTATTTTATGGTTAATATAGTGCAAGCAAGTCAAGCTTATCAAGTAGGTATTAACACTCTCATGAGCATTGTCATGTGGTTCAAGACATTTCGCGCCGATATGAGACATCATCACTAAGCTATTTATTTAACTTTGTATAGTTGAACTTTAAAGTATTTTTATTAGTATAGAATTGTGTGAAGTCTTTCATTATCACATGGTCAAAGACCTAGCTCAGCACCCCGTTACTCTTCCCTTTTCCGACGCCTCTACTCATAGAAAGCAGCTGATCGCCCCTTCCATTCTAATGCTACCGGCTATATTTATATGCTCCATTCCCTTGTTGGTCCTCCTATGTCCATAAAATCACCGTATCTCCACCAAGAAATTTTAACCAAAATCTTAACATCCTTCAAGCCTGAGCCAAACACATCTTGAATAACCCGAACAATAATCTGAAGCATCAACATATCTGCATAGCTCTAATTAGTCCTTTGCCAGAACAAGATTGGATTGAGCTAGGAGCATATGCACAACATCAGATCAAACTTAAGCCATTGAATTCCCTTTCTTTCTAAAGATTTATAAGTTGAACGCTGAACTGTTTGCCTTTTGCTAACTTTTTATTAATTAAAAGTTCTTTGTTTTCATGTAGTTTATGCCATTATGAAGCATATTCTTTTTGACAGCTACCACCTATAATGTACGGGTTCGTCATCGCCATGGCATATCCTTGTCATATTCATATCCATACCGGATTCATCTAGGATACTTGCATGACTTATTTCGCACTTTCTAAATTTACTGTATTGTATATGTCTAGAACATGCATCAACGGCCAAGAACACCAACAATCTAAGCATCAACACTTGCTAATTATTATTACTGTGCCACTGTAGGTACGAGATATGATACGATACTTATTCATAATTTTCCAGAAACCTAGGATATGAGATAAGTTATTATATTGATTTTTAATTGAATAAATATGAATATATATTAAGATATACATATAAATATATGATAATATAAATAAATAATGGTATTATGCTGGATATTTAATGTACTTTCAAATTTTTGAGAGCCTTAATTTTCAGGAGGAAGATGAGAGACGTTGATTCGAGAGAGGGTAACGAGACATTTACAAGTACGATAGTTTTTGAGAGTTTCGGGGGATGATTCATGAGGCATTTACAGGTATCCGTGCTTCATAGACTGTAGGAAATTGGCGGCTCTAAATATCAATCATCTATCGATTATTTCAAAGACCGTATTGATCTCCATGTTTATATACTCTTTGCCCATTCATCTAGGGTTATGGAATGTTCTTTGTGTGTGTGTGTGTGTGTGTGAGAGAGAGAGAGAGAGAGAGAGAGAGATTAGCGCATCCCAACGAATTCCCAAATTTTATAAATTGTGAATCCTCATTTCCGACTAGTATCGTGTCCCGTATCTATATGTGAATCTGTGCTGCTTAGGTTGCCACTATTTTATATTATGTAGTTCCTTTAATCCCTAGAAATAAGACTTGTTTTAGGATTATCGTGTTGGTAGCATACCTTGCATTTATAGTCGGTTCTTAGGAAAACCTGGTTTCCTTTCTTGGAGCGGTTAATTGAATTGCATCTAATTAATTGTGTATTCACTATTCACACGGTGTATTCTAAAAGGGTGTGATTTAGAGGACAAACCGCGAACTCCCTAGTGCTCCCAGCCTTTTGTATTGGCGTCCACACGTGTGAGCAGTTCCTTTGAGGGCTTCGATTGAAAAAAAGAAAAAAAGAAAGGAAAGAAAATTGGAGAGAAGCAAAAGAAATCACATAATAACTGAAAAACAATTCAGAGAAAGAGGAAAGGGAAGGAATGCAAAGGGGGAATAACGGTGGAAAGAAGGAAAGGAAGACCGATAATTTTAACTCAACTTCTTAGCGGACGTCACCTAGTAAATGATACATAATCTGCCACATCAGTTACTACCTTAACCATTTTTATTTGTTTTTATAATTTCTACCTCCAGTTACATGGGGAGATTTATTGATAAAAAAGGATTTACACTATTAGATTTCATATCATATTATTGCTGGTTTGATTATAACGATGTATCCACACACACACAAAAATCCTTTGGATAAGCCTATCATTGCTTCTTTAAGCCTCTGTACTTGTATTCGTGAAGGATGTGTAACATTAAGTTAAGTATGATTCTTACTGCTCTTGCCATTGCTGTGGCTACACAAGCGGGCTAACACAAATGTAAACGTACATTGGATACAAACATACAGCATCCTTGCACCGAAAATTTGATATAACATCTGAGACCGATGTTCATATACTCAAACTGCCAAGTGAGACTTATGTTGCTCAAATCATAACTAAAGGTTGAACCCTAGTTAGTACCTTGGTTGCATTTAAGAGAACTTCAGAATTGTTTGTCTTTCTTCACAGAAATAACACAATTTTGGTTTGCAATAAAGTAATACAATGAAAAATTTTAAGTTCTTCAGTTCTTGTGTTGTGAGGATGGCCAGCAAGTAAATTTTCTTATGCGGGGTACGCTTAGTTGAAGAAATCACTATTAATCGTTGCTTCCTTTTTAATAGGTTGCTTGGATCCTGAAAACTTCAGGGACTTCAAATTAGTAGAACGAAAACAGCTCAGCCATAATGTGGCTAAGTTTCGATTCGCTCTTCCGACACCTACTACTGTCCTGGGTCTGCCCATTGGGCAACACATTAGTTGCAGGTTTGCTCTACTGTCATTTCTAAGTGCTTTACACTTAGAGGGATTTGTTATATTACAAGTTTAATTTCATTTTGTTATCCTAGCTGAAGTTTCCTATTTTCCTTATCTACTTTGCTAGGGGAAAGGACAGTACCAGCGAAGAAGTTGTCAAACCCTATACTCCCACCACTTTGGACTCTGATGTTGGGTACTTTGAACTTGTTATAAAGGTGTGTGCATTTATACATGATCTATTCTGATTGTAAAGAATTTTTCCATAAGAACCCGACAAAGTTTTATTGCATTATCTTTCCAACCACCATTTTCATGCGAAATGGATACAAATTCCTATATCAACCTGTCTTATATTGTTGACTCCATTTTTAATTGTAGATGTATCCTCAAGGACGTATGTCTCATCATTTTCGTGAGATGAAAGTTGGTGACTACTTGTCAGTGAAGGGCCCTAAGGTATGCATTTCTTGGGAGTTCATTTTATATTCAATATTCCAAAAATAACTGATTTGTATAGAGTTGCCTCCTGAATCAATAAATTTTTTTTCTTTCCAAATTTAATGATATTGGTACGTTTCAAACATGCTATTAGACAACTTTACATTTAAAAGATTAAAAACAACAAGCCTTTATCCTAAACTTTTGGAGTTGGCTACAGTAATTTTTATCTCAATTTAATTAACATTTTGTTTTAACTATTCCCTTCAATGTTTGTATATGCCTGCCTCTACTGTATATGCCTGCCTCTACTCATTGCTCAATTAATAGCAGTTTTGTCACGTCTATTTTTGCATTTATTTACCTCGTTGCACATCCCCAAACCATCTCAATCTTCCTCCATTTTATCCTATAAGATGCTACATCTTCCTTCTTTTGGATCTCCCTTTCTTTTCGTAACTTATCCCAGTTAATAGTCTATCAACTAGATCCACTGACAGAAAAATGGCCATCCAATGCAGAAATTTCTAGTCCGATACCTCTATAGGCATATATTGCTGACTGTTATTTATTTTATAGACGAGACATAAATAAATTTTGCTGGCTTGAGCCATACTGATGTTAACTTTGCGCCAAGGTGCCGGCATATTGTCACGCCCCCGCTTCCCAGAATACGTTAAGATAGGCACGTGACATGGCCAACCATGCTATCTGTGGATAGAAAATATCCTTCCACAGTCACATTACGGCTGTAAAGATATCAAGAACAAGAAAGTAAACTAAATTATCTAGTACATGTCCATGAACCAGAATAAATGAGTCAAGAAATAATAATATGCGGAAGCAAAAGATCCAATAAATAAAACACCTGGAAAGTAAAACTGGATACCAACAGGATCCTCACCGCTCGGTCTAACAGCGGCAGTACTCCTGATCAGTCTGCAACAAAGGTAGAGGATCTGGGCCATGCAAAACCCAGACGTCAGTGCGTCATAATATCAAGCAATAAATTAAACAGAGGTAGCAAGACATACAGGTATGTGGATGAACAGTAAACACATGTATAACAGTAATATAAATGAGAACAGTGAGTGTAATGTGTAGTGAGTAATCTAGACTGGTCTATTGGGTTAACTACTCCCAAGTCTTTGAAATCAATTTGATGAATCATCGATGTAACTCAATAGTATTCCGTGTGTGTCCGGGATCAGGGTGAAGATTCTCGGGCTGAAGCCGAGACATGCCGCTAGGCACTAAAAGGTAGTGGGTAACGATGAATGATGTCAACAGCATCATCCCAAGGCTGGCCTAGCCTCTAAAACTGATCAGTAAAGGTATCGAACTGTCGAGTTACAACTCAGGTTTCATCATTGATTTCCCCATACCCCCAAGTTATGTATTCAAGTCAAGTATTGATAAATCTGGAGCTAAGGCCAACACAGGATCAGCAGGTAAAGGTCTGTCTGGATAGACAACAGGAAATGTCCGTAGGGACAACATGTCAAGCTGTTGGCATTAGTAACAAGATCAGATAACAGGTAAAGCCATGGTACATTAGGTCAAGTTAGATAGTATATAGGTATCATGTCATGTCAAGAAGTGCACGGTATCACGTCGTGTCAAGTAATAGTGTATCAAGTCATGTCAGGGGTACACAAGTAACAAGTGGGTGCTCATAATTAAACTATAATAAGCATGAGTATACAAAACCAGTATGGGTACTAATGGAACAATAAAATGGAATATTGTGATGTAGTGTGCAAAATAGATATAAACTAAGACATGGATGCACAGTTATTGATTTGGGTTAAGGTTATAATTCCAGCAATAATTAAAATACACTTTATTAAATATGGAATGTTAAATTTACAATATTATATAATCAAGTGATCTATGGATGCATTTGTATATATAATAGGCTAAATGGATGCAAACGGTGTCCGAAAGGTTATAAACAATTAAAAAGAGTACTATGGGCTATACAACTAAGCAATATGTGATTCAATTATGGATATGGGTACCGTGTATCATAATCTAATATGCAATATGAAATGTTTGAGGTTCTAGATCTAAAATGATGTAACGGGACATCGAAATGTTAAAAAAATGGAAATTATGGTATTAAATTTAAACTATAGGTTTAATGTGCATTCAAATAAGTATATAATAAATTAAATAGCATGTAGCAAGTTTTACTTGCCTCGACGGATCAAGAAACGGATATGTACGGTACGTCCCACGTCGGCGAAATGTCACGACGCGCGCACGGTACACGGAACAGATCCAAATAACACACGAGGGTGATCACGCAGGTAAGGTACGTCGTCTGGGTCATCAGGAACGGCAGCGACTTCACGGTTCCGGCGATCTATGAAAATACAGATCCAAGAAATAAAGAAAAAGAAGAAGAAGAAGCGCTTGTGATGAGGCTGCGGGTTCAAGGCTCGGGCAAGGGTTGCAAGTTAGAGTTTGATGGGTTCTGCGCGAGATGCAAGGTGGTAATGATGACGAGTGCACGGAGGCGACGGGGTCGGAGCTCCGGCGAGGAAGCGGGTGAGGCAAAGGGTTGCAGCGATGGAAGTGGCTGGAGTTGCGACGGGGTTGAGAGATGTGGCTGCGATGGTGATGAAATGGTGCTCAGACGAAGGGATGTCGGTGGTAGTGTCGGGGTCGAGGGTTAAGGCTGCTAGCTAGGGTCTCGGTGGTGTTGGGTTGAAATCGACGGCATGCTGGAGATGTTTACGATGCCAGTGGTGGAGGTAAGGTGATGCGACGGTGTTGATGGGTTGCTCGGATGTTGAAGGAGAAGGAGGTGGCGATGATGCTCGGTTGTGGGCTGTCGGGGGACGTGCGGCGGCAAGGAAGATGGTCGGTGTTTAGGTGTCGACGGCATGGTAGGTTCAGGTGATGGTGCAGGGGTTGGTGGTGGCACGGCTAGGTAACGATGAGGGTGCAACTGGAGGTTAGGGCTTGGGTTATGGGTTTTGATAGGAATACAATGGGAAGAAGATGGAGATGGGTTGATGGTTTGCTGGAAGAGGGTGCTCGGGTTACCGGCGGCGGTGAGGGGGATGAGAAAAGTAGTGCGGTGCTTGGTGGTGGTGCTCTGGGATGAAGACGACGACGATGGTGATCGGAGGTTGGTGCTCGGTGCAGGGAAGAGCAAAGGTCGTGGCTAGTAGGGGAGGACGACGAAGAGGTGGTAGAGGAGAGGGGAGGCCGACGAGGTGGTCGGCGGTGCGGAGACGAAGGGTGAGGCGACGAGGGCGCGAGGCTAGGGCGAGGCATGGGTTTTCTCGTGGGGAGGCGACGCTGGAAAAATGAAAAAAAGAAGCGAGAGGAGAGAGAGAGAAAGGGAGAGAGAGATAGAGAGAAGAGAGAGATCGAGAGGAGAGAGAGGGAATGAACAGTGAGGAGAGATGAAATCGTCGTTTTGTGGGGGGAGAGAGAAAGAGAAAGAAGGGAGAAAGAAAAGAGAGAAAGAGAAAGAGGGAGTGGGGCCGGGTTAGAGAGAGAGAAGCGTTGATTGGTTAGAAAAGATTTTGGTTTGTTTAAATGTTAAGATTTTAATTTAATAATATATTTGGTTAGATATGAATAAAATTTAAACCGTTAGACGGGAAATTAAATATTAACTAATTGGAATTTTGACGGGATACAAAAATATTTCAAAACGCGCCCGGGTCGGGTCTAAAAATTCAGATTTAAAATACGAAAAAATATATGCGACTTCTAAATTTTAAAATGAAAGCTCGGGTAACGAAAAAACATACCCCCAAGAACGGATGCACGTACGTGCGCGTAGCCATCCAAACACGTCCGTTTCACTGAACGGGACGAGAACAAGATGTGTGAATGCTACCACGGGGTTAGGGGTATCATGCAGGCTATGAAATGTAATTTTAATTTATTTTACGTAATCTAAAATGTTATATGGTAAAAGATGCCATGCCAGATAAAATGCCAGTACGCGATAAAGTTGAAAATGCACAAGTCTACAAAACAAGTCAGGGTAATTCATAAATATGAATCAAACATGTTCAAGCAAGCGGGTCGGGTCGAATGCAATGTAAAATGTAAACTATCATTCGCACCCAAACACGATAAATCAATAAAATACCACAGATAAATAAATACGGGAATTGAATTGGTATAAATGAACTCGGTTGTTACATTATACCCAACTACAAAAAGAATTTCGTCCTTGAAATTCCAAGAACAAGAAAGGATAAACAAACAACAAACTACAAGAATAGATGTGGAAATTTCTGCCGGATTTCATCTTCTCGTTCCCAAGTTGATTCTCCATGTGAGCGATTACCCCAAGAAACAAGTACAAGAGGGATAACTTTGTTCTTAAGAACCTTTTCTCTTCGATCCATAATCGACATCGGTCGCTCCTCAAAAGTCAAATCTTCTTGTACAGTCAGCTCCGAATGATCCAACACATATGTTTCATCTCGAACATACTTACGGAGTTGAGATACGTGAAACACGTCATGAACATTCGCCAAGGATTGCGGTAACGCCAATCAATACGCCACTTCTCCAACACGCTCTAAAATCTCAAAAGGTCCAACGAATCGAGGACTAAACTTTCCTCGACTTCCGAAATGAATCACCCCTCTAGTCGGTGATATCTTCAAGAATACCAAATCACCCACGGCGAACTCTAGAGGTCTTCTTGACGTATCTGTCCAACTCTTTTGTCGGTCTTGTGCTGCTTTCATATGATTCCGGATAGTATTACCCTTCTCAACTGGCACGACCAAATCGGGTCCCAACAATCTTCGTTCTCCAACATCGTCCCAACAAACAGGTGAACGACACTTGCGACCATATAAAGCTTCGAATGGAGCCATCTGAATAGTCGCCTGGAAACTGTTGTGGTAAGAAAACTCCACCAAATATAGATGATCCTCCCATGAACCCTTGAAGTCTAACATGCAACCTATCAACATATCTTCAAGAGTTTGGATCGTTCTCTCCGACCGACTATCTGTCTGAGAATGATAAGCTGTGTTAAACTTCAATCGAGTCCCCAAACTTTCCTGTAAGCTCCTCCAAAAGTGTGATAAGAAACGAGTGTCACGGTCGGACACGATGCTCACCGGTACTCCGTGCAATCTTACAATCTCTTGCATGTACCATTCTGCCAAAGCTTCCGTTGATTGACCAACTCGAAATGGTATGAAATGAGCTGCCTTGATCAATCGATCAACAATCACCTAAACTGCATTGTTGCCTTTGGACTCCGCGGTAAGGTCGTCACGAAATCCATGGTTATATGTTCCCACTTCCATTGAGGAATCGGAAGTGGTTGCAATAAACCAGCAACCCTTTGATGTTCAGCCTTAACTTGCTGACACACCAAGCACCTTGCTACAAAGCGAGCAATCTCCCGTTTCATGCCTTCCCACCAGAAATGTTGTCGTAGATCACGGTACATCTTCGTGCCTCCTGAATGTACGGAATACGCGAAACTGTGTGCCTCCTTTATAACTTCTTCGCGAATATCTCCCTTTAGCACACACAAACGACTACCATATCGCAATGAACCATCTTCATGAATCAATAAATCCGTTCGAAGTCCAGCTTCAACCTGTTCTCGAAACTTCTGAAATCTTGGGTCCTGCAATTGCGCTGCTTTAATATTCTCGATCAACGACGAATGTACTTGCAGCTGTATCAACTGTCCCGAAGAATGCGGTAGCACGATCTCCAAATCGAATCTCTGAAAATCTTCACTAAGTTCTTTCTGTGCAGTCAACATCTGAATTGCTGGCAACCGACTAAGCGCATTCGGCACAACACTAACTTTCCCCGAATGGTACTTAAGATCAAGATCGTAGTCAGCCATCAGCTCCAACCATCTACGCTGCCTCATATTAAGCTTCTTCTGTGTGAACACATACTAAAGGCTTTTGTGATCGGTGAATATTTCGACTCTTTCGCCCAATAAGCAGTGTCTCCAAATCTTCAGAGCAAAAATCACAGCTGCTAGCTCCAAGTCATGAGTTGGGTAACTCTTTTCATGGGTCTTCAACTGTCTTGACACGTAAGCTACAACCTTCCCATGCTGCATCAGAACACATCCCAATCCTTTCTCAGATGCGTCGCTGTGAATCACCAATCCTCCGGAACTGTCTGGTACGGTCAAAATAGGAGCACTCGTCAACCTTTGCTTCAGCGCCTCAAAAGCTGACGCACACTTATCCGTCCACACAAATGATACTTCCTTGCGCGTAAGCTTGGTCAAAAGCTCAGCCAAACGAGCAAAATTCTCCACGAACCTTCTATAATACCCGGCAAGTCCAAGAAAGCTTCTTATCTCCGCAACATTCTTCGGAATCGGCCAATCTCGGACTGCTGTAATCTTTTCGGGATCAACGACGATTCTATCTCCAGCCACGACGTGCCCCAAAACTTCACTTCTTCAAGCCAAAACTCGCACTTGATCATCTTTGCATACAATCTTTCTTGCCTCAATGTCTGCAGTGCGATCTTCAAGTGTTCTGCGTGCTCTTTAATACTCCTCGAGTAAATCAGAATATCATCAATGAACACCACTATAAACTGGTCCAAGAATGGTAAAAAGATTCGGTTCATCAAGTCCATAAATATCGTCGGTGCATTCGTTACTCCGAAGGGCATCACTAAATACTCGTAATGTCCATACCGAGTTCTGAACACCGTCTTGCAAACATCCTCTGATTTAACTCGGACATGATGATATCCGGATCGCAAATCCAGCTTCGAGATTACCCTCGCGCCACTAAGTGGCTCGAATAATTCTCCAATGCGAGGGATCGGGTACTTGTTCTTAATAGTCACCCGGTTTAATTCTCGACAATCGATGCACATCCTCCTTGTGACATCATCTTCTTTATTAGAAGAACTGGAGTTCCCCAAGGTGAGTTACTGCTGCGGATCCAACCCTGCTTCTTTACTCAATCCAACTCTATTGGTGCTATCGGATAATACGCCTTGAAATCGGCGCTGCACCAGAAACAAGATCAATCGCGAACTCCATATCTCGTTTTGGTGGTAAACCCGAGATGTCTTCGAACACGTCCATGAAATCTCGAACTACTGCTGGCCCTTCCTCCTTATCAACTTCCATCGACGAAAGAACATTGTTTGTCGGCCTAGCCCTAAACTCGACCGGCCCGACAGAACTGCTTCCTCCAGCAAAGATAAATTCTGGATGTCCGGAAATCTGGAAAATCACTTTCTTTATCCTACACTCAAAGTGAGCGTGGAAAATGCCGAGAAAATCCATTCCCAAGACAACAACAAACAAAGGGATGCACCAGAATTGAATAATTCTAATGCGGGGAGACATGAACGAGTAGGATACCTGAAACGATTTCACCTGAAGCCAAACACTGAAGAAGGTAAGCACGGTAAACAGAATTCAAGCTTGCGATAAAACATGAACTGGAAAGCAAGAGAAGCAAGGCAATATAACGACCATGGAAAAAGGAAGTGAATCAAGACCAGGACTCCAAGTTACGTAAATAGAGTACCGTATAATAACCATGCTGTAGTTCATGGGTACAATTACATAACTCCACTCAAGTAGCCCAAATCTTAGTATTAGAATCAAAGAACAAGGAGAAACAATAGGGAGCCAAAAGATTTCAAGTCGAAATGCAAAGTCGTTTGCATATCGTCAAGACAAGGATCAAGAGAAAGATATGATTCAAGAATCACGATCACAATGTGGCATGACATGTTCCTAATCATGAGTATTCTGATTCGTGTATTGGGTCCAATACCCAACTACAAAAGAATCGAACTCGATTAACCTATATCCTATGTCTCTGATACCAAACAAATCATGTGACGCCCCGCTTTCCAGAGCACGCTAAGATAGGCACGTGACATGGCCAACCATGCTACCTGTGGATAGGAAATATCCTTCCACAGTCACATTACGGCTGTAGAGATATCAAGAATAAGAAAGTAAACTAAACTATCTAGTACATGTCCATGAGCCAGAATAAATGAGTCAAGAAATAATAATATGCGGAAGCAAAAGATCCAATAAATAAAACACCTGGAAAGTAAAACCGGATACCAACAGGATCCTCACCGCTCGGTTTAACAGCGGCAGTACTCCTGATCAGTCTGCAACAAAGGTAGAGGATCTGGGCTATGCAAAACCCAGACGTCAGTGCGTCATAATATCAAGCAATAAATTAAACAGAGGTAGCAAGACATACAGGTATGTGGATGAACAGTAAAACATATATAACAGTAATATAAATGAGAACAGTGAGGGTAATGTGTAGTGAGTAATCTAGACTGGTCTATTGGATTAACTACTCTCAAGTGTTTGAAATCAATTTGATGAATCATCGATGTAACTCAATAGTATCCCGTGCGTGCCCGGGATCACGGTGAAGATTCTCGGGCTGAAGCCGAGACATGCCGCTAGGCACTAAAAGGTAGTGGGTAACGATGAATGATGTCAACAGTATCATCCCAAGGCTGGCTTAGCCTCTAAAACTGATCAGTAAAGGTATCGAACTGTCGAGTTACAAGTCAGGTTTCATCATTGATTTCCCCATACCCCCAAGTTATGTATTCAAGTCAAGTATTGATAAATCTGAAGCTAAGGCCAACACAGGATCAGCAGGTAAAGGTCTGTCTGGATAGACAACAGGAAATGTCCGTAGGGACATGTCAAGCTGTTGGCATTAGTAACAAGATCAGGTAACAGGTAAAGCCATGGTACATCAGGTCAAGTTAGGTAGTATATAGATATCATGTCATGTCAAGAAGTGCACGGTATCACGTCGTGTCAAGTAATAGTGTATCAAGTCGTGTCAGGGGTGCACAAGTAACAAGTGGGTGCTTATAATTAAACTATAATAAGCATGGGTATACAAAACCAGTATGGGGTACTAATGGAACAATAAAATGGAATATTGTGATGTAGTGTGCAAAATGGATATAAACTAAGACATATGGATGCACAGTTATTGATTTGGGTTAAGGTTATAATTCCAGCAATAATTAAAATACACTTTATTAAATATGGAATGTTAAATTTACAATATTATATAATCAAGTGATCTATGGATGCAATTGTATATATAATAGGCTAAATGGATGCAAACGGTGTCCGAAAGGTTATAAACAATTAAAAAGAGTACTATGGGCTATACAACTAAGCAATATGTGATTCAATTATGGATATGGGTACCGTGTATCATAATCTAATATGCAATATGAAATGTTTGAGGTTCTAGATCTAAAATGATGTAACGGGACATCGAAATGTTAAAAAAATGGAAATTATGGTATTAAATTTAAACTACAGGTTTAATGTGCATTCAAATAAGTATATAATAAATTAAATAGCATGTAGCAAGTTTTACTTGCCTCGACGGATCAAGAAACGGATATGTACGGTACGTCCCACGTCGGCGAAATGTCGCGACGCACGCACGGTACACGGAACAGATCCAAATAACGCATGAGGGTGATCACGCAGGTAAGGTACATCGTCTGGGTCATCAGGAACGGCATCGACGTCACGGCTCCGGCGATCTATAAAAATACAGATCCAAGAAATAAAGAAAAAGAAGAAGCGCTTGTGATGAGGCTGCGGGCTTCAAGGCTCGGGCAAGGGTTGCAAGCTAGGGTTTGATGGGTTCTGCGTGAGATGCAAGGTGGTAATGATGACGAGTGCACGGAGGCGACGGGGTCGGAGCTCCGGCGAGGAAGCAGGTGAGGCAAAGGGTTGCAGCGATGGAAGTGACTGGAGTTGTGTCGGGGTTGAGAGAGGTGGCTGCGATGGTGATGAAATGGTGCTCAGACGAAGGGAGGTCGGTGGTAGTGTCGGGGTCGAGGGTTAAGGCTGCTAGCTAGGGTCTCGGTGGTGTTGGGTTGAAATCGACGGCATGCTGGAGATGTTTACGATGCCAGTGGTGGAGGTAAGGTGATGCGACGGTGTTGATGGGTTGCTCGGATGTTGAAGAAGAAGGAGGTGGCGATGATGCTCGGTTGTGGGTTGTCGGGGGACGTGCTGCGGCAAGGAAGATGGTCGGTGTTTAGGTGTCGACAGCATGGTAGGTTCAGGTGATGGTGCAGGGGTTGGTGGTGGCACAGCTAGGTAACGATGAGGGTGCAGCTGGAGGTTAGGGCTTGGGGTTATGGGTTTTGATAGGAATACAATGGGAAGAAGATGGGGATGGGTTGATGGTTTGCTGGAGGAGGATGCTCGGGTTACCGGCGGCGGTGAGGGGGATGAGAAAAGTGGCGCGGTGCTTGGTGGTGGTGCTATGGGATGAAGACGACGACGATGGTGATCGGAGGTTGGTGCTCGGTGCAGGGAAGAGCAAAGGTCGTGGCTAGTAGGGGAGGACGACGAGGTAGAGGAGAGGGGAGGCCGACGAGGTGGTCGGCGGTGAGGAGACGAAGGGTGAGGCGACGACGGCGACGAGGGCGCGAGGCTGGGGCGAGGCATGGGTTTTCTCGTGGGGAGGCGACACTGGAAAAATGAAAAAAAAGAAGCGAGAGGGGAGAGAGAGACGTTCTGAGAGAGAGAAAGGGAGAGAGAGATCGAGAGAAGAGAGAGATCGAGAGGAGGGAGAGAAGAGAGAGATCGAGAGGAGAGCGGGAATGAACAGTGAGGAGAGATGAAATCGTCGTTTTGTGGGGGAGAGAGAGAAAGAGAAAGAAGGGAGAAAGAAAAGAGAAAGAGAGGGAGTGGGGCCGGGTTAGAGAGAGAGAAGCGTTGATTGGTTAGAAAAGATTTTGGTTTGTTTAAATGTTAAGATTTTAATTTAATAATATATTTGGTTAGATATGAATAAAATTTAAACTGTTAGACGGGAAATTAAATATTAACTAATTAGAATTTTGACGGGATACAAAAATATTTCAAAACGCGTCCGGGTCGGGTCTAAAAATTCAGATTTAAAATACGAAAAAATATATGCGACTTCCAAATTTTAAAATGAAAGCTCAGGTAACGAAAAAGCATACCCTCAAGAACGGATGCACGTACGTGCGCGTAGCTATCCAACCACGTTCGTTTCACTGAACGGGACGAGAACAAGATGTGCGAATGCTACCACGGGGTTAGGGGTATCATGCAGGCTATGAAATGCAATCTTAATTTATTTTACGTGATCTAAAATGTTATATGGTAAAAGATACCATGCCAGATAAAATGCCAGTACGTGATAAAGTTGAAAATGCACAAGTCTACAAAACAAGTCAGGGTAATTCATAAATATGAATCAAACAGGTTCAAGCAAGCGGGTCGGGTCGAATGCAATGTAAAATGTAAACTATCATTCGCACCCAAACACGATAAATCAATAAAATACCACAGATAAATAAATACGGGAACTGAATTGGTATAAATGAACTCGGTTGTTACATATATTATCACTTGGTGAAAGTGGAAGAGATTTCGGAAGTCCAAGGGTAGAGAGAAATTTCAGAGTCTAAGAATTTAAACTTAGCATACCCAAAATAGTCAATATTGAAGATATCTTTAGCAAAGATGTGAAGCTATTGATGGTCAAGACATGCTTTAGATTGCTATTTTCGCTACTTAGGATATGAGTCATCAAAATATTCATCAAGATGGTGAGATTAAGAATAAAGAGAGAAGATTACTATGTAGAAGTTCTTCAAAATTATTATGTGATCATGTTTGTTATTAACAGAGGAGATGGAGAGATGAAAAAGAAAGAGATTAGGCAAATGTAATGGGTGAATTAGGTAGGCTCTAATTCCCTTCTTTATATAGGCAAAAGCCATTATGCAGTTACAACCCTATTATTTATCTGTTACATAATAATTCCATGTATAATACGGGTTATTTTTAACACTCCCTCTCAAGCTGGAGCATACATATCAAACATGCCCAGCTTGTTACAAAGAAAATGCACTCTATTCTTTCTTAAGGGCTTCGTGAATAAATCTGACAGTTGATATGCCAATTAAACATAGTAGGCATCAACAACTCCGTCTTCAATTTTCTCTCTTACAAAATGACAATTCACTTTAATATGCTTTGTTCGCTCATGGGACACAGGATTGGAGGCAATATAAATTGCAGCCTTATTGTCGCAATATAGCCGCATAGGTAGAGCGGGCTCGAAGCCAAGCTCTTCAAGTAGAAATTGAATCCACACAAGCTCACATGTGGTATTCGCCATAGCTCGGTACTCCAACTCGGCACTGGAGCGGAACATAACGCTTTGTTTCTTGCTTTTCCAGGAGACCAAGTTACCTCCCACAAATACGCAGTATCCTGCGGTAGATCTGTGATCGGATGGAGATCTGGCCCAATCGGCATCTATAAAGCCTACAACTCTTAAATAACCATGGTCCGAGTATAATAGGCCTTTTCCTGGAGCGTTCTTTAATTAGCGAAATAAATGAATCACCGCATCTCAATGAGTCACTCGAGGATCAGTCATGAATTGGCGCACAACGCTAACGGGATATGAGATATCTGGTTGAGTGATAGTGAGGTAATTCAATTTGCTGACCGACCGCCGGTATCTTCTGGGATCATCAATCGAGTTCCCTTGTCCTGGAAGAAGCTTAGTATTCAGATCCATTGGAGCGTCGATCGGTTTGTATCCCAATATCCCAGCTTCAGTTAGCATATCCAGCACATAGTTCCGCTGTGAGATGTAGATGCCCTCTTTCGACCGGGTAACTTTAATGCCCGAAAAATACTTTAGGCTTGCAAGATCCTTAGTTTGAAACTTCGTTTGCAGGTGGTGCTTGAGCTGTGCATACCGGCTGCATCATCACCGGTAATCATTATATCATCATCATATACCACCAAAATAATGTGAAGTCCATTTGATTGATTGTGGTAGAACAGAGAATGATCATGGGCACACCGTTTAAGTCCAAACGAGGTTACGGCCACGGTAAATTTTCCAAACCACGCTCGAAGAAACTCTTTCAAGCCATACAAAGATACTTCAAACGGCAAACCAAACCAGGATTCCCATGAGCAATAAAACCATGTGGTTGTTTCATATAAATTTCCTTAACCAATAAGCCATGGAGGAAGGCATTCTTCACATCAAGCTAATGAAGCAGCCAATGATAAGTAGCCGCAAAAGGCATAAGAAGACGCACAGAGATCATCGTGGCCACCGGAGAGGTCACCTCATAAGCAATGCCATAAGTTTGGAAATACCTTTTGGCAACCAACCGTGCTTTCAACCGAGCGAGTCTCATCAGGGTTGAGCTTCACAGTGTATACCCAACGACACCCTGCAGCCTTCTTGCCAGTTGGAAAAGGAATCAAATCCCATGTCTGATTCAGTTCAGGGGTAATCATCTCATCAATCATAATATCGGTCCACCCTTTATGAGACAGCATCGGAAAGAGACTTAGGCAGAGTATGAGAGTCGAGCGAGAAGATAAATGCTCGATATGTCGAAGATATGTGAGATGTGGCCACATGGTGAGCTATAGGGTAAGAAGTGCAGCTCCGGATGCCTTTCCGTAACGCAATGGAGAGATCAAGATCAATCTCCGGCAGAGCTTGAGACTCAGAGAGATCAGCCACAAGAAGATCGGCCACAAGAGGCCGAGGCTGAGGAGCTGTACGGGTCCGACGAGCATATACCCTGGTAACCGGTGGTGTGGAGTCCAATAGTGGGGAATCAGATCTGGGGGTTGGTTCAGTAAGAACGGTATGTGTGATCTCCAACACATGAGGTGGAGAATTAACCAACTCCGACGGGATGGATGAAAATTATGAGTAGTCAACAGGAAAATCAGTATCCATGTCTACACCACAGATGTAAAAAAGTAGGGTGGACTCATGAAAAGTTACATCAGCCGAAATAAAACGACGTAAAACTGGATTATAGCAACGATATCCTTTTCGAGTCCGAGAATACCCAAGGAAGATGCATTTAATGGATTTAGGGTCGAGTTTTGAACTCTCGGGTTATAGATCATGGACAAAACACATTCAAAAATTCGTGGAGGGACAGGAAAAGTAACCTCTGATAGAAACAATAAAGAATGATGAATCTGTCCATCAAGAACAGAAGATGGCATTTTATTGATCAAGTAACTAACAGTAAGAACTGCATCCTCCAAAAAGATTTAGGCACTCGTATATGAAACAAAAGAGTGCGAACGACCTTTAATAATTGCATATTCTTCATTTCTGTCATCCGGTTCTATTAGGGGTATAAGGACAATAAGACCCATGGATAATGCCAAGCTGCGCCATATATGTTTTAAAAGTTGTAAAATATTCTTTGGCATTATCACTCCGCAATGTACTCTTAGTGACACCAAATTGAGTCTTAATCTCAGAACAAAAATTTTGAAAATGCAAAAACACTCCAGTTCTAGATTTCATTAAATAAAAGCCATGTTAAACGAGACCATCAATAAAAATCATAAAGTAGCGGAAGCCACCTTGGTCAACGAGGTATGGCCTCCAAATATCAGAATGCACTAGAGAAAAAGGTTTTTCAACTCTCTTAGTACTGCGAGATAGGTAGTTAGAGCGATCATGCTTATCCAGCTCACAAGACTCACACTCAAAATTAGATAAAAGACCAAGAGAGGGAACAATCCTCTTCAAGGTCTAAAGATGGATAACCAAATCGGCAGTGAGCATCAAGAGGAGATGCGGATACTGTTGGGCAGGCTACGGAGCGTGGATGCTCATCGAGGTGGTACAGCTTATCACCTACAGTTCTTGTGCCAATCGTCTGCCTCGTCTCAAGCTCCTGAAAAATACATCCACCAGAAAAGAAAGTCGCGTCACAATTTAAATCTCAAGTTAACTGGCTTATAGAAAGTAAATTGAATGGAAAACCAGGTAAATATAAGACGGTGGAGAGAGGTAGTTGTGGTGTGGCAAGAACAAAGCCCACATCCTCTATGGCTGAGGTAGTGCCATTCACTAGGGTCATGGGGTGCACCCAGGCCATAGCCGATATGAAGACAATATGCGTCTCTCTTTTGTCATGTGATCGGTTGCATCCGTATCGATCACCCAAGGACGACGTATAGTCGTCGGAGTAATAAAAACTGTATGGTTTCCTTTCGTAACCCCCGGAGTAATGACAACGGAAGCACGGGGTGCAGTCGACCCAGTCTAGCTGCTAGAAACAAACGAGATAACAAGCCTCAATCAAGCATTTTCCTCCAAGGCTTTGGTAGAATTCTCTGGTGATGCCGAGTGATGCCGAGTCTGATGAAGTGGCGGAGGATACAGGAGACGCTGTCCCAACATGTGCACGAGTGGTGGAAC
The DNA here is from genome assembly GCA_030015575.1 of Agapanthus africanus. Classification (NCBI taxonomy): domain Eukaryota; kingdom Viridiplantae; phylum Streptophyta; class Magnoliopsida; order Asparagales; family Amaryllidaceae; genus Agapanthus; species Agapanthus africanus. The sequence goes on along the minus strand of CM057340.1, from coordinate 127,973,275 downwards.
GAGACGATTGAGGCGGCTGAGGCGGCCTTCCATTCAGTTTCCTACAGATGCTGCGAATATGTTCCTTTTGACGACAATAATCACAGAAACGAGGCTCTCCACGGCCTCTACCCCCAGCTCTGCCTACAAAATAACCTGCACCCCTCTCCCCAGTGAAAGATAGGAAGCGGGAGCAGAACTCTCTGGCCTAATTAGGGCACTGTGCTCATCAGATGCTGCCCCCTGCTCATCAGTGATTTCAGACGGGAAAATCTAATGAAGTGTATGATAAGTAGTGGCAAGAGTGATATCTGGCTTTCTGAGCAAGACCGGATGAGCTGACTGGTAGTTGGGTCGCAGCCTCCCAATAAAGATAATCACCAGAAGGGACTCATGTCGCCTCCTCATCTTCTCAACATCGCTAGTAACAGGGAACATCTTTGAGACGAGCTGAGCAAGACGCGAGAACTCTGAATAATATTGATGCAGCAATCGAGTTCCTTGCTGGATCTTGTACAGCTGATGTACTAGATCATATGCCTTTGAAAGGCTCTGTTATGAAGAGTAGAGTTTGTAAAGCTTATCCCAAATAGCCTTTACGGACCCTAAGTGAACAAGGTCGTCTATAATGTGGCCATCCATGAAACTCAGCATATGATGGCTCAATTGTGTATCGTCGGCCTCCCAATCATCGGTAACAGGATCAGGAGGAGGTTTCGTTAAGTGTGCACCCTTCCTCCGTCCTTTCACATAGCGCTCAACCATGAGTTTCCAGCTATGAAAATTTCCACCTTCAAGCTTAAAGTCTACCATCTTGGTGGCTAAAACTCTAGTTGAAGACATCAATATCCCTTAGTTCCATCACCAAAACTCCGTAACAAGAATTACTCCACCTAAATCAAACTCGAACAAAAGAGATCGATCTTCAAAGATCTGATCCACTCAAAACAACAATCAACAACGAACAAATGTGATCGATCTTTCAAGATCCGATCCACATAAACAACCTACCAACCCCTCAACAAGCTCGGATCATCATTTCAGAGAGCACAAGCCCTTCAACAATGCACTCATCACAACAATCCATCAAGAACTCTAAATAAACTTTCAAGTAATCAAGAACTCGTCCAAAAAATAAACCAAAAAACAAACCAAAAAACTAAAGAAGTCACCTTATCTCTCCATCGTGATCACTGGATGTAACAACAAAATCGAATCGAAGATCATGTAGGTGGCCCGAAACACCAAAACGAGGTTGGATCTAATTCAGCAGCCCAAAGATCCTGCAGTCAAAGGATCCAGATGAATCGATTTGAGAGACGAGACGAGGTCCAGGCCAACGGTGGCGAAGGAATCGATCTGCGGCGAGGCGAAGGGAAGGATCTGCGGCAAAGTCCAGTCGATGGCAAGACGAGGTCCAGGCGAGCGGCGGCAAGGTGAGGCGAGATCTGGTTGTGATAAGGTGGCTGCGGCTGATTGGCTAGGGTTAGGGCATGCGCGCTAGGGTTTGGGGAATGGATGGCTCAGATTTGACTCTTGGATCTGAACGGTTCAGATTGTTCTGATACCATGTTATTATTAGAGGAGAGGGAGAGAGGAGAGAGAAATATATTAGGGAAATGTAATGGGTAATTAGCTTGGCTCTAATTCCCCTCTTTATAGAGGCAAAAGCCATCATGCAGTTACATCCTTATTATTTATCTATTACATAATAATTCCGTGTATAATACGGGTTATTCTTAACAATATTATACCTATGAAACTGAAGGAATAATTATGTAAATTGTATAACAAATTAATAGGACGACCTATGCTTAATTGGTTGGCATGTGGGGGCAAATAAGAAACAAAGTATCCAGAAAACCAGGATAGCAAAAATGAGAATGTTGAGATGGCAATGCATTAAGAGATGATGAGTGCGTCCATAGAAAGCTAGTAGTTGCTCTGCTCATATTAAAATGAGGCTTAATCTGTTTGATGTGCGGTGAATGCCAACAAATGCGCTAGTTAGAAATGAATGTATTACATCATAAGTTATCAACATAGGTCTTCTTCGTACTTTTTTGGCCAAATTGCTCTTAAAATCTATAGAAATTGGGCCGATCACTAAAATTCAAAAGGGCCATTTAACCAAGTTTCCAAATAGAACAACACTACGTTCTTGATTTCAGGTCTGACAAAAAGTCAACAGAATGATATTCTACATGTATTAACATGAAAACATAGACTAATGTTTGACCATTCTTAGCACATAACATACCAATAGTCGTAAGACTATTTTTGAATCTCTTAAGCTTACTTGCCTAACTCTTTGAATGTTTATTAATATTTCATGTATATTTGACTCGTAGATTCTTTCTTTTTTAACTATTAACCTGTTGTACAATGTTTTTTAATCTTCCACATCGGCAACAACAATTGAGCCTTTTATCCCAAGCATACGAGGTAGGCTATATGAACCAACATGGGAATCACGTCGGGTTCAACACATGAATCCTCCGCCTCCATCCACTCCTATTGAACAATATACTTTCATTGAGACCTTTGGCAACCATATCTTTTTGTATCACCTTCATCTATGTTTTCTTCGGTCTTTTTTTTCGCCCTTTTGACATTGCTTATATCGAGTATCCATTCCTCGAACTGGTGCTTCCATAGGTCTGCGTCGTACATGACCAAACCATCTTAGCCGGTTTTCCCGTATCTTTTCCTCCACGGGTGCTACACCAACTTTTGCACGAATATCCTCATTTCGCACCTTATCTTTTCTAGTGTTACCACACATCCAACGAAGCATGTACATCTCCGCTACGTGTATCTTCTGTGTTTGACACTTCTTAGGAGCCCAGCATTTTGTACCATATAATAAGGCAGGACGAATAGCACTCCGATAAAACTTCCTTTTCAACTTTAACGGAAAGTTACGATCGCACAAAATTCCCGTCACATTCCTCCATTTCAACCAACCAGCTTGTATCTTTTGATTAACATTGCTATCGATCTTCCAATTCTTTTGGATGATGGAACCTAGATATCTAAACTGATCGCTCGGTGATATCTCTTGCCTTTCCAGTGTTATACCAATATGGTCTCGACTTCTCAGTTTGCTAAATTTGCAATGCATATATGCTGACTTGAACCTGCTCAATTTGAACCCCCGAGATTCCAACGTTAGCCTCCATAACTCCAATTTGGCATTAACCCATGCTTTTGTCTCATTTACTAGAACAATATCATCAACGAATAGCATACACCAAGGTATCTCATCTTGGATAGTTCTAGTAAGCTCATCCATCACGATGGTTAACATGAATGGACTTAATGCAGATCTTTGATGTAAACCAATTGTAATTGGAAAATCACTCGTTAGCCGCCGTAAGTTCTGACATTTGCCACTACTCCATCGTACATGTCCTTGATTATATCAATGTACTTGACGGGGACCCCCTTCTTCATCATTGACCCCCATAATACCTCTTTAGGTATCTTTTCATACGCTTTCTCTAAATCAATAAATATCATATATAAATCTCTTCTCTCTCGAAAACGCTCGACAAGTTGACAAAGCAAATGAATAGTCTCTGTCGTCGATCGTCCATGCATGAATCCAAACTGATTCTCTGTTATCTTAACATCCTTCCTTAGCCTGTGTTCAATCACTCTCTCCCAAAACTTCATGGTGTGACACATAAGTCTTCCTTAACATCCTACCTACAAGGGATCTTTTCCTCCATTCATTTGGCATCTTTTTAATCTTCCATATTAGCACGCGATTATTATTATTTTTTATATGATTTCATATATGATTTTTTAAGGTGTATTGTATAATTTAAATTAGGAGATTTGGGAGTAAGACCTTTAATGTATGCAAGTGGCTAGTCATGTGATATTTCTTACATTTGAATCACTCTATAGAGTAGTTTGTAATGGTGGCTGGATCTTCATGAAATGCCTTTCCTCCCCAAAAATCTCTTCTACTCTTTGATCCTTTTGTAGTCTTGCTCTCATCTCAAAAGCCTACTGCAAAATTAAAAGACACATTGCCTCGTGTTCCCGTGTAAATAAGAACAAGAAAAATTGTTTCTTCGTTTACTTAGAGAATTGGTTTTTTAATAGTATTCTTCAATACTATATGATGACCAAATAGCCATGAAAGTAATATTTCGCTCTCGCTGTTAGACATTTGATATTTTTATATTTTTGTAAAGCCATATTTGGTAATGTGGTTATGGATTTCAGAAGCCACAAAATAAAGCCGTGGCTCATTTGGCAACCAAAATATCTCAATTCGTGGTTTCAAAGAGTTTCAAGAGGTTTCGATACCAAACCCCACAAATAAAGCCGTGGCTCATTTGGCAACCAAAATATCCCATTTCGTGATTTCAAAAGTTTTGGGTTTTTTAAACTCCAAAAAGAATGGAGTTTCGCAAGGTCTCATGTCATCTCTTTTGTTTTCCTCTCTTCCCCACGCTTTAAAAAGCAGGTTGAATAAAACCTTGGTTTCATAAGCTATGTTACAACTTACAAAAGGACCCTAAACTATGCAAAACCCAAGTTTTAGGAAACCGTGGTATGCATGCATGCAAACCATGTTTCTTCTTAAACGAAACTGAGTTTTCGAAGGTGGATCCAGTGAATCAAATATCGGTTGTATCGGCTGATATACATGTACCGTAGGGATGCTAACAAATTTCATATATAAAAGGGTTTATCGTTTGTGCACAATATTGGCCGATTTTTGTTATATCGGCGTCGGGCATATCATATCGACTTAGATATCGACAATATTGCATTTATCGGTGATAAATGGGTATGGGTTATTTTTCTTTAAATTTCAAACCCATAACCCAAAACCCATAAAATAACTCATATATATTTATACAAATATACAATCCAAAACCCATTCATTTTCTTCTCTCGCCTTTATCCCAATTCCCAAATCTCGAAACCCTAAAGCCACCGTCTCCTCCTCAGCTGCCTCCCTCCACCAAAATTGTCTCCGATATCTCATCTCTCTCTCTCTCTCTCTCATCATCTTCTCTTCTCTCCCCACCATTCTCTCTCGTTTCTCAAGTTGCAAGAATTGTTTATCAACACTTCTGGTCTTCTGCCATGCACTTCATTTCAATTGTTGATACCTTTGTCCAGCTTGCTATAGTTTACTCAGTTACAAGTATCCAAATTAGCAGTAATAATTAAATCCACTCTCATTCACTTGTGACTGTTTATGGATGAATGTTGATGTCTTGCAAGCTTACTTCTATTCTATTTCATCAAAGGAACTCACTACCGGCTTTTGAATAATCCGTAGTATCCAGTGACATACCTTATTGTGTAACCATGAAGCAGTTTTGTCTACTCAAATAATGTCATATATTTTCTAATGTCAACCTGGCTTTTTAGTTATTCCTGTATCGAATGACTCTTTAAGAGTTTTTAACTGTGTGACACCGTCATTCTTGCAACTGTATCATAAAACACTGGCCAAGGTAGTTCGTTCAGACTTTTCTGAAGCGAACTGGAGAATAGCACATGCTAATTAAAAGAAATGACTCATTTGTTAATTCATATTATCCTTTCAATGCATCTAGGGGCGCTTCAAATATCAACCCGGCCAAGTCAGAGCATTTGGAATGCTAGCTGGAGGATCTGGCATAACTCCGATGTTTCAGGTACAATTATACTGCAAAGATGCATTTGTATATCACTGAACTTTTTCTTTTTTTGGTTAACTGAGCTTAGCTTAGGCAAGATCTAATATTGTACAGAAACCCATTTTTTGTGATTATTTTCTGCATGCTTATTAGGTTGCAAGAGCTATACTGGAGAACCCAAATGACAAGACGAATGTTCATCTCATCTATGCCAATGTCACATATGATGATATCCTCTTAAAGGTGATCTAACCCATATGCTAGATCCAAGGTTCAAGCACTCGGTTTCGGTTTCGGTCTCTCATAATTTTATTAGTTTCATTGTGTTTCGGCTAGTTTCGCTAATCTCGGTTCGGATTTCGGTTTCGGTGGTAATACAACATGCATAAGTGTAGATATATTAAATACTTAAATTTATGGTTCTATATTAGAAGACAATGATCCTAGTGTTTAAAAATCCAACCATGATGCAAAATATATTGAAAAGTGTACTTCGATAAGTATTAATATAGGGGTTTGGGTTCGCTTTTTTGCGGTTTTCTACCAACGAAGACCTACATTGATCACAATGATGGTCAAAACGGTATTAAAAAATTAAGTTTTAAAAGGTTTCGGCCGAAACGATATTGTATAGTTAGTTTCGTATCGGTCTCCACCAAAACCGATACGAAACCACCATGTATCGGAGGTTTCGGCCGAAACCTCGAACCTTGGCTAGATCCTTATTTTGAGATCATTTGGATTACCATGGTATCTATGTTGTAGAGTTTACAGAATCCTCAGTGATGGTTGATGAGAATAATCTAACATTGTAAAGACTAACTCTTTAAAAAAATTATCTTGGGTTGCATGGCTCGAACTTCATGACGATGAAGGCACACTTCCACCCACTGGTTTTGTTATGCTTTCTCATGTCGATTGTTTCCTTGGTTTGGAAAGCCCCAATGAGTTGATTGAAGGGTGGGAGACGATATAAGAATTTGGTTATATTTCCTGTCAAGCTTTTCATGATCTGATGATTTGATTTGTATTTTGGCAGGAAATGGCTTAGACATTAATTCTGTTATATTCTGAAGAGCTTGGAGCTCTGCTCAAGAGTCGAGTGAAATCAATTTTAGTGCGGACATAGTTACATTCATAAAGAAATGAGGGAAAGGGGTTATGGATGCTTTAGAACATAGTTTATGGTCTTGAACTCTTGATTATCGTAGAGGGTTGAACATGTGCTTACGAGATCTCACTTTAAATCACCACACCAAATTGATTGTAGGCCAAATTTGAGACTTTTAATGGCAGATAACCAACATAACTTCATCAATATGACGATTTCCTCCAAATCTTACTGAATTTAGCTAAATGTATCTTTCTTTGTGGGTGCACATCCTTGAACTTTCATGCCAAGGCCTTTGATTGTTAGCTGTCACGATGACTGCTATTACCTACAGTAACTAGTGATATCGGAGAGCGGAGATTTAATTTTCAAATATTGTTAAATTATTTTTATTGTTATGTTTATGCTTAAAATGCAGGAAGAGCTGGATGGCCTTCTTTGCAACTATCCTGGCCGCTTCCATATTTACTATGTTTTGAATCAGGTATTGATCCTCTCTAATTTTTTGTCCCTTCCAATAGCCCTATCTTTAAGGTGTTAATATTGAAGGTTCTATTCAATCACATTCTTGCATAATTGATAGCCATCTGATTATTGCTTTATTCTTGATCAGCCCCCAGATGAGTGGAATGGCGGTGTTGGTTTCGTGTCGAAAGAAATGATTCAAGCCCATTGCCCAGCTCCAGCATCTGACATCCAGGTATTTTTTGCTTCATGGAACATTATCATTTGCAAGCATATAGCGTCTCCTCCATCGGCATTGAGTTTGTCTTTATAGACCTTGTTTGGATATGGCGTTAACATACAAGAGTTCTTCAGAAGTTATCTAACTCAACTCTGAAATAAACAACATGTTTTCCTTTGTTAAGATAAGTGCAATTATATCAACTTCAAAATAGAGATAAAATTCTATACTGCCTCTCTTTTATTCTTCTAACTCCTAAGTTGTGCTTTTGCCATATTTGGCTTTTGAGGCTTTGCAAACCCAGAATTTGCATAACCCATACCTCCAGTTATTATGCACGTGCGCTGTGGACGGAAGAAGGCAAAATTGTGCTTGATTTTTTGCTCTTCCGTCCGGTCCATGTTCATTTCCACCACTTAGTTTCTAAAAATTGGTTCGCATCACTTTAATATACCCCATCATATGGGTCATTTATGGGCAACAAAATTTAGTTTAGGCACCTCAATTTGTTTCGAATTTCATTTAGCCCCCTCCTTTGTTTTCAAACGTTCTATGTAACACTTGACTTCACTCCTAATTGCATGCAATGCTAAAATAAACATATTTATCTAGCAATTGGAAGCTCAACCCATGAATACTATGTAAAAAGCAACTAAGAAGTTAGGCTTATTTCCAAAAAACTCCCTTATAGTTTTTGTTTTTTCCAGAAAACTCTTCTTTAGTTTTAAAACTACAGAAAACTATCCTTTTAAACCGTCAACTTCCAAAAATGTTAGTTATGACCGTTTTGCCCTTATGCTAAATATACTCAACTAACTTAAATATTTATTAATTAAATTATTAGTAATTATAGTAATTAAGGCTAGGGTTAGGTGATGGGGGGTGAGGCGGTGGCGGCGAGGCAATGGCAGTTAAAGTTAGGGATAAGGTTAGGGTTAGGTAATAAAGTGGTCAAGGTGGGGGGAAGCGGCGGCGAAGGGTGGATGTGGGGAGAGTGGGAGGCGAAGGGAAAGCGGGTGAGGGGAGGTCGGGGAAGGGGGCGGGTTTTGGGGATGAGGGAGCAGTGATGGGGGAGGAGAGGGGAGTTCCGAGGGGGGAGAGGGGAAAGGGGCGAAGGGAGGTCGAGGTAGGTCGGGGAGGATGGGGCAGTGGTGGGAGTCGAGGGGGAGGAGGGGAAGGCCTATATTACCATAAATCGCTAAAGCGCCAGCGAATTGCGATTTGAAACGATCGTTTCCAATTCTGGAACACTAGCGCTCTGGATCAAAAGAATTATCGTTCCAGTCAGAACTTAAGTTAAATGGGGCAAGTAATCCGGCTTGTATTAGATTATACCAATAAATATATTTTTTTATTAAAAGAAATTGAATTATTTCTATGTATATTATACATAAATACACACACATCCAGAAGTTCCAAAAACACCAACTTTTTTAGAGATATGTTTTCCATCCCATGTAAGCATATGGTAGAAGACTGCCATTATCGTACTGCGTTTTATAACAAGTGGAGTTCCGCGTCCCCGTTTTTGTTTTGCGTACCTAAACATTCCGCATTCCAGGTAACATTAGGGAAGGGGTGGAGAAGGCGGACGGAGGTCGGGAAGGGGGTGGGGAACGGCTAGCGCGACGACGGTGAGGTGACAGCTGTCCTAGGGTTAGGACTAGGGTTAGGGGTAGTGTTAGAAATTGGGTGAAGATGAAGTTGATAGTATTTTGGGAATAAATGATGACGTGGCTATTAAGCTGATGTGGCAATGACGCGGTGCCGTTAAAATAGTGTTTTTATATAGTTTTGAAACTATATAGGAGTTCTCTGGAAAATGCTGAAACTATAGGGAAGTTTTTTAAAAATAACCCAAAGAGTAAATAGGGATATATTTCTTCTGTTGTGATATAGGCTAAAGCTTCACAAAGACATTTTTAATTTACTATGTTTTACAAATAAATACCCTAAATTACTAATTTACAATGTTATGCCGAATATACTACCGAATATGACATTTTTTAATTCATTGCATTTACTGATTACTTTATTTATGTAGTAGGATATTTCTGCCTTAATTTTTCTGAGGATTTTCTCCAGAAATAATAAAAATCTCCATCCAGATATGGTCGAGTTGTAATCCGATTTCAAGGGGCTAATAGGATAGGCTCGGTCAACTAACAAGTATATTAGGAATATTAGAGCAAGTTTAGAGCCTTTCATAAAACCTAAAAGTGTTTCACCACCATCAAATGATATGGCATTGAAATTGGATGGCCACATGTACTGCCTAAGAGGATCAAACGGATGATTGGTATATTACAGGATTAATCTTGTGTTGTCAGATATATAATTATCAATATGCAACAGCAATCTCTCGAAACCGTAAATCTTTCCCTGCACGTGCGCAGGGGTCCATGCTAGTTAGAAATAAACTTGGGTTATCCTTAGCCTCCAAAGCCAATTAGCGCACTAGTGTTCTTGCATGCTTCAAGCTTTTGAATGGGATAGATTATGACATTTTTTTTAATTGCCAGATATTACGATGCGGGCCACCTCCAATGAACAAAGCCATGGCAGCACACCTTGATGATCTCGGTTACACAAAGGAGATGCAGTTCCAGTTCTAGGCGCTCTTTTATTTCGAATTGAAGGAACCAAATTAAAATCCTGCCATTTTCAGTCGTTGGCTATTGTTTTCAACCAGCATTTCATCCACTGGGTTAATTTAAAAAAAAAAACTGCTTTCAGTCCAACAATTTATAGAGTTTTGCAATCCTGTGTCCAATTTTCTCTCTTTCTCTCTCTCTGTTACTGCAAGTGAAGTTTAAATAACTCAAGTTTTTATTTTTATTGGATTGGCAGTACTGACTAGAGTGATTTAAGTTGCCATTTCTTAGATGCTGTGATTGATAATGGTTCGGATTAAGGATACATGTGGATGCACATCAGATCACAATTCTTCCTGATTTGTGTTGGGTCTTAAAAATTCACTACTATGTAGTATTGTGTGATTTCATGGGTTGGAAAGAACCCAAGATTTGATTAGAGTATCTACAGCTGGTATTGATAGGGGTGTAAATGAGCAGAACTTGAGCATTCCGCTTGAATCTGTTTGGGACTGAACTTTTTTGGTTCGGCTCAATTACAAAACGAGTGGAGCTTATAAACAAACAAGCATGTTTGGATCTGAGTTTGGCTGCCAAAATATTTTCAATATGAAAGAATATAATGAAAACGCTTTTGGGGTCTTGAATATTGCATGTTTGGGTATTAGACATATTTTTATTGAATATATACTACTTGTATTAACTAAATTTCTATGTGGAAAATGAATGTTGTTTCCCTAAATATAATATAAATATTACATATATACAAGCCAAACTCATGCTATAAACGAAGGAGGCAGGGTCAACTCGAGTTCTGTAACCAAAATTTTTAGCTTAGGTTCAACTAGTTTACTAATGAAGCGAACTTAAACGAGCTCTTACCGAACCTGAGTTGGACCCTTCATGTATTATGGCGAACTAAAATGTTAGCTAAATACATGTTATAAAGCTTTTTTTCTTTTAAAAGTTATGTATGGATTATAAAATTAAAAAGATGCCTATGATTGAAACTTATCTTGTCCAATTTGTATCAAATCTAAATTTAGAAATTTATTGATCATCTCACTTCAAATGCCACTAAATATACATGTATTAGCAAAAATGGTTGTATTACCTATTTTACAGATGCCTTTTGCCTGCCCATGTGAGAATTTGCCCATGTGAGAATTTTATACATATATATATATATATATATATATATATATATATATATATATATATATATATCAAAAGAATAATAGAGGAAAGGGGCCCTAGGAGGGTATATATCAAAAGAATAATAGAGGAAAGGGGGGAGGGTATAATATATCAAAAGAATAATAGAGGAAAGGGGCCCCTGGAGAGTTTTTAGGCGGCGGCAAAAAATACGCTCTTCACCATTTTATTCGACGATCGGTATCTTTCAACTTGATATTTATCCTCTAATTTGTCGATATACCAAATTTCATATGATTGCAACACCATTTCACAATTGATTTAGCAATGTAAAAAGTTTTATTGTCGGTAAACCGTTAATTTTCCACCAACTAAATCAACGGTGAAATGGTGTTGTAATGATATAAAATTTGGTATATCGATTAGTTTGAGGATAGATATTAAATTGAAAGATACCGATTGTCGAATAAAATGATGGAGGATGTATCTTTCACCGCCACCTAACACAAAACCTGGTCTAGAGCCTCTTTCTCCTTTATTCTCGTCTTATCAATTATATTATGAGACTCGTTACCAACTTTAATTTGCATTAAAAACCTACAAGACTTGTCCCTTTAATTAGCTTTTAATTGCAAAACCACCAGGCTGACCACAGTGGGTCCCACCCCATATTTGGTAAGGTTGGAACCACGTGGCCATTTTTGGCTCACTCAAAGAATATATTAATGGGTTGTGGCCTACTAATTAATTAATGGTTGGCAACTTATATATTGCATGAATCATTTATTAATGGTTTAAATTATATTATCCATTTGCTATACTCTGTCCCCATTTACCAAGGTTATTGGTTGGACAACATCAATCAAGTGATTAATTTTCTGTATAAAAAAAATCAAGTAAATGAGGGTTATATGGCCATCTTTTTCTCAGTCGCTTCATCTCATTTTTAGCTATACCACTGAGCTTTTTTAGCTTGAAAAATAGTAAACATAGGGTTCTTTCCTTCCTACTCTTCTTATTTTAAAGCCTTTTTAAGGTTTCTTTTTTATGTCATCCCTGAAACATAGATAATTTCATTTTCCATCTCTAAAAGTCTGAAATTTCATATTTTTCCCCCAAAAATTTTAACTTACCGAATATACTCCCTTTGATTACTTTTACTTCGCATCTGTTGGAGATATACTGTTAGTGGAGTTTAGAACTGTTAAGAAGGCTAGTCAATGACGGAATGCCATCTAAAGGTCTTCTTCTTCCCCATTTTAGCTTCAAAAGCTGCAGTTATGGTTAGAATTTATACACACTAGTAAAATAGGGGGTTGCCCCTACGGATGGGATTATCCGTTGGGGCAGATTTTACTTGGCCCTACGGATTAATCCGTAGGTCTAAAGGGTTGCCCCTACGGGCACTGACTTTCAAGAATAAAAAATTTAATTCTTAATTTGGTGTTTGCCCCTACGGTGGCGCAAACAAAGGACCTACGGACATATCCGTAGGGGCAAGTAAATATCAATTTAAAACAAATCCAGATCGAAAAGCCTACGCTCATTTTCTCTCTCTCCCTCAAACGCGCGCGAAAAACCCTAAATCGCCACCGTCGCGTCGCCACCGTCGCCGGCCGTCGTCGCCACCGTCGTCGCCACCGCCGATTTCGTCGCCATCCTCGTCGCCACCGCCAGTTTCGTCGCCACCGTCGTCGCCACCGCCGGTTTCTTCGCCAATTCGACGCCGTCGTCGCCACCGCCCGTTCAGGTATAAATCTCGAGGTAAATTAAAGCATTTTTGGATTATTCATGGCTGGGTCTGGGTTGCGCGCGCGAGAGTTGGGTTTGGGCAGGGGCGCGGTGGCGGTCGGGGTCGGGGTCGGGGTCGGGGTCGGGGTAGGGTTAGGGTTAGGGTTGGGGTTCGGCTGCTGCTGTGGTGGGGCTGGGGTTAGGGTTACGGTGGGGCTGGGGTTAGGGTTACTGTGGGGCTGGGGTAGGGTTACGATGGGCTGGGGTTAGGGTTGGGGCTAGGGTTAGGGTTACTGTGGGGCTGGGGTAGGGTTACGGTGGGCTGGGGTTAGGGTTGGGGCTAGGGTTAGGGTTACTGTGGGGCTGGGGTTAGGGTTATGAGAGGCATGTCAGCATATTTATGTGTAATAATTGAGAGGATCAAGCTAAGTTCTATGCAAGCAGTCCCTCAGAATACATAGAAAGCTAGCCTTACATTTTAAATTAACATATTCCATAGTTGTCTTAATCGTAAGGCAGATACCCATATTGTGTAAGAGCTGACATTAATACAACCATAGGGAGCTGACTGATTACATCTCATGTGGCATTAAAATCTATAAATGGACATACGAGATAATGCAAAGAAAGAGCAATAGATCAAGACTCAATCAACTTTCCTATGCTTTATGATTTCAGCGGATAGCTCAACTTTAGTTTCAACTTTATATTCTTATTTTTCTCTCTTTTTTCTTTAGTGCTTCTTCCTCCATTTCTTTGAAGAGTCTCTCACAGCGAAATACACTCCATTTTTTCTTAATGGGATAGAATCCTACCCCCGACAGCCGGAACACATACATACAAACGCATAATTAGAGAGCGACTCGAGATGTTCGGGTTAAAACCAATATATGATACTCGATGATGATATGAAACTTTCATATTCCCATCGATACCCGTATATGAAACTAAAACGCCACTTAGTCCCCGTCTATCGGTTAACATACGTGCGATGCTCGTCGTGACCTAGAACTATACGAAGGTTGTTAAATATCGGACAGTATAGCTCGATACTAACAACCGTCGTATAGTCTGCGCGACAAGAAAATTCAATCGTATGGTAACCCATAGATTTGTCCCGTGAGGACGAAGAAGAGAGAAGACTTAAAGTGCTCCGACCGTTTGTTTCGAAGGACGGGTTGTCTTCGACCGATCATGAAGTTACGTGGGTTAGAAATGACATCGACGATGAAATCCAAGTAGATATGTATGATGCGCCCACGAAACGAAAAAGGTTATCAGTAATGTTATATTATTACTTCACATTTTACGCTCTAGAGCATATATAGTCAATACTTTTAATAATTGTCTAATGCGTCCACGAACCGTTTATCTAGATTGGATGACGATGTCGGGAGCAGCGAGGGGCGGCAGGAGCTCCAGCCGCGGCAGAGGCAGAGGCAGAGGCAGAGCGGTTCTGCCGCCCGGAGAGCTCCGTAGGGAGCTTCAGAGGGCCGGTCTTGCACCCAGATCGGAGACCCCTTCGGATGCCTCCTTCCGTGTGGATTTTTCCACACCTCCAGGTATACTGCACGCATATCCATTTTCAATTTAATATTACAGATATTCATGCCTGTTTATGTCAAAATTACTTATATTGTCAATGTTTGATTGTCTAGTTGTTGGTCCTGCGTCCACATCTGGGACAGAGGCCACCCCCGCTCCTCCAGGTATGTTTATATATCATATAGTGCATGCATATTGATTTAGAACGTTATATTATTGATCTACACATTCTTTTTGCAATTACTTATCAAATCTATTTTTAATTGTCTAGTTGTTGGTCCTGCGTCCACATCTGGGACAGAGGCCACCCCCGCTCCTCCAGGTATGTTCATATATCATATAGTGTATGTATATTGATTTAGAATGCTATATCATAAATATACACATTCCTTTTGCTCTTACTTAGCAATTTTTATTATTGTCTAGCTGTAGGTGGTGACACCACCGCACCTGCGGGTATGTTTATATGTCCTATAGTTCATGCATATTGATTTAGAACGTTATATTATTGATCTACACATTCTTTTTGCAATTACTTATAAAATCTATTTTTAATTGTCTAATTATAGGTGGTGCGTCCACACCTTCCACAGGGGCCACTCCTGCCGCTTCCGTACCCTCCGCATCGTCTGCAGGTTAGTATGAATAAATTTAAAATATTTATTTATTTTACATATGCTCTATAGAATAAATATGAACTTCATGGAGATTTAGCGTCGATGTTTATTTTATAGTTGGAGGGGATGCGTCCGGGTCCGGGACCCCGGTTGTTCCTCACCGGAGGAACTATCGTCCCGCTCGTGCTGCTGCTCGGGCCCAGGCTCGTGCGTTATTCACCGGAGGTATATATCACACTTGAATTTTTGTTTAACCTTGATTTCTTAATACAACTTTGTATTATTATTGATTGTCTTGATATTTCGTGCAGACGCAGGGCCTCTCCATCCCCAGAGGGGGACTCGAGGCCCGAATCAGTCCCATAGGCTGAGGCCTAATAGAGCTAGGGGGGAGGCAGCATTCCCCCTATTTTTTACCCTTGACTATCGCTATACCGGTCCTCATGCCGAGAGGTTCGGCCGGTATTTGGGGGACGAGAGCCGGATCGTGAAGAACTATCCACTTCACGTTGAGTGGGGCGAGCAGCACCAGCGCTCATTCGCCCTCTTCTTTGAACAGGCTCGGGTATGTATTAATATATATTTTCATTTGATCTATCCAATATATTTATTATTAACACTTGCAATCTAATAACAATGTTTTTTTTTTGTATTTTCAGTTGGATTACGATTTTCAGCCTGTAGCCGACCCTGATCACTCGGGGAGGGTGCTCGACCTTCATGCTCTGTACAATGGCCTGATGAAGAACATGCAGGCCAAGGTCCGATACAACAGGAATGAGCTGAAGGCCGACTGCTACTCCCTATGGATAGCGACCCCCGAGGCAGAGAGAGCGGCCCTCCTATCTACTCCGGCGTTTGCGAGAGTCGACGTAGAGACATGGCCTCTATTGTGCGCTTATTTCGACTCCGAACGCAAACAAGTATGTATTTTAAATTTAATTCATTATTTATGATATAATTTATTTCTTTGTGTTTCTTAATTAGAAAACTAAATGTTAATGCGTTGTGCAGAAACAGGCCGCTCAGAATACGGAGAACAGGAAGTCGGCGAAGAGGGGTCGCCCCACTTACACAGGTGGCTCGAGGAACATTACTCGAGCCATGGAGTTATCGGTAAATTAAGTGTTATTCTCTAATATTCTGCAATATTAAGAGTTATTCTCTAATATTTCTAATATTAAGAGTTACTTTCTAATATTGCAGACATCTCGGACCGTGGCGTCAGGTGGTACACCGAGCGTGCTGTCCGCATATCTTGCCGTCCACGGCACCTCGACAGATCCCGCCACGGGCGAGCTTCGATGTCCCGACGTCGCTACCCAGGAGTACTGCGTAAGTGTTAATATTTTTTCTACCCAAATTTGAAATTTTAGTTTTGGAAGGTTCAAGTTTAAATTTTATACTTATACTTTACTGCTTAATGTGGGTGTAGGAGCGGGTGGTTGAGCAGGCCCAGGCCTCGGGGATCGATTTTACCGGACAGAACGATCCGAGGCTGCTGACCCCAGTTCTGGACGCCGCACACGGAGGGCACCACGGAGGTTGGGAGAGAGGCCGGGGATTGGGCCCTAGCAGGGCCCATATGAGGTTGGACTCCACCCCGGCGGTTACTTCCTCCGTCTCCAGTGGCCGGCATGTCCATCAGGAACTGGATAGCTTGAGGGCCACCGTTCAGGAGTTGAAGGAGATGCTGGTATGTATACTACTTTATAGTAAAATATCATTTCATATTATATACATATCAACACAACCCTTATTAGTACGTAAGTCTGATTAATCATACATACATATGTAATTAAAATAAACAACGCTTTTCCAAACTAGATATCCAAACAGGGTTTCGAAATAACTTAATAATGAAACGAATTCGAATAATACACCGTTCTTAGACGCTTCTTACACACGTTATGTCCAGACGCGACAGGGTAGATCGGCCGAGCCTCCACATGCATCTCCTTCGGCTGCGGCTCCGCAAGCCACTACATCGGCTGCGGTTCCGCAGACAGCTCCTGTAGCTCCACCGCCCACTCAGACTCCCGCAGCCGCGGCTCCGCAAGCGACTACCTCGACGGCGGCTGCGCAGACCACGACGCCAGCTCCACATGCCGCTCAGACTCCTTTATTTGCAGTATTGGATAGTGTATTTACCGAGGAGCAGGCGCGCGTTATTCGAACGTTACTCGGAGGTGGAGCTGGACCGAACTAGGGTAGCTTTTTGGTTCTTATTTTTTGAAACATGTATTTATTTATATCACATTGTACTACATTTTGAAACGATATTGATATTGGTTTGAATTTATATCATATTCATTTTGTGGGTTTCTTTTGTATATTATATATATGCGTGGGATGTGATTATGAATACTGCAATATATGATTTGATTGATGTATATAGTATTGTGCACAGGGCGGAAAAAAATCTAGCAGCCCTTTTTTAAAAAAAAATACAGAAAACATGTACCTACGGATTACACCGTAGGTAAATATATTGGCCCTACGCAGTTATCCGTAGGGGCAAAATATCAGGAAACCTGATATTTTCCCACCTGATATTAGTGTAGGGTGTTGGGGGTGCCCCTACGGATATATACGTAGGGGCCAATACTTATCCCCTACGTATATATCCGTAGGGGCAACATATCAGGTCCCCTGATATTTCCCCCCGATCTCAGTTCATTGTGTTGGGAGAGGACCCTACGGAAACAGCCGTAGGGGCTACTTTATATCCCCTACGGCTTTATCCGTAGGGGACTAAATAGGACCTACGGATATATCCGTAGGTATATACAATATATTAAAAAAAAAAATTAAATATATGATTTTTTTACCCCTACGGGGTACTCCGTAGGGGCTATAGCACCTACTGATTTATCCGTAGGGGACTAATTTTATCCGTAGGGCCAAGTTCAGGACCTCAACTTGCACCTGCGGCCTTTGCACCTACGGGGTGTTTTTTCGCCCCTACGCACTAATCCGTAGGGGCAGTGGTTTTCCCCTACCGACAAATCCGTAGGGGCAACCCTTATTTGTAGTAGTGACAAATTCCAAAATCAAAGGTCTTCTTAAGAGCTAAAACTAGAGCAATTCTTTTTCACCTAAAGCCTGTCATAACTTATTACTGTGTAACCCTTGTTAAAAAATTCTAACCAAGTTATATTTTGACAGAAAGTACACATCGCTGGTATTTTTGGTTAACAAAGTACTTTTGGGGATGAAATTTGCAATTTTAAACTTTTGGGGGTGCAATATGGAAATACCAAAGTTTTGTGGGTGACATGGAAAAAAACCCTTTTTAATTGCATCATGATTGCCAAATCAAATCCATTTTGCTGGCTTTTATATTTTAGCTTTTTTTTTTCTTTTTCAATTTCTATATAACAAACCGATATTTTCCTTATTAATAATTATTTTCTGTTTTAATAGAAATGGAGTGATCATAACAATGAATTCACACATTGAGTCTTGCATAGAAATAGGATGATTGAACATTGTTTCTTCATAGTTTTTAGTTTAGCAAAATGCTTGCATATAATCTCGGCGTTATTCTTTGGCTATATTGCAGGAAATACTCTTTAACTTTCTAATACTTTATGTTCTCAACTTTGATTCATTCAAAAAATGGGTTTCAGTTAAATGTTCAGTTAAAATTTTTAAATAAAGTAAGAATGAGAAAAAATATATACAAATGAATGGCATTTTGGAAATAAATTAAAGCCGAGAGAAGTAAAATACGATACTTTACCTCTCTCTTTAGGGTGATAAACAATCTTGAGATAAAAATGGTGTGGATACCGCGTTTGCTTGTTCGACCTGTTTTTTAAGTTCTCCCCATTTTTTCTTGTCCGATGTCCATGCGGACATGAGAATGGTACCTGATATTCCGTATTGAGAATGTAATTCTCTCAGATTGCTCATCCGTGGGTGTGCTCCATGATGAGTAATGCTGAATCGTCCTTTTCAATTTAGAGGATGTACTAGAAATAGTTGTATATCAATTGATATTGGTTCCACCTAAATAAGTGTGTCGCGACCCGGAAAAGACACGCGACTGGCACTTGAATCATATGAAGTCTATAGGACCCCATCTAATTCAAGTAAACCAAAAGCCCAGAAATTTAAACTTTTTAGGAAAAATAGTGGAGATGAAGTTTTGAAATAACGGTATAATAAAATCAAGCACATCTTCTCAAAGTGTAAGTAATAACATAAGAAAATGAAATATTTGTATTTATTTTGAAAACCTTTTTCGACGTTTGAAATTTCAGCAGCACCTCCTTTAAAATTTTTAACCCGAAAACAAATACGACAATCAATAATAATAGGCATCCCCAAGCGGGAGCTAGCTCTTCGCCGATTGGCGGAAACAACCATGCAATAATATAAATATACAACGCCGAAGGCGAGTATCAAAACACAGAAAGAAAGCAAGGAGACTGAAGCATCAACAAGAAACCAAAATAATAATGAATAAGTACAAGAGCGTGACTCTAAAACCGAAAGAATATACAACAGCGTTTTCTAGGTCTACAAATATACAAAGTCTGGTTGATGGAGCTTTTAACTAGATACAATCTGGAAAAAAATATAAGCACAATGGTGGTCACGATACAAGTGAACCCCACCTACCAAGCAATCACTTGGAAGGAAGCGATGTGCCAGCAAAGCCGCTACGGAACCTGTGCGGTCAAACCTACAAGAAAACCGTGGCACAACGAGGGTGAGTTGCCAACTCGTGAGTAGAAAATATCACCGAGTAGAAACCGAATGTATGACTATCTCTTAAGTCATACAGTAGTATACAATAATAATAATAACACGATAATATCGAGTAGCAGCAAAGGTAATGATATAAGAATATGTGTAATATCAAGTACTTGTGTCCATGTCACAAGGTAACTAGATATCATGTGTATCATGTATAAATGCATCAACAAATGGGTGTGTCCAGCAAAGACACACAAAATCATGATAAACCTAAGTGCCAAGTATCGACACTCGAAAATATCATGAAAACCGTGTCCAGTAGCGACGCATAATCCTCATATCTCGGGCTCCGTCAGTCCGGATCAGCCCATATCATCTGATCTCACGACTACGGTCGGTATCCTCCGGATGTCCGCAGCACCAAACTATTACCGGTCGGTAGTGCTCCCCTGCCGGGCTCAACGTCTCTCTATACGTGTAACACCTTAGGATGTGATTAGTGGCTAATTATACTTTAGTGTATGGGTTTTAGTAAAAAGTTTACCAAAACGATCTTTAAATATTTTATCAAATTTAATGAATATTTTCTTAGAATTTATTTAGGCTTGCACACACATGTGTATGAAACTAGGGTTAAATTGGGGTTAGACCATGATTAGCAACCATGGTGGACTAACCATTTTGTTAAGCCAATTTAAATTTTTATTAGGAGTTTTGGTTAAATTGTTTTTTTTTTAAATGAAAAATGATTTGGTTTTGGTAGACTTGGAGAGAGAGAGAGAAAGGGTGTGGGCATCATGGTTTGAGCCATGCTCACATTTAATGAGGAGAGAGAGGGGGGTTGACTAGCATAAGCTCTCATTTCTTTTCTTTTGCCTCTCATTTTCTCACATCTCTCTTACTCTCACTCATACACACAACACCAATAGCAGCAGCAGGAGCCTCAGCAGCAACAGCAGCACCAGCAGCAACATCAGCAGCACCAGCAGCATCAGCACAGCAGAAGCAGCTCCAGGAAGCAACAGCAGTAGCAAGCAGCAACAGCAACAACAAGCACATCCCCTCCTCCTCTTCTTCTCCTTCTCCTTACACTTAGGATCCCTAGGGGTATGATCTATAAACTCAATTCCTTTTTGCTAAGCTTATGTGTTAATTAGCATCGGTTAGTGTTAAATATGAGTTTTAGTGCTACAAATGGTGATTAGTGTGGATATTGTTGGGTCACGGCAGCGTCCCGGCCGTCGAAACGCGGCCAAAATGCGGAACAAAATTTCTGAAATCGGCGCTACCGCTACCCGAATCCCGGATCTACCTTAAACCCTAAACTAGCAAACTAACTAAGAGTTATAATCGTTATACCGAGTTGATCCGTGTCCTTCGGTCTTCATTCCAATCTCCTAGTGGTCCTTTGATGATGTTTGGTTGCCGGTCTTCCTTCATCTCCGATGATCCATCCGAGGGAAACGGCGCAAGCTCCATTCTCGTCGAACGAGATAACCGATGCTCCAAAGTCGCTAGCGATGGAAAGTGGGGGTGTATGAAAGTGTCACTACAATTTTCTCTCAACTCATATACTCATGAGAGCAACCATAGAAGAAGAATGGAGTGAGGAAGTTTTTGCATGAAGAACAAAGAAAAAATGGCTAAGTCTTTTGGTGAGCATGAGAGAGTGAGCTAGTGTAGTGAGAAATGTAAATTCAACCAAATGAAATGAGCCCCCCATTCCAAGTGGCCGCCCCCCCTCTCATGCCCACAAAAAAACTTATCCAATTAATCAAATAAACAATTCATACTGTACTTTGCTACATGAAAAAAAACCATGCTTAATACTATGCAAATGCCACCTCACACCTCCACCTCATTTGTGAGTCAAATGAATTTTCCAAAAATGGAAAATCATACAAATGTGGTGGCCGCCTTCTAGAAGCTATTCCGTATAAAATACGGAATACTTCCCGGTACATGTATCGAAATACATATACGCGTATTCATACAAAAATACGAATAGCCAAGAGAGAAAATAAATAGCGAAGAACAATACTAGAATACATATATATATATAAATATATATGTAAATTATTAAATCAAAACTTGATTTAATAAACTGGTTTAATCCTAAGCCGCTAGTATTATCAACCGTCCGATTGAAGTCTGTGCAGCATGTGCACATATTTAATCGGACACCTGTATGTATCAACATACATCATGTACACCATATCGCCTGAACCGTGAAAACCCTCTGTGTGGGACTCTAAAGACTCGTCAATACGCTGGCAGTGGGTTTAACCACAAGCACGTCAGCGGCACTAGCAGTACGTAACGGCTACTCAGGTATTGAGCGAAAAGGAGGCCGACGAGCAAACTCATCCTGAACCCCTACTGATCCTGTCAGTGACAATATCCGCACAGTCCGGTCTGTTTGTCTAAGAGTATCGCATATCGAGTCTAAGGGGATGGATAAAGTCAGACCCCCAACAACGCGATATTTAGTGTCGGTATGAAACCCATCACCACCTGAGAAGCTATCGATCCTGGATCGATAATTCTCGTCCACCGTGGCCACGGATTTTTGGTGATGGCCATCCGTACACAACGCGACATCAACCCCCAATACCAGGAGAGACGAATCCCCGACGATCCGGTCACTGCCTCCATGTGGCTCGGGACTGTACCCAACTAAAACCTGTTTGCACGACTCCTTTGAGCCATGGTAGGGTAGTAATCAAAGCACAGTGGGAACTCACACGAGACAAATGACGATCTCAGGTCGACAGACTAACCTGTACACATGTCACCTGAGAACTGCTATCTGACAATAGGTATAATACCAACTAGCAGGTTTCCGGCGAGTCCGTCCAGTGTACTCATAATCGAATGAGCACATGTATACTATCTTAGGTGAACAAACTAAAACCAATGGCTTGTGAGACCTGGCCACCGCCCCTTGTCGGGGTCTCGATCAGTATACACTAGTTTACACTGGAGTATCGATGCTCGGTCTCGATACTCCTACGACTAGGGACATTTAAGGATGTGCTTATAGACCCCAGCTCCCACATATATGATCGCCATCATAATGCTGGCAGTCAAGCAAGAATCCTATGGGCTCTATCAACACGTACATGATGATAAAGACAAACCAGATATCATACTATCATCTTGAGTAAGACTGTTTTATCGGTATGGGTCCTCACTCAATCATCATAATCACAAGTTTGCGACTATGATAATTGCCTTGAGGGCACTATAGCCAACAGATATTTGGCCAAGTGGTGATTTTGGTGGTTAGCCTAGCTTAACTAAGTGTTGTTAGGGCCACATAAACCTAGTCTTGCCCCAGATTTCAGTAAAATACCATAGGGTTTCATTTAGAGCAAAATTAACGTTTTAATGTAAATTTTAGGCCTTTCTGCAATCTGCTGTTGACCCATATGCTTCAGACAAAATATGAGATAACTGGAGCATACTTTATAGATCTTGACCACACACAGGAAGCACGAACCCCAAATTCCACACTTTGGCCGCCGAAATATTCATTCTGGCCGCAATTTGCGGCTAGATAGGGGAGTTAGGTGTTAGGGTTTTGTCTAGGGTAGTCTGCTGTATATTCTAATGTTTTGGCATATGCAACTTTTTAAGTTTCCACCCGAGTCAAAATCTGGAGCGATATACCGTTTTTCCAATATGTTTAGTTGTGCGACACGTGTGATACGTGAGTGGGTTTAGTGTTTGCTGCGTGTTGCGACGTGTCGGGATAGTTTCAGACGCGTATACACACGTTTCAGCGTATCGGACACACACGCGTTTAGTTCGCGACGCGAGTTTCCCGTTTGATTTCGATATCGCGTTTTTGTAAGATTTTGCTTATGTGTATTCCTTGTGTAAATTCTAGGTTCGCAGGCGGGTACGTCGGACGCCGCAAAGAAGGGGAAGCAAGTGGTCGGCTACGCTTAGCATGAGACCAGGTGAGTAGATTTAATATCTACGGGGAAATCGCCCGTATGGCGTCAAGCGTCAGGGCGTGATAGGATATTTTAATCGTATATATTTATATGTACTATTGAAGCATACCCATTCCTTGTTGCATATAGAAATGGTAGTTATATGACACTGCACTATTACTAACGGTTTAAGCTGCACGAGCACTATTTGTATGTTACACTCACACCGTTAGTGATTGCCATGACACTCGCACTATAGGATTGCTACGAATCATATGTCGTTTTGATTACCGCAATCATTAATATATCCCTACTTGCGCACATGCACACTGTATATTCATATTAGTGCATACATTCATTGATATATCCCTACTTGCGCACATGCACACTGTATATTCATATTAGTGCACACATCATTGATATATCCCTACTTGCGCACATGCACACTGTATATTCAAATTAGCGCATACATCCATTGATATATCCCTACTTGCGCACATGCACACTGTATATTCATAGTAGTGCTTACATTCATTGATATATCCATACTTGCGCACATGCACACAGCATATTCATATTAGTGCATACATCCATTGATATATCCCTACTTGCGCACATGCACACTGTATATTCATAGTAGTGCTTACATTCATTGATATATCCATACTTGCGCACATGCACATAGCATATTCATATTAGTGCATACATTCATTGATATATCCCTACTTGCGCACATGCACACCGTATATCATATTAGTGCACACATTCATTGATATATCCCTACTTACGCACATGCAGACTGTATATTCATATTAGTGCATATATTCTATATCCCTACTTGAGCACATGCACACTGTATATTCATATTGGTGCACACCTACATGGATAGATCCATACTTGCGTATATATCCATATGCACATCCATACCTATATACATACATATGTCACATACATGGATGATATTGGCTTTGATTTCTAGAGAATAGGGACTGCATGAGATATTTTCAAAAACTGGATCCATTTCAAAAGAGCGGTTTCCCTTTTTACTCTTAGTGGCCTACGTCACATTACATGGATTTACGCATTGAGTTTTGGATTCGTGTGATTTTTGGATTTGAGAACCGAGGTATTATTTTAAGAAATACGCACTGTTTTAAAAACCTGGTTTCTCTTGATATGATATTTCAGTGCGTCCACCATGAATTTTCTCGGTTCGTGAGAGC
Source organism: Agapanthus africanus (assembly GCA_030015575.1). Classification (NCBI taxonomy): domain Eukaryota; kingdom Viridiplantae; phylum Streptophyta; class Magnoliopsida; order Asparagales; family Amaryllidaceae; genus Agapanthus; species Agapanthus africanus. The sequence continues at coordinate 127,948,333 of CM057340.1, read as the reverse complement.
TTGTGTGAGTATACCCGATTCGAGGAGTGGTAGGCACCGTCTGCGGGTACATGGTGGACCCGGTATGGTACCCCGGGGCAAGAAGACTCGTATAGTTAGACGGTGAGCCCGGCGGAGGGACTACTACCTACTGGTGATTGGTTGAACCTGGCGGTTATCCGGAGGATATTGACCAGAGTCGAGAGATGGATACGGATGACCCGTACTGCTGGGGTCGAGGGCTGATTTCGCAGACGGAGCCCGTGGGCCGATCCGGACTGACGGAGCCCGATACATGAGGATTTTCGTGTCGATGCTGGACACGATTATTTTATGATATTTCGAGTGCCGATGTTGGGCACTCACGATTCTATGAAATTTACAGGATTTGAGGGCCGATGAGGGTGACGGCGCCTGAGTTTTACTGGGATTTGGGTGCATTGATGGACACTGGTTATTTTTCCGCGTTGACATTCCGTGTAGATGTTATTTTATCCCATGCTCAGCATTCATTTTATGCATCTCATCCTGTATCTGTAGTATCTGGTAGAGTACTTTTGCATGATTATTGCATACCCTGCTCATCATATATAGATGTTATTAAATTGTACTTGTTAGGCATGATTATTGCGTATCCAGTTCATCATATAGATATTATCTGTTGGCATATGTTAGGGTATCGCAGTACGTGCATACTCGCGATTACCTTTATATGTTATCTACTATTCACGAGTTGGCAACTCACCCCCATTGTGCCACAGTGTTTTCAGGTCGCCCCTCAGAGTGGTTATGGCAGGGCTACTTTCTTGCATCTTTTGATACGGATACCACTGCAGTTGGCGCGTGAGCTCTTTTGCTGATAGGTGGGTTTTTGCGGTATCCGTTTATTTTCCAGTTATATACACTGTTGTATCTAGTACTCTCCATCTACTATTCATGTATTGGCTTAGAGACCAGTTGTGAGGACGATGTATATTATTTTGTGCTATGATGTCGAGCTCGTTGTGAGCCGACTTCATTTATGCAGTTTTATTTTTCATGTTGTCTTCACTTATTTTGCTCATTCTTCGCTACGGCGTCGTATATTATTATTGTGGTGATTGTTTCCGCCGTTGGGCATGATTGCTCCCGTTTGGGATGCTTTATTCTTCTTGTATCTCATTTTTATTTATATCTTGTTTTGTACCCGATTTCGGGGCTAGTTTTTACAAAGGAAATGCTGCCGATTTTTTTTTAAAGAAAACAACTTAAACTTTAAATAATTTTACTAAATTACCAAGGTTTTCTAAATGTTTTAACAAATGTTTCCATTAAATGTTTAAATACTCACTACTTTTAATGGTTTTGATTTCTGGGGTTCGGCTTACTTAGTCGCGTTACGCTTGTAGACGTTACGTGGTTAACTGCCGGTCACGGGTCGAACTTTGGGTCGTGACAAAGTTGGTATCAAAGCGTAGGTTTAACCTTTCGGAGTGTAGGATGACCCTGGTATGATGGAGTAGGTAGCTGAAGCAGAGTGGCGTAGCGTGTGTTTGTACCGCGGCATACCGACGACATGGTACTCCGTCTAAGCGACCTTAGGACTTATTGGTTGAAATTCCTTCATGATTATATACATTCTTGCGATTCGATTTCCGTATCCTTATCGAATCCTACTTTCTTTTCAGCCATTATGCCGCTAAAGACTACGAGGGCGCAGAGAGCGGCCGCGAGAGCCGAGATTCGAGTTGACTCGTCTGAGACGAGGACTGACTTGGGCAGTACACCCGTTGTACCAGAGCAGACTGTTCCTCTTTCGACAGATCAGATCGCTATGCTAGGGGCCGGTATGCAAGAGATGCGCCAGATGATAGGGTCGCTAGTTGAGACACTTCGATCGCAGCGACCAGAGGTAGTTCCACCCGTTACGGGGACCGCGATGGTACCTACAGTACAGGCAGTTGCCCCTGCAGCCACAGAGGTTATTACAGTATCGCTATCAGAGTTTATGAGGCTGAAGCCTCCGATCTTCACAGGCACCGATGCAGCCGAGGACCCACAGTTTTTTATTGATAGGATGGCCCGAATATGTCGTTCACTCAGATGCTCAGATGCGAGATGGGTAGAGTTCGCGAGCTTTCGCGTGGAAGGCCTTGCGCAGAAATGGTATGAGTTGGTCGAGAAGGGCAGAGCGACAGGTCTTCCTCTTTTGACCTGGACCGAGTTTGTGACGATATTCCTTGCCCGCTTCCTTCCGCAGAGTGTCAGAGATTCTAGAGCGTGCAGGTTCGAGTCTTTACGCCAGACGCCGGAGATGACAGTGGCAGAGTACGATGTATTGTTCACCGAGATATCTGTTTATGCCCCATACCTAGTGGCTACTGAGGAGATACGAGTCAAGATATTTGTTCGAGGCTTGCTTACCCCGTTGTTTCTTACGATCAGCGCGCAGCGTTGCGAGACCTATGCAGCAGCTGTAGACACAGCCTTATTAGTTGAGGAGCGCCTTGCTGAGACTTCGGTAGTTCCAGAGCCGAAGAGAGTTCGTACTGGTACACCGGCACAGAGACGGCCATTTAGGTGCCGCGACAGACACCTTGCAGGTGGCAGAGACTTGGGGTGAGGCCGGTTGTTCATCTCTTATCCCCAGGATGGTCAGTGATTGAAACAATTTTCCGTTGTGTTTGTATAAAATTGTAAAGAAATCACAACCAAAAAATATTTTGACCGCAATCAAACTACGGTGTCGAATGTAGTTTGTAGTGAGTGCGGATCGTCCACAGGGATTGCACGATTCACTTGTATTTTGATACGTTTGAAATGAAAAGTTAAGCAACAATAAAAGAAAACATGATTCAAGAATGATTTGTATTCGAGTGTCACTATTCTTTATGCAAGAATCAAGAAACTATAAACAATCAAGAATCGGTGTTTTGATAATATTTCCAATCAACAATCAAGAATATAAGAGTGGCTCGTAGGAATCGATCGGGTCTTTAGACGTGATGTAATCTAAAAGGTTTCGTGTTCTTGTCCTTCGAAGAATTGATACTAGATCAATGGTGATCGACGAGAGTCAGGGCTTTCTTGATAAAATTGGGGTTTCATCTCTTAACCCTTGTTCTTTCGAGGATACCATTTATATTCTAGCCTCTAGCAATTTCAAGAAACGATCGGAACTCCCCAATCTCGAGCGATGTCGATCAAGAAAGCATCGCAACGAATTGGGTCGTCGATTCTTGAACTTGCTAGGGTTTACAAACTCGTGGGATTCAAGAATCGATTGCAAATTTGTTACATCATCATACTAAAGATCGTTTCGACTCCTTAACAAGCGGAGTTTTATTCACACATCACCACAAAGACAGTATTAAAGATTTGTAAAGATAACATGATGCGGAATTTAAAGAAAACAAGATAAAAGAATATCACCTTTATTGATCTCAACAATTTTGATTACATTTGCTTCAAGAACTACAAGAAGAAGAATCTAGATTGTTGATCGGGCGTCGCTCGGCTTCGTGAGTCGTGGATCGGCTTCGGATCGCTTGCTCCGTTGAAATCGGCTCCGCTCCTAAAGGTTGTAAGGCTTCTTGCTTAATGGGTACTCGGGATTCTTGATGTTGGCTTGGAATTAGGGTTAGGGTTTCCTACAAGCTCTCTCACTAAACTTGAGGAAGAGGGGATGAAGAAAGAGATTGGCTAAAACTATAAAATGGGTTGAATTTTCCAAGATTTCCCAACATTTCCAACCTCAATAATGAGTGAGCCTAGGGTCTTATTTATAGAACTCCCAAACCCTAGGCTTAGGTTTGTATTGGAACTTTCCCTCCCAAAGTTTGTTGAGGAGTTTCTAGAAGGAGTTTGTTAGGAGCTAGCTTAGGGTTTAAGCTAGGGTTTAGGGAAAGTTCTAGAATGATTAGGCTAGTTTAGTGAAACTCAAGGTGTTTGCTGATCTGGTAGAAATATCTGGAGTCTTCTGGAAGTTGGAGTGCATTTCTGAACTGTAGGAGCTGAGACAGGAATTCTGGTCTAAAATTGAGAGTCTGAACCCTTGGGCCCACCGCGGATCCGCCGCAAGTATACACTAAATGCCGCGCTTCCGCGGCTTGTTGGTGAGATTGGGCCTTGGGCTTTCTGGTGAAGCTTTGCACTAGAGTTTGGGCTTTTCTCTGATGTTTTGATTTGTATAATCCCTTCTGTGTTGATACCAGATTTGAGTTTAGTGAGTTTACGAGCGGTGTAATGGTCGAGCGAGCTTCCCTTTTCCTGCACAGACTTCGAAACACGGGTTGCGATATATAGAAAATATGCCATGTAATGAAATGCAGTCAATTTCCCTAGAAATGCCGGTTTTAAGGTCGAATACATGTAATTTGATATTTTGCGACCGATTTGCTAATATGTGAATTACGAATACCGTACACTTCTATATGGATGCAAATGATAAGGAAATTGCCTGTTAAAATATGCAATATTTTCGACTGATCAAATACCCCCAAACTTAATTTCGATCGTCTCGAGCGAATGTTTTATTAAAAAGAGAAGGAGAAAATAAAGAAAGAGAAAAACTAACTAGCACACTTTCGTAGGCAACATGATTGCACTGAGCACGTGCAACAAGCCTTTAAACCTCTAGGTGTCCCTAGTAGGAGGAGTGTTGTCTCCTGAGGGTTTTCAGCGGATTGCACCCACAAAATCCAATAATAAAAGGAAGATCATGAATATTACATTTAAAGAAAAGAATCGTAAAAGAAAAGCCTTGAAAATTAGGGTTTTCAACCAAGCTAGCTTTTCGGTTGTCATGAGCCCTATCTTAATGGTCATGAAAAGATGTCAGAAATCACGTCCTCCCTCAATAAAACATCGTCTTATTTTTCATTCCTATCTTTCTTCCAAACATCGATCATATAACCCTGCGTGTGTGTAAAGGACATCCCTTCACCCGGAGAATTCAATTCAAGCTATCATACTCTTGCCCATCAGCCTCAGTACTTTTTAATTAATGAATATTTAGATGAGATTGCTCACACACTTTTATGCGACCGTTAATACTTCTTGAGGTACTAACCGACCGATTACTCCTGTGCTTGCTTACTTGGTGTATTTTCCTCGTCTTGCACTACCTCAGGCATAGCAGTGACTCCCAGACCAGTTGGCCTTAGGGCACTAGGTGAAGAAGCACCCTCGCTATACATTTTTCTTGCCTTCGGTGATAACAAAACCAGTGTTCATTTTTCTCACCACTTTATATTTTCTTTATTCATTTTTTTTTCTTTTTATTTCCTTCATACTTTTGGCTTTAAGACAAGAGCATTTCAAGGTATCCTCTACTATCCCAGACTTCAAGACGTGTGTAAGTGCGAATAGCAGGGTATCAACGTTCAAAATGTTTGGCTTCCAGAATAGAAACTATTTTTCAGACTTATTTTTATCCTCAGATTAGTGACGTCTTTCATCTTACTAACCCTTGGGACAACGGCTCATAACTACTTATTACTAGTTCGTACAAGAAAACTTCTAATTTTCTTAGTTTTCTAGAATTTTTCTAATCTCATGGATGTAATTTTTCACTATCTAAACTTTCATTATCTTATTTATATACAAAAAAGTGTAAATATTAAAATTATTTTTATATTTGAAAATTTTTAAATTTTTATGGGTTTTGAAATTTTTTCAATTTTTATAGATTTTTAAAGAAATGTTTTGTGCTTATGCAGATGATATGCAAATGATGCAGAAACAAGCACAAACCTCCCCCAAACTTGTTTTCAACAGTGTCCTCACTGTTGCCGACAGCTATATCTATAAAACCTGTAAATCTGGGGGGAATTATTAGTGGGGGCAAAATATATAAGTGAAGAACTTCCCCCAAACTTATCTTTCACTCACCTTCATTCAAAAGATGATGCAATGATATACAGGATATGAAGGTGAGACGGAGGAATTTTAATCCAAATAAACTGGCTCTTGTAAGAACAAGAGCTCCTCCGTGGGGTCAGTGGAAAAATACGGCTTTAGTCTATGTCCATTTACTTTGAAAACAATGCCGTTTTTAACATTTTCTACTTCTACTGCCCCGTGCGGGTATACAGACCGCACAACAAAAGGTCCCTTCCATCGAGATCGGAGCTTACCCGCGTGAAGGTGTAATCGTGAATCATAAAGAAGGACTTGTTGACCAGGTAAAAATGTTTTCCTTAAAATGCGTTTATCGTGAAAAACCTTAGTCCTATTCTTTGTGATTACAGCATTATCATAAGCTTCATCGCGGAGTTCGCTTAGCTCGTTAAGTTGCAGCTTCCGAAATTTGCAAGCAAGGTTTAGATCAAAATTTATTTCTTTTATAGCCCACAATGCTTTATGCTCTATCTCGACAGGTAAATGACATGCTTTTCCAAACACTATCCTATATGGAGACATTCCTAGGTCGGTCTTATATGCAGTCCTGAATGCCCAAAGAGCATCCGTCAATTTGGTCGACCAGTCTTTTCTATTTTTAGCAACAGTTTTCTCCAGGATAAGTTTGATTTGTCTGTTTGAGATTTCAGCCTGCCCGCTTGTTTGGGGATGATAGGGTGTAGAAAGTCGGTGGTTGATTGAGTATTTTCGCATCAGAGTCTCGAAAGACCTGTTGCAGAAGTGTGTCCCATTATCGCTAATGATAGCGCGTGGGTGTCCAAATCGCGAGAAGATATTCTCTTTTAAGAACTTAATGACAACTTTCCTGTCATTAGTGCGACATGGAATGGCTTCTACCCACTTTGAGACATAATCAACCGCCAGCAATATGTACAGATTCCCAAAGGAGTTGGGAAAAGGACCCATAAAATCTATGCCCCAAACATCGAAAATTTCAACAACCAAGATGGGTTGCTGAGGCATTTCATTCCTCTGGGATATTCTACCCGTATACTGACATTGTGTACAGGTTTTGCAATACTCAAATGCGTCCTTGAATAAGGTCGGCCAATAAAATCCACATTGCAAAACCTTTTCCGCTGTCTTTCTAGGACCAAAGTGACCCCCACAAGCCTGATCATGACAAAATGAAAGAACACTCTTGAACTCTTCATTTGGGACGCACCGGCGAATGATCTGATCAGGACAATATTTAAACAAATAGGGCTCGTCCCAGTAAAAGTGTTTTACTTGGGATAAAAAACGGTATTTGTCCTGTTTTGACCAATCGCTCGGTATAAGTCCCGTGGCATGATAGTTCACAATATCCCTGAACCATGGTTCAGTGGATATGCTCAAGAGTTGTTCATCAGGGAACGAGTCATTGATCGGCAGGGTCACAGGGGAAGAAATGATGCGTGAAAGGTGGTCAGCTACTACGTTTTCACATCCTTTCTTATCTTTGATAACAAGATCAAATTCTTGTAACAGTAGGATCCAACGTATTAGTCGACCTTTTGCATCTTTCTTCGCCAGAAGATGTTTTAAAGCGGAATGGTCAGTATACACAACTATAGGTGAGCCGATTAAGTAAGGCCTGAATTTTTCTAATGCAAATACAACCGCTAATAGCTCTTTCTCTGTGGTTGTATAATTGATTTGCGCATCATTCAGGGTCTTACTAGCATAGTATATCACGTGTGGCATCTTTTCGATGTGCTGTCCTAAGACTGCACCTACTGCAAAATCAGATGCGTCACACATCAGCTCAAAGGGGTAGTCCCAGTTTGGTGATGATAAAACGGGGGCTGAAGTGAGTGAGTGTTTAAGTGAGTCGAAAGCTGTCTCGCAATCCGAGTCAAAATGGAAGGTCGTATCCTTGGCCAGGAGTAGTGTTAAAGGTCTAGCAATTTTGCTAAAGTCCTTAATGAATCTCCTATAAAAGCCCGCATGGCCAAGGAAAGAGTGAATATCTTTGACGCTTTTGGGATGAGGGAGGTTTTGAATGACATCTACTTTAGCTCTGTCAACCTCAATGCCTTTCTGTGAAATGACATGTCCAAGGACTATTCCTTCTTGGACCATAAAATGGCATTTTTCCCAGTTCAAAGTCAAGTTCTTCTCTTTGCAACGAGTAAGAACAGCGTCAAGATTCGCTAGGCAATCAGAAAAAGAGTCTCCAAAAATCGAGAAATCGTCCATAAAGATCTCCAAAAAATTCTCTACCATATCAGAGAATATCCCCATCATACACCGCTGAAAGGTAGCGGGAGCATTGCATAACCCAAAGGGCATGCGACTGTAAGCAAAAGTACCAAAAGGACAAGTAAAAGTGGTTTTATCTTGATCCTTTTTGGCGATGGGGACCTGATTGTAGCCTGAGTATCCGTCCATAAAACAATAATATTGTCGTCCCGCTAAGCGTTCCAGCATCTGATCAATGAATGGTAGAGGAAAATGATCTTTCCTCGTAGCAGCGTTGAGTTTTCTATAATCGATGCATACACGCCACCCAGTTTGGGCGCGTGTCTGAATCAACTCATTCGCCTCATTTGTGATAACTGTGATGCCGGATTTCTTAGGAACGACATGTATAGGACTCACCCACTGGCTATCGGAGATGGGGTATATAATACCATTATCTAAGCATTTGACGATTTCTTTCATGACCGCTTCCTTCATGACGGGATTCAACCGTCTTTGTGGTTCTCGGGTCGGTCTAGCATCATTCATCACATGTATATGATGTTCAACTATCAAGGGACTAATCCCTTTGATGTCCGCCATACTCCAACCAAACGCCTCTTTGTTAGATCTCAATACCGATAAAAGTGCATTCTCTTGCTCTGATGCAAGAGAAGCGGATATGATAACCGGTAATGACTCGTTCTCACCAAGATATGCATATTTCAGGTGAGAAGGTAAAATTTTGAGATCTAACTCAGGCGGAGAAATGATAGAAGGAAGGGTCATAGATTGATTTTTGGATCTACAAAGTAGCTCAGAGCCTGTGAAAGATACAGACTCGGGTGGAGAAAAGTCAGAAGTGCAGGACTCATGTGTAGGTAAAGTGTCCTCACTAAGATCTTGTGCAAAGTCAAACAGAGATGTGCTAATGTCATCGAGATCGGTAAAGCAAAGATCCTCAGCTCCACAACTGTCGGGAGCGATCTCATGGACAGAGCACACATCTAAAATATGAGCAGAGGGTTCTGATGGCTGACTTCCAACTTTGTAGATATTTAGTTCAATGGTCATATTTCCAAATGATAAGTTCATTGAACCATTTCTACAGTTTATAACAGCGTTGGAAGTGGCAAGGAAAGGACGACCTAGAATCACCGGAATTTGGCCCCGGGGGTTTGCTACAGGATGTGTGTCGAGCACAATGAAGTCTACAGGGAAAACAAATTCCCCGACCTTTATCAACACATCCTCTAATTCACCCCTTGGTTTGGTGATAGAGCGGTCTGCCATCTGGAGAGTGCAATGAGCAGGTTTCAGCTCTCCAATCCCTAATTGCTCATAGACAGAATAAGGGAGCAGGTTAACACTTGCGCCAAGGTCTAAAAGAGCACGATTTATGTTTTTACCCCCAATCGAAATCGATATTGTAGGACAACCTGGGTCCTTTCTTTTCTTTGGAAGCTGGGGTATAAAAGCAGTGCTGATATTATTAGACATAAAGACCTTCTTCGGCACTTGGGTCTTCCTCTTCCTAGTGCACAAGTCCTTAAGAATTTTCGCATAAGCGGGGACTTGCTGAATTGCATCTAGGAGAGGGATATTGATGTTAACCTGTTTGAACATCTCTATAATTTACTCCATATGAGGACTCGTTCTGTTAGCCCTTAGCCGGTTCGGGTAAGGAGCTTTCGCAATAAGCGCAGGGTCCATCACAGGAGAAGGAAAGGGGGGTAGACGAGGTCCCAAAGGAGGTGTGGGGACCGTCTGTGGAGAACTATAAGGATTGGGTGAAGGTGTTGAGCCTAAAGGGAAATGGAGAATAGGCTCGTGCGAAGGTGGTTTGGTAGAAGAAGAAGGATCAGAAGGTGAAGTGTGTGTATGTGGAAAGGACTCAGCCGGGGCGTTGATATGATTTTCAGTATTATCAATATCTTCCCCGACATTATTATTCAGCACTCTTCCCGATCTCAACGTTGTAATGGCATTTACATTGTAATGCCCAGGATTCTGTAGGGGTTGAGAGGGAAGTTTCCCTTTTTCTCTCGCACTCATTTCGGCTTTTAGGCGTGCGATTTCAGCTTCCATCGATTTGATACTCTCAGCTTGGGACGCTGAGTTTTTCTTTATCTCATTGACGGAAGATCTAACCTCAGTCGAAACCTCCATGAAATTTGATAAAAGTGATTTCATGGTTTGAGTGAATTGAGAGAAATCGTCAGAACAGGGCTGCATAGGATTAGACTGTGCAGGAGTGTTGCCCTGATTTTGGAAATTTTGTGACTGATAGGGGTGCTGAGTGAGTTGAAGGGGTTGCTGTTGTGGTGGAGGAAGAGCCCTTTGAAATTGATTCGTGTTTGGAACCGTGTTTTGAGATTGATTTTGGTTCCAGGCAAAATTCGGGTGGTTCCTCCAACCCTGATTGTACGTGGAAGAATATGGATCGTTTCGAGGTCTTTGAAATGCGGCATTAGAATGCTCGTGACCTTGAAACGCAGAGTTTAATGGACATTCTTCCGTTAAATGTGACGGATCAGAACAGCACCCACAAACAGTTTTGGGGAGTGATACTGGGTTTAGGGAGGCTGCTGCAAATTTGTGTTCTATAGCGTCGAGCTTCTTTTGCATTGCTGCCATTTCAGCTCGAACACCTATGGACACATCTATTTGGTGTACGCCACCCCTATTCAATGGTTGGGTTCCACTCTCCCAAATTAGTGATTTTTCAGCGAACTCTTCTAAGTATCGCCAAGCTTCCCCATCATCTTTGGTCATAAAAGTACCTTGACACATGTTTTCAAGGCTCTGTTTAGTGTTAGGGTTACTGCCCTCATATATGATTCGGCAAAGCTCCCATCTCGGGATGCCGTGATGAGGACATTGAACCAATAGATCCTTGAAACGTTCAAAGTATTTAGAGAATGGTTCGGCAGGGAGCTGGGCAAATTGGTTCAGTTCGCTACGGATTCGAGCCGTCTTTTGGATTGGGTAAAATTTCTTAAGGAATGCAGCGACGAATTCTTCCCAATTCGTAATAGAATGTGCGGTAGTGTTATATAGCCACTTCTCGTCTATATCGCACAAAGTAAATGGAAGAAGTCGTAGACGCATCGCATCCACTGAAAGTTGTGACGTACCCATCATTGCGCATACGTTTTCAAATTTGGTAATGAAAACGTAAGCGTCCTCAGTCTCGAGTCCGTGGTATTTGGGTAAAAGATTGATATACTGGGGCTTAATCTCAAAATTATCCCCATTGGCTGGTGGTGTGGATAAGCAGGTCGAAAGAGGACCTCTATGTGGATAGCATCTTTCCTGGAGAGAAATGTGGGGAGGATTCTGCGCACCAACGGACGGTGGCAGATTAGGGTTAAAGAAGCTTGATGGATTCGGATCCATCGGTGTGGGTGTGGTAGTGGGTAAAGAAAAGGTAAATGGAGAAATATCGACTTCGGAGTCGATAAAAGGTACGCGGACTAAACGGGCACTAGAATCCCGTGTCCAGCCTATCTTGCACTAAAAAGGGTTAGTACAAGTGGCAGCGTTGACTTATAATTAGGGGTAAAATGAATGCGGTGTTTGCTTTTGAAAAAGGGACGGATTTTTTCGAAAAAATGATGCGACAAAACAAATGCAGCACACAACCCTAGAATCTAGTGGTCACCTAGGTCCGGCTCTAGACCGCTCCTAACTGCCAAAAGACAAGTCACAGGATAGAATCCTCCACTGCTTCTATATCCCCCTGTGGCCGGATAAGTGCCAGGTAAGTGGGAAGGTACTCCACTACGTAGTAGTGGGCCTAATTAAAAACCACTAGCCTTAGACACACTCGCCTTAGGCACCACAAGAAAACGCGGATAAGCAATGAATTACCCACGGCCTTCTCTTGTCCTAATTGAGCGCGACAGTCCTTAGAGTCTTCTCTAGATTTCTTTTAATTAATGGGGGTAATGCGGATGCAAGTTTTGCGATTTTCGGGGCCTAGGAAGGGTAATGAAATCCCCACCTAATTTGGATTTGGCCGTGCCCCTTAAATTTCCGTATTAGAATGCAAACAACCAAGAAATCAAAATCAAGCACAAATTTAATTTTTGCTTTTGCGGCGCTGCGATTATTTGCAAAGAATCCTGCAGCAAAGTGTTAGTTGGAGCTAAAAGAGGAGAGGGGAGAGAGCAAGAAAGTACCTGTACTGAAAATTTTTCAGAGATCCTTCAATGATATCGCGTTTCCGCCGCATGTACTGGGTTCAAGCCGCGGAACCGCGCTCCAACAGTGAGATCACTGTACAAGATTTCTTCAGAGAGCTTATCTTGGCTCCCTCAGCTCTATGGTATATCCCAAATAATTTTTCCACAGCACAGAATGCTCCAGATCACCTTGCAATCAATTCACAACACACGTATAAGAGTTTGTACGAATTTTGATTTCAAGAAGTAAAATGTAATAATTCTTTCACTTCAAACTAAAAATGTAAATGAATTAGCGCGCGATCCTCGGCAACGGCGCCATTTTGATTGAAACAATTTCTTGGTTATTATTTAAAAGAGTATCTAATCAAAATGTCCCCGGCAACGGCGCCATTTTGATTGGTAGATTTTCCGTTGTGTTTGTATAAAATTGTAAAGAAATCACAACCAAAAAATATTTTGACCGCAATCAAACTACGGTGTCGAATGTAGTTTGTAGTGAGTGCGGATCGTCCACAGGGATTGCACGATTCACTTGTATTTTGATACGTTTGAAATGAAAAGTTAAGCAACAATAAAAGAAAACATGATTCAAGAATGACTTGTATTCGAGTGTCACTATTCTTTATGCAAGAATCAAGAAACTATAAACAATCAAGAATCGGTGTTTTGATAATATTTCCAATCAACAATCAAGAATATAAGAGTGGCTCGTAGGAATCGATCGGGTCTTTAGACGTGATGTAATCTAAAAGGTTTCGTGTTCTTGTCCTTCGAAGAATTGATACTAGATCAATGGTGATCGATGAGAGTTAGGGCTTTCTTGATGAAATTGGGGTTTCATCTCTTAACCCTTGTTCTTTCGAGGATACCATTTATATTCTAGCCTCTAGCAATTTCAAGAAACGATCGGAACTCCCCAATCTCGAGTGATGTCGATCAAGAAAGCATCGCAACGAATTGGGTCGTCGATTCTTGAACTTGCTAGGGTTTACAAACTCGTGGGATTCAAGAATCGATTGCAAATTTGTTACATCATCATACTAAAGATCGTTTCGACTCCTTAACAAGCGGAGTTTTATTCACACATCACCACAAAGACAGTATTAAAGATTTGTAAAGATAACATGATGCGGAATTTAAAGAAAACAAGATAAAAGAATATCACCTTTATTGATCTCAACAATTTTGATTACATTTGCTTCAAGAACTACAAGAAGAAGAATCTAGATTGTTGATCGGGCGTCGCTCGGCTTCGTGAGTCGTGGATCGGCTTCGGATCGCTTGCTCCGTTGAAATCGGCTCCGCTCCTAAAGGTTGTAAGGCTTCTTGCTTAATGGGTACTCGGGATTCTTGATGTTGGCTTGGAATTAGGGTTAGGGTTTTCTACAAGCTCTCTCACTAAACTTGAGGAAGAGGGGATGAAGAAAGAGATTGGCTAAAACTATAAAATGGGTTGAATTTTCCAAGATTTCCCAACATTTCCAACCTCAATAATGAGTGAGCCTAGGGTCTTATTTATAGAACTCCCAAACCCTAGGCTTAGGTTTGAATTGGAACTTTCCCTCCCAAAGTTTGTTGAGGAGTTTCTAGAAGGAGTTTGTTAGGAGCTAGCTTAGGGTTTAAGCTAGGGTTTAGGGAAAGTTCTAGAATGATTAGGCTAGTTTAGTGAAACTCAAGGTGTTTGCTGATCTGGTAGAAATATCTGGAGTCTTCTGGAAGTTGGAGTGCATTTCTGAACTGTAGGAGCTGAGACAGGAATTCTGGTCTAAAATTGAGAGTCTGAACCCTTGGGCCCACCGCGGATCCGCCGCAAGTATACACTAAATGCCGCGCTTCCGCGGCTTGTTGGTGAGATTGGGCCTTGGGCTTTCTGGTGAAGCTTTGCACTAGAGTTTGGGCTTTTCTCTGATGTTTTGATTTGTATAATCCCTTCTGTGTTGATACCAGATTTGAGTTTAGTGAGTTTACGAGCGGTGTAATAGTCGAGCGAGCTTCTCTTTTCCTGCACAGACTTCGAAACACGGGTTGCGATATATAGAAAATATGCCATGTAATGAAATGCAGTCAATTTCCCTAGAAATGCCGGTTTTAAGGTCGAATACATGTAATTTGATATTTTGCGACCGATTTGCTAATATGTGAATTACGAATACCGTACACTTCTATATGGATGCAAATGATAAGGAAATTGCCTGTTAAAATATGCAATATTTTCGACTGATCAGTCAGCCGACACCATCTAGATGTTTCCGATGCGGGAGTACTTATCATCGTGTGCGGGATTGTCCGGAGCCATGTGAGGGCGAGACTGCCATACCACATGTCACACTTCCACCTTCTCCACCCCAGAGGGCGTTGCCTATTATACCTACTGTTGCTCCGCGCCAGACTCATGCACAGAGAGGCCGTGGTCGCGGAGGATTTGTTCATAGAGGACGAGGTGGCCGAGGCAGAGGACAGCCAGCTGCCGGCAGAGTACAGCCAGTTGCTAGTAGGGGACCGCCAGTCGCAGGTGGAGGACAGGCATGGGTTTTCGCTTTGACGCATCAGGATGCGCAGGCGTCCAATGCAGTGGTCTCAGGTACCCTATCAGTATGTTCTGTTGACGCACACGTGTTGTTTGATCCCGGATCCACGCACTCGTACGTTTTCACACACTTCATGCCGAGTTTAGGTAGAGAGTCCGGTTTGCTTGATCAGCCGCTTGTTGTGACCACTCCTGTGGGCGAGTCGTTTGTTGCTAGACACGTGTTCCGATCCTGTGTTGTCCGTATTGGAGAGAGAGAGTTGCCTGTCGACTTGATCCTTCTTGATATGTTGGACTTCGACGTTCTTTTGGGCATGGATTGGTTAGCCACGTGCTTTGCGTCTGTGGACTGCCGCGAGAAGACAATTAGATTTTGTTTTCCCGACGAGTCGGCTTTTGTTGTGCACGGGGACCGTGGTGCCGCCCCTCACATTTTGATTTCTTCTCTTCGCGCTGGACAGCTGTTGAGGAAGGGATGTCAGGGATTACTAGCCAATGTTTGCGATACTAGAGCTATAGATGTTCCGTTGGACCAGGTTTTGATTGTTCGTGAGTTCCCTGATGTTTTCCCTGACGAGCTTCCTGGGCTACCGCCTTAGCGCGATATTGTTTTCTGCATTGACTTGATTCCCGGCACGGGGTCTATTTCCATACCGCCTTATCGGATGGCCCCGACGGAGCTTAGAGAGTTGAAAGGTCAGTTGCAAGATTTGCTGGATAAGGGACTTATTCGACCCAGTGTGTCTTCTTGGGGTGCTCCGGTCTTGTTTGTCAAGAAGAAGGACGGCAGTTTGCGTTTGTGTATCGACTACCGCCAGCTTAATAGGGTTACCGTGCGGAACAGATATCCTTTGCCACGCATCGACGACTTGTTCAACCAGCTTCAGGGGGCAGGATACTTTTCAAGGATCGATTTGCGATCAGGCTACCATCAGCTGCGGGTTCGATAGGAGGATATTCCGAGACAGCTTTCCGCACGTGTTACGGCCATTATGAGTTTTTGGTGATGTCGTTCGGACTCACCAATGCCTCAGCAGCATTTATGGACTTGATGAACCGTATTTTCCGGCCGTATCTTGATCTATTCATCATCGTATTCATTGACAATATTTTGGTGTATTCCCGGAGCCGAGAGGATCACGAGCAGCACCTGCGGATCACACTGCAGACCTTGAGGGAGCACCAGCTATTCGCAAAATTCTCCAAGTGCGCATTCTGGCTTGACAGCGTAGACTTCTTGGGGCACGTGATTACACGAGATGGTATATGTGTGGATCCGAAGAAGATCGAGGCCGTTCAGCGTTAGTCCAGACCCGCATCAGTTACTGAGGTCCGTAGCTTTCTAGGACTGGCCGGCTACTACAGGCGATTTGTATAGGATTTCTCCCGTATTGCTGCACCTTTGACCGGGTTGACCCGGAAGGGAGTTCCTTTCGATTGGATGGAGGAGTGCGAGCATAGCTTTTAGCAGCTACGGACTCGTTTGACTATGGCGCCAGTGTTATCATTGCCTTCAGGATCGGGCGGATTTATGGTCTATTGTGACGCTTCTCGAGTGGGGCTAGGGTGCGTATTGATGCAACATGACAGGGTGATCGCGTATGCTTCTCGACAGCTGAAGAAACACGAACAGAACTACCCCACTCACGATTTGGAGATGGCTGCAGTGGTCTTTGCACTCAAGATCTGGCGACATTACCTATACGGCGAGTCGTGCCAGCTATTCACTGATTACAAGAGCTTAAAATATATATTTCAGCAGCGAGACCTGAATCTTAGACAACGCCGTTGGATGGAGCTAGTAAAGGACTACGATTGCGAGATCTTGTATCACCCAGGCAAGGCGAATGTAGTGGCGGATGCCTAGAGTAGGAGGCCCGGGGGTAGTCTATCTTGTTTTATCGCAGTGCAGAGGCAGTCGTCGGCAGATTGACAAATTTTATGCGACAGCCGAGTGCAGTTCGAGTTCACGCCGATCGGGGGACAGCTTGCGTATGTTCGTACACTCCCACAGTTGCTTGACCGTATACATGAGGCACGGTACAGTGATGCCCGTTGTTCAGAGATCATGGCACAGATTGGACAGGGCAGATTTTCCGAGTTCGTGATTGATGATCAGGGGATACTACGATTTGGGACTAGACTCTGCGTACCAGATGCCGAGGGACTGCGGCGTGAGATTCTTGAGGAGGCACATCGATCGGTGTATAGTGTTCATCCGGGTTCCACCAAGATGTACCATGATATGAGAGACGTTTACTGGTGGGACGGGATGAAGAGGGACATCACAGATTTCGTGTCAAGATGCCTGACTTGTCAGCAAGTCAAGGCCGAGCACCAGAGGCCAGCAGGAGAGCTACAGCCGTTACCCATTCTGGAGTGGAAATGTGAGCAGATTTCTATGGATTTCATTGTGGGGCTACCCAGGACTAGTCGAGCCTATGACTCCATTTGGGTGATCGTGGTTCGATTGACGAAAGCGGCTCACTTCCTGTCGGTGAAGACCACTTTCTGATTTGCTCAGTATGCCCAGATATACATCGAGGAGATTGTACGACTGCATGGAGTCCCGACATGTATCGTGTCCGACCAAGGCACCCAGTTTACCAGCCGACTATGGAAGAGGTTTCAGGAGGCTTTGGGCACCCGCTTGAGTTTCAGAATAACATTTCATCCGCAGACCGACGGCCAGTCAGAGCGGACTATTCAGACTCTCGAGGACATGCTCCGAGCGTGCGTTTTAGACTTTGGGGGTAGCTGGGATCATTATTTACCCTTGGTGGAGTTCTCCTACAACAATAGTTTCCAGGATACTATTCAGATGGCACCTTTCGAGGCCTTGTGTGGGAGGAGATGTAGATTGCCCGTCTGTTGGATAGAGCTCAGTGAGAGCAGTATTTTAGGGCCGCAGATCATACAGGAGACGATCGAGAAGATACAGCTAATTCGAGATAGGATGAGGACAGCTCAGAGCAGGCAGAAATTGTATGCTGACAGACGCCGCCGCAGATTAGAGTTCGCAGTTGGCGATCACGTTTTTCTGAGGGTCTCTCCGATGAAGGGAGTGATGAGGTTTGGACGGAAGGGGAAGCTTAGCCCCAGATTCATAGGTCCCTTCGAGATCCTTGAGCGTGTGGGCGCAGTAGCATATTGTTTGGTTCTTCCACCCGACTTCCCAGATGTTCACCCCGTATTCCACGTGTCTATGCTTCGCAGATACCTGCATGACCCTTCTCACATGATTCAGCATCAGACCGTTCAGCTCGAGCACGATCTTTCGTTCACCGAGCAGCCAGTCGTGATATTGGACCGGCAGGTGAAGAAACTTCGAGCGAAGGTCTTGCCATCTGTGAAGGTGCTTTGGCGCAGCCCAAATGGTGAAGAGATCACTTGGGAGGCCGAGGGCGAGATGCGGAAGAAATTCCTTCATCTCTTTGAAGGTACGCGTAGCTTTATATTTTAAATTCGGGGACGAATTTTTTTAAGGGGGGAAGATTGTAACACCTTAGGATGTGATTAGTGGCTAATTATACTTTATTGTATGGTTTTTAGTAAAAAGTTTACCAAAACGATCTTTAAATATTTTATCAAATTTAATGAATATTTTTTTAGAATTTATTTAGGCTTGCACACACATGTGCATGTAAACTAGGGATAAATTGGGGTTAGACCATGATTAGCAACCATGGTGGACTAACCATTTTGTTAAGCCAAATTGAATTTTTATTAGGAGTTTAGGTTAAATTGTTTTTTTTAAAAATGAAAAATGATTTGGTTTTTGTTGACTTGGAGAGAGAGAGAGAGGGGGTGTGGGCGTTATGGCTTGAGCCATGCTCACATTTAATGAGGAGAGAGAGCGGGGGGTTGACTAGCATAAGCTCTCATTTCTTTTTTTTTTGCCTCTCATTTTCTCACAACTCTCTCACTCTCACTCACACACACAACACCAATAGCAGCAGCAGCAGGTGCCTCAGCAGCAGCAGCAGCACCAGCAGCAACATCAGCAGCACCAGCAGCATCAGCACAGCAGCAGCAGCTCCAGGAAGCAACAGCAGTAGCAAGCAGCAACAGCAACAACAAGCACATCTCCTCCTCCTCTCCTTCTCCTTCTCTTTGCACTTAGGATCCCTAGGGGTATGATCTCTGAACTCAATTCCTTTTTGCTAAGCTTATATGTTAATTAGCATCGGTTAGTGTTAAATATGAGTTTTAGTGCTAGAAATGGTGATTAGTGTGAATATTTGGCCAAGTGGTGATTTTGGTGGTTAGCCTAACTTAACTAAGTGTTGTTAGGACCACATAAACCTACTCTTGCCCCAGATTTCAGTAAAATACCATAGGGTTTCATTTAGTGCAAAATTAACGTTTTAATGTAAATTTTAGGCCTTTCTGTAATTTGCTGTTGACCCGTATGCTTCAGACAAAATATGAGATAACTGGAGCATACTTTATAGATCTTGACCACACACAGGAAGCACGAACCCCAAATTCCACACTTTGGCCCCCGAAATATTCATTCTGGCCGCAATTTGCGGCCAGATAGGGGAGTTAGGTGTTAGGGTTTTGTCTAAGGTAGTCTGTTGTATATTCTAGTGTTTTGGCATATGCAACTTTTTAAGTTTCCACCCGAATCAAAATCTGGAGCGATATACAGTTTTTCCAATACGTTTAGTTGCGCGACACGTGTGATACGTGAGTGGGTTTAGTGTTTGCTGCGTGTTGCGACGTGTCGGGATAGTTTCAGACGCGTATACGCACGTTTCAGCGTATCAGACACACACGCGTTTAGCTCGCGACGCGAGTTTCCCGTTTGATTTCGATATCGCCTTTTTGTAAGATTTTGCTTATGTGTATTCCTTGTGTAAATTCTAGGTTCGCAGGCGGGTACATCGGACACCGCAAAGAAGGGGAAGCAAGTGGTCGGCTGCGCTTAGCACGAGACCAGGTGAGTAGATTTAACATCTACGGGGAAATCGCCCGTATGGTGTCAAGCGTCAGGGCGTGATAGGATATTTTAGTCGTATATATTTATATGTACTATTGTGGCATACCCATTCCTTGTCGCATATAGAAACGGTAGTTATATGACACTGCACTGTCACTAACGGTTTAAGCTGCACGAGCACTATTTGTATGTTACACTCACACCGTTAGTGATTGCCATGACACTCGCACTATAGGATTGCTACGAATCATATGTCGTTTTCATTACCGCATTCATTGATATATCCCTACTTGCACACATGCATACTGTATATTCATATTAGTGCATACATTCATTGATATATCCCTACTTGCGCACATGCACACTGTATATTCATATTAGTGCACACATTCATTGATATATCCCTACTTGCGCACATGCACACTGTATATTCATATTAGTGCATACATCCATTGATATATCCCTACTTGCGCACATGCACACTGTATATTCATAGTAGTGCTTACATTCATTGATATATCCATACTTGCGCACATGCACACTGTATATTCATATTAGTGCATACATCCATTGATATATCCCTACTTGGGCACATGCACACTGTATATTCATAGTAGTGCCTACATTCATTGATATATCCATTCTTGCGTACATGCACACAGTATATTCATATTAGTGCATACATTCATTGATATATCCCTACTTGTGCACATGCACACTGTATATTCATAGTAGTGCTTACATTCATTAATATATCCCTACTTGCGCACATGCACACAGTATATTCATATCAGTGCATACATTCATTGATATATCCCTACTTGCGCACATGCACACCGTACATTCATATTAGTGCACACATTCATTGATATATCCCTACTTGCGCACATGCACACTGTATATTCATATTAATGCATATATTCATTGATATATCCCTACTTGCGCACATGCACACTGTATATTCATATTGGTGCACACCTACATGGATAGATCCATACTTGCGTATATATCCATATACACATCCATACCTATATACATACATATGTCATATACATGGATGATATTGGCTTTGATTTCTAGAGAATAGGGGCCGCATGAGATATTTTCAAAAACTGGATCCATTTTAAAAGAGCGGTTTCCCTTTTTACTCTTAGTGGCCTACGCCACATTGCATGGATTTACACATTGAGTTTTGGATTCGTATGATTTCTGGATTTGAGAACCGAGGTATTATTTTAAGAAATACGCACTGTTTTAAAAACCCGGTTTCTCTTGATATGATATTTTAGTGCATCCACCATGAGTTTTCTCGGTTTGTGAGAGCTTATGTGGGTATACCCGATTCGAGGAGTGGTAGGCTCCGTCTGCGGGTACATGGTGGACCCGGTATGGTACCCCGGGGCAAGAAGACTCGTATAGTTAGACGGTGAGTTCGGCGGAGGGACTACTACCTACCCGTGATTGGTTGAACCTGGCGGTTATCTGGAGGATACTGACCAGAGTCGAGATATGGATACGGATGACCCGTACTGCTGGGGCCGAGGGCCGATTCCGCAGACGGAGCCCGTGGGCTGATTCGGACCGACGGAGCCCGATACATGAGGATTTGCGTGTCGATGCTGGACACGATGTTGGGCATTCACGATTCTATGAAATTTACAGGATTTGAGGGCCGATGAGGGTGACGGCGCCTAAGTTTTACTGGGATTTGGGTGCATTGATGGACACCGGTTATTTTTCCACGTTGACATTCCGTGTAGATGTTATTTTATCCCATGCCCAACATTCATTTTATGCATCTCATCCTGTATCTGTAGTACCTGGTAGAGTACTTTTGTATGATTATTGCATACCCTGCTCATCATATATAGATGTTATTAAATTGCACTTGTTAGGCATGATTATTGCGTATCCAGTTCATCATATAGATATTATTTGTTGGCATATGTTAGGGTATCGCAGTACGTGCATACTCGCGATTGTCTTTATATGTTATCTACTATTCACGAGTTGGCAACTCAGCCCCGTTGTGCCACAGTGTTTGCAGGTCACCCCTCAGAGTAGTTGCGGCAGGGCTACTTTCTTGCATCTTTTGATATGGATACCACTGCAATTGGCGCGTGAGCCCTTTTGCTGATAGGTGTGTTTTTGCGGTATCCGTTTATTTTCCAGTATATACACTGTTGTATCTAGTACTTTTCATCTACTATTCATGTATTGACTTAGAGACCAGTTGTGAGGACGATGTATATTATTTTGTTCTCTGGTGTCGAGCTCGTTGTGAGCCGACTTCATTTATGAAGTTTTATCTTTCATATTATCTTCACTTATTTTGCTCATTCTTCGCTACGGCATCGTATATTATTATTGTGGTGATTGTTTCCGCCGTTGGACGTGATTGCTCCCGTTTGGGATGCTTTATTCTTCTTGTATCTCATTTTTATTTTTATCTTGTCTTGTACCCGATTTCGGAGCTAGTTTTTACAAAGGAAATGCTGCCGATTTTTTTTTAAAGAAAACAACTTAAACTTTAAATAATTTTACTAAATTACCAAGGTTTTCTAAATGTTTTAACAAATGTTTCCATTAAATGTTTTAACACTCACTACTTTTAATGGTTTTGATTTCTGAGTTTCGGCTTACTTAGTCGCGTTACGCCTGTATACGTTACGTGGTTAAGTGCCGGTCACGGGTCGAACTTTGGATCGTGACAATATGGCCTTCTTACCCCTGGGTACTGCATCGGGTCCACCATGTACCCGCAGACGGTGTTTCCTCGCTCCTCGAATTGGGTAATCATATCATATATGCTCCAGAACCGAGAAATCTCATGGTGCACGTCACACATCATATTAAGGAAAACCGCATTTTTCTTTTAAAAGGAGCATAAGTTTTCAATTTTACATGCAGTTTCCCAAATCCAGAAATCTCATGAAAATCGGAATCTCATAATCATGAGCATATAATAAATACCGGCGTAAAGCCAAATGATTAGTGCATAACTAGAATGTATGAATGCGAATGCATGTGTCATCTAAGTAAGAAATACAAGTCTAAACTAGCATATGATATCATGAATGCTAAACAATACTACTTAGCTACAATTTATCAGAGTATACGAATGAAATAACGGTTCCTAAGTGTACGTGACATGGCAATTACCGATGCTGATGTGTGTGAGCCGGCAAGCAAGTGTACGTGCAATATACGCATCATCGGTAATGGTGTAGCTGTTCTAGCAAATGAGATCATAAAAGAAAGTAAACAGTAAAAGTAACAATAAGGTATATAAATCTATATACGAGCCATACAGTTATAGAATAGGAAATAGCGCGAATCGTTGTTTTGGAAAAGTAGGAGCTACGGTATTTTGAGAAAAGAGATATCATTTTGAAAATCTTTAGCGTCTCTCGGATTGTCTTTTGAAATACATACGATTCGTTAGTTTTGGAAATAGGTATGACTCGAGCCTAATCTAACATCTATCTAAGTAACTAAAAGACTAAACTAAGAACCGAGTCGAAAGTAAATAGAAATCGAAAGCATATCCGAGTCGATATATCTAGTAGTTGGCGATCCAGCCTCATAGCATCACGTACAGTAATATCTATCGTACGGCATTCTCGAGTCAAGAGTGCGGATCAATCATCATATATACCTCGTACGGTAAAATCCATCGTACGGCATCCTCAAATCGAGGGTATGGGTCAAATATCATATAGATCATTGTTCGTACGGTATCATTCGTCGTACAACATCATAATCAAGTGTACGGATCTAAAGTCACGTACAATCTATTATTTCATCGAATCATATGTTATCGCATGTTATGTATATAACGCCCAACGATCCTTTAATATATCGCATCATGTACGATGTCTTATCTTAAATCATATATCATCATCTCTTGACATCATGTTCAATCGTATCGACTCAAAACCGTATAACGTATCATATCCTCATCTTACACGTATATGTATAGTTATATATATATATATATATATATAAAGAGAGAGAGAGAGAAAATAATGGAGGAAAGATGCCATAGAAGGGAATTTCCTCCTATGGCGTCGAAAAAATACAATCTCCATCGTATTTTCCGACGATCGGAACCTATCATCTTCATCGTTATCATCTAAGATGTGGGTACGCCAAATTTCATGTGATTCTACAACTTTCTCACCGTTGATTTAGTGGGTTCAAAATTAACGGTTTACCGACAATAGAACTTTTTACATTGCTAAATCAACAGTGAAAAAGTTGTAGAATCACATGAAATTTGGCGTACCCACATCATAGATGATAACGATGAAGATGGTGGATTCCGATCGTCGAAAAACACGATGGAGGACGTATTTTTTCGACGCCATAGGAGGAAATTCCCTCCTATGGCCTCTTTCCTCCATTATTCTCATATATATATATCAGCATGTCCACACACACACACACACACACACCCCATATCGTATCAAGTGAGTGTGTGCGCGCGCGCGCGCAACAAAATAAAACTAACGCTCACGACTAAGGAAATAAACTAAGAGTAAACTATCCTACAAGTACGCTTAATCTAACCTATAGTATCCTAGAAATCCTATTTGCTAAGTATCCATCTTGCATATATATAATATATATAGATATCCTACTCTACGGTTGCGAGGGTGCTATACGCCATCCATCCGACTTCCCTCGTAGATATACATCTACTCACCTTCGATCCTCACTTGCCGAAGCTGATGACGCCTTTCTCTCCCTTATCGTCCCGAAGTTCACGTGAAGAAACCTATAGTTTAAACATGTCGTATCGTAAACACGAATAGAACACGAAAACCAATGCGGCAAACGAAACACATATAGGTTAGAACCTATGGTCCACACATGCAAGAATAGCCAAACAACTCCCGACGTCGACGTACAAACATCAATTGACCGAGTCAAAACCCAAATACCAAAATCCAACTCATAAAGAGTCGCAAAACGAAAACAGAAACTTAGGTAAATATCTCTAGATTTTGTCTCAGGTCAAATTAAAACATTTATCATATAGGACAGGTCTAATTATAGGATAAAGGAGCCATGAACCAAGCACGAACCAAAACCAACATGCCCAGGCCGCAAATTGCGGCCATAAGGGGTATATTTGCGGCCTAGAAGTGGAGATAGGGTCTCGGGTCTTTAGGATAGCATCCTAGTCACCTGCACAACTCTCTGTAATCGCTAAATATTTTTCAGATTTCCCGAGTCATAGCAGATCCTAATATATCACCACAAATTCCACAAAAATACGATATCTGCAAATTCAAAGTTCAAGTCTTGGGGTTTCTATGCTCAGTTGGTCCGGGATTTTTAACACTAGATGGGTTGTAGTCACTACTTAACCTCAACTACACCTTTGCAATACAAAATATCCCCTAACCTCATCTTGGAAAATTCTAACATCACTAACCTACATAATTTTAACTCTAATGCGCTATAGAAGAGTAGGAAAGCTAATAACTTAGCTAAAAGTGTAAGATTTATCTCATGGAGCAACTTAAGAAAAACCTATATGATCCAAAGTGTTCAAAATCTCAACTTGGTCCTACTATAGGGTTTGTAGTGAGGTAAAGAATGATTTTTGTGAAGGTGGCATGGTGTTTTGGTGGAGATTTGGGGATGGTTTGTGGTGGTAGAGGAGGTGATGGAGGATGAAGGAGGATGAGAAGAAAAATGAAGGAGAGAAATGAGGAGGTGTGGAAATGATGAAGGGAATGAGAGAGTGTGTGGAACATTCTCCACTCCTCTCCCCCATGCTCCCATGCCCCCACTCTCACTCTCTCACAAATATCTTCTCTTTATCTTTATATTTTTCTTTTTATAAAAACAAAAACCAAATATAAGTGCAAATGAAGAATGGTTCAAAATATGTAACAAGTGTTTTGTAAGTTTACGGTAGCTCCCCGGTCGTCGATCCGAGGCCAAAATGCGGAAACAAAAACTTTTCATAAACTTGAAACTGGCGCTAACGTATACTATAACCTGGATCGAACCATTAACATTAAACTAGCAATCTACAAGATGGTTAGAAAGGCTATACCGATCGATCCGTGTCTTTCGGTCTTTAGCCACCATCTTCAGCTCCTTGTGGCATCTCCGGTCTCGCTCGATCTCCAATCTCCTCGTCGGAAGGGAACCACGTCTAGAAATCCTTTTACGGGCTCCCGCTTCGAACCGAAGCAACTCGGACACGAAGTTTACTAGCCGACGTGTCCAAGGTGATGTAGAGAATGTGTGTGACAATTTTGTCTCAAGCATCCATTGATTCTCAACGCATGAGAGTGTATGGATGGAGGTTGAAGTGAATGCCATTAATGGAGATAGTGAGCTCAAGAAAGAAGAGGAAGAAGAAGAGCTTTCTTTTTCTTTTGTGTTGGAATGATAATGAGAGTAAGAATGATAAACACAAAAGCAAACCCCTTGCCATATGGCTGCCCTCTCTCTCTCCTCTTATCATTTCAACACATAAATCAAGCAATAATGTGACATATGCACAAATAAAGAGACCATGAGTCATCACTTGTGCATGTGTCACAATTAATGCTCCTAATCATGACTTTGAGCTCATTATTTCCATTTGTAAACATTTATCTAAATGTTTACCACAATAAAAAGAGAATGGTATCTACTAAAGTAAACTCGTGACGGATCACAAGAATATCCCTCACCTATGTATACATACCTGCATCCGCATTCCGACTGAATGCAAATGCGATGAGACGAAAGTAATCCAACAAATCTAATAATAGGATCCGGCTTAAACTAAAGCCTACTAGTATAATTCGTCCGATCATGATCCGTGCATGACTGCATGTATACGATCGAACCCTGCCATAATACCATACGGCCTCTACAACGTTTCGCCCGAAACTTGAGAAACTGTCTGTGGGGGACTCTAAAGACTCGTCAATACACTGGCAGTGGATTTAACCACTAGCACGTCAGTGGTACTAGCTGTACGTAACGGGCTACCAGGTATTGACCAAAAGGGAGGCCGGTGAGCGAACTCATCCTGACACCCTACTGAGCCTGTCAGTGACAATATCCGTACAGTCCGGTCCGTTCGTCTATGAGCATCGCATGTCGGGCCTAGGGGGTTGGTAAAAGTCAGACCCCCCAAAACGGTACAAGTTGTGTCGGAGTGTAGCCCAGAACACTCTGAGATACTACTGGAATACCTACCAGTAAATCTCCTGCCTTGGCCAAGTACTTCGTGTAATGGCTCTCCTAGACACAACGCGATCTCACCCCCAATACCGGGAGAGACGAAACCCCTTCCGATCCGCTCACTGCCTCCGTGTGGTTCGGGACTGTACCCAACTAAAACCTGTTTGCACGACTCCTTTGAACCGTGGTAGGGTAGTAATCAAAGCACAGTAGGAACTCACATAAGACAAATGACGATCTCAGGTCGATGAACTAACCTGTACACATGTCACCAGGGAACTGCTATCTGACGTCAGGTATAATACCAACTAGCATGTTCCTAGCGAGTCCTGTCCGGTGTACTCATAACCCAATGAGCACCTGTATACATCTTAGGTGAACCAACTGACACCAATGGCTTGTGAGACCGGCCACCGCCCCTCGTCGGGGTCTCGACTGTATACACTAGTCTACTAATGGAGTATCGATATCCAGTCTCGAAACTCCCACAACTAGGGACCACTTTAAGGATGTGCTTATAGACTACCCAACTCTCACGTATATGATCGCCATCATACTGCTGCTAGTCAAGCAAGAATCCTAAGGGCTACATCAACGTGTAATAGTGATCTGCAAAGTCACTTAAAGCATGTACACGATGATACAGATAAGCCAGATAGCATACTATCATCTTGAGTAAGACTGTCTTACCGGCATAGGTCCTCCCTCAATCATTGCAATCATATGCTTGCGATCCAATAATTGACTTTGAGGGCACTATATCCAACAATCTCCCACTTGCACTCAAGGCTAATTATTGCGATGTCGCATACTCACAACTTGTGTGATACCGAACACCCAACTCCTCTACTGATCAGTCTCACAAAGCCCGTTTGTGAAACTATTGTGTTCGAGGAATAGGCTCAGTAAGTGGATCCGCCCTGATGTTTCTTTCTATGTTTCTTTTTATCTCAAGTTCGCGGAGAAAGCCATCTCTCGAAATGAGCAATACTTGTCTTAGAATATGTCTGGATATCTGATGGGACCTAGTTCATAAATGAACTCCAAATCCAAACTTCTTAGACTGTATCATCAACTGAATCTAATTAGTATCCTACGCCATGCCTCCCTCAGTATCCGCTTGGACCACCTGTCCAAATTACTGTCCCTCGTCAGAGGGAAAACTATAACTCTGACAGTCACTCTGTCATCCAGGTCACCTTGGAAGCATGATAACCGTCTCCCGAAGGAGGCTGTCATTATCATATCCTTAGAACATTCACTTATGTTCTAAAACTGCTTCCGAATGTTTCTCCAGGATTGGATTAATATCAACTTATTGCAGCTTGTGC
The DNA here is from genome assembly GCA_030015575.1 of Agapanthus africanus. Lineage (NCBI taxonomy): Eukaryota > Viridiplantae > Streptophyta > Magnoliopsida > Asparagales > Amaryllidaceae > Agapanthus > Agapanthus africanus. Next base: position 127,920,097 of record CM057340.1, on the reverse strand, counting down.
AAAAACAACACCTGGTGTGGTACTTGACATCTAGTGATTGACTCAATTGCCTAAGCAAGTGATATGTCAATCATGCACATCCCTTTCCCCTTTAGTCTGTAAGACACCTTTAGAGAAGGTGACTCCATCACCTGCAGGTACACTACCATGCCAGGAGTCTTCCATTCTAAAACACCTTTAGAATGCTGTCTAAGTACCCAGATTGGGACTCTTCCCAAATCTAGATCTAAAACCATAGATCTAGTAACCTGAATGTCTGATATAATATCCAAGCCTTATGTGGAGAAACCACTGTGTGACAACCACAGTATAACCGATCGTAGTATAGGAATTTCACTTCCTACTATGTGTATATCATCCAAATACCAGGATATCACACTCTACTACCTTCTTAACAGATCCATCCCCTATTCTGATGAAGTCAAACCTATGACTGTCACATCAGAAATAGATGATCTATCTCCGCTATATCTGCTTTAGTCTATAAATAGACATAAGCTATTTGTCCACTATGCTTCCGCTGCTCCCACTGACTACGACAACCCTCTGGCAGAGTCATATACACATGCACTTCTGAAGCTAGTTTAGAACGACGCTATATTCAACCTCCTGCCGGGTCTCATAGTCTAGAACAACAGTAGTGTCAAGTCTAGGTAAACAAGAACCTCCTTGTCACCGTCCTTGAGGATACCGGAGTACCTCTCGGGTGCTTGAGGTTACCCTACATATCTGGATGAAGAAGTTCATAAATGAACTTGGAGTAGTTCTATCCATTGAGCATCCAATAACTTTGTATTGTGATAACAATGGAGCTGTGGCTTTGGCCATGGAACCCAGGTCCCATCAGAGATCCAGGCATATTTTGAGGCGGTATCACCTGATCCGGGAGATAGTAGATCACCGGGAGATCGAGATTAGAAGAGTTGACACGAAGAACAACACAGCGGATCCACTCACGAAGGCCATTTGTCACGTCCCGAAAGTATGGAACATGACCGGCACTTAAACTACGAAACGTCTCGAGGCGTACGTAATCTAAGTAAGCCGGAAAACCCAGAAATCCAAACCAAAAAAAGTAGTAGAGTGAAGGAAAACCAATTTAAATCAAGTACTTTTAATAGCATAAGCCGAATTATGCGTTTTTAAAAAACATCAAATATTTCCGGAAAATTTCGGCAGAGTCTCCTTTGTAAATACTGGCCCCCAAACGGGATACAACATGAATAGTATACGAAATCAATAAAAGGCATCCCCAAGCAGGAGCTAGCTCTTCGTCAATCGACGGTCACAACCACACAAGCAATATAGTATACAACGCCAAGGGCGAGGATCAAAACCCAAAAGGAAACTCAAAACGACAAGAAATCCACAGAAATATAACGCGCGACTCTAAGGTTGAAAGAATAACATCACTGGTCTCTATCTCAAAAATAAATACATATTTGGTTGATGGAACTTCTAGATACAACCGAATAATAATATACAAGATATAATGATGGGTACGATACAAATAAACCCACCTACTAGCACGTCACCTGGAATGAAAATAGTGCCAGCAAGCCATAAAGAAACCTGTATGGCAAAACCTGCAAGAAACTGGGGCACAACGGGGGTGAGTTGCCAACTCGTGAGTAGAAAATCATCTAGGAACAGAAATCGCATGAACAACGCAATCCTAGGTCATACGATCAAAATATATCCTCAACTATGTGACCAGCAGCCTATAACAATGACTAGGGTAAGTATCTTGTTAGTGTATATGCCCTAGAGGCCATTACTGTATCATACTAGCTTGTATATTACTTAATGGAAGCTTGGGATATTCACAGTTGTATATACAATCTTGCTCGAAATGGTAGTATGCTACTTGGTTTGTCTCTGCTTTAATATGTGCATGTGTTTCTTTTAGCATATTGCGGGTATACATATTAGTAGAGCCCTTAGGATCTTTGCTTGATTACCAGCGTTGTGATGGCGCTCGCACTCGTGGGAGCTGGGTAATCTATAAGCACATCCTTATACAGGTCCCTGGTCGTTGGACTATCGAGACAGGGCATCGATACTCCGGAGTAGACTAGCGTATGCGCTTCTCATCCCAGTGTGGGAGACGGTCTGTCCCACAGCCGTTAGTACGTCGTACTTGGGATAGTATGCGGGTGCTCGTTAGGTTACGAGTACACTGGACAGGACTCGTCGGGAACTGTTGGTTGGTAATATACCTATCGTCAGTTATCAGTTCCCAGGTGACATGAGTACAGCTTAGTCCGCTGACTTGACACTGTCACTTCGCCTCGAGTGTGTTCCCACTGCACTTTGATTACTACCCTACCACGGCTCAGAGGAGTCGTGCAAACAGGTAGTTTTTGGGTGCAGTCCCGAAGCACTTGGAGGCAGTGACGGTTAGACAGGATTCGTCTCTCCCGGTATTGGGGGTTGACATCGCGCTGTGTCCAGGAGAGCCATTACACGAGTAGTCCCTGGCCAGGGCAAGCGAGATATACTGGTAGGCTTCCAGTGTTATCTCAGGGTGTTCTGGGCTTCACTCCGACACGACTTGTACCGCTATTAGGGGACTGACGTTCACCGCCCCCCTAGGCTCGCCATGCGATGTATCAGACGAACAGACCGGACTGTACGGAGACTGTCACATACAGGCTCAGTAGGAGTGCAGATGGGGTTCACCTCGTCAGTCTTCTTATCGACATCTACCTGGGGACCGTTACGTACAGCTAGTGCCGCTTGCGGTCTGTGGTTAAACCCACTGCCAGCGTAGTGTCGAGTCTTTAGAGTCCCACACAGAGAGCTATTCGCCTTTAGGCAAAATGAGTAGAGGTCGCATGGTTTTGCGACAGGGTTCGTTCGCATCCGCGCACTTGTGCACGTTTGCTGTCCGGACAGTCTATACTAGTGGGCTTTGGTTTAAGCCGGATCCTAGTATATGATTTGAGATTGGTTTTTCTCATTGTGTTCGTGTTCCTCGGATCACGAATGCGGGTGCGTATGCACAGTTGCTTGAGATTGGGGGAGAGGACCTTGTTTAGGGTTAATGGCCTTTGTCATTTTATTAACCCTATTGATTTTGTGTGGATTATTGTTAATTGATAATTAGCTTAATTATTGTGCATGGTTGTTGTTGACAATTTGACTTGTTGACCATGTTGACAACTTGACCATAATCATTTCATTTGGAAGATGCTCTTTGATCTTTGCAAAAATGAAATGATAATGGTCAATTCATGATTTATCATGACAATTTTCAAGCTAATTATCTAATTAAACTTATCCTCACATATTAGTGAGAATGGCTCACTATTTTTCTCATTCTATCATATCTTTTCTCTCTCTTGCTCATCCTCTCCCTCAAGCTCTCTCCCTCTCATGTGTTGAGAAACAAAAAGCTTGAGAAAAACCCTCTCTTGATCTTCTCTACTCACTTCTAGGGTTCAAGTCTTAGCATTTCTTGCACTCTAGTTACTCCTAGCTTGGAGTTGAAGCTAAAGGTGGTGGCTTTCGGGTGGATCCTTCTTTGACGGGAGAAGACAAGCAAGGTGATCCTTTTCTACCATACCTAGGAGCAAGGAGAGAAGGACTAAAGACCAAAGGTATAACCTTTCTTCACTTAGCTACTTTGTAGTTAGGGTTAGCTAGTTTATGTTTAGCAAAGATCCTCACAAGCATAGTCCATGTTGCCTAAGTCATTAAAAATCCGATTTTTATTATGTTTTCCGCCTCCCCGTAAGCACCGGGGTGGGCAACACGGACTTACAGTGGTATCAGAGCCTAACTAAACCTAAACTAGTTAAGTAGTTAAGTGTAACGAAGTTCGGAACCGGAAAAATCACAAAACCAAATTTTTACAAAATCCAAGTTTCTGTTAAAATTTTTCCTGCTCGAAATGAAAAACTGTACACATGTAAAATCGTCTCAGGGTTTTGTGAATACACCCAAGAAAAACGATACCCTAATTCCCTCAAGTCGCCGCGCTTCCGCCGCATGAAGTAGGTATATGCGGCGGAACCGCCGCGGATTGTGGTTATCGGCGCATCGTTTTTCGTGCAGAGTGTGTTGTTGTTGGTTTTGGGATTTTTAGTATATATTATATGTACCCAGATTCTACAGAAAAGAAATTTCTTTTTGGGGTCCTATAATTCCGTATTTTTCCGAACTTCACTGCACTTTAACTATATCGGTTATATCTGTAATGCTTGCATGTATTGAACGTCGGCTAATCGCTATAAGACGATTAGTCAGGGTTATACATGATCTGTGATTGTTATTGGTTTGTGGATATGAATGGATTGGATTGTCGCGGGTGAATAGCCGGGTTGGATGTGAGATGAGCGTTATTTTCTTTCATTCATTTGTAACATGTAAATTGATGTAATAATATTCTTTGTATGGCCGCACAACCGGGTCGGGGTTGTAGCCGCCATTGTATAATTCTTTTTACTGTTTTTGCTCCTAGGATAGACCCATGGAGGGGGTGCACAAACTACCGGGTATCTCGAAGTGCCGAGTGGCCTACTCACGGTGGTGAGGGAGGTTGCTTCGCTTCGGGTGCTTGGCGGGTAGTTTGCCGCACCCGTAGGGGTCTTGGGTGGGGTATTGGCTATTCACCGCGACCGTGTAATCCGCTTTGCGTTGCAGGCTCGAACGCATTGCGGATTCCTAGTATATCCAATGTATTCATCTGTGATCTGTAATGTCTATCATTGCTATATATTTATATATAATAACTATTTAGGCGTTGCTTATGTTTTACAGCCGCGCTAGCCCAGCCCCCGCTCTGTCGTTAGTTAAGTAACCTAACGGGTGATGACGGGGCCCCATGGCGAATGCGAATGGCATAAGCGTACGTCATATTTTGGTTGTTTTCTGCAATGGTAGGATTAAATGATGGGACGCATTAAAAGAACTAATGCAAGAAATAAACCAAGTAAAAGTCGATTGGAACACTTTGAAAACCACTCGGTTCTTTTCAAAACTAAACTTTTAAACGCGGAGCTTGAACCACTCCTTTTAAAAGCTATCTCGTTCCATCGATTATATCAAGTTCACTACGTTCACGGTTTCGCCAAAACCATTCGTAGCCCTCCGTCATTCCACATGAATGGTCAAAAGTATTCAAGCTATGTATTTTGGCCAAAGTCAAGGCATAGTGATTGGTAGCGTTTGGGTATTCATGTGCAGCATAGATAGATGCGTTGATTTGGGACAGTCGTGCTGCCATTTTGGCCAAAGTCAAGGGTAGGTACGGGTGGGTCCAAATTAACCAGGAGAATGACGGGTAGAACTTGACATGTGACTTATGATATTTTGGCCAAAGTCAAGGTCATAAGAGCATGGGGCAAAAATCCACATCGGGAGTTTCATAAGTACTGAAACTTGCTAGATTTGCATACCATTTGGAGTGTGATGATTCTGGTAGGATTCCTTCGGTTTTATCACGCGATGATATTTGGATCCCGATCCTACTGTGAGTATATGCTACTCCTCGGGAAAACTCTCACTTAACGATCAATGCTATAAACCTAGTAGGTGCCTAGAAAGGTGTTAGCGGGGCTACGTCCACAGGGAAAAGAGGTTACTTAATTAAGGAACTTCGCGAAAGCGTTGGAAAACCTCCCTCGAAGTACCGACACTGGCCTGGCTGAACGGTTAAGCAAGTATTGTACGGTGAGAATGATCCCGGCTAATCCTTTTCTTTACGGTTTGAGAAGGGATTCGAGAGACAGTGGGAGCCATCCAGTTTAGACAAACTAAAAACCACTCTAAACTTGCAAGAGCATCATGCTAAAGTGTTTCTTTTCTCTCTCCTAATTGCAGCGACCATTCAAGATGACCGGACTTAAGTTACTATTAGATAAAAACATATTGACAGGGCCAAACTACAAAGATTGGCTCAGGAATGTCAAGATGGCTATCACTTATGACAAGCTGGGGTATATACTTACCACCAAAGCTCCCCCCGTCCCAGGTCCCACCTCCAGCGTCGCGGATGTAGAAATCCGTAAGACATGGGAGATAGATTGCGCGAGGGCCAAATGCCTCGTACTAGCCTCGATGGACAATGACCATCAGAGGAGGCACGAGAATATGGACCTAGAGTCCATATTTCTCCATACAAAAGAACTGTATGGAGAGCAGTCTCGTATCGCAAGATACGAAGTGTCGAAGAAGCTCTTTTCGGCAAGGTTGGCCGTCGGATCATCGGTAGCGGACCACGTGCTTAAGATGATCGGCTACATAGAGGAGCTCGCGGACCTCGGGACCACGTTGGAGAATGAACTCTATACTGATCTGATTCTCCAGTCCCTTCCTTCCACTTACGCCCAGTTCATTCTCAACTTCAACATGCAAGGAAAGGAGGTTGAACTTGCCGAACTTCTGAACATGTTGAGGACTGCTGAGGGCACCCTACAGAAGGGTAGGGAGACATCCACTTTGTTTGTAGGAGGATCTTCCTCTTCTAGGTCCAGGGCGAAAGCCAAGGGCAAGAAGAAGAAAGCCCCCGCCAAACCAAGAGGCGGTGTCGGTAAAGTGGATACGAAGGGAAAGGGTAAAGCAACAAAGGTAGCGGGGAAGCTGGTGGGGAAGGAAGAATGCTTCTATTGTCACAAAAGTGGCCACTGGAAACAAGATTGCAAGGCTTGGAAAGCCAGAACACAGGATTTGAAGCGAGTTGCAGCTTCAGCTTCAGGTGTGTATGTTATTGAAAATTGTCTATCAATAAACTCTACTTCCTGGGTATTGGATACCGGATCAGGATCTCATATCTGTAATTCTTTGCAGGCGTTGAGAAAACGTAGAGTTTTGAAGGCAGGTGAAATGACCCTCAGAGTTGCGAACGGTGCTAGCATGGATGCAGAGGCCGTGGGGGACTATCACCTGGGATTATCAGATGGACACTTTTTGGTTTTGCGTAGTTGTTATTATGTACCAAATGCAACCTGTAATATCATTTCTGTATCTTTATTATCTAAAGAAGGTTATGAATTTGCATTTGTAAGTAATGTAGTGAACATTCACCTTAATCAAGTTTTGATTGGGTCAGGTACATTGAACAACGGTATATACGTTTTAAACCAACCACAGATTTTCAATATCCAGAATACACACAAAAGAAAGTCTCCAGAAATTAATAAAACTTTCTTATGGCATTGTAGACTGGGTCACATCAACGAGAGAAGATTGACTAAGTTACATACTGAAGGATATTTAGATTCGTTCGAATATCAATCGTATGCAACTTGTCAATCCTGTCTCAAAGGAAAGATGACAAAGGCTCCGTTTTCTGGACACGGAGAAAGAGCGAGCGAGCTCTTGGGACTCGTACACAGCGACGTGTGCGGTCCAATGTCTACACATGCGCGAAGCGGTTATTCTTACTTCATTACCTTTACGGATGATTTTTCAAGGTACGGTTATGTCTTCTTAATGAAACATAAATCCGAGGCTTTTGAAAAATTCCAGGAATATAAGAATGAAGTAGAAAAACAAACAGGCAAAAGTATCAAGATCCTAAGATCGGATCGAGGAGGAGAATACTTAAGTGCCGAATTCCTGAACTATTTAAAAGAGAATGGAATTCTCTCTCAGCTTACTCCTCCATACACTCCGCAACATAACGGTGTATCGGAGAGACGGAACCGAACCCTATTGGATATGGTACGGTCCATGATGAGTAACGCTGAGTTACCGCGATCTTTCTGGGGGTATGCGCTAGAGACAGCTGCATATCTTTTGAACCGTGTTCCCACTAAGACTGTGCCTACCACACCATATGAGTTATGGAGTGGGAAGAAACCCTATCTTAATCACATTAAGACATGGGGATGTCCAGCTTTTGTAAAAAAGCAGCATGCGGACAAGCTCGAGGCACGCTCAGTACAGTGCAAGTTTGTGGGATATCCAAAGAACTCCAAGGGATATTACTTCTATTGCGAAGAGGAACAAAAAGTCCTTGTTTCTCGCCATGCCCACTTTCTAGAACATCAGTTCATAGAAAAAGAAATAAGTGGGAGCGCAATAGAACTGGAAGAAATTCCAGAACCACAAACTATTACTGAAAGTTTAGTGGAACCAGAAAGTTCAAAAGAACAGGACATTCCTATGCCGCTCCGCAGGAGTAGTAGGCAGTCTCATCCGCCCGAGAGATACTACGGTTTTCTCATTGACGGGGATAGAGAAGACTGCATCCTGGATTGTGATGAGCCTACTAGCTTCCAGCAAGCCATTCAGAGCGTCGACTCGGTAAAATGGCTGGATGCAATGCGGACCGAAATGGAGTCCATGTACACCAACAAAGTATGGACGTTGGACATTGCTCCAGATGGGGTAAAACCCGTAGGATGCAAGTGGATCTTCAAAAGGAAGATTGGTGTAGATGGACAGGTTGAGACCTATAAAGCTAGACTGGTAGCAAAGGGTTTTCGTCAGCGACCTGGTTTGGACTATGACGAAACCTTTTCTCCAGTAGCTATGCTGAAATCCATTCGGATCCTTCTTGCCATTGCTGCTTTCCACGATTATGAGATTTGGCAGATGGACGTAAAGACAGCTTTTCTAAATGGTCATTTAGAAGAGTGTGTCTATATGGATCAGCCAGAGGGTTTCATTCAGGGTGGGAGCAGCGGAAAGGTGTGCAAGTTGCTCAAGTCCATTTATGGACTCAAGCAGGCATCGCGGAGTTGGAACATCTGTTTTGATGAGACGGTCAAAGAATTTGGCTTTATCAAAAATCCAGATGAACCATGCATCTATTGTAGATTTGTAGCGAGAACTGTAGTATTCCTCGTTTTATACGTGGATGACATTCTCTTAATAGGAAATGACATTCCTATGCTACAATCTGTCAAGGGGTTCTTGTCACACAGGTTCTCCATGAAAGACCTGGGTGATGCCTCCTACATTCTGGGTATCCGGATCTACCGTGACAGGTCCAAGAGGATATTAGGACTCTCGCAGTCCAGGTACATCGACACCATACTGAAGAGATTCAGTATGGAAGATTCCAAGCGCGGTAATCTACCGGCTTGTCACGGGATCACCCTCTCCAAAGAGATGTCTCCCAAGACTGATTTGGAGAGGGATCGCATGTCTATTATACCCTACGCTTCTGCGGTAGGCTCTATAATGTATGCGATGTTGTGTACCAGACCGGATGTGGCTTATGCACTGAGTGTGGTAAGCAGGTATCAGTCAAACCCTGGGGAGAAACATTGGATAGCAGTAAAGAACATTCTCAAGTACCTGAGAAGGACTAAGGAGATGTTCTTGGTGTATGGCGGAAAAGACCTGCAGATTGAGGCCTTTGCTGACTCCAGCTTCCAGAGTGACAAGGATGATTCCAAGTCCATGTCGGGTTTTGTCTTTACCCTCAATGGAGGGGCGGTGTGTTGGAAGAGCTCCAAACAGGAAACCGTTGCTGACTCGACTATGGAAGCGGAATACATCGCTGCATCTGATGCCGCAAAAGAAGCTGTCTGGATGAGGAAGTTCTTGAAAGAACTTCAGGTGGTTCCGTCCATTGTTGACCCAATACCTCTGTATTGCGACAACAACGGGGCTATAGCTTTAGCGAAGGAACCCAGGTCCCATCAGAAATCCAGACACATCTTAAGGCGGTATCACCTGATCAGGGAGATCGTGGATCGCCAGGAGATCGAGGTCCGGAGAGTTGCATCAGAGGATAACACAGCAGATCCATTCACCAAGGCCTTGCCCCAGACTCAGTTCGAGCGGCTGATCGAGATGATAGGTCTTCGATACGCCAGTACATGGCCTTAGTGCAAGTGGGAGATTGTTAGTGTATATGCCCTAGAGGCCATTACTGTATCATACTAGCTTGTATATTACTTAATGGAAGCTTGGGATATTCACAGTTGTATATACAATCTTGCTCGAAATGGTAGTATGCTACTTGGTTTGTCTCTGCTTTAATATGTGCATGTGTTTCTTTTAGCATATTGCGGGTATACATATTAGTAGAGCCCTTAGGATCTTTGCTTGATTACCAGCGTTGTGATGGCGCTCGCACTCGTGGGAGCTGGGTAATCTATAAGCACATCCTTATACAGGTCCCTGGTCGTTGGACTATCGAGACAGGGCATCGATACTCCGGAGTAGACTAGCGTATGCGCTTCTCATCCCAGTGTGGGAGACGGTCTGTCCCACAGCCGTTAGTACGTCGTACTTGGGATAGTATGCGGGTGCTCGTTAGGTTACGAGTACACTGGACAGGACTCGTCGGGAACTGTTGGTTGGTAATATACCTATCGTCAGTTATCAGTTCCCAGGTGACATGAGTACAGCTTAGTCCGCTGACTTGACACTGTCACTTCGCCTCGAGTGTGTTCCCACTGCACTTTGATTACTACCCTACCACGGCTCAGAGGAGTCGTGCAAACAGGTAGTTTTTGGGTGCAGTCCCGAAGCACTTGGAGGCAGTGACGGTTAGACAGGATTCGTCTCTCCCGGTATTGGGGGTTGACATCACGCTGTGTCCAGGAGAGCCATTACACGAGTAGTCCCTGGCCAGGGCAAGCGAGATATACTGGTAGGCTTCCAGTGTTATCTCAGGGTGTTCTGGGCTTCACTCCGACACGACTTGTACCGCTATTAGGGGACTGACGTTCACCGCCCCCCTAGGCCCGCCATGCGATGTATCAGACGAACAGACCGGACTGTACGGAGACTGTCACATACAGGCTCAGTAGGAGTGCAGATGGGGTTCACCTCGTCAGTCTTCTTATCGACATCTACCTGGGGACCGTTACGTACAGCTAGTGCCGCTTGCGGTCTGTGGTTAAACCCACTGCCAGCGTAGTGTCGAGTCTTTAGAGTCCCACACAGAGAGCTATTCGCCTTTAGGCAAAATGAGTAGAGGTCGCATGGTTTTGCGACAGGGTTCGTTCGCATCCGCGCACTTGTGCACGTTTGCTGTCCGGACAGTCTATACTAGTGGGCTTTGGTTTAAGCCGGATCCTAGTATATGATTTGAGATTGGTTTTTCTCATTGTGTTCGTGTTCCTCGGATCACGAATGCGGGTGCGTATGCACAGTTGCTTGAGATTGGGGGAGAGGACCTTGTTTAGGGTTAATGGCCTTTGTCATTTTATTAACCCTATTGATTTTGTGTGGATTATTGTTAATTGATAATTAGCTTAATTATTGTGCATGGTTGTTGTTGACAATTTGACTTGTTGACCATGTTGACAACTTGACCATAATCATTTCATTTGGAAGATGCTCTTTGATCTTTGCAAAAATGAAATGATAATGGTCAATTCATGATTTATCATGACAATTTTCAAGCTAATTATCTAATTAAACTTATCCTCACATATTAGTGAGAATGGCTCACTATTTTTCTCATTCTATCATATCTTTTCTCTCTCTTGCTCATCCTCTCCCTCAAGCTCTCTCCCTCTCATGTGTTGAGAAACAAAAAGCTTGAGAAAAACCCTCTCTTGATCTTCTCTACTCACTTCTAGGGTTCAAGTCTTAGCATTTCTTGCACTCTAGTTACTCCTAGCTTGGAGTTGAAGCTAAAGGTGGTGGCTTTCGGGTGGATCCTTCTTTGACGGGAGAAGACAAGCAAGGTGATCCTTTTCTACCATACCTAGGAGCAAGGAGAGAAGGACTAAAGACCAAAGGTATAACCTTTCTTCACTTAGCTACTTTGTAGTTAGGGTTAGCTAGTTTATGTTTAGCAAAGATCCTCACAAGCATAGTCCATGTTGCCTAAGTCATTAAAAATCCGATTTTTATTATGTTTTCCGCCTCCCCGTAAGCACCGGGGTGGGCAACACGGACTTACATATCTAACTCAAGTGTAATCCCATATGCCCGTGTCAGTGCCTCAGGTAGCAATATATCATATGGATGATGTATGAATGCACGAAAACAGAATACATGTACTAAAGAAACTTCTTTCATAATTTAGTGAGATTTCCTTTGTATTGTTAAAATAAGGTATCATAATGAAATCAGCATAAACAGTGTCTAGCATCGACACAAAACATAAATCTCAATGTCTTAAAATCTCAGGCTCCGGCTATCCGGACTGGCCTGTATCATTAAATCTCAGTACATCAATATCTCGAAATCTCAATGTCTCAATCTCAATATCTAGGGCGCCGTCAGTCTAGACCGGCCCCTACCATCCATCTCAAGACCACGACGGTATCCTCTGGATATCCGACGCGTCGGGTAAAATCACCGGTTAATAGTGCTCCCAAGCCAGGCTCAACGCCATCATCTGCGATCCTCTTTCCCCGGGGTACCGCACCGGGTCCACCATGTACCTGAAACGGTTCCTCTACTCCTCGAACTCGGGTCTCGAAATCCATCAGCAAACTCATGGTGGACGACTCATACATCATGGGAAAACCGCACTTTTTATAGAAAAAGAGAGAGAAGAAGTTTGTATAAGTTTGGCGGTTTTCCCCCAAATCTAGAAAATCTCATGGAAATCCGAATCCAAATCCTCAATAGTATGTAAACAGTGAATATAGGCATAAAATCCATGAATGCGGCATAACAATGAATAATAACATGCATGAAGTAACAAGTAATAGCTACAATGTCTAATCTAGCATATAAGGCAAGTACACTAATATCATGTCTAATTTATTAGCTAACAACCTATGTCAATGCAACAGTATTTCTAAAGTGAACGTGGCATGGCAATTACCGATGAAGATGTGTGTGAGCCGGCAAGTAAGTGTACGTGGTACATACGCATCATCGGTAATGGTGCTGGTGTTTTAGCAGCATGATATCAACAATAGAATATGAATCATAATGTAAGCAGGCGATGCGGAGCGAACAACAATAATGAGCGGGAGCTGAATACTAGACACAACGACAATTAATATGGGCTAACAACTACACTAAACTATAGGGCTAAGCTGTCAAGCTAAACTAAAAGTAAGGAAACCGCCTAACATCTGAGTCGATATATATATATATATATATATATATATATATATATATATATATATATATTAGTCGGTGATCCCGCCTCGATAATATTACATCCGATACCATATCTATAATCAAATATTCCCAAGTCAAGAGTGCGGATCAAACATCAATATATAGCTCGTATGTAAATCCGTCGTACGGCATCCCAAATCTGGGTACGGGTCAATTTCACATTATTCATCTGGTATCCTCTTTATCCAAGATCATAATCTGGGTACTGATCTACGTCTAGTACGATACTAATATCATCAATATAGTCATGATCTGACTGCTGATCTACAGCCTCATACAAACTGATATCATCATCATATATCGTCATAAAGAGGTATACATCGCCTAATGCGACCTATTATGAATATCTTAATATATCTTATCTCATATCACGATCACATGTCAACCATTCAATGTATAACACTATTCACATGTATCGTCGTCTCAAGATCCGCTATAATATCATGACGTATCTCAAGTACGAATCCTGCCCTATCATCGTTCTCGCGGTCTCCATCAAATCTTATCGACTCATCTCAAATCCCAAATACTATCCTCAAATCCAGTATGTGAACACATAGTCCCATACCCATATGAACACATAACAATATAACCCCATATAAGCACATATGAAAGAAGAATGTATGCAAGTATGGATGTGTGTATAACTGTGGTGCAACCTCTACTCTAGGGTCTCGCAACACTAAACCTATCCAATCACACCTAAAATCTATCTTTATCATCAATAAACTCAACAATATATAATCAATATATATGTGTGTATACGTATTCGTATACATCACCACGAATTGCGGGGGTGTTATATGCCATCCACCCGACTTCTCCCCGTAGATATAAATCTACTCACCTGGTCCTCGCTCGCCGGTGCCGACGTCGCCACGCGCTTGCTTGTCGTCTCGAAGTCCACATGGGGTACCTACATATCATAACGCACCGTATCGCATTAAAATCTGACTCATGACCAAAACGACACCCGAATCCCACATAGGTCAAAACCTATGGTTTGCTTGTGGGGTTCCTAGGCACTCTAATAAGGTTCTACAAGGCATCAACCATGCCCGATTAAAAAAAATAGCCGTGCCGAACAACCCTAACCAAGATCGTATACTAGAGATTATGCGAAAACTAGCAAGTAAACTACTTTACTACTAAGTGAAAGGGATTACAACCTTTGTCGATCCGGTCCTTCACTTCTAAAGCTCCGTGTTAACGTCCCTTCGCTGCGATCATCGGGATCCCGGACTCTAGCGATGGTTTCTTCGGAGAAATGAGCGGGCTAGGTCGTTGACTTCGAAACCGAAGATGATCTACGTCGAGGAGACTCAAACCCAAGCTCCATCTTCACTAGGTCAAGAACTTTGTGAAGAAAACACCCTAAACTAAATGGCAAGTAGTAGAGGATGATGAAATAGGAAGTGAGTTTACTTTAGATTTGGATTTCTCACTCTTAATCTTCACTTGAAAATTTTCTAGAAAGCTTTCTTCTTCTTGAAGAAGAAGAAGAAGAAAGAAAAGAATATGAATTATGAATTATCCCAAAAGAATAATCAAGTGAAGTCTATCATATTGCAACCATGGGTGAGTTAACCATTGTAGAGACTAAACTAGAGTTTAAGTTAATGGTTAGGTTAATGAAAATCTCATGCAAAATAAAATGGTTAGACTTTGTCAAAGATGCTTGAAAGCTTCATGAAGCTTCAAGCAAAGACAAAGAAAATGACCATTTTGTTTTTCCAAAACAAATAAAAACCTAAACCATTAACCTAAACATGGTGTAATCCATACACACACCCAAGTTTGCATGTATCATCAAACATGATACAATCTAGTGCACAAAAATATATCACATATACAACTTGTGCACATCAAGTGAGAAAATCAATCTTAAGTGAACCAATACAAGTTAATGTAAAGTAATATATCAAATATATAATTATACATTAAATCATTAAATCAACACTAGATTTAATGATCCGGTCATATCGCATATAACCGACTAATATCTAGTGTATCAATGTATCGAATCAACACTTGATTCGGTAAGTCGGCTATATCTCATATAACTGACCGATGATACAAATCGCGAGAATAGAATATAGTATCACATACTGGTATTATTCTCGGTCCCGCACATATCTCATATGCACTCCTATTTCGTTTCGCTTGAGCTAGGAAACCTCTCTGTAGGACTCTAAAGACACGTCAATACGCCGGCAGTAGGTGATGATCATATCAAACACCCACAAGCCACAAGCGGTCTGCTAAACGTAACGGCCACCCGGGTATTGAGCGATCAGAAGATCAACAAGCAAGCCTGCTCACACTCCTGCGAATCCAATCAGTAATGTAGGGTTCCTGGGCACACTAAAGAGGTTCCACAAGGCATCAACCATGCCAAAATCAAATTTTTCCATGTGCCAAAGAACCCTAAAGCTAGATCGTTAACTAGAGGTAAAGGCGAAATAGATGCAAGTTAACAACTTTAACTACAAGTGAAAGGGAATACAACCATTGTAGATTCGGTCCTTCACTTCTAAAGCTCCGTGTTGACGTCCCTTCGCTGCGATCATCAGGATCCCGGACTCCAGCGATGGTTTCATCGGAGAAATGAGCGGGCTAGGTCGTTGACTTCGATGCCGAAGATGATCTACGTCGAGCCGACTCAAACTCAGGCTCCATCTTCACTTGGTCATGAACCTTGTGAAGAAAACACCCTATACAACATGGCAAGTGGTAGAGGATGAAGAAATAGGAAGTGTTTTCACTTTGGATTTGGATTTCTCACTTGATTTCAACACTTGAAATTTTCTAGCAAGCTTTCTTCACTTCATGAAGAAGAAGAAGAAGAAGAAGAAGAAGAAGAAGAAAATGAATTATCAATAATAGAAAATCAAGTGAAGCCTTATCATAATGCAACCATGGGTAAGTTAACTCATGTAGAGAGCAAACCATAGTTTAGGTAATGGTTAGGTTTAAGCATAAAACAAAATGGTTAAGACTTTTTCAAAGATGCTAAGAAGCTTCATGAAGCTTGAAGCAAACAAGAAAAGCCACCATTTAGTTTTAGCAAAATAAATAAAAAAAATAAAACCCTAACCATTAACTAAACATGGTGTAAATCATACACATACCCAAGTTTGCATGTATCATCAATCATGATACAAACTAGTGCACAAACATATATCACATATACAACTTGTGCACATCAAGTGAGAAAATCAATCTTAAGTGAACAAATACTAGTTAATGTAAAGTAATATATTAAATATATAATTATACATTAAATCATTAAATCGATACTTGATTTAATGATCCGGTCATATCGCATATAACCGACTAATATCAAGTGTATCAATGTATCGAATCAACACTTGATTCGGTAACTCGGCTATATCTTATATAACCGTTCGATGATACAAATCGCGAGAATAGAATTCAGTATCACATACTGGTATTATTCTCGGTCCCGCACATATCTCATATGCGCTCCTATCTCGTTTTGCTTGAGCCAGGAAACCCCTGTGTAGAACTCTAAAGACTCGCCAATACGCCGGCAGTAGGTGATAATCATATCAAACACCCACAAGCCGCAAGCGGTGTGCTAAACGTAACGGCCACCCGGGTATTGAGCGATCAGAAGATCAACAAGCAAGCCCGCTAGTACTCCTGCGAATCCAATCAGTAACACTCCCGTACAGTCTGGTCTCGTCGTCTAATATGTCGCATATCTGCCTAGGGATGGTAAACGTCAGACCCCAGTAGCTCGATAAGTCGTGTCGATATGAGGTCTATAACAGTTCGAGAAACTACTGATAACACTTAGCAGTAAATCTCAACAACCCTGGCCAGGGATTTCCAGTCATAGCCAATCGAACACAGCACAACATCAACTCTCTATACCGGGAGAGACGAATCCCCTCCTATCGCTCATTGCCTCCATGTGATTCGGGACTGTACCCAAAAACCACCGTTTTGCACGCCCTCTTGGACGTGGTAAGGTGGAAATCAAAGCACAGTGGGAATCACATAAGACTCTATGACGATTTCGGGTCAACAGATTACTCTGTGCCAGTGTCACCGGAGAACTTCCATCTGACGTGAGGTATAATACCATCTGGGAGTTCTCGGCGAGTCCGTCCAGTGTACCCAGTCTCCACTGAGCACCCGTACACCATCCTTGATGTCAAACACCGATGGATATGGGATCATCCATCGCCCATCATATGGGTCAAGATGCGTATACGCTAGTCTACTCTGGTGCATCGATGCCCTGTCTCGATACACCCTCGACTAGGAACAGTTATAGGATGTACTCGTCGACTACCGTGGCCCCACTAGTATGATCTCATCATAGTCCCAGTAGTCGAGTACATATCCTAAGGGCTTTATCAACATGTATTATAGACAATCAGAGTACATGTTAAGATAAAGTACAACCAGATAGCATACTATCATGTCGAGCAAGAAAGTCCTCCCTATATACGTCCCAGCATCCACTACAATATACATCGTATGTACAGTAATGGCCTCTAGGGCATACATATAACTAACAATCTCCCACTTGCACTAGGGCCATCTGTTGTGGTATCACATACCCAACAATTAGCTGCGGTTGAAGTATCTCATACTCAACCATCCCATAAAAGTCTCTACTGGGAAAAAGGCCTTCGTGAGTGGATCCGCGCTGTTGTCCTCTGCGTCTGCTCTCCTAACCTCGATCTCCCTGGAGATCAACCATCTCCATGATCAGGTGATACTGCCTAAGAATTATGTCTGGATTTCTGATGGGACGGGCGTTCCTAGGCAACAGCCACAACTCCTTTGTCACACAATGGTAGGAACGATGTTCATCTCATGAACATAATATCTATCCAGACTGCCTCTTTGGTAGCATCTTAGGTAACGATGTATCTTTCCTTTAATCGTCTAGTAAGTCATGGTATCTAGCTTGGAACTCTTCCAACATACCGTCCCTCCACTGAGGGTATAGACAAGCCTGTGACTGACATTCAGTCGTCCTTATCACCCTGGAACCTTTCCAGCGATTCTCCCCAGGATCAATTGATACCTTCTCACTACAACTAGTGAGTACCCTAACATCCAATTAGATCTATCTCATAGATCTTAAACCCAGGATTTAGGAGGTATCACTCTGATCCTATATGGAGAATCATTGTGATAAGCGGAGATTTGACCGAGCGTAGCATAGGAAACTCCTTCCCTACCAAGACTATGTCATCCACGTACTCTACGAGGATTATCACCATACTCCCTACTACCTTTTTGTATATACAAGGTTCATCTACCATTTTGATGAAGTCAAACTCTTTAACTACCACATCAAAACAGATGTTCTAACTCCGCGATGCCTGCTTTATCCTATAAAGCATCTTGCACACGTTTCCGCTGCTCCCACTGTCTACGAAGCCCTCTGGCTGTGTACTTATAGAGGCTCCCTTCCAAAACATCATTTAGAAAAGCAGTCATGACACCCAACCACCAGATATCGTAGTCATGGTATGTAGCCGTGGCAAGCAGGATCTGGATGGACTTAAGCATAGCTCCTTAGAAAAGGTTTCATCATAATCCATACCTGGTCAATGATGCAAACCTTTAACAAGTCTAGCTTTGAAAGTCTCAACTTTTCCATGTACACCAAGTAATCTTCTCAAGATATACTTGCTCCTGATGGGGATTTAACCCTTCAGATAAAGCAACCAAAGTCCATACTTTGTTGGTGTATAAGGATTCCATCTCAGATCGCTAAGCATCCAGCCATTCTTACAGAATCCCACTCCTGATGGCCAGCTCAAAACTAGTTGGGTCATCATCTCATGATGCAATCCTCGCTCCCACTGTCATAGAGAAACCAAAGTATCTCTCAGGTGGGTGAGGAACCCTACTAGATCGGCGGAGAGGCTGAGGTTCGTTGGTAACTATTGAATCCTTTGGTTCTATCAAATCATCTGCTGTAGTTTGTATAGCTGGAACCTTTCCAGTTCTACATAACAGACCTTGCCTCGAGCTTGTCCGGATTTTGCTTTTAGACATAGCCCGGACAACCCCAAATCTTAACATACTTAAGATATGGGCTCTTCCTATTCTATATCACATATGAAGTGGTAGGCAACTGATTTGATTTGAACCTTATTCAATAGGCATGCAACTTCTCAAGTGCATAACTCCCAAAAGGAAATAGGAAACTCAGTAGTACTCATCATAGAGCACACCATATCACATAGGGTGCTATTGCTCCGCCCCGATATACCATCGTGCTATGGTGTATACGGAGGAGTAATGCTGAGAGAGAATCTCATTCTCCTTTAGAATAGTCCAGGATTTCCGTGCTTAAGTATTCTCCTCCCTGATCACATCAAAGGACATAATACTTATACCCGTATTTTGGTTCTCTACTTCTAACTTATATTCTGTGAATATCTCAAAAGGTTCGGACTTGTGTTTCAACAGGAACATATGTCTGAATCTTGAGAGATCATTAGAGAATGTAATGAAGTACAAAGAACCAGTCTTGGCATGTGTAGACAGGGGACCTTCATATATCAGCATGTATCAATCCCAAGAGTTCAGTAACTCTTTCTCTGTTTCTAATAAACAGAGCTGTGGTCATTATATCTTTGTGACATGACTGGCAAGTTTCATAAGATGTAAATTTAAACTGATTTAAATATGCATCTAAATGTAACTTCAGCTAGTCGGGTCGCATTGATATGACCTAGTCTACAATACCTCAAGAAGGATTCGTTCATTTCTGAACTCTTCCTCTTGTGTGTGTTCTGTATACTAAGAACTGTAGTTTGATTTAGAACGTCAATACTTTTAGATAACGTGCCTGAACCGATCAACTCTTGATATAGGAAATGTTCGAAACATTATCCAACAATACAAAATTATATCCTTTCTTTACTAATAAAGAGACTGATATGATGTTGTATATCAAGTTCGGTATCTAATAACATTCGTTCAGAATCAATGTATTCTGGTAATACAGGGTGACAGTGACCAACAGACTTGGTTGCAACACTTGCACCGTTTTCTGTCTCATGAAACTTATCTCCCGTCCTCAGTTCTTTACCTATCTGTAGCCTATGTAACAGATTACATATGCGGGATCCTGATCTGGTATCATATACCCAGGACGTAAAGGATACTGAGAAACAGTTCTCTGTAATGAACACACCCGAAAATGATGCATCAGTATGCACTTTCTTCGGTTGGGCGGCACGGGAATTCTGGTAATCCCCAATTTCCTGCTCTGTCTTATAACAATTATAAGTTGGAGCGGGACCAACGTTCCCCGGCTCAGTATAACAAGCGGGTTCGGTCAATACATCCGTATTATTATCTTGATTAATGCGTGATATGGTCGCTATTTGGAGAGAGAAAGAAGAAAACACTCAGCGTATGCTCTTGCAAGATTAGATTGGTTATCTAATATATCTAATCAGGATGTCTCCCACTGTTTTAATCAAATTTTCCTTCAAACCCTAAAAGGAAAGACTAGCCGGGATTAATTACACGCTACAAGTTCGCCAATCTTTCAGCCAGGCCAGTGTCGGTACTCTGAGGGAGGTGCCCCGTGCTTTCGCACGGACCTAATTAAAGTACACCTCGTTTTCCCAGAGGCGTAACCCCGTTAACACCTTTCTAGACACCTACTTGATCGGCTAATTGTAATGTGTAAAACTCTCCCAGGAGTAACTCTTACTCGCAGCGGGTATCGGGATCCAACTATCTCATAAAAGGTATGCAATCTCATTGCAAATTTCAACACTTGAAATTCCCGATAATATTTTGCCCCTAGCAGCTATATGACCTTAACATAGTCAATAAATCATAAGTGCTAGTCAAGTTCAACCCGTCATTTTCCGATTGAATTAAACCCACCCGCACGACCCTTAACATAGTCAACAAAGTCACACGACTACCCTAATCCAATCGCATCATATGCTTATACAGGTAAGCACTAATCAGCTACCGCACACTACGCCTTAACATAGTCAACAAACATAGCACGAATACTAACTAGTACTTATCTGAAATGACGGAGGGCTACGACAGGTTTTTCTGAAAACCTATTGCGTAATGAACTTGATATCGTTGTAGAATCAAATGATTTTAAAATGGAGTGTTTTTGAGGCTTTTCTAGTTTTGCTAAAAGGGTCACTCCCGGTGAAGGGATCGTCCGCCCTTTCCTCGTCGAATGAGGTGCGGGATATATCATATATATCACTATGCAAAGCAAGAACTATAGAAGCAATCAAAAGACAAACCGAGGGTTGTAGCATCTGCCAGTCATTGCTAAAGGGGTCACTCCCGGTGAAGGGATCTCAGACCTTTCCTCATCGAATAAGGTGCAGGATGTTCTACAAGGAACACCGCGATGCAAAGCAAGAACTGTAGCTACCTGTTTTTGAAAATTCGATTCCACAACATCTTTTAGGTTTCTTTTTCTTTCATTAATCATATTAATGAAGTCCCATCATATAAGTCACCTAAACATCACAGATAAATACGACGTACACTTATGCCATCCGCATTCGCCTCGATGTCCCCTCGTGCACCGTTAGGTTAGGTAACTAACGGCAGAGCGGGGCAGTGCTAGCGCGGGTGTAAAACATAAGTAACGTCTATATAATATATCATATATACTATATACAGCATTTATCACAAAACATCAAATGATCACATCACAGATATCGTAGCAGAAGAAACATATGAAATAATGGATATACTAGGACCTCCGTGTTTTATTTTGAGCCTGTATAAAACACGGATTCCACAGTCGTGATGAATAGCCAAACCCACACCCCTAGACCTCTACGAGAGCGGCAAGCAACCCTACCAATTCTAGAGTTAGGAGACCCAGACTCGACTCCTCGAGTTGGTCTCCCACTGGACTCCAGAACCCGGTTACTTATGCTCTCCTCCTTGGGTCTATCCTAGTGCGGAAAAGTAAATAATATACAAATGGTGATAACTTCCGCAACCTGGAAGTGCCCCAATTAAAGAATATTACATACAAGTTTTTACATGAATGAAAATGAAAAACACCCATCTCACATAAAAACTCCCGGCTATTCAAACACGACGATCCAATATAACATATCCAGCAACACATAACATCACATGTCATCAACGTAAGTAAATATGCACATCCCAATTGTCGTTGACATATAGCAACGAAACAGGCGATATCACATATTACACTTACGGTCATAGAAAAGAAAGTGTAAAACTACAACAGTTGGAATCCGCAACCTCTTTAGACATTGCATGCCTAATCAAATGAATTCCTTAGACATCGCATGCCTAACAATTATAAATCCCGCATTTTAGTCTCATTATCGAAAACTCTTTTCAATATCAAGTCGGGCAATTCAACAAGATTCCTGACATCCTGAACGAATGCTCGTCGCAAACTTTAGTAGACGGCCGCACCCCCGGATGCCGTCGACGAAGTGCACTAAGACGGAACACCGCTGCCGCGAGCACCCGAACGGATGCTTTTGGCGACGGGGTTCTCCTACAGTCACTTGGTCGGGGCTATGGGGCGTGTCTATCTATTAAGTTTACCCGGCGAGTATCCGCGTACGAAACGTGATTGCGACGGACTTTTGATCACATCAAAATTCCGTGGCAACCGATCAAGTGAGACTAAACTGCTAGATTTATAGCATTCAAATTAGTTATCTCATAACTATTTGTGGATTCCAAATATTGTATCACATTCCAGATAAATAGACAATGTTAAACTTTCCAATCGAACAATCAAACACCCAAGTTTTCCCAAAACAGCTCAACACATGAAATAAGTTTAAAAACATCCACTTCATGCCACAGTACCAACGGTCCAGCCGTAGAAGGGTAAAGCCAACGCTTCACATGTGGCATGCCGTACTGCCCCAAACCCTAAGGTTCAAAGGGCAGTTCAAGACGGTCACATAATCGAGTTAAGGTTTGTTGTCTTCTAGAGGGTCCATCGCGTTACTTGCACTACTTAGAACGTTCTTAAACTACGGAAAAACCCAACACTTGGAAATTTCTCGGCAGGGGAAAAAGTGGGTATTTATATCCGGTCGAACTTTTTAACATGTTCTAAAATACCCGGAAAAACAAAAACAAAGTTAAACAATCCGATCAAAACATCGAGTCCCCAAAACAACCCAGAAAACTCAACTGTTGAGTATAGATTAAAAATTCCCAGAAAACAGAGGAAACTGCTACGGGCATTACTGTAGAAAATGAAGCGCCTAAGCATCACATACGGCCGCGGAACCGCCGCCAAAAGTAGGGTCAGGCCGCGGTTCCGCGGCGCCACTGTAGCTTTAGGTTGTCGTTTTCTCCAATTTGTCTTAGAATTTCCTGCTATATTTTCTGAGCATTTTTAATTCACAAAAATCCACTGTTTTGAAAAATGTACAGAGAAGGGTTTTATTTAGGGTTTCGGGGTTCGATCGGGTTTCTTACTTCGTCTACACTTCGCCTAAAACTCTAGCTAGGCTCTGATACCACTGTAGGATTCCTGGGCACACTAAAGAGGTTCCACAAGGCATCAACCATGCCAAAATCAAAATTTTCCATGTGCCAAAGAACCCTAAAGCTAGATCGTTAACTAGAGGTAAAGGCGAAATAGATGCAAGTTAACAACTTTAACTACAAGTGAAAGGGAATACAACCTTTGTAGATCCGGTCCTTCACTTCTAAAGCTCCATGTTGACGTACCTTCGCTGCCATCATCGGGATCCCGGACTCTAGCGATGGTTTCGTCGGAGAAATGAGCGGGCTAGGTCGTTGACTTCGATGCCGAAAATGATCTACGTCGAGGCGACTCAAACTCAAGCTCCATCTTCACTTGGTCATGAACCTTGTGAAGAAAACACCCTATACAACATGGCAAGTGGTAGAGAATGAAGAAATAGGAAGTGGGTTCACTTTGGATTTGGATTTCTCACTTGATTTCAACACTTGAAATTTTCTAGCAAGCTTTCTTCACTTCATGAAGAAGAAGAAGAAGAAGAAAAGAAAATGAATTATCAATAATAGAAAATCAAGTGAAGCCTTATCATAATGCAAACATGGGTAAGTTAACTCATGTAGAGAGCAAACCATAGTTTAGGTAATGGTTAGGTTTAAGCATAAAACAAAATGGTTAAGACTTTTTCAAAGATGCTAAGAAGCTTCATGAAGCTTGAAGCAAACAAGAAAAGCCACCATTTAGTTTTAGCAAAATAAATAGAGAAAATAAAACCCTAACCATTAACTAAACATGGTGTAAATCATACACATACCCAAGTTTGCATGTATCATCAATCATGATACAAACTAGTGCACAAACATATATCACATATACAACTTGTGCACATCAAGTGAGAAAATCAATCTTAAGTGAACAAATACTAGTTAATGTAAAGTAAGATATCAAATATATAATTATACATTAAATCATTAAATCGATACTTGATTTAATGATCCGGTCATATCGCATATAACCGACTAATATCAAGTGTATCAATGTATCGAATCAACACTTGATTCGGTAACCCGGCTATATCTTAGATAACCGTCCGATGATACAAATCGCGAGAATAGAATTCAGTATCTCATACTGGTATTATTCTCAGTCCCGCACATATCTCATATGCGCTCCTATCTCGTTTTGCTTGAGCCAGGAAACCCCTGTGTAGGACTCTAAAGACTCGTCAATACGCCGGCAGTAGGTGATGATCATATCAAACACCCACAAGCCGCAAGCGGTGTGATAAACATAACGGCCACCCAGGTATCGAGCGATCAGAAGATCAACAAGCAAGCCCGCTAGTACTCGTGCGAATCCAATCAGTAACACTCCCATACAGTCCGGTCTCGTCGTCTAATATGTCGCATATCTCGCCTAGGGGTGGTAAACGTCAGACCCCAGTAGCTCGATAAGTCGTGTCGATATGAGGTCTATAACAGTTCGAGAAACTACTGATAACACTTACCAGTAAATCTCAGCAACGCTGTCCAGGGATTTCCGGTTATAGACAATCGAACACAGCACAACATCAACTCCCTATACCGGGAGAGACGAATTCCCTCCTATCGCTCATTACCTCCATGTGATTCGGGACTGTACCCAAAAACCACCGGTTTGCATGCCCTCTTGGACGTGGTAAGGTGGAAATCAAAGCACAGTGGGAATCACACAAGACTCTATGACGATCTCGGGTCAACAGACTACTCTGTACCAGTGTCACCGGAGAACTGCCATCTGACGTGAGGTATAATACCATCTGAGAGTTCTCGGCGAGTCCGTCCAGTGTACCCAGTCTCCACTGAGCACCCGTACACCATCCTTGATGTCAAACACCGATGGATATGGGATCATCCATCGCCCATCATATGGGTCAAGATGCGTATACGCTAGTCTACTCTGGTGCATCGATGCCCTGTCTCAATACACCCTGGACTAGGAACAGTTATAGGATGTACTCGTCGACTACCGTGGCCCCACTAGTATGATCTCATCATCGTCCCAGTAGTCGAGTATATATCCTAAGGGCTTTATAAACATGTATTAGAGACAATCAGAGTACATGTTAAGATAAAGTACAACCAGATAACATGCTATCATGTCGAGCAAGAAAGTCCTCCCTTTATATGTCCCAGCATCCACTACAATATACATCGTATGTACAGTAATGGCCTCTAGGGCATACATATAACTAACAAGTAACACTCCCGTACAGTTCGGTCTCGTCGTCTGATATATCGCATATCTCGCCTAGGGGTGGTAAACGTCAGACCCCAGTAGCTTGATAAGTCGTGTCGATATGAGGTTTATAACAGTTCGAGAAACTACTGGTAACACTTACCAGTAAATCTCAGTAACCCTGGCCAAGGATTTCCAGTTATAGCCAATCGAACACTGCGCAACATCAACTCCCTATTCCAGGAGAGACGAATCCCCTCCTATCGCTCATTGCCTCCATGTGATTCGAGACTGTACCCAAAAGCCACCTTTTTACACGCCTTCTTGGACGTGGTATGATAGAAATCAAAGCACAGTGGGAATCACACAAGACTCTATGACGATCTCGGATCAACAGACTAATCTGTACCAGTGTCACTGGAGAACAGCCATCTGACGTGAAGTATAATACCATCTGGGAGTTCTCGGCGAGTCTGTCCAGTGTACCCAGTCTCCACTGAGCACCCGTATACCATCCTTGATGTCAATCACCGATGGATATGGGATCATCCATCGCCTATCATATGGGTCAAGATGTGTATACGCTAGTTTACTTTGGTGTACCGATGCCCTGTCTCGATACACCCTCGACTAGGAACAGTTATAGGATGTACTCGTCGACTACCGTGGCCCCACTAGTATGATCTCATCATAGTCCTAGTAGTCGAGTATATATCCTAAGGGCTTTATCAACATGTAACATAGAGACAATCAGAGTACATGTTAAGATAAAGATCAACCAGATAGCATACTATCATGTCGAGCAAGAAAGTCCTCCCTATATATGTCCAAGCATCCATTACAATATACATCGTATGTACAGTAATGGCCTCTAGGGCATACATATAACTAACAATCTCCCACTTGCACTAGGGCCATCTATTTTGGTATCACATACCTAACAATTAGCTGTGGTTGAAGTATCTCATACTCAACCATCCCATTAAAGTCTCTACTGGGAAAAAGGCCTTTGTGAGTGGATCCGCGCTGTTGTCCTCTGTGTCTACTCTCCTAACCTCGATCTCCCTGGAGATCAACCATCTCCATGATCAGGTGATACTGCCTAAGAATTATATCTGGATTTTTGATGGGACGGGGGTTCCTTGGCAAAAGCCACAACTCCATTGTCACACAATGGTTGGAACGAAGTTCATCTCATGAACTTATATATCCAGACTGCCTCTTTGGTAGCATCCTTGGTAACGATGTATCTTGCCTTTAATCATCTAGTATGTCACGGTATCTAGCTTGGAACTCTTCCAACATACCGTCCCTCCACTGAGGGTAAAGACAATGCCTGTGACTGACATTCAGTCGTCCTTATCACAGTGGAACCTTTCCAGTGATTCTCCCCAGAATCCATTGATACCATCTCACTACAACTAGTGAGAATCCTAACTTCCAATTAGATCTATCTCATAGATCCAAAACCAATGATTTAGGAGGTATCATCTTGATCCTATATGGAGAATCCTTGTGATAAGCGGAGATTGACCGAGCGTAGCATAGGAAACTCCTTCCCTATCAAGAGTATGTCATCCACGTACCCTACGAGGATCACCTCCATACTCCCTACTACCTTTTTGTATATACAAGGTTCATCTACCATTTTGATGAAGTCAAACTCTTTGACTACCACATCAAAACAGACGTTCCAACTCCGCGATGCCTGCTTTATCACATAAAACATCTTGCACATGTTTCCGCTGCTCCCACTGTCTACGAAGCCCTCTGACTGTGTACTTATAGACTCTTTCTTCTAAAATATCATTTAGAAAAGCAGTCATGACACCCAACCGCCAGATATCGTAGTTATCTCAAAAGTTTAGGACTTGTGTTTCAACAGGAACATGTGTCCGAATCTTGAGAGATCATCAGTGAATGTAAGGAAGTACAAAGAATCAGTCCTGGCATATCTAGACTGGGGACCTTTATACATCACTATTGTTAGTGTATATGCCCTAGAGGCCATTACTGTATCATACTAGTATGTATATTACTTGATGGAAGCTTGGGATATTCACAGTTGTACAGACAATCTTGCTCAATATAGTAGTATGCTACTTGGTTCGTCTCTGCTTTAATGTGTACTTGTGTGTTTATTTTTTATATCACCTATACGCATTAGTAGAGCCCCTTAGGATCTTTGCTTGATTACCGGCGTTGTGATGGCGATCACACTCATGGGGGCTGGGTAATCTACAAGCACATCCTTATACACGTCCCTGGTCGTGGGAGTATCGAGATAGGGCATCGATGCTCCGGAGTAGACTAGCGTATGCGCTTCTCATCCCAGCACGGGAGACGGTCTGTCTCACAGCCGTCGGTACGTCGTACTTGAGATAGTATGCGGGTGCTCATTAGGTTATGAGTACACTGGACAGGACTCGTCGGGAACTGATGGTTGGTATTATACCTATCGTCAGTTATCAGTTCCCAGGTGACATGAGTACAGCTTAGTCCGCTGACTTGACACTGTCACTCCGCCTCGAGTGTGTTCCCACTGTTCTTTGATTACTACCCTACCACGGCTCTTCTGAGTCGTGCAAACAGGTAGTAGTTGGGAGCAGTCCCGAAGCACTTGGAGGCAGTGACGGTTAGACAGGATTCGTCTCTCCCGGTATTGGGGGTTGACATCGCGCTGTGTCTAGGAGAGCCATTACACAAGTAGTCCCTGGCCAGGGTAAGGGAGATATACTGGTAGGTTCCAGTGCTATCTCAGGATGTTCTGGGCTTCACTCCGACACGACTTGTACCGCTATTAGGGGTCTGACGCTTGCCGCCCCCCTAGGCCCGACATGCGATGTATCAGACGAACAAACCGGACTGTACGGAGAATGTCACATTCAGACTCAGTAGGAGTTCAGATGGGTTTTACCTCGTCAGTCTTCTTATCGGCATCTACTTGGGGACCGTTACGCACAGCTAGTGCCGCTTGCGGTCTGTGGTTAAACCCACTGCCAGCGTAGTGTCGAGTCTTTAGAGTCCCACACAGAGGGCTATTCGCCTCTGGGCAAAACTGAGTAGAGGTCGCATGGTTTTGCGGCAGGGTTCGTTCTCATCCGCGCACTTGTGCACGTTTGGAGTCCGGACGGTTTATACTAGCAGGCTCTGGTTTGAGCCAGATACTGGTATATGTTTTGGGGTTGCTTTTATCTCTCAGTATTCTTGTTCCTCGGAACGAGAATGCAGGTGTGTATGCACAGTTGTTTGAGGCGGAGGAAGAGGTCTTTCATTAGGGTTTCGGAACGGGTGCGTATGCACAGTTGACAGTCGTCTTTTTCCAAACCCTAATGGATTTATGAAATATCAATTAATAATAGTAATTAAATGAAATTGTGTCATGGTTGGTTTTGTTGACTTGTTGACCATGGTTGACTTGTTGACCATGGTTGAATGTTTGACCATCATCATTACTTTGCAAGGATACTCCTTGATTCTAGCTTACATTCATTTAATGAAGTGATGATAGTGGTCATTCCAAAAACAACCATCAACTATTTCATTTTGAATTATTATTATTAATTAGATAATTCTTTTTCCTTTTGTTATGGTTGCAAAAGGAAAATGAGCTCATTCTATCATATCTATTCTCTCTCTTCACTTCATCTTCTTCTTCCTCAAGCTCAAGGAGAATCCTTCTCATGTGTTGAGAATCCCTCTCCTTGAAAGAGAAACACCCCATAGATACTCTCTACTCTCTCTAGGGTTCAAGGTTTGGCAAGCCGGAGATCCTAGTTCACTCTAAGTTCGAGAAAGAGCCCGAAGGTTGAACCCTCAGGTGGATCCATCTTTGACGGAAGAAGGCTACGAGGAAAGAACCATCAACCTCTAGTAGGTTTCAAGAAGAAGGAGTTCAAGTTAGGTATAACCCTTAACCGAGTAGATACATCTCAAGTTAGGATGCTAGTGTATTGTTTAGCAAAGATCCGGCTTTTACGATCCATGTTACAAAGTTTAGAAAAATTTTTGTTTTACCGTTTCCGCAACCCCGAAAGTACCAGGAGAGGTAACGTGGACCTAACAGTGGTATCAGAGCCTAACTAAACATAAACTAGCTTGGTAGTGAAGTGTATCGAAGTTCGAAACGGAAAAATCGAAAAAAAACGAGTTACAAAAATCCGAGTTTCTGTTAAAATTTTTTCTGGTCAAAACAAAATTTGTCATACACCAAAAATCATCTCAGGGTTTTTAGAAGAAAGCCACCAAAAATGAGCCAGCAACTCGACCAAAGAGCCGCGTTTCCGCGGCAATAGCAAGCTATTGCCGCGGAACCGCGGCCATCTTGGTGAGTCACTGGGTCGATTTTGGTGTAGTGTGTTTCTGACTTGGTTTTAGGATTTTTGAGATGGTTTATATGTGCCCAGATTTTTCAGAATAGAAATTTGTTTTTGGGGGCCTATAAATCCGTATTTTTTCCGAACTTCAATATTCTTTGACTATAAAGGTTATATCTGTGATGTTATATGTGTATTGAACGTCTACTAATCGCTATACGTCGATAAGTGGGGGTTATACATATCTGAGATCTGTGTTGTTGGTGGTTTGTGTATATGAACTCGTTGGATTTTCGCGGATGAATAGCCGGGGTGGATGTGAGATGAGAGTTTCTTTTTCTTTCATTCATGTAATAATTTGTAAATTGATGTAATATTATTTGTTTGGCCGCACAACCGGGTCGGGGTTGTAGCCGTCATTGTATAATTCTTTTTACTGTTTTTGCTCCTATGATAGACCCATGGAGGGGGTGCACAAACTACCGGGCATCTCGAAGTGCCGGGTGGCCTACTCATGGCGTTGAGGGAGGTTGCTTCGCTTCGGGTACTTGGCGGGTAGTTTGCCGCACCCGTAGGGGTCTTGGGTGGGGTTTTGGCTATTCATCGCGACCGTGTAATTCGTTTTTCGTTGCAGGCTTGAACGAATCGCGGGTTCCTAGTATATCCAAAGTGTTCATCTGTGATCTGGATTGGCTATCATTGCACTATATCTATATATAATAACTATTTAGGCGTTGCTTATGTTTTACAGCCGCGCTAGCCCAGCCCCCGCTCTGTCGTTAGTTAAGTAACCTAACGGGTGATGACGGGGCCCAGTGGCGAATGCGATTGGCATAAGCGTACGTCATATTTTGGTTGTTTTCTGCAATGGCAGGATTTAAATGATGGGACACATTAAAAGAACTAATGCAAGAAAATAAACCTAAAAGACGTTGTTGGAACAATTTTTCAAAAAAAGCTGTTATTGCAAGGACGTTCAATTTTTGTTTTGCATCGCGGTATTCGGTTGTGAATGCCCAGCACCTCAGTCGACGAGGCAAGGGCCGAGATCCCTTCATCGGGAGTGACCCCTTGGACAAAAGTTTGCGTCAGGGTAATAACTTCACTATAGTCGATTATTCTTGCTTTGCATCGAGGTATTCAGTTTGGAATATCCCGCACCTCATTCGACGAGGAAAGAGCCGAGATCCCTTCACAGGGAGTGACCTCTTTAGCAAAAGTTTTCGCCACTATATTTTCAAAAAGATTACCAGGTTCCTTCAACGATATCAAGTTCATTACGTTAACGGGTTTTTCGCCAAAAGCCCAGCCGTAGCCCTCCGTCGTTTCGGATAATTAATACTTAGTATTCGTGCTGCGTTTGTTGATTATTCGTCAAGACACAGTGAACGGTAGCTGAGTAATAATTTTCTGTTGCACTGATAGATGCGATTGGTTAGGACGGTCGCATGATTTTGTTGATTATTCGTCAAGGATCATGCGGGCGGGTCTAATGCAATCCTGGATAACGACGGGTTGAACTTGACTAGGACCTTTTGATTTGTTGATTATTCGTCAAGGTCACTTGGGTCCTAGGGGCAAAAACCACATCGGGAGTTTCAAAAGTACTGAAACTTGCAGATTTAGCATACCTTCTGGAGTGTGGTGACTAGAGTGGATTCCATCTAGGTCATCACACAATGATAGTTGGATCCCGATCCCACTGATGAGTTGGATTACTCTTGGGAGATTATTTCACTAAACGATCAATGCTATAAACCTAGTAGGTGTCTAGAAAGGTGTTAGCAGGGCTACGCCCCCAGGGAAAAGAGGTTCTTGAATTAAGGAACTTCGCGAAAGCATTGGAAAACCTCCCTCGAAGTACCGACACTAGCCTGGCTGAAAGGTTAAGTATTGTGACGTGAATTAAAATCCTGACTAGTTCTTCTTTTAAAAGGTTTTAAGAAGAATTTGAGTAAACAGTGGGAGACATCCTGGTTAGATAAATTAATAAACCAATCTAATCTTGCAAGAGCATACGCTGAGTGTTTCTTTTCTCTCTCTCCAGGCAGCAACCTTTTCACGCCCTAATCAAGATAATAAAATGTATTGCTTGACCGATCCGAATTCTTATTCGGGACTGGGGAAAGTTGGTTCAGCTCTAACTTGTGACAACAGTCATGAGTATGAGAATGGGAAAGGGGATCGTATGGATTTCCAGGATACCCAGTCGAAGAAGAAGCATGGTTTTGCATCTACTTCAGGTGTTCTTGTAATTGAGAACTGTTTTACGGTCAGCCCTGCCTCCTGGGTACTTGATACCGGATCAGGATCTCATATCTGTAATTTATTACAGGGACTGAGAAAAAGTAGGAAAGTTGCACCGGGTGATATGTCGCTCAGAGTAGCGAACGGAGCACAAGTTAATGCGGCAGCCGTCGGTGAATATCACCTAGTATTGCCAAATGGCAAGACTATGATTTTGAACGATTGCTACTATGTACCCTCCATGGTTTGCAACATCTTATCAGTTTCTTTACTCGATAAAGATGGATATAACTTTGTTCTGAAAAGAATATCATGAACATTTACCTTCATAAGGTACTGGTTGCAGAGGGTACACTGTGTAATGGTATCTACGTTCTAAATCAGAATACAGTTCTCAATATACAAAACACACGCAAGAGGAAGAATTCAGATACGAATGAATCCTACTTGTGGCATTGTAGACTTGGTCATATCGGAGAGAAAAGACTGAGTAAGTTGCATAAAGATGGACTCTTGGATACGTTCGAGTTTTCATCTTATGAAACTTGTCAGTCTTGTCTCAAAGGGAAGATGACCAAATCTCCGTTCACCGGACATGGAGAAAGAGCAGCAGAGCTCTTGGGACTCGTACATAGTGATGTATGTGGTCCGATGTCTATACATGCAAGGGGTGGGTTCTCGTACTTCATCACATTCACTGACGATCTCTCTAGGTTCGGATATGTGTATCTGATGAAATACAAATCTGAAGCTTTTGAGAAATTCAAGGAATTCAGAAACGAAGTAGAGAACCAGGCAGGCAAAAGTATCAAGATCCTCCGGTCTGACAGGGGAGGGGAGTACTTAAGCATGGAATTCCTAGATTACTTAAAAGAGAATGGTATTCTCTCTCAGCTTACACCTCCTTATACACCACAGCACAACGGTGTATCGGAGCGGAGGAATCGTACCCTATTGAATATGGTTCGCTCCATGATGAGTAGTGCTGAGTTACCTCTTTCATTCTGGGGACATGCGCTTCAGACAGCGGCATACCTTTTGAATCAAGTTCTGTCCAAATCTGTGCCTAAAACTCCGTATGAAATATGGAGCAGTAAGAAACTATGTCTGAAGTTTATTAAGATATGGGGTTGTCCGGCCTATGTGAAGACACAGAAACCGGACAAGCTAGAGGCACGATCAGTTCTGTGTAAATTTGTGGGATATCCTAAAAAATCACTGGGATATCTGTTCTACCACACTGAGGAACAGAAGGTGTTTGTATCTCGCCACGCCACCTTCTTAGAAAGGGAGTTTCTTGCAAAAGAAACTAGTGGGAGTTCGGTAGAACTGGAAGAAATTCAGCGACCACAAAATGTAACTGAAAATTTGGAGGAACCGCTAGATTCTATAACCCCAGACGAACCTCAAGCCACTCCACAGATCTGGTAGGATTTCTCATCCGCCCGAGAGATACTACGGTTTTCTCATAGATGGGGATCGAGAGGATTGCATCTTGGAAGAAGATGACCCTACCAGTTTCAGGCAGGCCATTATCAGTAGGGACTCTGATAAGTGGCAGGAAGCAATGCAATCCGAAATGGAGTCCATGTACGCCAATAAAGTGTGGACCTTGGATATTGCTCCACCTGGGGTAAAACCCGTTGGACGCAAATGGATCTACAAAAGAAAACTTGGTGTAGATGGGCAGGTGGAAACCTATAAAGCTAGACTCGTTGCAAAAGGTTTTCGTCAAAGACCTGGTTTAGACTATGATGAAACTTTTTCTCCGGTGGCTATGCTCAAATCCATTCGGATCCTACTTTCCATTGCTGCCTTCCATGACTATGAAATCTGGCAGATGGATGTTAAAACGGCTTTCCTAAACGGTTGTTTGGAAGAGTGCGTTTACATGGATCAACCAGAAGGTTTCGTAGACAGTGGGAGCAGCGGAAAGGTGTGCAAGTTGCTTAAATCCATTTATGGATTAAAGCAGGCATCGCGGAGCTGGAACATCTGTTTTGATGAGGCAATCAAGGATTTGATTTCATCAAGAACGAAGATGAACCCTGTGTGTATAAGAAGATTGTAGGACGAACTGTCGTATTCCTAGTCTTGTACGTGGACGACATTCTTTTGATAGGAAATGATATTCCTATGCTACAATCGGTCAAGCTATTTTGTCACAAAGGTTCTCCATGAAGGACCTGGGTGATGCCTCGTACATTCTGGGGATCAAGATCTATAGAGATAGATCCAAGAAACTATTGGGACTTTCGCAGTCCAGGTACATAGAGACCGTACTAAAGAGATTTAGTATGGAGGGTTCCAAGCGCGGTAACATACCCGCATTGCACGGAATTACCCTTTCTAAGAAGATGTCTCCTAAGGCTGACGAGGAGAGAGTTCGCATGAGCACTATACCCTACGCTTTGGCGGTAGGATCTATAATGTATGCGATGCTATGTACAAGACCAGATGTAACTTACGCATTGAGCGCGGTAAGCCAGTATCAGTCAGACCCAGGGGAGGACCACTGGACAGCAGTGAAGAACATTCTCAAGTACCTGAGAAGGACTAAGGAGATGTTCCTGGTTTACGGTAATGGAGACCTCAGGGTCGAGTCTTTTACCGATTCAAGCTTCCAGAGTGACAAAGATGACAGCAAGTCTGTCTTGGGTTTTGTGTTTACCCTCAACGGAGGGGCGGTATGTTGGAGGAGTTCCAAGCAGGATACCGTCGCAGACTCGACGATGGAGGCTGAATACATTGCTGCAAGCGATGCCGCAAAAGAGGCGGTCTGGATGAAGAAGTTCATTAGTGAACTTCAGGTGGTTCCGTCCATTGTTGACCCAATACCTTTGTATTGCGATAACAATGGGGCTATAGCTTTAGCGAAGGAACCAAGGTCCCATCAGAAATCCAGGCACATCTTAAGGCGATATCACCTGATCAGGGAGATCATTGATCGCCAGGAGATCGAGGTGCGGAGAGTGGACACAAAGAACAACACTGCGGACCCATTCACGAAGGCTTTACCCCAGACTCAGTTCGAGCGGCTGATCGAGATGATAGGTCTTCGATACGCCAGTACATGGCCTTAGTGCAAGTGGGAGATTGTTAGTGTATATGCCCTAGAGGCCATTACTGTATCATACTAGTATGTATATTACTTGATGGAAACTTAGGATATTCACAGTTGTACAGACAATCTTGCTCAATATAGTAGTATGCTACTTGGTTCGTCTCTGCTTTAATGTGTACTTGTGTGTTTATTTATTATATCACCTATACGCATTAGTAGAGCCCTTAGGATCTTTGCTTGATTACCGGTGTTGTGATGGCGATCACACTTATGGGGGCTGGGTAATCTACAAGCACATCCTTATACACGTCCCTGGTCGTGGGAGTATCGAGATAGGGCATCGATGCTCCGGAGTAGACTAGCGTATGCGCTTCTCATCCAGCACGGGAGACGGTCTGTCCCACAGCCGTCGGTACGTCGTACTTGAGATAGTATGCGGGTGCTCGTTAGGTTACGAGTACACTGGACAGGACTCGTCGGGAACTGATGGTTGGTATTATACCTATCGTCAGTTATCAGTTCCCAGGTGACATGAGTATAGCTTAGTCCGCTGACTTGACACTGTCACTCCGCCTCGAGTGTGTTCCCACTGTTCTTTGATTACTACCCTACCACGGCTCTTCTGAGTCGTGCAAACAGGTAGTAGTTGGGAGCAGTCCCGAAGCACTTGGAGGTAGTGACGGTTAGACAGGATTCGTCTCTCCCGGTATTGGGGGTTGACATCGCGCTGTGTCTAGGAGAGCCATTACACAAGTAGTCCCTGGCCAGGGCAAGCGAGATATACTGGTAGGTTCCAGTGCTATCTCAGGGTGTTCTGGGCTTCACTCCGACACGACTTGTACCGCTATTAGGGGTCTGATGCTTGCCGCCCCCCTAGGCCCGACATGCGATGTATCAGACGAACAGACCGGACTGTACGGAGAATGTCACATTCAGACTCAGTAGGAGTTCAGATGGGTTTTACCTCGTCAGTCATCTTATCGGCATCTACCTGGGGACCGTTACACACAGCTAGTGCCGCTTGCGGTCTGTGGTTAAACCCACTGCCAGCGTAGTGTCGAGTCTTTAGAGTCCCACATAGAGGGCTATTCGCCTCTGGGCAAAACTGAGTAGAGGTCGCATGGTTTTGCGGCAGGGTTCGTTCTCATCCGTGCACTTGTGCACGTTTGGAGTCCGGACGGTTTATACTAGCAGGCTCTGGTTTGAGCCAGATACTGGTATATGTTTTGGGGTTGCTTTTATCTCTCAGTATTCTTGTTCCTCGGAACGAGAATGCAGGTGTGTATGCACAGTTGTTTGAGGCGGAGGAAGATGTCTTTCATTAGGGTTTCGGAACGGGTGTGTATGCATAGTTGACAGTCGTCTTTTTCCAAACCCTAATGGATTTATGAAATATCAATTAATAATAATAATTAAATAAAATTGTGTCATGGTTGCTTTTGTTGACTTGTTGACCATGGTTGAATGTTTGACCATCATCATTACTTTGCAAGGATACTCCTTGATTCTAGCTTACATTCATTTAATGAAGTGATGATAGTGGTCATTCCAAAAACAACCATCAACTATTTCATTTTGAATTATTATTATTAATTAGATAATTCTTTTTCCTTTTGTTATGGTTGCAAAAGGAAATTGAGCTCATTCTATCATATTCATTCTCTCTCCTCACTTCATCTTCTTCTTCCTCAAGCTCAAGGAGAATCCTTCTCATGTGTTGAGAATCCCTCTCCTTGAAAGAGAAACACCCCATAGATACTCTCTACTCTCTCTAGGGTTCAAGGTTTGGCAAGCCGGAGATCCTAGTTCACTCTAAGTTCGAGAAAGAGCCCGAAGGTTGAACCCTCAGGTGGATCCATCTTTGACGGAAGAAGGCTACGAGGAAAGAACCATCAACCTCTACTAGGTTTCAAGAAGAAGGAGTTCAAGTTAGGTATAACCCTTAACCGAGTAGATACATCTCAAGTTAGGATGCTAGTGTATTGTTTAGCAAAGATCCGGCTTTTACGGTCCATGTTACAAAGTTTAGAAATTTTTTTGTTTTACCGTTTCCGCAACCCCGAAAGTACCGGGAGAGGTAACGTGGACCTAACAACTATGTATCAGTCCCAAGAGTTTACTAACTCTTTCTCTGTTTCCAGTAAACGGAGCTATGGTCATCTTATCTTTGTGACATGACTGGCAAGTTTCATAAGATGTAAATTTAAACTGATTTAAATATGCATCTAAATGTAACTTAGCTAGTCGGGTCGCATTGATATGACCTAGTCTACAATGCCACAAGAAGAATTCGTTCATTTCTGAACTCTTCCTCTCGTGTGTGTTTTGTATACTAAGAACTGTAGTTTGATTTAGAATGTCAATGCTTTTAGATAACGTGCCTGAATCGATCAACTTTTGATATAGGAAATGTTCAAAACATTATCCAACAATACAAAATTATATCCTTTCTTTACCAATAAAGAGACTGATATGATGTTGTATATCAGGTTCGGTATCTAATAACATTCATTCAGAATCAATGTATTCTGGTAATACAGGGTGATAGTGACCAACAGACTTGGCTGCAACACTTGCACCGTTTTCTGTCTCATGAAACTTATCACCCGTTCTCAGTTCTCTACCTTTCTGTAGCCCATGTAACAGATTACATATGTGGGATCCTGATCCGGTATCTTATACCCAGGACGTACAGGATACTGAGAAACAATTCTCTGTAATGAACACATCCGAAGATGATGCATCAGTATGCACTTTCTTCGTTTGGACGGCACAGGAATTCTGGTAATCCCCTAAATCCTGCTCTGTCTTATAACAATTATAAGTTGGAGCGGGACCAACGTTCCCCAGCTCAGTATAACAAGCGGGTTCGGTCAATATATCCGTATTGTTATCTTGATTAAGGCGTGATATGGTCGCTACCTGGAGAGAGAGAGAAGAAAACACTCAGCGTATGCTCTTGCAAGATTAGATTGGTTATTATTTTATCTAATCAGGATGTCTCCCACTGTTTTAATCAAATCTTCCTTCAAACCCTAAAAGGAAAGACTAGCCGGGATTAATTATACGCTACAAGTTCGCCAATCTTTCAGCCAGGTCAGTGCCGGTATTTTGAGGGAGGTCCCCCGTGCTTTCGCACGAACCTAATTAAAGTAAACCTCGTTTTCCAGAGGCGTAACCTCGTTGACACCTTTCTAGACACCTACTTGATCGGCTAATTGTAATGTATAAAACTCTCCCAGGAGTAACTCTTACTCGCAGCTGGTATCGGGATCCAACTATCTCATAGAAGGTATGCAATCTCATTGCAAATTTCAACACTTGAAATTCCCAATAATATTTTACCCCTAGCGTCCTATGACCTTGACGGAGGTCAACAAACCATAGGATGCTAGTTAAGTTCTACCCGTCATTTCCTGATTGAATTAAACCCACCTGCACGACCCTTGACGGAGGTCAACAAGGCCGCACGACTACCCTAATTCAATCTGCATCATATGCATAAGCAGATAAATACTAGTCAGCTACCGCACACTACGCCTTGACGGAGGTCAACAAACGTAGCACGAATACTAAGTAGGACTTATCTGAAATGACGGAGGTCTACGACAGGTTTTTAAGAAAACCCTTTGCTTAATGAACTTAATATCGTTGTAGAATCGAGTGATTTTTAAATGGAATGTTTTGAGGCTTTTCTAGTTTTGCTAAAAGGGTCACTCCCGGTGAAGGGATCGTCGGCCCTTTCCTCATCGAATAAGGTGCAGGGTATATCATATATACCACTGTGCAAAGCAAGAACTATAGAAGCAATCAAAAGACAAACCGAGGGTTGTAGCATCTGCCAGTTATTGCTAAAGGGGTCATTCCCGGTGAAGGGATCTCGACCCTTTCCTTATCGAATAAGGTGCAGGATGTTCTACAAGGAACACTGCGATGCAAAGCAAGAACTAGAGCTACCAGTTTTTAAACAAGTTTCTACAACATCTTTTAGGTTTCTTTTATTTCATTAATCATATTAATGAAGTCCCATCATTTAAGTCACCTAAACATCACAGATAAATACGACATACACTTATGCCATCCGCATTCGCCTCGATGTCCCCTCGTGCACCGTTAGGTTAGGTAACTAACGGCAGAGCGGGGCAGGGCTAGCACGGGTGAAAAACATAAGTAACGTCTATATAATATATCATATATACTATATACAGTATCTATCACAACATATCAAATGATCACATCACAGATATCGCGGCAGAAGAAACATATGAAATAATGGATATACTAGGACGTCCGTGTTTTATTTTGAGCCTCTATAAAACACGGATTCCACGGTCGCGATGAATAGCCAAACCCACACCCCTAGATCTCTACGAGAGCGGCAAGCAACCCTACCAATTCTAGAGTTAGGAGACCCGGACTCGACTCCTCGAGTTGGTCTCCTACTGGACTCCAGAACCCGGTTACTTGTGCTCTCCTCCTTGGGTCTATCCTAGTGCGGAAAAGTAAATAATATACAAATGGTGATATCAACCTCATCCCGGAAGTGCCCCAATAAAAGAATATTACATACATTTAATTTTACATGAATGAAAATAAAAACTCTCATCTCACATAAAAAAACCCGGCTATTCAGAACGCGACGATCCAATATAACATATCCAGCAACTCATAACATCACATGTCATCAACGTAAATAAATATGCGCATCCTAATTGTCGTTGACATATAGCAACGAAACCGGCGATATCGCATATTACACTTACGGTCGCAGAAAAGAAAGTGTAAAACTACAACAGTTGGAATCCGCAACCTTCTTAGACATCGCATGCCTAACTAAATGAATTCCTTAGACATCGCATGCCTAACAATTATAAACCCCGCATTTTAGTCTCACTATCGAAAACTCTTTTCAATATCAAGTCGGGCAATTCAACAAAATTCCCGACATCCTGATTGAATGCTCGTCGCAAACTTTAGTAAACGGCCGCACCCCCGGATGCCGTCGACGAAGTGCACTAAGGCGGAACACTGCTGCCGCGAGCACCTGAACGGATGCTTTTGGCGACGGGTTTCTCCTACAGTCACTTGGTCGGGGCTATGGGGCATGGCTGTCTATTAAGTTTACCCAGCGAGTATCCGCGTACGCTACGTGATTGCGACGGACTTTTGATCACATCAAAATTCCGTGGCAACCGATCATCTGAGACTGAACTACTAGATTTATAACATTCAAATTAGTTATCTCATAACTACATGTGGATTCCAAATATTGTATCACAATCCAGATAAATAGACAATGTTAAAATTTCCGATCGAATAATCAAACACCCAGGTTTTCCCAAATAGTTCTCAACACTTGAGAGGAGTTTAAAAACATCCATCACATGCCACAGTACCAATGGTCCAGCCGTAGAAGGGTCAAGCCAACGCCTCACATGTGGCACGCCGTACTGTCCCAAACCCTAAGGTTCAAAAGGCAGTTCAAGACGGTCACATAATCGAGTTAAGGTTTGTTGTCTTCTAGAGGGTCCATTGCGTAACTTGCACGATTCAGACGTTCTCAAACAACGGAAAAATCCAACACTTGGAAATTTTCCGGGTCGGGAAAAAGTGAGTTATTGATATCCGTTCGAACTTTTTAACAGTTTCTAAAAATATCCGGAACAAACTAAACAAAGTTAAATTATTCGATCGAATCAACGAGTCCCCAATACAACCCTAGATAACTCAACACTTGAGTGGAATAAAAAAATTCCCAGAAAAAATTGATTTGGCCGCGGTTCCGCGGCCATTTCAGGGACTTAGTGGACCGTACTTCACATTAATTCTTAGTTTTTCCTGCTTATTTTTCTGAGCATTTTTAATTCATAAAAAATCACATTTTCAAAAAATGTACAGAGAAGGGTTTACATCGGGGTTTTCGGGTTCGATCGGACTTTAAACTTCTCCTAGACTCGCCTAAAGCTCTATCTTGGCTCTGATACCACTGTGGGGTTCCTAGGCACTCTAACAAGGTTCTATAAGGCATCAACCATGCCCGATTAAAAAAATAGCCGTGCCAAACAACCCTAACCAAGATCGTATACTAGAGATTATGCGAAAACTAGCAAGTAAACTACTTTACTACGAAGTGAAAGGGATTACAACCTTTGTAGATCCGGTCCTTCACTTCTAAAGCTCCGTGTTGACGTCCCTTCACTGCGATCATCGGGATCCCAGTCTCTAGCGATGGTTTCTTCGGAGAAATGAGCAGGCTAGGTCGTTGACTTCGAGGCCGAAGATGATCTACGTCGAGGAGACTCAAACCCAAGCTCCATCTTCACTAGGTCAAGAACTTTGTGAAGAAAACACCCTAAACTAAATGGCAAGTAGTAGAGGATGATGAAATAGGAAGTGGGTTTACTTTAGATTTGGATTTCTCACTCTTAATCTTCACTTGAAAATTTTCTAGAAAGCTTTCTTTTTCTTGAAGAAGAAGAAGAAGAAAGAAAAGAATATGAATGAATTATGAATTATCCCAAAAGAATAATCAAGTGAAGTCTATGATATTGCAACCATGGGTGAGTTAACCTTTGTAGAGACTAAACTAGAGTTTAAGTTAATGGTTAGGTTAATGAAAATCTCATGCAAAACAAAATGGTTAGACTTTGTCAAAGATGCTTGAAAGCTTCATGAAGCTTCAAGCAAAGACAAAGAAAATGACCATTTTGTTTTTCCAAAACAAATAAAAACCTAAACCATTAACCTAAACATGGTGTAATCCATACACACACCCAAGTTTGCATGTATCATCAAACATGATACAATCTAGTGCACAAAAATATATCACATATACAACTTGTGCACATCAAGTGAGAAAATCAATCTTAAGTGAACCAAAACAAGTTAATGTAAAGTAATAAATCAAATATATAATTATATATTAAATTATTAAATCAACACTTGATTTAATGATCCGGTCATATCGCATATAACCGACTAATATCTAGTGTATCAATGTATCGAATCAACACTTGATTCGGTAACTCGGCTATATCTCATATAACCGACCGATGATACAAATCACGAGAATAGAATACAGTATCACATACTGGTATTATTCTCGGTCCCGCACATATCTCATATGCGCTCCTATTTTGTTTCGCTTGAGCTAGGAAACCTCTGTGTAGGACTCTAAAGACCCGTCAATACGCCGGCAGTAGGTGATGATCATATCAAACACCCACAAGCCGCAAGCGGTATACTAAACGTAACAGCCACCCCGTTATTGAGCGATCAGAAGATCAACAAGAAAGCCTGCTCACACTCCAGCGAATCCAATTAGTAACACTCCCGTACAGTCCGGTCTCGTCGTCTGATATGTCGCATATCTCGCCTAGGGGTGGTAAACGTCAGACCCTAGTAGCTTGATAAGTCGTGTCGATATGAGGTCTATAACAGTTCGAGAAACTACTGGTAACACTTACCAGTAAATCTCAGCAACACTGGCCAAGGATTTCCAGTTATAGCCAATCGAACACTGCGCAACATCAACTCCCTATACCGGGAGAGACGAATCCCATCCTATCGCTCATTACCTCCATGTCATTCGGGACTGTACCCAAAAGCCACCTTTTTGCACGCCCTCTTGGACGTGGTATGATGGAAATCAAAGCACAGTGGGAATCACACAAGACTCTATGACGATCTCGGGTCAACAGACTAATCTGTACCAGTGTCACCGGAGAACTGCCATCTGACGTGAAGTATAATACCATCTGGGAGTTCTCGGTGAGTCCGTCCAGTGTACCCAGTCTCCACTGAGCACCTGTATACCATCCTTGATGTCAAACACCAATGGATATGGGATCATCCATCGCCCATCATATGGGTCAAGATGCGTATACGCTAGTCTACTCTGGTGTATCGATGCCCTGTCTCGATACACCCTCGACTAGGAACAGTTATAGGATTTACTCGTCGACTACCGTGGCCCCACTAGTATGATCTCATCATAGTCCCAGTAGTCGAGTACATATCCTAAGGGCTTTATCAACATGTAACATAGAGACAATCAGAGTACACGTTAAGATAAAGATCAACCAGATAGCATACTATCATGTCGAGCAAGAAAGTCCTCCCTATATATGTCCAAGCATCCATTACAATATATATCGTATGTACAGTAATGGCCTCTAGGGCATACATATAACTAACATTGCTTTCACAAATCAACCCAAAAACCCTCGATATCGGCGTACAAACGTCGATTGATCAAGAAAAACACCAAACGTACCAATCATGGTTTCAAAACTCACTAACTGTATAAGAAATAGGGTTTAATTCGTCAAAACCATAAAATTAAACCAATCGTTTTATTTTCCAAAAAGCTAGTTAGCACAAATTCCCATTTCGGTTCAAAACTTGATGTTTTAACCAATCTACAAATTTTAACGATTAAAATGGCCAAAATGCTCATTAAATAACATAATTAGGTCATACAAATCACTTTATAAATTAATCTCATCGATCTGTATAAATTCCAAATTCCTAGTTTGCAAAAATACCGATTTTAACTCTTTTTAAAGTAAAATTCACAATTTTACAATTAACCTTGGTTTTGCATATACTAAAGTATTAAACCAAAATTTAATATGTTAATAATACCTTGAAACCCTAATTAGAATTTTATCTCACCAAAATATATATATATTTTTAAAACCTAGTTTGCAATTTATATAATTATTACAAATTTAAATTAACAAAAAATGCAAATTAGCAACTAGATTAATTTTAGCAAGCAAATACATGTTAATCTACCCATCACAACCATAATCCAATGATAAAAACCCTAATTAAATTCAAACCCTAGTCTTGAATTTTCCAAACTTGCAATAAAACCCAATTAAACATTTAAATTGTTAACATTGAAGCAATTAAACAACAATATAAGCATAAGGTTAAAATTTATACCTCATGATCAAAAGATCTAGCATGCAACATGACCTTCAAAATGCAAACTTTTCACCAAGATCTATGCTTGAGAGGCTAAGGAAAAATGGGTAGGAGTTGGATTTGGATTTAACATTAATTTTGTATGGATTTTGAGGCATTTTTGATGAATTTTTGAAGAGAAAAGAGAAGGAAAAATGGGGGGGGGCTGCTGCTGTTGGAGGAGGGGGAGTTTGGCCAGAAATTGTGGGTGAGAGGAGAGAGAGAGAGAGGTGGGGAAAATGATATCTAGTCAACCCAAGGTCAAAGCCCATATTCATTTAACTATT
Source organism: Agapanthus africanus (assembly GCA_030015575.1). Taxonomy (NCBI): domain Eukaryota; kingdom Viridiplantae; phylum Streptophyta; class Magnoliopsida; order Asparagales; family Amaryllidaceae; genus Agapanthus; species Agapanthus africanus. The sequence continues at coordinate 127,875,496 of CM057340.1, read as the reverse complement.
ATCTTTGTTTTCTTTTCTTTTCATTTCCTTTCTTTTAGCAAAAAAAGTGGGAAAATGAGGGGGCACTTGAGCTGCTGATTTGGAGAGAGGAGAGAGGGTGTGGGTGAGGGAAAAATGATAAATTTTATACCCCAATATCTATTTACACTAATTTCACTATTTAAGCATTTTTTTCGTCGATATTTTCTAACACCGTTTAAGAGTTTCAATTTATTTCAAAAACAACATGTTAAAATTTTGTTTAATGTGTTATGATGCATAAAATTTGTTTTAACCCATTCCAATTTGTAATTTTCCCTAATTAAATGTATTCTTGACGGCTTAAAATAATATTAAAATAATTAATTTCGGAAAATTTTTCAGAAAATTTGAAATTTCACCAGTGGCTCAATAAACACCAAATACTAGTAATTACATAGCTAGAATATGTATTTTTAATTTTATAATAAATATATTTGTATTTTGACTTTTTGTAGAAAACCCTCTTATTTTGCCGATTTTCCGAAATTTCACCGAAACGATTTTCAAAACGTTACACCATTCCCTAGATACAGTTTGGGAGACTCTTCGGGATGTTGAGTATGTGATACTACAACAGCTGACCCTAGTGCAAGTGAGAGATTGTTAGTTTTATGTATGCCCTAGAGACAATTATTGTACATATGATGTATATTATAGTGGATGCTTGGACATATATAGAGAGAACTTTCTTGCTCAACATGATAGTATGCTATCTGGTTGCACTTTATCTTAACATATATACTTGTCTCTTGATATTGTCTTATAGTTACATGTTGGTAAAGCCCTTAGGATGTATACTTGACTACCGGGATTATGATGCGGATCATACTAGTGGGGCCATGGTAGTCCATACGTTCATCCTTTAATGTTCCTAGTCTTAGGTGTATCGAGACAGGGTATCGATATACCAGAGTAGACTAGCGTATACGCTTCTCGACCCATGAGATGGGCGATGGATGATCCCATATCCATTGGTGTTTGACATCAGAGATGGTATACGGATGCTCAGTGGAGACTGGGTACACTGGACGGACTCGCCGAGAACTCCTAGACGGTATTATACCTGACGTCAGATAGCAGTTCTCTGGTGACACTGGTACAAGTTAGTCTGTATACCCGAGATCGTCATAGTGTCTTGTGTGATTCCCACTGTGCTTTGATTTCCACCTTACCACATTCAAGAGGACGTGCAAAATGGTGGTTTTTGGGTACAGTCCCGAGTCACATGGAGGCAATGAGCGATAGGAGGGAATTTCGTCTCTCCCGGTATTGGGGGTAGATGTCTTGCTGTGCTCGATTGGCTATAACCGGAAATCACTGTCCAAGGCTGATTTAGAGATTTACTGGTAAGTGTTATCAGTAGTTTCTAGACCCGTTATAAGCCTCGTATCGACATGACTTATCGAGTTATTGGGGTCTGACGTTTACCACCCCTAAACTGGATAGGCGACATCTTAGACGAAGAGACCGGACTGTACAGTAGTGTTACTGACAGGCTTTACAGGAGCTAGAGCGGGCTTGCTTGTTGATCTTCTGATCGCTCAATACCCGGGTAGCCGTTACGTCCAGCTAGTACCGCTAACGGCTTGTGGGTGCTTGATATGATCATCACCTACTGCCGGCGTATTGATGAGTCTTTAGAGTCCTACACAGAGATTTTACTGGCTCAGGCAAACCAAAGTAGGAGTATATATGTGATATGTGCGGGACCGAGAATAATACGAGCATGTGATACCGTATTCTATTCTCACGATTTATTCGTATCGGTCCGTTATATGTGATATAGCCGGGTTATCGAATTAAGTGTTGATTCGATAAGTTGATACAAATTATATTAGTCGGTTGTATATGATATAGCCGGATTATTAAATCAAGTGTTGATTTGATAATTTAATGTATAATTGTATATGTGATATACTAGATTACATTAACTAATATTAGCTCACTTAAACATTTCTTTTTCTCACTTGTGTGCATGTAATATATATGTGATATATATTAATGTACATTTTTAGTGCCATGCTTGATGATACACACTACATGGGTGTATGAGATTTACACCATACTAATTATAATGTAGGGTTTAAATATTTAAATTAAATCCAAATTAGTGCATAATTAGTCACATTCATGAAGCTTGTAGAAGCTTGTGGATGCATTGACTTAGTCCACTAATTTTTTTTTACTTAAGATATTTATTAACTTAACCATTATCACTTATCCATGGTTATGTCTCTACATGAGTTAGTATATGATACAAACTCACCCATGGTTGCCATTTGACTCTCACAACATTATCTCTCTTCATCTTCTTCTTCAAGCTCAAGAGTTCTCTAGCTTTTGTGCAAGTGAGAAATATTAGTGAGAAAATCAATTTTAAAGTGAGCAAAAATCCTACTTCATCATCTTCTACTAGATTAGCACTTTACTATAGGGTGTTAGCTTCACTAATCTTTCATTAGTGAAGTAGTAGCTTGGGTTAGTGTCTCCTCGACGTGGATCATCTTCGGCCTCGAAGACTTCGCGCAAGCTCGTTCCTTTCACCTTATGAAGCCATGCTAGAGTCTGGAAGATCACTACTTAGAGCGCAGGGACTACTACACGGAGCTATTGAAGTGAAGGACCGGTCTACAAAGGTTGTATTCCTAGTTCACTTAGTAGTAAAGATGTTTGCTTTATGTTTTCCGCATGAATCTCAAGTTAAAGATCTTGTTTAGGATTGTTTAAGCATGTCAAAATTTTTATTTGGCATGGATGATGCCACCCGAAACCTTGCTGTCATGCTTAGGAACCCAACACCTCCACTGAGGGCAAAGACAAAGCCCGTGACTGACTTTCAGTCGACCTTATCACTCTGGAAGCTCGAATTGGTAAAGGACTCCCACTGGAGTTTTCCGTTACCAAACCCCAAGAACATTTCTTTAGTGCTTTTCAAGTACTTAAGAATGTCCTACACAGCTATTCAGTGATTATCCTAAGATCCGATTGATTTCTAATCACTACACCTAGTGAGTTAGCTACATCTGGTCTGGTACATAACATCGCATACATGATAGAGCCTACTGCCAAAGCATAGGGTATCCCTTGCACGCGAGCTCTCTCCAAATCAGTTTTAGAAGACATCTTTTTGGAGAGAGTGATTCCTGAGTAAGTGGGCGAACCACCACACTTAGAATCCTCCATACTAAACCCCTTTAGTATGGTGTTAATATACCTGGATTTGGAACACTCCCAATATCCACTTAGATCTATCGCCATAGATCATCATCCACAAGATGTAGTAGGTATCATCCAGATCTTCCATGGAGAATCCACGTGATAAGATGAGTTTGACCGAGTGTAGCATAGGAAACCATTTCCTATCAAGAGTATGTCATTTACGTACAATACGTGGAAGACAACCTTACTCTCTACAACCTTCTTGTATATACAAGGTTCATCTACCTTTTTGATGAAGTCAAACTCTTTGACTGCCACATCAAAACAGATGTTCCAACTCCGCGATGCATTCTTTAATCCCGATGGACTTAAGCATAGCCACTGGAGAAAAGGTTTCATCATAAACCACACTTGGTTGCATGACGAGAACCTTTTACTACAAGTGTAGCTTTGAAAGTCTCAACTTTTCCATTTACACCAAGAATCTTCTCAAGATCCATTTGCTCCTAATGGGTTTTACCCCTTCAGGTGCAACATTCAAAGTCATACTTTGTTGGTGTATATGGATTTCATCTCTGATCGCATAGCATCCAGCCATTTCACAAAGTCCCCACTCGTGATGGCCTGCCTGAACCTGGTTAGGTCATCATCTACCATGATGCAATCCTCGCTCCCACCATCACCGAGAAAACCGTAGTATCTCTCTGGTGGACGAGGAACCCTACCAGATTCACGGAGAGACTGAGGTTCGTTGGAGACTATTGAATCGTTTGGTTTTACTAAATCATCAGCTGTTAGTTTGTCCAGCTGGAACTCTTTCCAGTTCTACCTCATGACCACTAATTTCTTCATAAGAAATTCCTTTTCTAAAAAGGTGGCTTACTGAGAAACAAAACACCTTTTGCTCCTCAGGGTGGTAGAAGATATTCCCTCACGAATGTTCGGGATATCCAACAAACTTATACAAAACTGACATTTCCTTGAGCTTGTCCGGATTCTGCCTTTCAACATAGGTCGGACAACCCCATATCTTAACTCGTTTAAGACATGGTCTCTTCCTATACCATATCTCATATGGAATGGTAGGCACTGATTTGGATGGAACCCCATTCAATAGGTATGCAGCTTCTCAAGTGCATAACACCAAAAGGAAACAGGCAACTCAGCAATACTCATCATAGAGCGCACTATATCTCATAGGGTGCGATGCCTCCGCCCCGATACACCAATGTGCTGTGGTGTATACGAAGGAGTAAGTTAAGAGAGAATCCTATTCTCTGTTTAGAAAATCCAGGGACTCCATATGCAAGTATCCGCCTCCTCGATCACATAGAAGGACTTAATACTTCTACCCGTCTGGTTCTTAACTTCAAGCTTATATTCCTTGAATTTCTCAAAAGTTTCAGACTCGTGTTTCAACAGGAACACATGTCCGAAACTTGAGAGATAGTCGATGAATGTAATGAAGTACCAAGAACCAACCCTGGCATTTGTAGACATAGGACCATATACATCATTATGTATCCGTCCCAAGAGTTCAGTAACTCTTTCTCTGTTTCCAGTAAACGGAGTATTGGTCATTTTACCTTTGAGACAAGACTAGCAAGTATCATAAGATGAAAATTCAAACAGATTCTTATATTCATCCTTATGTAACTTAGCTGGTCGAGTCGCATTGATATGACCTAGTCTATAATGCCTCAAGAAGGATTCGTTCATTTCTGAACTACTCCTCTTGTGTGTGTTCTAGATACTTTGAACCGTAGTTTGATTTAGAACGTATATGCTATTATATAACGTGCCCGATCCAATTAACTCTTGATTAAGGAAAATGTTCACAACATTATCCTGCAATAAAAAATTATATCCTTCTTTATCTTAATAAAGAAACTGATGTAATGATGTATATCAGGTTCGGTATGTAATACATTCGTTCAGAATCAATATATTTACCATTTGGTAATACAAGGTGATATTTGCCAACTGATTTGGCTGCAACAATTGCACCATTCTCTAACACTTAGAGAAATATCACCCAATCCCAGTTCTCTACCTTTCTGTAGCCCATGTAATAAATTATATATGTGGGATCCCAATCCGGTATCTCATACCTAGGACGTAGAGGATACTAAGAAACATTTCTTGGTAATGAACACACCCGAAGAATATGCATCAACATGCTTATTACTCGAATGAGTGGCATGGAGATCCGGATATTCCCCTATTTCCTGCTCGGACTTATAACAATTATAAGATAGAGCGGAACCAACGTTCCCCAGCTCAGTATAATAAGCAGGTTCGGTCAGTGCATCCATATTATTATCTTGATTAAGGCATGACATGGTCGCTACCAGGAGAGAGAGAGAAGAAAACACTCAGCGTATGCTCTTGCAAGATCAGATTGGTTATTATTTTATCTAATCAAGATGGCTCCCACCGTTTTTATCAAATCTTCCTTCAAACCCTAAAAGGTAAGACTGGTCGGGATTAATTACACCTTACAAGTTCGCCAATTTTTCGGCCAGGCCAGTGTCGGTACTATGAGGGAGGTTCCCCGTGCTTTCTCACGGACCTAATTAAAATAAATCTCGTTTTTCCAGGGGCGTAACCCCGTTAATACCTTTTTAGACACCTACTTGATCGGCTAGTTGTAATGTGCAAAAACTCTCCGAGGAGTAACTCTTACTCGCAGTGGGTATCGAGATCCGACTATCTCATTGAAAATTTCAACACTTGAAATTCCCGATAATATTTTGCCCCTAGCAACTTATGACCTTGGCTATGGTTAACAAATCATAAGCGCTAGCCAAGTTCAACCCGTTATTTCATGATTGAATTAAACCCACCCGCACGACCCTTGGCTAAGGTCAACAAAGCCGCACGACTACCCTAACTCAATCGCATCATATGCTGCAGATAAGCACTAATTAGCAACCGCATACTACGCCTTGGCTAAGACCAACAAACGCAGCACGAATACTAAAAATTAGTTATCTGAAATGACGGAGGGCTACAACAGGTTTTTAAGAAAACCCTTTGCGTAATGAACTTGATATCGTTGTAGAATCGAGTGATTTTGAAAAGGAGTGTTTTTTAGGCTTTTACTAGTTTTGCTAAAGAGGTCACTCCCGGTGAAGGGATCTCGGCTCTTTCCTCATCGAATGAGGTGCTGGATATTTCATAAATACCACTATGCAAAGTATGTGTAGGGTTCCTAGGCACCCTAATGAGGTCTCACATGGCATCAACCATGCCAATTTAAAATTTAAACGGTGCCGAGAAACCCTAGAACGGATCGTTGGCTAGAAATCTAGGCGAAAAAGCGAGCTAGTTTACAACTAAACTATAAGATAACGGAAATACAACCTTTGTAGATCCGGTGCTCCACCTCCAAAGCTCCGCAACGAAGTCCCCTCGCTGTCCAAAACAAATCCCGGGCTCTAGCGTCGGCTTCATCGGAGAATAGGCGAGCTAGGTCGTCGATGTCCATGCCGAAGATGATCTACGTCGAGGCATCACTAGATCAAGCTCTCACTTCACCAAGTCAAGAAACTTGTGAAGAAAACACACTCTACTACTTGGCAAGAGGTAGAGGATGAAGAAATAGGAAGTGGGTAGACTTTAGAATTGGATTTCTCACTTGTTTTCATCAATCACCATTGATGAAGCAAGCTTCTTCAAGGAAGAAGAAGATGAAGAAGATGAATATTGTTATGATAAGTTAATTCCAAAATAGAAAATAAAAGGAATGCTTATCATAATCTAACCATGGTGAAGTGTAGAGAATCAACTAGGGTTGAGTGGAGTGGTTAGGGTTAAGCATGAGACAAAATGGTGACTAAGTCAAAGCTTCATGAAGCTTCAACGTGCAAGTCCAAAATTAGCCACCATTTCATTTCTTTATGCTTAATATTTTTCCAAAATAAATAAATGGATAAATAATGGATAAAACAAAACCCTAATTTCCAACTTAACCATGGTTTAATTCTTTACACTTAACCAAAAAGCATGCATCATCAAACATGATACAATCATGTGTACAAAAGTATATCACATATACAATGTGCACAAACCAAGTGAGAAAATCCGTTTAAAGTGAACCAATACTAGTTAGTGCAAAGTAATATATCAAATATATAATTATGCATTAAATCATTAAATCAACACTTGATTCAATGATCCGGTCATGTCGCACACAACCGACTAGTATTCAATGTATCGGCTTATCGAATCAATACTTGATTCGATAACTAGGTTATATCGCATACAACCATTCGATACATTCATCGCGAGAATAGAATACGGTATCACATACACGCATTATTCTCGGTCCCGCACATATCTCATATGCGCTCCTATTTCGTTTCGCTTGAGCCAGGAAACCTCTGTGTAGGACTCTAAAGACTCGTCAATACGCCGGCAGCAGGTGATGATCATATCAAGTACCCACAAGCCGCAAGCGGTCTGCTAAACGTAACGGCCACCCGGGTATTGAGCGATCAGAAGATCGACGAGCAAGCCCGCTCACACTCCAGTGAATCCAACCAGTAACACTACCGTACAGTCCGGTCTGATCGTCTGATATGTCGCATATCTCGCCTAGGGGTGGTAAACGTCAGACCCCAATAGCTCGATAAGTCGTGTCGATATGAGGTCTATAACACTTCGAGAAACTACTGGTAACACTTTCCAGTAAATCTCAGCAACCCTGGCCAGGGATTTCCTGTTATAGCCAATCGAACACAGCGCAACATCAACCCCTATACCGGGAGAGACGAATCCCCTCCTATCGCTCATTGCCTCCATGTGACTCGGGACTGTACCCAAAAACCACCGTTTTGCACGCCCTCTTGGACGTGGTAAGATGGAAATCAAAGCACAGTGGGAACCACACAAGACTCTATGACGATCTCGGGTCAACAGACTACTCTGTACCAGTGTCACCAGAGAACTGCCATCTGACGTGAGGTATAATACCATCTGGGAGTTCTCGGCGAGTCCGTCCAGTGTACCCAGTCTCTACTGAGCACCCGTATATCATCTCTAATGTCAAACACCAATGGATATGGGATCATCCATCGCCCATCTGTATGGGTCGAGAAGGTACACGCTAGTCTACTCTGGTATATCGATGCCCCGTCTCGATACACCCTCGACTAGGGACTTTAAAGGATGCACTTATGGACTACCATGTCCCCACTAGTATGATCCGCATCATAGTCCAGGTAGTTAAGTACACATCCTAAGGGCTTTACCAACATGTAATAGAGAGACAATCAGTGTACACGTTAAGGTAAAGTTCAACCAGATAGCATACTATCATGTCGAGCAAGAAAGTCCTCACTATATATGTCCCAGCATCCACTACAATATACATCCTATGTATAGTAATGGCCTCTACGGCATACATATAACCAACAATCTCCCACTTGCACTAGGGCCATCTGTAGCAGTGGTTTGAAGTATCTCATACTCAACCATCCCATAAAAGTCTCTCTCTGGGAACAGGCCTTTGTGAGTGGATCCGCTGTGTTGTCCTCTGAGTCTACTCTCCTGACCTCGATCTCCTTGGAGATCAACCATCTCCATGATCAAGTGATACTGCCATAGAATATGTCTGGATCACAGATGGGACCTGCGTTCCTTGGCATAAGCCACAACTCCATTGTCACACAATGGAAGGAACTAAGTTCATCTCATGAACAGATATACACCAGACAGCCTCTTTGGTAGCATCTTAAGTAGCGATGTATCCAGCCTTTATCGTCTAGTATGTCACGGTATCTAGCTTGGAACTCTTCCAACATACCGTCCCTCCACTGAGGGTAAAGACAATGCATGTGACTGACATTCAGTCGTCTTTATCACCCTGGAACCCTTCCAGTGATTCTCGTCAGGATCGATTGATACCATCTCACTACATCTATTGAGCACCCAAACATCCAATTATATCTATCTCATAGATGAATACTTAGGATTTAGGAGGTATCACTTTGATCCTGTATGGAGAATCCTTCTGATAAGCGGAGATTGACAGAGCGTAGCATAGGAAACTCTTTCCCTATCAAGAGTATGTCATCCACGTACTCTACGAGGATTGTCACCATACTCCCTACTACCTTTTTGTTTATACAAGGTTCATCTACCATTTTGATCATGTCAACTTCTTTGACTACTTCATCAAAACATATGTTCCAACTCCGCGATGCCTGCTTTATCTTATAAAGCATCTTGCACACGTTTCCGCTGCTCCCACTGTCTACAAAGCCCTCTGGCTGTGTACTTATAGACGCTCTCATCTAAAACATCATTTAGAAAAGCTGTCATGACACCCAACCACCAGATATCGTAGTCATGGTATGTAGCCGTGGTAAGTAGGATCTGGATGGACTTAAGCATAGCCACTTGAAAAGGTTTCATCATTATCCACGCCTGGTCGATGACGAAAAGTTTTATCAAGTCTAGCTTTGAAAGTCTCAACTTTTCTATTTACACCAAGTAATCTTCTCAAGATATACTTGCTCCTGATGGGGATTTAACCCTTCAGATATAGCAACCAAAGTCCATACTTTGTTGGTGTATAAGGATCCCATCTCAGATCGCTAAGCATCCAGCCATTCTTACAGAGTCCTACTCCTGATGGCCAGTTCGAAACTAGTTGGGTCATCATCTCATGATGCAATCCTCGCTCCCACTGTCATCGAGAAACCGAAGTATCTCTCAGGTGGGTGAGGAACCCTACTAGATCGGCGGAGAGGCTGAGGTTCGTTGGTAACTATTGAATGCTTTGGTTCTTTCAAATCATCAGCTGCAATTTGTATAGCTGGAACATTTCCAGTGATACATAACAGACCTTGCCTCGAGCTTGTCCGGATTTTGCTTTTAAACATAGCCCGGACAACCCCAAATCTTAACTAACTTGAGATATGGGCTCTTCCCTTATCATATCAAATATAAAACGGTAGGCAACTGATTTGATTGGAACCCTATTCAATAGGTATGCAGCTTCTCAAGTGCATAACTCCCAAAAGGAAAAAGGTAACTCAGTAGTACTCATCATAGAGCACACCATATCATATAGGGTGTGATTGCTCCGCCCCGATATACCATCGTGCTATGGTGTATCCGGAGGAGTAATGCCGAGAGAGAATCTCATTCTCCTTTAGAATAGTCCAGGAATTCCGTGCTCAAGTATTCTCCTCCTTGATCTCATCAAAGGACATAATACTTATACCCGTATTGGTTCTCTACTTCTAACTTTTATTCTGTGAATATCTCAAAAGGTTCGGACTTGTGTTTCAACAGGAACATATGTCTGAATCTTGAGAGATTATCAGAGAATGTAATGAAGTACAAAGAACCGGTCTTGGCATGTGTAGACAGGGGACCTTTATACATCAACATGTATCATCCCAAGAGTTCACTAACACTTTCTCTATTTCCAATAAACGGAGCTATGGTCATCTCATCTCTGTGACATGACTGGCAAGTTTCACAAGATGTAAATTCAAACTAATTTAAATATGCATCATTATGAAACTCTAGCTAGTCGGGTCGCATTGATATGACCTAGTCTACAATACCTCAAGAAGAATTCGTTCATTTCTGAACTCTTCCTCTTTTGTGTGTTCCGTATACTAAGAACTGTAATTTGATTTAGAACATTAATGCTTTTAGATAACGTGCCTGAACCGATCAACTTTTGATATAGGAAATGTTCAAAACATTATCCAACAATACAAAATTTTATCATTTCTTTACTAATAAAGAGACTGATATGATTTTGTATATCAGGTTCGGTATCTAACAACATTCGTTCAGAATCAATGTATTAGTAATACAGGGTGACAGTGACCAACAGACTTGGCTGCAACACTTGCCCCGTTTTCTGCCTCATGAAACTTATCACCCGTTCTCAGTTCTCTACCTTTCTGTAGCCTTATATAACATATTACATATCTGGGATCCTGATCTGGTATCACATACCCAGGACGTAAAGGATACTGAGAAACAGTTCTCTGTAATGAACACACCCGAAGATGATGCATCAGCATGCACTCTCTTCGTTTGGGCGGCACGGGAATTCTGGTAATCCCTAATTTCCTGCTCTGTCTTATAACAATTATAAGTTGGAGCGGGACCAACGTTCCCCAGCTCAGTATAACAAGCGGGTTCGGTCAATATTCCGTATTATTATCTTGATTAAGGCGTGATATGGTCGCTACCTGGAGAGAGAGAGAAGAAAACACTCAGCGTGCGCTCTTTCAAGAATAGATTGGTTATTATTTTATCTAATCAGGATGGCTCCCACTGCTTTTTATCAAATCTCCCTTCAAACCCTAAAAGGAAAGACTAGCCGGGATTAATTACACACTACAAGTTCGCCAATCTTTCAGCCAGGTCAGTGTCGGTACTTTGAGGGAGGTCCCCCGTGCTTTCGCACGAACCTAATTAATGTAAACCTCGTTTTCCCAGAGGCGTAACCCCGTTGACACCTTTCTAGACACCTACTTGATCGGCTAATTGTAATGTATAAAACTCTCCCAGGAGTAACTCTTACTCGCAGCGGGTATCGGGATCCAACTATCTCATAGAAGGTATGCAATCTCATTGCAAATTTCAACACTTGAAATTCCCGATAATATTTTGCCCCTAGCAGCTATATGACCTTAACATAGTCAACAAATCATAAGTGCCAGTCAAGTTCAACCCGTCATTTCCCGATTGAATTAAACCCACCCGCACGACCCTTAACATAGTCAACAAAGTCGCACGACTACCCTAATCCAATCACATCATATGCTTATGCAGATAAGCACTAATTAGCTACCGCACACTACGCCTTAACATAGTCAACAAACGTAGCACGAATACTAACTAGGACTTATCTGAAATGACGGAGGGCTACGACAGGTTTTTCTGAAAACCTATTGCGTAATGAACTTGATATCGTTGTAGAATCAAATGATTTTGAAATGGAGTGCTTTTGAGGCTTTTCTAGTTTTGCTAAAGGAGTCACTCCCGATGAAGGGATCGTCGGTCCTTTCCTCGTCGAATGAGGTGCGGGATATATCATATATATCACTGTGCAAAGTAAAAACACTTAAAAGCAATCAAAAGACAAACCGAGTGTGTAGCATCTGCCAATTATTGCTAAAGGAGTCACTCCCGGTGAAGGGATCTCGGTCCTTTCCTCATCGAATAAGGTGCAGGATATATCGTATATACCGCTGTGCAAAGCAAGAACTGTAGCTACCTGTTTTATTTTGAAATTCGATTCTACAACATCTTAGGTTTCTTTTATTTCATTAATCACATTAATGAAGTCCCATCATTTAAGTACGTAAACATCACAGATAAATACGACGTACACTTATGCCATCCGCATTCGCCTCGATGTCCCCTCGTGCACCGTTAGGTTAGGTAACTAACGGCAGAGCAGGGCTGGGCTAGCGCGGGTGTAAAACATAAGTAACGCCTATATAATATATCATATATACTATATACTGTATCTATCACAGAACATCACATGATCACATCACAGATATCGTAGCAGAAGAATCATATGAAATATTGGATATACTAGGACGTCCGTGTTTTCAATACGAGCCAGTATAAAACACGGATTCCACGGTCGCGATGAATAGCCAAACCCACACCCCTAGACCCCTACGAGAGCGGCAAGCAACCCTACCAATTCTGGAGTCAGGAGACCCGGACTCGACTCCTCGAGTTGGCCTCCCACTGGACCCCAGAACCCGGTTACTTGTGCCCTCCTCCTTGGGTCTATCCTAGTGCGGAAAAGTAAATAATATACAAAGGGTGACAACTTCCGCAACCTGGAAGTGCCCCAATAAAAGAATATTACATACAAGTTTTTACATGAATGAAAATGAAAAACACTCATCTCACATAAAAACCCCCGGCTATTCAAACACGACGATCCAATATAACATATCCAGTAACACATAACATCACATGTCATCAACGTAAGTAAATATGCGCATCCCAATTGTCGTTGACATATAGCAACGAAACCGGCGATATCACATATTACACTTACGGTCACAGAAAAGAAAGTGTAAAACTACAACAGTTGGAATCCGCAACCTGCATAGACATCGCATGCCTAATCAAATGAATTCTTTAGACATCACATGCCTAACAATTATAAACCCCGCATTTTAGTCTCAAAATCGAAAACTCTTTTCAATATCAAGTCGGGCAATTCAACAGGATTCCCGACAATCTGATCGAATGCTCGTCGCAAACTTCAGTAGGCGGCCGCACTCCTAACGCCGTCGACGAAGTGCACCAAGGTGGAACACCGCTGCCGCCAGCACCCGAACGAATGCTTTCGGCGACGGGGTTCTCCTACAGTCACTTGGTCGGGGCAATGGAGTGAGGCTGTCTATTAAGTTTACCCGGCGAGTATCCGTGTACGCTACGTGATTGTGACGGACTTTTGATCACATCAAAATTCCGTGGCAACCGATCAAGTGAGACTAAACTGCTATGTTTATAACATTCATTCAGTTATCTCATAACTTCTTGTGAATTCCAATTATTGTATCACATTCCAGATAATTTAAACTTTCCGATCGAACAGTCAAACACCCAAGTTTTCCCGATACAGCTCAACACATGAAATAAGTCTAACAACATTCAGTTCGTGCCTCAGTACCAACGGTCCAGCCGTAGAAGGGTCAAGCCAACGCCTCACATGTGGCACGCCGTACTGCCCCAAACCCTAAGGTTCAAAGGGCAGTTCAAGACGGTCACATAATCGAGTTAAGGTTTGTTGTCTTCTAGAGGGTCCATCGCGTTACTTGCACTACTTAGAACGGCGTTAAACTATGGAAAAATCCAACAATTGGAAATTTCCCGACAGGGGAAAAGTTGGGTATTTATATCCGGTCGAACTTTTTAACATATTCTATAAATTACCCGGAAAGCCACACAGACAAAATTTGATAATCCGATCGAATATACGAATCCCCAAAATAACCCCAGAAAATTCAACTCTTGAATTAATTATTAAAAATTCCCAGGAAAACCAGAACCACAAAATAGGAGTTACTGTGCAAATAAAATGGGGCAAAGAGACAATTAGGCCGCGGAACCGCCGCACGAGCCAAGCTCGTGCCGCGGAACCGCGGCTGTTTAATGGAATTGGGTCATAAAACTTCACCGTAACTCTTAGATATCCCTGCTGGTTTTTCTGCATATTTTTAATCTGAAAAAAACCACGTTTTTAGAAAAAGTACAGAGAGCATGGAAATTTTGGGGTTTCGGTTCGTTCGGACTTCAAACTCCGTCTAGACTTCGCCTAAGGCTCTAACTAGGCTCTGATACCACTGTAGGGTTCCTAGGCACCCTAATGAGGTCTCACATGGCATCAACCATGCCAATTTAAAATTTAAACGGTGCCGAGAAACCCTAGAACGGATCGTTGGCTAGAAATCTAGGCGAAAAAGCGAGCTAGTTTACAACTAAACTATAAGATAACGGAAATACAACCTTTGTAGATCCGGTGCTCCACCTCCAAAGCTCCGCAACGAAGTCCCCTCGCTGTCCAAAACAAATCCCGGGCTCTAGCGTCGGCTTCATCGGAGAATAGGCGAGCTAGGTCGTCGATGTCCATGCCGAAGATGATCTACGTCGAGGCATCACTAGATCAAGCTCTCACTTCACTAAGTCAAGAAACTTGTGAAGAAAACACACTCTACTACTTGGCAAGAGGTAGAGGATGAAGAAATAGGAAGTGGGTAGACTTTAGAATTGGATTTCTCACTTGTTTTCATCAATCACCATTGATGAAGCAAGCTTCTTCAAGGAAGAAGAAGATGAAGAAGATGAATATTGTTATGATAAGTTAATTCCAAAATAGAAAATAAAAGGAATGCTTATCATAATCTAACCATGGTGAAGTGTAGAGAATCAACTAGGGTTGAGTGGAGTGGTTAGGGTTAAGCATGAGACAAAATGGTGACTAAGTCAAAGCTTCATGAAGCTTCAACGTGCAAGTCCAAAATTAGCCACCATTTCATTTCTTTATGCTTAATATTTTTCCAAAATAAATAAATGGATAAATAATGGATAAAACAAAACCCTAATTTCCAACTTAACCATGGTTTAATTCTTTACACTTAACCAAAAAGCATGCATCATCAAACATGATACAATCATGTGTACAAAAGTATATCACATATACAATGTGCACAAACCAAGTGAGAAAATCCGTTTAAAGTGAACCAATACTAGTTAGTGCAAAGTAATATATCAAATATATAATTATGCATTAAATCATTAAATCAACACTTGATTCAATGATCCGGTCATGTCGCACACAACCGACTAGTATTCAATGTATCGGCTTATCGAATCAATACTTGATTCGATAACTAGGTTATATCGCATACAACCATTCGATACATTCATCGCGAGAATAGAATACGGTATCACATACACGCATTATTCTCGGTCCCGCACATATCTCATATGCGCTCCTATTTCGTTTCGCTTGAGCCAGGAAACCTCTGTGTAGGACTCTAAAGACTCGTCAATACGCCGGCAGCAGGTGATGATCATATCAAGCACCCACAAGCCGCAAGCGGTCTGCTAAACGTAACGGCCACCCGGGTATTGAGCGATCAGAAGATCGACGAGCAAGCCCGCTCACACTCCAGTGAATCCAACCAGTAACACTACCGTACAGTCCGGTCTGATCGTCTGATATGTCGCATATCTCGCCTAGGGGTGGTAAACGTCAGACCCCAATAGCTCGATAAGTCGTGTCGATATGAGGTCTATAACACTTCGAGAAACTACTGGTAACACTTTCCAGTAAATCTCAGCAACCCTGGCCAGGGATTTCCTGTTATAGCCAATCGAACACAGCGCAACATCAACCCCTATACCGGGAGAGACGAATCCCCTCCTATCGCTCATTGCCTCCATGTGACTCGGGACTGTACCCAAAAACCACCGTTTTGCACGCCCTCTTGGACGTGGTAAGATGGAAATCAAAGCACAGTGGGAACCACACAAGACTCTATGACGATCTCGGGTCAACAGACTACTCTGTACCAGTGTCACCAGAGAACTGCCATCTGACGTGAGGTATAATACCATCTGGGAGTTCTCGGCGAGTCCGTCCAGTGTACCCAGTCTCTACTGAGCACCCGTATATCATCTCTAATGTCAAACACCAATGGATATGGGATCATCCATCGCCCATCTGTATGGGTCGAGAAGGTATACGCTAGTCTACTCTGGTATATCGATGCCCCGTCTCGATACACCCTCGACTAGGGACTTTAAAGGATGCACTTATGGACTACCATGTCCCCACTAGTATGATCCGCATCATAGTCCAGGTAGTTAAGTACACATCCTAAGGGCTTTACCAACATGTAATAGAGAGACAATCAGTGTACACGTTAAGGTAAAGTTCAACCAGATAGCATACTATCATGTCGAGCAAGAAAGTCCTCACTATATATGTCCCAGCATCCACTACAATATACATCCTATGTATAGTAATGGCCTCTACGGCATACATATAACCAACAATCTCCCACTTGCACTAGGGCCATCTGTAGCAGTGGTTTGAAGTATCTCATACTCAACCATCCCATAAAAGTCTCTCTCTGGAAACAGGCCTTTGTGAGTGGATCCGCTGTGTTGTCCTCTGAGTCTACTCTCCTGACCTCGATCTCCTTGGAGATCAACCATCTCCATGATCAAGTGATACTGCCTTAGAATATGTCTGGATCACTGATGGGACCTGCGTTCCTTGGCATAAGCCACAACTCCATTGTAACACAATGGAAGGAACTAAGTTCATCTCATGAACAGATATACACCCAGACAGCCTCTTTGGTAGCATCTTAAGTAGCGATGTATCCAGCCTTTATCGTCTAGTATGTCACGGTATCTAGCTTGGAACTCTTCCAACATACCGTCCCTCCACTGAGGGTAAAGACAATGCATGTGACTGACATTCAGTCGTCTTTATCACCCTGGAACCCTTCCAGTGATTCTCGTCAGGATCGATTGATACCATCTCACTACATCTAGTGAGCACCCTAACATCCAATTATATCTATCTCATAGATGAATACTTAGGATTTAGGAGGTATCACTTTGATCCTGTATGGAGAATCCTTGTGATAAGCGGAGATTGACCGAGCGTAGCATAGGAAACTCCTTCCCTATCAAGAGTATGTCATCCACGTACTCTACGAGGATCGTCACCATACTCCCTACTACCTTTTTGTTTATACAAGGTTCATCTACCATTTTGATCATGTCAACTTCTTTGACTACTTCATCAAAACATATGTTCCAACTCCGCGATGCCTGCTTTATCTTATAAAGCATCTTGCACACGTTTCCGCTGCTCCCACTGTCTACAAAGCCCTCTGGCTGTGTACTTATAGACGCTCTCATCTAAAACATCATTTAGAAAAGCTGTCATGACACCCAACCACCAGATATCGTAGTCATGGTATGTAGCCGTGGTAAGTAGGATCTGGATGGACTTAAGCATAGCCACTTGAAAAGGTTTCATCATTATCCACGCCTGGTCGATGACGAAAAGCTTTATCAAGTCTAGCTTTGAAAGTCTCAACTTTTCTATTTACACCAAGTAATCTTCTCAAGATATACTTGCTCCTGATGGGGATTTAACCCTTCAGATATAGCAACCAAAGTCCATACTTTGTTGGTGTATAAGGATCCCATCTCAGATCGCTAAGCATCCAGCCATTCTTACAGAGTCCCACTCCTGATGGCCAGTTCGAAACTAGTTGGGTCATCATCTCATGATGCAATCCTCGCTCCCACTGTCATCGAGAAACCGAAGTATCTCTCAGGTGGGTGAGGAACCCTACTAGATCGGCGGAGAGGCTGAGGTTCGTTGGTAACTATTGAATGCTTTGGTTCTTTCAAATCATCAGCTGCAATTTGTATAGCTGGAACATTTCCAGTGATACATAACAGACCTTGCCTCGAGCTTGTCCGGATTTTGCTTTTAAACATAGCCCGGACAACCCCAAATCTTAACTAACTTGAGATATGGGCTCTTCCCTTATCATATCAAATATGAAACGGTAGGCAACTGATTTGATTGGAACCCTATTCAATAGGTATGCAGCTTCTCAAGTGCATAACTCCCAAAAGGAAAAAGGTAACTCAGTAGTACTCATCATAGAGCACACCATATCATATAGGGTGTGATTGCTCCGCCCCGATATACCATCGTGCTATGGTGTATCCGGAGGAGTAATGCCGAGAGAGAATCTCATTCTCCTTTAGAATAGTCCAGGAATTCCGTGCTCAAGTATTCTCCTCCTTGATCTCATCAAAGGACATAATACTTATACCCGTATTGGTTCTCTACTTCTAACTTATATTCTGTGAATATCTCAAAAGGTTCGGACTTGTGTTTCAACAGGAACATATGTCTGAATCTTGAGAGATTATCAGAGAATGTAATGAAGTACAAAGAACCGGTCTTGGCATGTGTAGACAGGGGACCTTTATACATCAACATGTATTATCCCAAGAGTTCACTAACACTTTCTCTATTTCCAATAAACGGAGCTATGGTCATCTCATCTCTGTGACATGACTGGCAAGTTTCACAAGATATAAATTCAAACTAATTTAAATATGCATCTTTATGAAACTCTAGCTAGTCGGGTCGCATTGATATGACCTAGTCTACAATACCTCAAGAAGAATTCGTTCATTTCTGAAATCTTCCTCTTTTGTGTGTTCCGTATACTAAGAACTGTAATTTGATTTAGAACATTAATGCTTTTAGATAACGTGCCTGAACCGATCAACTTTTGATATAGGAAATGTTCAAAACATTATCCAACAATACAAAATTTTATCATTTCTTTACTAATAAAGAGACTGATATGATTTTGAATATCAGGTTCGGTATCTAACAACATTCGTTCAGAATCAATGTATTAGTAATACAGGGTGACAGTGACCAACAGACTTGGCTGCAACACTTGCCCCGTTTTCTGCCTCATGAAACTTATCACCCGTTCTCAGTTCTCTACCTTTCTGTAGCCCTATGTAACATATTACATATCTGGGATCCTGATCTGGTATCACATACCCAGGACGTAAACGATACTGAGAAACAGTTCTCTGTAATGAACACACCCGAAGATGATGCATCAGCATGCACTCTCTTCGTTTGGGCGGCACGGGAATTCTGGTAATCCCTAATTTCCTGCTCTGTCTTATAACAATTATAAGTTGGAGCGGGACCAACGTTCCCCAGCTCAGTATAACAATCAGGTTCGGTCAATATTCCGTATTATTATCTTGATTAATGCGTGATATGGTCGCTACCTGGAGAGAGAGAGAGAAGAAAACACTCAGCGTGCGCTCTTTCAAGAATAGATTGGTTATTATTTTATCTAATCAGGATGGCTCCCACTGCTTTTTATCAAATCTCCCTTCAAACCCTAAAAGGAAAGACTAGCCGGGATTAATTACACACTACAAGTTCGCCAATCTTTCAGCCAGGCCAGTGTCGGTACTTTGAGGGAGGTCCCCCGTGCTTTCGCACGAACCTAATTAATGTAAACCTCGTTTTCCCAGAGGCGTAACCCCGTTGACACCTTTCTAGACACCTACTTGATCGGCTAATTGTAATGTATAAAACTCTCCCAGGAGTAACTCTTACTCGCAGCGGGTATCGGGATCCAACTATCTCATAGAAGGTATGCAATCTCATTGCAAATTTCAACACTTGAAATTCCCGATAATATTTTGCCCCTAGCAGCTATATGACCTTAACATAGTCAACAAATCATAAGTGCCAGTCAAGTTCAACCCGTCATTTCCCGATTGAATTAAACCCACCCGCACGACCCTTAACATAGTCAACAAAGTCGCACGACTATCCTAATCCAATCACATCATATGCTTATGCAGATAAGCACTAATTAGCTACCGCACACTACGCCTTAACATAGTCAACAAACGTAGCACGAATACTAACTAGGACTTATCTGAAATGACGGAGGGCTACGACAGGTTTTTCTGAAAACCTATTGCGTAATGAACTTGATATCGTTGTAGAATCAAATGATTTTGAAATGGAGTGCTTTTGAGGCTTTTCTAGTTTTGCTAAAGGAGTCACTCCCGATGAAGGGATCGTCGGTCCTTTCTTCGTCGAATGAGGTGCGGGATATATCATATATATCACTGTGCAAAGTAAAAACACTTAAAAGCAATCAAAAGACAAACCGAGTGTGTAGCATCTGCCAATTATTGCTAAAGGAGTCACTCCCGGTGAAGGGATCTCGGTCCTTTCCTCATCGAATAAGGTGCAGGATATATCGTATATACCGCTGTGCAAAGCAAGAACTGTAGCTACCTGTTTTATTTTGAAATTCGATTCTACAACATCTTAGGTTTCTTTTATTTCATTAATCACATTAATGAAGTCCCATCATTTAAGTACGTAAACATCACAGATAAATACGACGTACACTTATGCCATCCGCATTCGCCTCGATGTCCCCTCGTGCACCGTTAGGTTAGGTAACTAACGGCAGAGCAGGGCTGGGCTAGCGCGGGTGTAAAACATAAGTAACGCCTATATAATATATCATATATACTATATATTGTATCTATCACAGAACATCACATGATCACATCACAGATATCGCAGCAGAAGAATCATATGAAATATTGGATATACTAGAACGTCCGTGTTTTCAATACGAGCCAGTATAAAACACGGATTCCACGGTCGCGATGAATAGCCAAACCCACACCCCTAGACCCCTACGAGAGCGGCAAGCAACCCTACCAATTCTGGAGTTAGGAGACCCGGACTCGACTCCTCGAGTTGGCCTCCCACTGGACCCCAGAACCCGGTTACTTGTGCCCTCCTCCTTGGGTCTATCCTAGTGCGGAAAAGTAAATAATATACAAAGGGTGACAACTTCCGCAACCTGGAAGTGCCCCAATAAAAGAATATTACATACAAGTTTTTACATGAATGAAAATGAAAAACACTCATCTCACATAAAAACCCCCGGCTATTCAAACACGACGATCCAATATAACATATCCAGTAACACATAACATCACATGTCATCAACGTAAGTAAATATGCGCATCCCAATTGTCGTTGACATATAGCAACGAAACCGGCGATATCACATATTACACTTACGGTCACAGAAAAGAAAGTGTAAAACTACAACAGTTGGAATCCGCAACCTGCATAGACATCGCATGCCTAATCAAATGAATTCTTTAGACATCGCATGCCTAACAATTATAAACCCCGCATTTTAGTCTCAAAATCGAAAACTCTTTTCAATATCAGGTCGGGCAATTCAACAGGATTCCCGACAATCTGATCGAATGCTCGTCGCAAACTTCAGTAGGCGGCCGCACCCCTAACGCCGTCGACGAAGTGCACCAAGGTGGAACACCGCTGCCGCCAGCATCCGAACGAATGCTTTCGGCGACGGGGTTCTCCTACAGTCACTTGGTCGGGGCAATGGAGTGAGGCTGTCTATTAAGTTTACCCGGCGAGTATCCGTGTACGCTACGTGATTGCGACGGACTTTTGATCACATCAAAATTCCGTGGCAACCGATCAAGTGAGACTAAACTTCTATGTTTATAACATTCATTCAGTTATCTCATAACTTCTTGTGAATTCCAATTATTGTATTACATTCCAGATAATTAGAAAATGTTAAACTTTCCGATCGAACAGTCAAACACCCAAGTTTTCCCGATACAGCTCAACACATGAAATAAGTCTAACAACATTAAGTTCGTGCCTCAGTACCAACGGTCCAGCCGTAGAAGGGTCAAGCCAACGCCTCACATGTGGCACGCCGTACTGCCCCAAACCCTAAGGTTCAAAGGGCAGTTCAAGACGGTCACATAATCGAGTTAAGGTTTGTTGTCTTCTAGAGGGTCCATCGCGTTACTTGCACTACTTAGAACGTCGTTAAACTACGGAAAAATCCAACACTTGGAAATTTCCCGACAGGGGAAAAGTTGGGTATTTATATCCGGTCGAACTTTTTAACATATTCTATAAATTACCCGGAAAGCCACACAGACAAAATTTGATAATCCGATCGAATATACGAATCCCCAAAATAACCCCAGAAAATTCAACTCTTGAATTAATTATTAAAAATTCCCAGGAAAACCAGAACCACAAAATAGGAGTTACTGTGCAAATAAAATGGGGCAAAGAGACAATTAGGCCGCGGAACCGCAGCACGAGCCAAGCTCGTGCCGCGGAACCGCGGCTGTTTAATGGAATTGGGTCATAAAACTTCACCGTAACTCTTAGATATCCCTGCTGGTTTTTCTGCATATTTTTAATCTGAAAAAAACCACGTTTTTAGAAAAAGTACAGAGAGCATGGAAATTTTGGGGTTTCGGTTCGTTCGGACTTCAAACTCCGTCTAGACTTCGCCTAAGGCTCTAACTAGGCTCTGATACCACTGTAGGGTTCCTAGGCACCCTAATGAGGTCTCACATGGCATCAACCATGCCAATTTAAAATTTAAACGGTGCCGAGAAACCCTAGAACGGATCGTTGGCTAGAAATCTAGGCGAAAAAGCGAGCTAGTTTACAACTAAACTATAAGATAACGGAAATACAACCTTTGTAGATCCGGTGCTCCACCTCCAAAGCTCCGCAACGAAGTCCCCTCGCTGTCCAAAACAAATCCCGGGCTCTAGCGTCGGCTTCATCGGAGAATAGGCGAGCTAGGTCGTCGATGTCCATGCCGAAGATGATCTACGTCGAGGCATCACTAGATCAAGCTCTCACTTCACTAAGTCAAGAAACTTGTGAAGAAAACACACTCTACTACTTGGCAAGAGGTAGAGGATGAAGAAATAGGAAGTGGGTAGACTTTAGAATTGGATTTCTCACTTGTTTTCATCAATCACCATTGATGAAGCAAGCTTCTTCAAGGAAGAAGAAGATGAAGAAGATGAATATTGTTATGATAAGTTAATTCCAAAATAGAAAATAAAAGGAATGCTTATCATAATCTAACCATGGTGAAGTGTAGAGAATCAACTAGGGTTGAGTGGAGTGGTTAGGGTTAAGCATGAGACAAAATGGTGACTAAGTCAAAGCTTCATGAAGCTTCAACGTGCAAGTCCAAAATTAGCCACCATTTCATTTCTTTATGCTTAATATTTTTCCAAAATAAATAAATGGATAAATAATGGATAAAACAAAACCCTAATTTCCAACTTAACCATGGTTTAATTCTTTACACTTAACCAAAAAGCATGCATCATCAAACATGATACAATCATGTGTACAAAAGTATATCACATATACAATGTGCACAAACCAAGTGAGAAAATCCGTTTAAAGTGAACCAATACTAGTTAGTGCAAAGTAATATATCAAATATATAATTATGCATTAAATCATTAAATCAACACTTGATTCAATGATCCGGTCATGTCGCACACAACCGACTAGTATTCAATGTATCGGCTTATCGAATCAATATTTGATTCGAAAACTAGGTTATATCGCATACAACCATTCGATACATTCATCGCGAGAATAGAATACGGTATCACATACACGCATTATTCTCGGTCCCGCACATATCTCATATGCGCTCCTATTTCGTTTCGCTTGAGCCAGGAAACCTCTGTGTAGGACTCTAAAGACTCGTCAATACGCCGGCAGCAGGTGATGATCATATCAAGCACCCACAAGCCGCAAGCGGTCTGCTAAACGTAACGGCCACCCGGGTATTGAGCGATCAGAAGATCGACGAGCAAGCCCGCTCACACTCCAGTGAATCCAACCAGTAACACTACCGTACAGTCCGGTCTGATCGTCTGATATGTCGCATATCTCGCCTAGGGGTGGTAAACGTCAGACCCCAATAGCTCGATAAGTCGTGTCGATATGAGGTCTATAACACTTCGAGAAACTACTGGTAACACTTACCAGTAAATCTCAGCAACCCTGGCCAGGGATTTCCTGTTATAGCCAATCGAACACAGCGCAACATCAACCCCCTATACCGGGAGAGACGAATCCCCTCCTATCGCTCATTGCCTCCATGTGACTCGGGACTGTACCCAAAAACCACCGTTTTGCACGCCCTCTTGGACGTGGTAAGATGGAAATCAAAGCACAGTGGGAACCACACAAGACTCTATGACGATCTCGGGTCAACAGACTACTCTGTACCAGTGTCACCAGAGAACTGCCATCTGACGTGAGGTATAATACCATCTGGGAGTTCTCGGCGAGTCCGTCCAGTGTACCCAGTCTCTACTGAGCACCCGTATATCATCTCTGATGTCAAACACCAATGGATATGGGATCATCCATCGCCCATCTGTATGGGTCGAGAAGGTACACGCTAGTCTACTCTGGTATATCGATGCCCCGTCTCGATACACCCTCGACTAGGGACTTTGAAGGATGTACTTATGGACTACCATGTCCCCACTAGTATGATCCGCATCATAGTCCAGGTACTTAAGTATACATCCTAAGGGATTTACCAACATGTAATAGAGAGACAATCAGTGTACACGTTAAGGTAAAGTTCAACCAGATAGCATACTATCATGTCGAGAAAGAAAGTCCTCACTATATATGTCCCAGCATCCACTACAATATACATCCTATGTATAGTAATGGCCTCTAGGGCATATATATAACTAACAGTATGAACTAAAAAAGCAATCAAAAGACAAAACCGTGTGGGTTGTAGCATCTGCCAATTTTGCTAAAGAGGTCACTCCCGGTGAAGGGATCTCGGCTCTTTCCTTATCGAATAAGGTGCTGGATATTCTACAAGGAATACCGCTATGCAAAGCAACAACTAGAGCTACCAGTTTTTAAAACAAGATTCTACAACATCTTTAGGTTTCTTTTATTTCATTAATCTTATTAATTAAGTCCCATCAATTATGCTTCTTAAGCATCAAATAAGAAACGAAAGCAGCAATAGTTATTATATATCATATATATAATATAAGCATTCGTCTCAGAATATGAAGTGATCACATCACAGAATATCAGGAGCAGAAGAACACATATGAAATATTGGATATACTAGGAATTCCGTGTTTTAAATTAAGCCAATAAAAAATGCGGATTCCACGGTCGTGATGAATAGCCAAACCCACATCCCTAGATCCCTACGAGAGTGGCAAGCAACCCTACCAATTCTAGAGTTAGGAGACCCGGTCTCGACTCCTCGAGATGGTCTCCCACTGGACCCTAGAACCCGGTTACTTGTGTTCTCCTCCTTGGGTCTATCCTAGTGTGGAAAAGTAAATAATATACATCAATGGTGACATCATCCTCAACCCGGAAGTGCCCCAATAAAAGAATATTACATATAAGTTTTTATATGAATGAAAATGAAAAACTCTCATCTCACATAAAAAAAAAACCCGGTTATTCAAAACACAACGATCCAATATAACATATCACAGCAACACATAACATCACATGTCATCAACGTAAGTAAATATGCGTATCCTAATTGTCGTTGACATATAGTATCGAAACCGGCGATACAACACATATTACACTTACGGTCACAGAAAAGAAAGTGAAAAAGTACGACAATTGGAATCCGCAACCACCTTAGACATCATAAGCCCAATGTATCATATGCTTTGGATTTCATGCCCAACCAATTGAATTCCTTAAACATCACATGCCTAACAATTATAAACCCCGCATTTTAGTCTCGATATTGGAAACACTTTCCAATAACCAGTCGGGTAATTCAACAAGATTCCCGATAACCTGATCGAATGCTCGTCGGAAACTTTAGTAGACGGCCGCACTCCCGATGCCGTCGACGAAGTGCACTTAGGCGGAACACCGCGGCCGCGAGCACCCTAACGGATGCTTTTGGCGATAGGGTTCTCCTACAGTCACTTGGTCGGGGCTATGGGGCATGGCTATCTAGTAAAGTTACCCAGCGAGTACCCGCGTACACTATGTGATTGCGACGGACTTTTGATCTACATCAAAATTCCGTGGCAACCGATCAAATGAGACTAAATTGCTAGATTTATAAAATTCAAACTAGTTATCACATAACTAATCATTGTGGATTCTAAATATTGTATCACAATCACAGATAGCTAGACGATGTTAAACTTTTCGATCGAATAAACAAACACCAAAAATTTCCAAAAGAGCTCAACACTTGAGCGGAGTTTAAAAAGTACACAGAACATGCCACAACACATATGGACCAACCGTAGAAGGGCCAACCCTTGCCTCACCTATGGCGCTGCGGAACTACTACAAACCCTAGGGTTTGGTAGCGGTTCCGACGGTCACAGAATCGAGTTAGGGTTTCTTTCTTCTAGAGGGTCCACAAAATCACCTGCATGATTTTCTGAAGATTTTAAACTTGGAAAAATCCAACTCTTGGAAAATTTCCAGCGAGGGAAAATATAGGTTCTTGATATCCGTTCGAACTTTTTAACGTCGTCTACATAACCCGAAAAGATGTTAGAATTACGATTACGAAACACTCAGAATTTCCTTTGCACAAAGATAACATCACATGCAAATTTAGCAAAAACAAGCAACACCTGAAATACCAAAACCCAGAGACTGGAACACAGGAAAAATTTGAAGCAAAAAAGCCCCAACAAAACCGGTGAGCTCGGAAATTATAGCCTTGTGGCCGGCCAAAATTCGATGGGGAGGGGTTAAATTTCTATTGTGTTCATGTTACATCTCATATAACATTCTGCAGTTGCTTAAAAAAATTTTGACACTTTAAAAATTTCGACAAAAACTAGATTTTTATTTCGTGTATTTCGGAGTTGTTTCGGTTTCGTAATTCTACAAATATTGTCTAATTCTCTAGCTTGTCTCTGATACCACTGCATGGTTCCCTAGGACGACAGCAAGGTTTCGGGAGGCATCGTCCATGCCAATTTCAAAAATTTGCCGTACTAAAGAACCCTAACCTAGAATCTTAACTAGAGATTTAGACGAAACAACAATGTAAACAACTTTACATCTAAGTGAATGAGAAATACAACCTTTGTATACCGGTCCTTCACTTCTAAAGCTCCGTGTAGTAGTCCCTTTGCTCCAAGTAATGAACACCCGAATTCTAGTAAGGGTTCACATGAAGAAATGAACAAGCTTGCTCGAAGTCTTCGAGGCCGAAGATGATCTACGTCGAGGAGACTCAAGCTCATACTACATCTTCACTAATGGTAGATTAGTGAAGCAAAAACCCTAAACTAAATGGCTAATATAGTATAGGATGATGAAGTAGGAATTTTTCTCGCTTTAGATTTATTTTTCTCACAATATTTTTTCACTTTGAGAAAAGCTAGCAAGCTTTCTCTAGATGAAGAAGAAGATGAAGTAGAGATGAGAATGAAACTGATGAGGTGAGAATAGCAACCATGGGTGAGTTAGTATCATATACTAACTTATGTAGAGACTAAACTATGGCTAACAATTATGGTTAGGTTAATAAATATCTACAGGTAAAGCAAAATTAGTGGACTTGGTCAATAGTTCCACAAGCTTCTACAAGCTTCAACCATGTGACTAATTACCAACTAATTTGAATTACTTTAAATAAATAAAACCCATTATTATTATAAGCATGGTGTGAGTCTCATACACCCATGTAGCATGTGGCATCAAGCATGACACAAAATAATGTACAATAATATATATCACATATATACTAAGTGTACACAAGTGAGAAAAAGAAATCTTTAAGTGAGCTAATATTAGTTAATGTAATTCAATATATCAAATATATAAATATACATTAAATTATTAAATCAACACTTGATTTAATAATCCGACTATATCACATACAACCGGCTAATATCAAATGTAACAACTTATCGAATCAATACTTGATCCGATAACCCGGCTATATCACATATAACCGACCGATATCACATATCGCGAGAATAGAATGCGGTATCACATATGTGCTCCTATTTCATTTCGCATGAACCAGGAAACCTCTGTGTAGGACTCTAAAGACTCGTCAATACGCCGGCAGTAGGTGATGATCATATCAAACACCCATAAGCTGCAAGCGGTCTTCTAAACGTAACGACCACCCGTGTATTGAGCGATCAGAAGATTAACAAGCAAGCCTGCTCATACTCCTGCGAATCCAATCAGTAACACTACCATACAGTCCGGTCTTTTCGTCTGATATGTCGCATATCACAGCCTGAGGTGGTAAAACGTCAGACCCCAATAGCCTGATAAGTCATGCCGATGTAATGTCCATAACGGTTCGAGAAACTACTGATAACACTTACAAGTATATCTCAGCAACCCTGGCCAGGGATTTCCTGTTATGGCCAATCGAGCATAGCGCAACATCAACCCCCAATACCGGGAGAGACGAAATCCCCTCCTATCGCTTATTGCCTCCATGTGACTCGGGACTGTACCCAAAAACCACCGTTTTGCACGATCTCTTGAACGTGGTAAGGTGGAAATCAAAGCACGGTGGGAATCATACAAGACTCTATGACGATCTCGGGTCGACAGACTAACCTATTCCAGTGTCACCAGAGAACTGCTATCTGACGATAGGTATAATACCATCTAGAAGTTCTCGGCGAGTTCGTTCAGTGTACCTAGTCTCCACTGAGCACCCGTATACCATCTCTGATGTCAAACACCAATGGATATGGGATCATCCATCGCCCATCATATAGGTCGAGAAGCGTATACGCTAGTCTACTCTGGAATATCGATACCCCGTCTCGATACTCCCATGACTAGGAATATTTGAAGGATGTACTTACCGACTATCTCTGCCCCACTAGTATGATCTGCATCATAATCCTGGTAGTCAAGTACTCATCCTAAGGGCTTTACCAACATGTAATAGAGAGACAATAAGTGTACATGTTAAGATAAAGTGCTACAAGATAACAGACTATCATGTCGAGCAAGAAAGTTCTCCCTATATATGTCCAAGCATCCACAATATACATCACATGTACAGTAATGGCCTCTAGGGCATACATATAACTAACAGAAGCCCACTTGTACTGGAAATCATCGAAGGGATGCTGAAACTGCATCCCAAACCGAAAACCGTCGACAAAGGGCAAAATCCCCAAGTCAAGCCTTTAAAGTTTTCGAAGAAAAAGAAGAAGACCAAGAAGCCTGCACAGCCTAAAGAGTACGACGACAAATGCACAGACCTAAAAAGGTACATTGATGCGTTGGAGGAGTACAACCGGAAGGTGCGGACAGCAGTCACCCTCGAAGATTTCCTCAAGCATATTCTTGAGAACGAAGAGAGTGACAACGATGAGGAAAATGACTCATCAGAAACCGAAGACTATGTACCAAGTTTCCAGATGGTTTCCCATTCATCGTTAAATGACGAAGAAGCCCCTTCAGCATCATAAAATAACGTAGAGGAACTGGGAGCAGGATCGGCGCCAAAATCCCCGGAACTGTCGGAAGACCCAATCGATAGGCTTTTAAACGAAGCCTTTCGAAAAAGCAAAGCTGACCGAGAACGCATAACCGCCATATACGAAAAGGCTAAGCGTCAGTGTCAATATGAAGAAGCTGTGGCAAAGAGGAGTCATAAAGTACTCCGAACAGACTAAAGCACACCTGTGGCAAACAAGAGCAGAATCAAGACAGAGAAGCGGTTCGCTAAAGCCCTGTAAGTGGGAATGAAGATGTCACCTCTCAAAGAAAACACGTCCGGGGTCATAAGCCTCAATGAAGAGGACTCATATCCGAACTACTGCCTATATCATCGGCAGGTTACTCATCCCACCGAATAATGCAATGCCTTCAAGAAGTGGTGTCAAGGATACGTTGCCCATCAACAACACTTCAAGAGGATGAAGCGTGAAGCTCGTAGACAGCAAAAAAGTGCGACGAATGCGCATGAGAAAATGACTGGCAACTGTCATATGGTTGATACCAGTTCGGAAAAGGAAAAACTCCAAGTTCTTACCTTCAGAAGTGATTCTAAGAAAGAAACAGCCCTCGACCCTCTCTTCAAGCATTCCACCTCCGAAAAGGAAGAGGAGGAGAAGAACTGCGAGAATATTCAGCTGCGTAGCCACACGCTGCGTGAAAAGAATCTCGGACCTACAAACAAAGGTTCGAGCAAAAGAGACAAAGGGAAAGAGAAAATCCTTGAGGAAATTGCCCTCGATGATCGAGTTTTCAAAGAGCTCGCAGCTAAGGACCCGCCTAAGAAAAATAAGGTGGATTACAATGTCTTAGCACATCTGAGGAAAATGTTCTCGCAATTGAGGATACTGGATGCTCTCCTCCTGTCCAAAGAGGCACGAGATTCCCTGATCAAGGCATTGCAATAGCCTGGTCAATTCCAAGCTTTCTTACCTGAAGAAAAGATAAAGGACGAGCTGGCAGAGGTTCACACAGCTGACATCACATTCAGCGATGAAGGTCTCCTCCTCGGAACGTGCGAGCACAACTGTCCTCTATACGTCACTGGGTATTGCCATGACATCAAGATAGGCAAAATCCTTATCGAAAACTGATCCCCCGTCAACCTTCTCAACGTGAAAGTGCTGAAAGAGATCTACATGAACTTTAAACACTTATCCCGAGACAAAATTACCATCTCCGGGTTCAACTCACAGTCGTCACGGACGCTGGGGTCCGTAATACTGACGTTACACTTTGGATTACTCGTCACTGACATCAAATTTCACATCATTGATGCCAAGACTTGCTATAACGCTTTTCTCGGCAGGCCCTGGCTGCATGAGTACAACGTCATCCCTTTTACACAACATCAATGTATGAAGTATTTCAAAGACGGTTTGGAATACACTGTCACGTGGGAGCTAAACCTGTTCTCGGTAAACGAAGTCCGGAAATATGAAGACGCAAAGTACTTCCTACCAGACTTCAAAGATACGGAGAGGTGTCATAAGACGGAGGATAAACGGAAGCCCGTCCCTACCATCCCAATCTTTGGGAGCGACACCGAGGAAGATGAAGAAATAGTCTACTCGGGACAATCCCAAGGCAACAGGCCTAGACCATCTACTCCTATTTTGGTCTTTGGCAGTGACTATAAGGACGAGGCCAACGCCGTGTTCTCCGTTCGTCCGTCAGTGCAAACTCTCGATGAAGCAGATCAGAGCCTGCAAATCACAATGGTCCCGCCTCGGCATTACAAGGAACTTGATGCGCTCGACACATACAGCGTACAGGAACTATAGACTTTCTACGTGCCTCTCAGGCGAAGAGGTGAAAAGGCGATCCTCTTCTACCAATCTACGGAGACCAGAGTAGAGAAAGAAGTCTGGCACGATGCTGATTTTGCTCGACAGGCTTCAACCAATCCGTCTGCCAAGATACTACGCGGAGGGATTGAAAAGGCTATTAAGATGCCAAGGTGTACCCATTAAACAGACTGTTCGGCAAGCCCATTTTTACAAAAGGATATCCCTGGGACCCAGCGAAAGATGCCCAACGGGAAGATGGAAACAATCGGGCTCGGATGCGTTCGGTCTGAGAAACGGGAATGATTCTACAGCTGCCGCGTCACAAACAGCTCTGGTGAAGAAGAGAACGCTCTTCCAAATATCCGTGACATTGAAACAGAGAAAAATCCCCCTCTAAGAATTTCAAATACATCGTTCGAAGAACAAGTTGACAAGCTAATACAAGAAGCTTGTCAAAAGATTCGGGACGACCATTGCCGCGAAATGGCTATCTATGAAAAGGCTAGGACGCAACGTCTCAAGCAACAATCTGCGGAGAAAGAAGAATGTAATGTCTGTCATCCCCAGCCCGCTGTACGTCCTCATGACAAAAGAAAATCCCTAAATAGAGGCAAAAACAATGTGAAGAACACGAATAGCGTGTAAAAACAGCGAAGCGGATTCAAGAAGTCGTATAGTCAAGGAAAAGTCAGCTGGAACCCGTCTTTTATGAGTAAGATGGGTCGGGAATACTCTTTCCCTCAAGACAAGACAAGGAAAATATTCAACCTTGACATGAGGTATCAAATGGTAATGCTCTCGAAGTCTCGGCACCCCGAACAAATGAACGAGGTCCATTACCTGGATTATTGCTTCTATCACCAAGCAATAGGACATCCCCTTGAAGATTGTTTCACCGTCAAAGACTGGGTTGAAAACCAGTATCAACAAGGCAGGTTTACTTTATCCGACAGCTGGAGGGTAACCCCACCACAAAAGCATGAGCCAAAGAAAACCTATATCGCAAAGATAGGACCAGCCCAGCATCAAGAATGGAAGCAGACTCATACCTGCTATATGATAACACTTTTAGAAGGGGAAGGGCATGAGGCTATAGATGACCTTTTCAAATGCTTCATAAATGAAGACGAGGATGAGATGATCTCAGAATTTCCACCGGCACCAAAAGAGCTGGAAGACGGGATACACACGGTGGACAACCTAAGGAAAATTGACTTAGTAATGGAAAAAGATCAGAGGCCAACGTTCGTCAGTGAACTGCTATCTAGAAAATAGGTAGCCACGTTAAAGGCGTGCTCATGCAATATAAAGACTGCTTCGCATGCAATTATGCCGAGATGCCGGGATTAGATCAAAAACCAGCAGTACATAAACTGGCCATATCGCCGGACATCAAGCCAGTCAAGCAAGCGCCAAGAAGAACGCGTCTCGAACTCGAGATGAGTATCAACGCCGAAGTTAAGAAACTAATTGACTCCGGCTTCATCCGATAAGTTCAATATCCTGACCGGATCGTATCTTCGTTCCGGTGATGAAGAAAAATGGGACGGTACGCATTTGCGTAGACTTTCGGGACCTCAACAAAGCTTGCCCGAAGGATGATTTCCCAGTATCTGTTACCGAGCTGATGATCGATAACACGTATACCCATGAGGTCTTCTCCTTTATGGATGGATCTTCAGGGTACAACCAAATAAAAATGCATCCTGAAAACCAAAGACATACCGCTTTCTGGACTCCGTTGGGTATATTTTGCTACAAGGTGATGCCCTTCGGTCTGAAGAATGCCGGCGCTACCTACTAGAGGGCCATGTCAAAGATCCTTGATGACCTCATTCATGAGATTGTTGATTGCTACATCAACGACCTTGTGGTGAAAAGCAAATCATATGAGGAACATTGGGAGCATCTAAATATAGTGTTCCAACGTCTTCGGAAATACAATCTGAAGATGAATCCTCTCAAATGTGCGTTTGGAGTCTCCTCGGGAAAATTCCTGGTATTCATCATACGGCACCGGGTTATTGAAATTGACCCTTCGATGATTAAAGTGATTATGGGAATGCCCACGCCAAGGACTCTCAAGCAGTTGCGATCCCTTCAAGGAAAACTCGCATATATCCGGCGGTTCATAGCCAACCTCTCCGGAAAATGCTGTCCCTACAGTCATCTCATGAAGAAGGGGACCCCATTCGTCTGGGATCAAGAGTGCTAAAATGCGCTAGACGAGATTAAGCAGTACCTGCAAAATCCACCAGTACTGACCGTTCCGGTTGGAGGAAGGCCCCTCATCCTATACACAACGGCCCTTGAAGGTTCTCTGGGTGCGCTATGGGCGCAAGAAAACGATCAGGGAAAGGAGAGAGCTTTGTACCATTTGAGTCGGGTTCTCCTGGGTGCAGAAAACAACTACTCTCCCATCAAAAAGCATTGCCTGACATTGATCTTCACGATAACGAAGCTTAGGCATTACGCTTTGGTGCATGAGGTCCATCTCATATCAAAGGTGGATCCTCTCAAATATCTAATGTTGAATTCCATATTAATGAGAAGGCTCGCCAAATGGGCCCTCCTCCTGATAGAGTTCTCGATAACATATCGGCCTCTCAAAGCAGTGAAAGGCCAGGCCATTACCGACTTTCTTGCAGAGTATCCGATACCAGCCGATTCCCTCTAAATTGTGAGTTGCCGGATGAACATGCGTTCGACACAATCGAAGGAGAGAAGGAAGAAAATGATTCCCAATAGGAACTTTACTTCGATGGAGCATCGTCCATAAAGAGGCGAAAGCAAAACACCTCATAATCAAAGCCGGGGTGGGCCTTATCTTCATGACTCCACAAGGAGGGATACTGCGCTACGCTCTCTCCTTAACGGAGATAAGGACTAATAACGAAGCTGAATATAAAGATTTGATAGCAGGTCTCGAGATCATCGTCGATATGGGAATCAAAGACCTCCTTATATATGGAGACTTCCAGCTGATCGTTAGCCAAGTAAATGGCGACTATCAGACGTGCAAGCCAGAGCTGATAACGTACGGCAAAAGAGTGCAGCAACTGCTGACACAAATCCCCTCCTACATCCTGGAGAGTATACTACGTGCAGAAAATAGTAAGACGGATGCATTGGCCAAGCTGGCCAAGGAATTGGCCGACGAAGACCTCAATGACGTAAGGATCGTCATACAAAGCCGCAAGGTTCTTGCGCCAGCAGGAATATCTTCGGAGGACTTAACAGAGCCATCTGAAGGAAAAGAAATGACCAAACAAGTAGCCCTCTAAATAGAGGATTAAGAAAAGATCAAAGATTGGAGGGAAGTCTTCATAGACTACTTCAAATCCCAACGAACGCCCAAAATTCCGTCATCTAGACATTAGCTCATGAAACGAGCTCTGTCTTTTGCCTTCATCAATAATACTCTATACAAGAATTGTTCGACTGCCTGTGGCTAAGATGCTTGGGAACAGAAGAAGCAAACGGAGTCGTCCAAGAAACTCATGACGGACTCTGCGGTTCTCATCAAGGTAGGCCAAAAATGAAGCTGAAGATCAAAAGAATGGGTTATTATTGGCCCATAATGATTCAGGATTGCCTCAAATATGCGAAGTAGTGTCACTCATGCCAAATTCACGGGGGCTTCATCCACCAGCATCCAAACCCGCTATACCCAACAGTAGCTAGCTGGCCATTCGAAATGTGGGGAACCGATATAATCGGCCTCATTGATCAAGCATCATCCAAAGGACATCGGTTCATATTGGCAACGACCGATTACTTTTCTAAGTGGGCAGAAGTAGTACCACTAAAGGAGGTGAAGACGGAGATTATCCTCCATTTCTTCAAAACCCATGTCATCTACCGGTTCGGCACCCCGTGACGGATAATCTCGGATAATGGACCAACCTACAGGAGCCATAAAATCAGTCGCTTCGCACAGCAGTATAAAATAGATTGGAGATACTCTTCGGTCTACAATCCTCATGCCAACGGTCTAGCTGAAGCTTTCAATAAGACCCTGATGAAGATTATAAAGAAAACGGTGTCCAGAAATAAAAAAGGCTGCATGAAGCTCTCTGGGCGTACCGAACGACGTTCAAAACAGCAACGAATACACCACCATACACGTTGGTATTCAGCACGGAAGTAGTGCCTCCCCTGGAAGTGGAACTCCCTTCTCTACGAGTAGCGGTTCGATATGAGCCGACTGATGAAGAAAATGCTCATCTCCGGCTTGAAGAGCTCGACGCCCTCGACGAAACTCGCCTTATAGCGCAGGAAAACCTGGAAGCTTATAAGGAAAGAATGACGCGGTCATATGAAAAACTGACTAGGCCGAGAACATTCTGCCAAGGCAAACTCGTGCTAGTCGTCAAAAGACTTATGATCCTCAACCGTGCAAAACAGGGGAAATTCGAGCCGGACTATGAAGGCCCGAACATCATAGACAAGGTCTACCAAGGTGGATCCTACCTGCTCATAGATATCATGGCGAAAGACCCTTCTGGACAATAAACGGCCGATTCCTCAAAAAATACAATACTTGACGAGTCATGACTTAGGTTAATGATAGATGACGACGCTTGTGTCCACTCGTTATCTTTCTGAATCAAAAACTCTGAATAGTATGTAAAGAAAATCGGTCGCCTCAAATATGGCGACATCAGACCGAGATGTCCTTAAACTAAAACTTCGTCTCAAAAAACAACGGCGATACTGGACCGAGATGTCCTTAAACTAGAACCTCGCCTCAAATATGGCAACATCGGACCGAGAGGTCCTTAAACTATAGCTTCGTCCCCAAAATGGCGATAATGGACCGGAATGTCCCTAAACTAGCACATCGCCTCCAAAATGGAAATCTCCACTCTTGAGATCTATATTGCAATCGAAGCCTCAACGGCGAGGGTTGCAACTCAAGTCCTATCGGCTACACAGCTACTTCAGCAGTGAAGTCACCCCCAAGTCCCGCTGACAAACAGATGGGTCATGAAAAAAGGAAAAAAAATGGTACGTTCA
This sequence comes from Agapanthus africanus, assembly GCA_030015575.1. NCBI lineage: Eukaryota > Viridiplantae > Streptophyta > Magnoliopsida > Asparagales > Amaryllidaceae > Agapanthus > Agapanthus africanus. Next base: position 127,839,007 of record CM057340.1, on the reverse strand, counting down.
CAAGAAAAATGGGCACGGATGAAAACCCGAGAGGGCGCCGTGAGTAAAAACAGCAGGACTGCCAGCGAGTTTGTGAAAACCTGAAAGGGCGCAATCTCACAATAAGAAAACGGTACGTCCACAAGCGAAATGGGCATGGATGAAAACCCGAGAAGGCGCCGTGAGTAAAAACTGCAGGACTGCTGGCTAGTTTGTGAAAACCTGAAAGGGCGCAATCTCGTAAAACAAGATTAGTATCGTAAGGAGAATTTCCCCCATGAGACCCTCACGGCTCATAGGGTTCAAAAGCCTTAATCTACGGGGATCTAAACCTGCTCTTAAGCCCTCATATTCCCTAACATGCCCTACAAGTGGTCCAATATTGACCTTTGTATACAATCCACGGGCATAAATAAACACTCTCTCACCAAGTTCCACCAACGACAAGAAATATCCCCATATGGTGAACGACACTTGTAAGTCCTCTCGACTTATGAGGAGAAAATGGTTTTGTAAGATCCTTACGACTTGCAAGAGAAAATACCACTTAGGAGTCCTCACGACTTCTAAGGAGAACATACACCTACGAGATCCTCACGACTCGTAGGGAGAAATACCTTTCTGAGACCTTTACGTCTCATAAAGTCAAAAAGCCTTAGTCGACAGGATCCTAACCCTATTTGCGAAGCCATCTTTTTTCAAATCGACAAAGGTAAATGATGATTTGCTCCTGGCAATATTCCAGTTGTAGCGATACAGATGCCTAAACAGGTGTCAAACTCTAAGTCCTTTTACGGTAAATGATGGTTCGCTCCTGACAACATTCCAGTCGTAGCGATGCTGATGCCAAGGTTGGGATCAGATCCCAAACTCTCAATAAAAACAGCAGCGAGTAGTAAACAAAAAATTTGCATATAAAAATAGCCGAAATAATGGGGCAACTCGTAATAAAAACCAGCGAGCAAAAAAATATGCATATAAAAACAGCCGAAATGATTGGGCACCGCGAAAAATAGCCGAAATGATGGGGCAATCGCGACTTTCGCGACATAAAAACTGAAAAGATAGAGCATCACGGAAAGTAATAAAAAATCGAAAATGAAACTTTTCTGCCCTGCAGGTGAGTCTACACCGACCCCTGTATACAATCCATGTGCACAAATGAAAAAGGAAACCATGTTTTCCCACCAGGCACCGTCAAAGGGATAACCAGATCTTGATGGCAACATCTACAGCTTAGAGATCAGCCTGACATTCCTTCTCAGTGCAGACGCGACGTCAACAAAGACCCAAGGGTCGAACAAAAAAAGGAGCCATGGCAAATTCCTCGCTCCAAGTCTTGACGCTTCATATACAACCTAGAGACCATCCCGACGTTCCCTTTCATCCCATCAGGGTGTAGACACGAAGTCAATAAAATCTCCAACGAGCCAAATTAAAATGGAGCAATGGCAAACTCCTAGCTCCAAGTCTTGACGGTTCATATATAACTTAAAGACTACTCCGGCGTTCCTTCTCATTCCATCAGGGTGCAGACGTGACGTTAACAAAATCTCCAACGAGCTAAATAAAATTGGAGCAAAGGCATATTCCCAGCTTCGGACTTCAACTGCAATACATACAGCATAGAGGTCCTACAGATGTCTACCATACTTCAGCAAAGAAACGGTATGGCATCGTCAAAACAAAAAATCGGGTCTCGACGGCAACTTATATAAAACCTAAGAGACTATCGGAGATCATCCCACACCAGCGTGGAGTTGTTATGACTCATCGGGGCTCTAAATTTAGCCTAACCTCAAGTAAAAAGCGACATGGCAAATTCCTAATGCTTGCCCTTCCGATGGTCATATAGCCTAAGGAGATTACTTGAAGATGTCTTGTTCAGCCCCCGAAGGGATCAAAGACACGACAGTCGCGGGACTACTCGAACAACGACTTAAAGACCGCATATCGAGGAATACATTAGCCAACGCGACGGTACCACGGACCAAAGCCCTAGTACCACAAAACCTAATGGACCTCTGTCGCAAAGAATGGAGGTTATCTATATACAACGTTAGGACAAGTTTTCCTGTAAACTCCAGGGAGTAAACTAAACAAACTCCGAAATGAGTACATAACCTAGAGACTCTGAAATGAGTGAATAAACTACAAACTCTGAAATGAGTACATAAACTAGAAACTCCGGAATGAGTGAATAAACTACAAACTTCGAAATGAGTACGTAAACTAGCAACTCCGAAACGAGTGAATAAACTACAAACTCCGAGATGAGTACATAAACTACTTTATGTCAAGTCAAGACAGAAAGGCGCAAGTATGAAATGAAATATGTATTTTATTCATAAATCAAAATGAATACAAGATACAAAAGAACAAAAGAAGAAAATATACAGCGACAAAAATTTGTAAGCTGGTGTGCGGTTCAATATGCCAGCAAGTTCTTCATTCTTTCGCCGGACTTCCGCTTCAAGCTCTATCAACGTCGCGAGCTGAGTCTCTGTCTGTGCCTGTTGGTTCTGATATAAAGAAAATCGACTTTCAAGCTCGTTCTCGGCAGCTTTATGGCCTCGACCATCTCGCGTGTAAAAATAACGGCTTTATCAAGAGCCACCACCTTCGTAATGGCCTCCTGAAGAACTCGCCAAATTTCATAAGCACGAGTAGTCTTGGCGGTGAGTTAGGCTTGAAGTTGCCCTAAAGCTTTGGAAGCCAGTTCCCTCGCCGAAAACTTCCGGTTGAGCCACTTCCCACATGACTGTAGATTGGCTGCACATCGGTCGATCCATCCACGCAGGCTGGTCTTTACAGACAAGATGTCAGAAGGAAGGCTTACGCATTCAATCCCAAGTAGGCAGGCCTCCACTCGACGGCAATACTCGACCCAAGTATGCACCAGTGCCTCGTCATGATAAGTGGCAAGAACAGACAAAAAAGCGTTTCTTTCAACAGCGAATTCTTCGGCCGTGACAGAATTACCAGCACGAAGATCTTCGATGAGAATCGCCAGTGAATGAAAGCTCTGTTTTGCCATCCACTCATACGCACATCGAGCGTAAGGTCCTGATGGCATGGAGATCCGGGATTCCAAGGGGGTCAGGATTGGAAAAGCTGTAAGCATACATGGATGGTTAGTTGCTAAACATAGAACAAGTAAAATAACGCCAATGCTAAAGTATCGCTTACCTATGGAAGGCGGGATTGAGAAATCCCCAGGTCCGTCAAGAATTTTGACTTCGTTGTCAGCTTCTAGGACTGCGGTTTAAATAGAAGGCGCATCGGCATCATTATGAAAATATAAAACGAGAAGGCAAAAGAGTACCAACCCTGGCCAGAATAAAGGACTATGCTTTATGGAGGTATCGCTTGCGGGGCCGCCATGTCAAGTAAACGCTGGAAGGTTTTCCTTGGAGAAAGGTCCACAATATAAGATGCAAACTCCTGCAATTCTGAGGGAAGGAAAGGTTCATATATATAGAGGGGTCGTTAAAAAAATGTAGATCTATAAGATTATCTTCGATACTTCGCCCTTCCTGAACTGGAAGGATGGAAGCTTCGGCAACCTCATGTACACCCTTAGGTGCGTCACTGGAGATATTTATGAAGTCTATGGCCGGTGCGGCAGCTTCCAATAGAGGGACCAAAGCTACCACTAAAGGCTTCAAGGCAGCGACAGCAGCTTCGACAATCTCCTCTACACCCTTCGGTGCATCATTAGAGATATCCATGGGATCTATTACCGGTGTAGCAACCTCTGCTGGAGGAATAGAAGCCGTCACCGGAAGCTCCACAATAGGGATAGCATCTCCAGTAATCTCTTCTACACCCTCCGGTGTGTCACGAGAGATATTCGTAGAATCTATGTCTATGGCGCAATCCGGGCTCAAGACTACACCCGCTGTAGAAGACCCTACAAAATTTTTGTAAAGATAAGATGAGGTGAAAGTAGTATCAATTAATTACCAAAAGAGACGTAAATATATATATATATATATATATATATATATATATATATATGCATACCAATACTCCAGGGAGGTTGAAGTATAGCCTTCTCGAGTCGCTGCTCTTTTCTGATCAATTGCGCTCGTCGGGCTTCGATCGAGAACACATGTCTGCCCGTCTTCAGAGCGGCCTTGTCTTCAGAAACGGCCGAGATGGGCTGTTTCAAAGCCCGTTCTTCTTCCATCGTTAAAGGACCCATTAGTATCCTAGGTGATAACGGATCAACGTCATAGAAAATGACATGGGGAAAGCCTCCCTTCTTGGGGCGCACATTTTCACTTTCATCCTGCGATCGTTTCAAGGCTTTGGCCAATTGAGCGGCTTCCTCTGCAGATGTGCCAGGAAAGAGGAGGCCGTCGTCTGGTTCATGCACAGATATGGGCTCGTCGTGAAGAGGCTCGGATTCAAGCAACGCATCGAGTAGACCAGCGACCGATTTCTTTCTCCTTTTAGAGCCTGAGCTAACACCAGTGGAGGGGCGCTTCCTCCCCTTTGGCGCTTTTACGCGGCGCTGCCCAACATCGCCTTCGATATTTGCCTTTTGGGGCGCCACGGCAGATGCTTTATTAGGAGTTGCTATCTCGGTTTTTGTATGTACCGGCATATCAGCAGTACAGGGGGTTGATTCGGCTTGTGCGGCTTTAGGAATGAGCACTGAGCCGCTGTCCCTTAGAGGAGGGCAAACAACCGACCGTGGCCGCAACGGGCGTTGATGGCTTGAGCGGAAACAGGAGCTTTACATTCAAAGAGCACCCTTTTTTCCTCTGCAATGATGGGACCAACCCGGTGGCGTACCGGCCCTTAAAAGATTCCATGGGCCTCGATAGATAGTCAGGCTAAGGAATCATGAAAAAGGAACCGGTACCCAATCGCATGAAGTGGTGGATGACGTCGCGAGTGACCTCCAGCGAGAGAGTGGGATCGATTAAAAAGGCTTCGAGGGGGATGCCCTGGTTGTAACCCAGCTTTTGGGCTAAGCGATGCGGATTGTACCGCATGAAGAGAACGGTATTATTTAGGCGGAACACTAAGTATCCTGGCCTGATTGAATATAAATGCATGATCTCTTTGGGCTTCAAAGCCGGAGCTCCACTCTTCGACAAATCAAATAACTGTTGAATGGACCCAGCCGGAGCAGAAAGGACTCTGTCACTGAAAATCATTCCGCCTTCGTTTGAATACGGATTGAGTAGTATGCGCAGAGCCCCTAACTAGGTCGGATCAGGAGCAGAAGCGTCGACCAGCCTCATGACCCACGGGAAAGCATACGACTCATAGAAATCAGGTCATCGATGCGCATTAAACGTGCCCAACACATGCATCTCGATCCACAACGTGAAGTAGTGGAGGGAGAAATTCACGGTGTCCGCACCCGAATTGGAAGTGTTGGCAGAAGTACTTAAACCATGGTATAAGTGTGATAGTCCTACAATGCCAACAGCCAATCATGCTCCTTCGGCTATGCGATGGGAAGGATAGAAGATGGAAGCTCTCATAAAACGGCAATGTATCGGCATGGCGAACCAACTAAGCCAGAGGCCGATGAAGCCAACAAAGAAAGTTTCTTCATCTATTCCAGGGGCAGCGATCGCATCAAAGGTTATGGCCGATGAGCTTGGAATATAAAACTGTGGCAGGTCCTTTTCTTTGGTCGGCAATTTCTTCAAGCCGAATCCAAAAGGATCCTCGATCTTCGTGAATTTCAGAGCCTTCTTGGATAAGACATCTCCGCGGAGAAAGCAAGCAATGAAAGCTTCGAAAGTGACACCTTTCCCTTCCGATGTCACGAACAGTTTCTAAAAAATACCCAAGGCCATGATTAGACTTGGGTGCTTGTGACGAATAGCATTCTCAGTCGTCAAGCCATCAAGCATAGCGGGCACTGTAGCAAATATGTACTCATCAGGAGACAGTAATTCTTCGTAATGCTCTCCCCTAATCGGCAACCATGAAATTTCGCGAAACTCCTCTAGGGAGATAGAGACTTCGCGATCCCCAAACAAAAATGTGTTCGTAGGAAGATTCCATTGGTTCAAGAAGGCCTTGACCCACCAGACGTGCGGAATGTGATAGTAGAACAGTGACGCATACATCGCTTGGTACAACCCAACCTTCTGCAGCCGTGAGCGTTGAGAGGAGAGAATGTATCGGGCCCACGGAAGGTAGCCCACTGGATAGCGCGGGGTAACGCCTTTCTTATACACTTACCTCCAGGGTCGAGCTTACCCTGACATATCCGGCGTCCCAAAATAACAGTGGCCGTCAGCGGTTGATTGGGTATCCCGATCGTTGATGGTTCAAGCCGGCCTATGGGGTTCCAATTAGTTGCTTCCACCGCATAAGCAGTCCGTGGGCGCTCCATCAATGATATTGAGTGGATGGGTTCGGATCGTACTTCGCAAGTAAAGCTACGGCGGCCTCTAATGATGTGACCGTACCAAACCCCCCATAAGAGAAGGCTCGTATTGTCCTTGTCATGTGCCCTAATCATTGCCATAACCTCCTCATCTGATGGCGACTGTGAAAAAGCAACTTCTGAGTGAGTGCAAGGAAAATAGGGGAGTGATGCCATCGTAACTGATAAAAAAGGGGACCCATTAATATATATATATATATATATATATATATATATACATATATGAGTTTGTTTCATGGGACCACTAACTATAAAGCCAGTAGGCCCCATGAAATCCAAATGGTGGCTCACCAATAATGAGGCAAGATAATCATTGTGACAATCCAAAAGGATTCTCATTAAATAAACAGCGGAGTTTAAACAACTCCTAACATTATCGAAAAACGAGTTCTGTTAAAATGCACAACTGATTCAAATCTGTGTCAAGGGTATTAAAACCCTAAAAATAAAAATAATGCTCAAGAACGCTAGGGAATAGTATTCCCAAAAGTTTATGAGTCTTTCAGAGCTAAGCTCTGTGATATGAAAATAAATTCCTTTAATAATGGGATTAAATCCCAGAAACCCCCACTATGGGGAGACAAAGAAAATGGAATTAAATTCCAAGGATCCTCAAAGATCGATGATAAACCCTAGGAGGAGAACTAACAATCCTCAAGACCCCAGTGTTTTTGGATCCCTAAGAGATCAGTTAAGGGTTAGAGCAAAGCTCTGGTGATGGATTTAAAATCCAGAGGAAAATATGAAAAAAGGGGTTTCTCTAAGAGGTAACCGTCGTTCAAGATCCTTAGCTAAAAAGGAGTTTTGCAGAGTTTAGCTCTGAAAGATCTAGGGCAGAGAACTAAGCTCTGAAGAGGAGAATTAAATTCTTAAGGAAAAGTTGATGAAGAAGATGAAGAAAATGTTAATCGTCTAATAAGCCAAACACCTCTTTTATAGGACGTGATGGGAGCGGTTCATCTTCCCGTTCCCGTAGGCAATCCAACGTCTATAAGGGTGGATAGCGTTGCACTCACGTGCAAGCCACATGAGTGCAACTCTGGGAGGGAATTTGTTCCCTCATATAAAAAAAGATAAGGAAAAAAGAAGAAAGAAAAGGGGAAAATTCCTCACTTTTCAAGTATCACGTATTAAACACGTGATCGCCTATATGCAAAGCATATGGGCGCTGCATAAGCCTCACGTGTTAAACACGTGAGCGCCTATATGCAAAGCATATAGGCGCTGCAATTAAAACAAATGGGCTAAAAGAGCCACATGTGTTAAACACGTGAGCACCTATATACAAAGCATATAGGCGCTGCATTTAAATAATTGGCAGGCAAAACAGGCCTCACGAGTTAAACACGTGAGTTTTCTTGCTGCATTCTAATGCAAGATAGAATTAAATTCTATATGGGAAATATTTTCCCCAATCTTTCTAATATGGAAAGATTTTTCTCTAATAGAGAATCTTAGATTTAAAATCCAATTGTGATAAAATATCACCAAATGGACTATCTGATAGAATTAAATTCTATGTAGAAATATTTCCTCGATCTTTCTCAAATTAGACAGATCCTTTCTATTAAACAGAGGACCCTTGGATCAACGATCCAATGGTGATTATAAAATTACCCACCGACCATCTGATAGAATAAAATTATATCCTAGGAAAAATATTTCCTAATCTTGTTAAACAAACAAGAAAACTTCTCTGTTAAACAGAGAACCTTTGGAATAAAACTCCAACGGTGAATAAAATTCACCAATTGATCCAAAAGATCACTTTGGATTGATCATGATCTCTCAATCAGAAATTCTCTTAAAAAGTTGATTTTTCTCTCTCCTATAAATAGGAGCAAAGAGATTAAGGAAGAAGAGAAGAGAAAAACTTGACACAAGTTTCTGCAAAAAAAAGAGTACAGTGAGATCTTGAGAGAACAAGAGAATTTAATTCTCGAAGAAGAAGACTTTCCTCATTGAAACCAGAGATATAAAACAGAGATCATATTGTCTCTCCTTTACCTATCTAAGGGTTTAACCCTTCATTTAAGAACTCAGTTCTTTCCCCGGTTAAGATTTGCAGAAGCAAATCTCCCCACAAGTTGAGAATTTAATTCTCATCGAGGAGATTTTGCTCTGCAAATTCAAAACCTAAGGGAAAAGAATTAAGTTATAAATAAAAAGAGGAGAGAAGAAGAGAGAGAACTTATAAAAATTTAATTCCTCCAAAAATTAGGGTTTAACCCTATATATAAAGAACTTAGTTCTTCAATAAAAAACAACAACAATAGTGATGATAGTCCAAGATCTTCAAAACCAAAATCATTGGTGCTTAGCACTATTTTGAAGGCTCACGTGTTTCCCACATAAGTGCTTCAAACGTACAAAGAGAACAACCAAAACTACATCACGTGTTTCCCACGTGAGTGTTAAGGCACCCCACTATAATAAAAAAAAGAGACAGCCACGCGCTTTGCACGAGAACTTTAGCCAAGTGCTTAGGACTTATATATAAAAAAGAGAAATAAAGTCATATGGGCAGCGTCCATATTCGTGGTGCCTCACGTGTTTTACACGTGAGCGCCACAAGAATCAAGTGCTTAGCACTTATATAAAAAATGGGAAAATAAAACCTAATGGGCAGCGCCCATATTTTGTGGTGCTCACGTGTTTCACACGTGAGCGCCGCAAGATCTAGTGCTTAGCACTAATCCAGTGCCCACGTGAAACGCATGTGACCACTGTATGTCCCAATACTGAGCATTGTTGGGTAATTATGGAAACTCAATCTCATCCCAAATTGGCTAAAGTTTCCTGAGGTTAAACCCCGTGATTTTAAATCAACCGAGCCCATATCGCTCATGATTTCCCAAACTGGCCTTAGACTCAAAAATGACTAGTGGTCTCCCATTGATGATATCCAAAATGATATTCATCCTATATCTTCTAAGATAATATTAGTCTAAAAAATGACTAACGATTCTTAGGTCCATCATAGTCTTTTCCCTCAAATACGGGATTTGGTTTAAGGGTACATCACTCCATACCTCTGATATATGTCGTTTTAATTCTTCAACGTCTTCGGAGAGGTGGCGGGTCCCGACAACCAACAACTCTTTGGTGGACTTCCAAATTGACGTGCATGCCTCAAACCGGATCGTGCCCCAAATTGGGCACATTCCATATCTCCATTGTTCATTCTGTCACGTAACAAATATACGTGTGCACAGGACGAATGATGGACTGAAATGTCCTTAAATTAATATTCGCCCCCAAATACGACGATAACGGACCGAAATGTCCTTAAACTAATATTCGCCTCCAAAATGGCGATAGTGGACCGAAATGTCCCTAAACTAATATTCGCTTCCAAAATGGCGATAATGGACCGCGATATCTTTAAACTAAAATAATCGAGCACAAATGCTCATACGTTTTAAGTCGATCTTAATCTCAAACCAGATTAACGGTCCTTAAATCAACCCAAACCCAAATCTAAAAATATACGGATTTGGGCTAATCTACGCTATACGGGCGACGACATAAATTAGTCTCCGTATACAATCCACGGGCAATACAAAATGAAAACAAACATACACACGACACGAAGTGAACCTCCGGAGCAGGGGAAAGTGGTTATTGCGATGCGGTAACATAATTAACTGCAGGGACTACGCCTGCAGGGAAGAGCGTCCCCACAATCAAAAACCCCTCGCAAATGAGGGGGAATCTGATAAAGTCTACGACAACGGTCACATTCGTTCAAACCTCCAACATATGGTGCCATAAATCAACTTGGAATCTTCGGAGAGGTGGACGGATAAATCTAAATAGTATCTGCCCCAAAATTCAGGCAAGACGATCTATCCCAGTTTGTCTCTGTTTTCGGCGGTGAACAGAGTTAAACTCCTAAAAGAATTTTTATTTGGAGTTAAACTTCCAAAACAATTTTATTTAGAGTTAAACTCCCAAAAGAATTTTTATTATGGAGTTAAACTCCAAAATAATTTTTATTATGGAGTTAAACTCCGAAAGATTTCCTCCATTCTCTTTTGAGAAGAAACCCAAAATGGGTTCTCTTAAAACTCCAAGATTTAGATCTTGGATGATGAAAAAAGACCCCTTTTCTTCTCTTGATGGAGCCTTAGGAGGTGGGGTTTCTCTTCTTCTCCCTCTGTCAAATTGGATCTTCAGGAGGGAGAAGAAGATAGCGAAAATCTTCTCCTTTTTTTATCGGATATGAGAGTTAAATTCTCCTTCAGTGGGTTTATGGTGAAAATTTATTTAGTTTTGAAAAAAAGAGAGCTAAGCTCTTAATTTAATTGGAAAATGAAGAGGAAGAGGAAGAACTTGAGAGAGTGAGGATGGAGGCACAAACCCTAGAGATTTGATATGGGAGGAATCTTGTTTGTTATCATTCATCATGATGCCTTATATTGGCTTTACATTTTACATATGCCCCCTTGGGCTTTTCAAAATGGCACATGTGCCTTTCCCATGCCATGTGCTTTTTTTCTGTTGCACATAGGTCATGAGCTTTTACATAATTTGGGTTTGTTGCCGATTTTATTACATTTATTCATATGAATCACATTAAGCCTATTTATGCTCTGACCATTATACCTTTGGCATGGGGTAGGCTGGCCGTGGGACTCAACTTGGGCATTGAGTCACTTGACCTGGACTTGGGTACGCTTATCTGGGGTTGACTTTGACTTTGACTTGGTCAACGGGGTGTAATTTTTGACCCCAACAAAGTGCCCCCATCAATAAATGCACACTGCGTATATGAGTAGTGTGCATGAAATTGATGGATCTTGTCTTGCAGAAGTCTGACATTGAGGTGGAGCATCATTCCGGGGGCGAAGCATCATTCCGATGTGCGGAGCATAATTCCACGGTCGGAGAATCATTCCGAAGAGCGGAGCATAATTTCGGGGATCGGAGTATCATTCCGATTCGCGGAGCATAATTAAAATTCCGAGGGTCGGAGCATCATTTTGATTTGCGGAGCATAATTTCGGGGATCGGAGTATCATTCCGATTCGCGGAGCATAATTCCAGGATCGGAGTATCATTCCGAAGAGTGGAGCATAATTTCAGGGATCGGAGTATCATTCCGATCCGCGGAGCATAATTCCAGGATCGGAGTATCATTCTGAAGAGCGGAGCATAATTCCGGGGGTCGGAGCATCATTCTGATTTGCAGAGCATAATTCTCGGGATCGGAGTATCATTCCCATTCTCGGAGCATAATTCTGGTATATCCTGAGACGAAGCATAATTCTGGCACAGGGGTAAACATTCCGAATGAAACATAGTTCCGATGCAGAGGTTGATTCCAGAACGAAACATGATTCCGACATGGAAGGCGGACACCCCAAGGGGAAGCATGATTTCGACACGGCGTATATTCTGAGACGAAACGTGATTCCGATGCAAAAGTTGTAGGTTGATTCCAAGGCGGAGCATAATTCAACAGGGAAGGCAGATACTCCGAGGCGAAGCATGATTTCGACATAGGGTACATTCGGAGACGAAACGTGATTCCGACGTGGAGATTGTTGGTTGTCTTGATTCCGAGCGGAGCATAATTCTGACAGGGAGGTTGATACTGCCCTTTTTTCTACTTGGACGGTCGGTGCTCGACGTGTCTCCGAGACGGAATGTCGCTGGTTGACGTTTCCCCGACACAGAGTGTCGTTGGTTGACGTATCCTCGAGATGGAGTGTCGCTCATTGACGTGTCCCTAAGGCGGAGTGTCTCTTTGATGTTTTCCCGGCATGAAGTGTCGCTGGTTGACTTATCCCCGGCACGGAGTGTCCCTATTTGACTTGTCCCCGGTACGGAGTGTCTGGTTGACTTGTCCCCGGCACGGAGTGTCACTGGTTGACTTGTCCCCGGCACGGAGTGCCTGGTTGACTTGTCCCCGGTACGCAGTGTCACTGGTTGACTTGTCCCCGGCACGGAGTGTCGCTGGTTGACTTGTCCCCGGCACGAAGTGTCTGGTTGACATGTCCCTGACACGGAGTGTCGCTGGTTGACTTATCCTCGGCACGGAGTGTCTGGTGGACTTGTCCCTGGTATGGAGTGTCGTTGGTTGACTTGTCCCTGGCACGGAGTGTCGCTGGTGGACTTGTCCCCGGTACAGAGTGTCACTAGTTGACTTGTCCACGGCACGGAGTGTCTATTTGACGTTTCTACAGCATGGAGTGTCGCTGGTTGACTTATCCCCTGTACGGAGTGTCACTGGTTGACTTATCCCCGGCACGGAGTGTCTGGTTGACTTGTCCCTGGCATGGAGTGTCGCTGGTTGACTTGATTCTAAGGTAGAGCATAATTCCGGCAGGGAAGGCAGATATCCCAAGGCGAAGCATGATTTCAACATGGGGTACATTCTGAGACAAACATAATTCCGACGCAGAGATTGTTAATTTGATTTGATTTAGGAGTTTCTTATCCATCCAGTGGAGCTTTTAAGCCTGGGACTTGGAATTTGGGTTTTTGTTTGGTGTCAGCATCGCTACACTGGAATATGGTACCAGAAGCGAATCATCATTTGCCATGAAGAACATGGGATTTGGGTTGGCACCAGCATCACTACAATGGAATATGGCACCAGAAGCGAATCATCACTTGCCATGAGAGGATTTAGGGATTTTGGTTTTGGTTCGGCATCAGCACCGCTTACTCTGGAATATGGCTTGTTCCCAGTTTAACGACTTAGGGGTCATATGTTCCCAGTTTAACGACTTAGGAGTCATCTGTTCCCAATTTAATGACTTAGGAGTCTATGTGTTCCCAGTTTAACGACTTAGGGGTCATCTATTCCCAGTTTAACGACTTAGATGTCATATGTTCCTAGTTTAACGACTTAGGGGTTTATTGGATCGAAAGTTTAGAATTTTTGGGATTGGGGTCGGCATCAGCGTTGCTAACACTGGAGCATAAGTGCTAGGAGAAATTCAACATTTGCCATTTTCTGTTGGGGAGCGATAGCTTAGGAGACAAGTTTAGGTCCCTATCACTTAAGTCTTTTCAATTTTATGAGCTATAAGGGTCCCATAAAAGCATTTTCTCCTTACGAGTCGAAAGAAACTCGTAAGTGTATTTTCTCCTTAGGAGTCGTGGGGACCCCCAAGTGTGTTTTTCCTTTATGAGTCATAAGGATCCCACGAAAGTGTTTTCTTACGAGTGAGAGGATCTCGTAAGGATTGTTCTCCTCATTTATCGTGAGGACACATGAGTGGGTCTTCCCAAATAGTGCATAATTCCATGGGTAGAGACCGGCTGTGGGACTGGTGATTGCGGTGAGACATGGGTGTGATGAGGGTTATTTGAGCCCGTGAATTGTATATGGTAGTCAATTTAGGGACTGGCCGTACGGCTTGGAGAATTTTTGGAATTTGGGTTTTGGTTGGCGTCTTCATCGCTACACTAGAATATGGTACCAGGAGCGACTCATCATTTGCCGTTCGGGAATTTAGGGGTTTGGATTTTGGTTGGCGACTGCATCGCTAACACTGGAATGATACCAGGAGCGACTCATCATTCGCCGTTTGGGAATTTAGGGGTTTGGATTTTGGTTGGCGTCTGCATCGCTAGCACTGGAATGGTACCAGGAGCGACTCATCATTTGCCTTTGAAGGTTTTTTTTACCGGAATTGCTTTATCATTTCAGCTTTTCTTGTTGTGAAAGTCGCGATTTCCCTATCATTTCGGCTATTTATTCGCGGCTGCCCCATCATTTAAGCTTTTCTTTTACTCACAAATTTTTTTACACTCCCAGTTTAATGACTTAGGGGTCGAATGTTCCCAAGTTAATGACGTGGTGGTCAGCTGTTCCCAGTTTAACGATGTGGTGGTCATCTGTGTCTGCTTATCTCAGCTCCTCAAACTTTGATCTTTGCGGAGCTGTGTTGATGAACATAATTTTGTGGCTTGCCTGTACATCCGAGGACTGTGAGGTTTTCCCAACCTTGTATTGGTTCTCCTCCCAGTCTTTGAAAACATAGCAGTCTTCAATGGTATGACCCACCATTCTATGATACAGGCAGTACATAGGATTGCTGGTCATGTTCATTTCATGTGGTCTTTTTGGAATAGGCAGTCGTAGACTGTTGTTCAAGGCGTCCTTGAATATTTTGCGGATTTCATCCCTAATGAAGGAATATACTTTTTTCTTCCTCCCTATTAGAGTAGGTTCCTTTTCCGATCCTGGTCCTCGAGGCCGATTGATTTTTAGTTCACCCACTGTCTGCTTACCACGTTCAGTGTACGTATCAAAGGGACTGGAGGCTGATAGCGGCCGTTTTTCTCAAAGGTGTTCTGCTCTTGGGCTAAAGGGGGTATCGGTTGGCTGTTTCAGGGTATCAATCCCTTGCTCAAGAACCGAATTTTGATTTTGCCGCAATTTCAATCAGACAACTTGGGTCATGAGATCTGCCATGACGTTTGCCAGCTCGTCGACTTTGGAATGGACCTTGGCTAACTTCTCGTCTCTATCGTTAAGCTGCTTTTGAAGCCATTAGAATAATAATTGCTCTGTAGTTCTGGGTATGATAACCGAGTAATCCTTACTACCTGAGCTTGATTCCGCAGGATTCATGGGCTCCTTTGGCTTAATGGACTGAGCGGGTTCTTCATCATTTAGACTGAGCTGATGTTGGGTAGCAATAGCCACGTCATCGTCATGGGTATGAGGCGCAGGAAAACTTGTTCTTTTGGGATCCACCATGTAGATCGTAAGGATTGTGTGTAGGGTTCCTAGGCACTCTTGTGAAGGTTCATAAGGCATCAACCATGCCCGAATAAAATTTTAGACATGCCGAACAACCCAAAGCCGGGATCTTTGCTAAATTTTTAGGGTTTAACATGCAAGTAAACATCTTTACTACTAAGTGTGAGGGATTACAACCTTTGCAGTCCGCTCCTTCGCTTCATAAGCTCTGAGTAGAAGTCCCTTCACCTCGATCCACGATCTCTCGGACTCAAGAGAGGCTCCACGACTCGAACGATCCATGCTAGCTTGTAGTGTTCCGTTTTTCCGATGATCTACGTCGAAATTGCAATAACTCAAGCTCTCTCACTCTAATGAGGTGAACACCCTAATCTAATGGGCTAGATTAGATGAGAATGATGGAGTAGTATTTATCCTTTCTTTTTATATCATATTCTCACAAGAAATCATCACAAAAGGAAAATCACACAAGCTTTCTCAAAGCTCAAGAGAGAAGAAGATGATGAATAATGAGAATAATTCTTTTGTGATGAATAATGAAAAGTATATATGAATTAATAATGTAACCATGGTCAAGGGATGACAAGGATAACCCTTGTAGAGAATCAACTAGAGCTAGGGTTTGGTTGGGTTAAAGAGTGAGTCATGGATAAATATCAACATAATATCTTTCTCATGACAAAAGGAATTCCTTCTAGAATGTGCAAGAAAGAACTAACCCTAACCAAACCCTAACCTTGTTTAAACTCTACTAAACATGTTTCATTATTAATCATATCATTTTACTATAATATATATCACATATATATTATATATTTGTAACAAAAGAAAATAATACAATTAATATATATCGCATATATAGCAATGTATTATCCGGGGAGAAAATGAAATATTAAAGCGAGCCAATATTAGATAATGTAATACAATATATCATATATATTATTATACATTAAATCATCGAATCAACACTTGATCCGACAATCCGGCTATATTGAATATAACCGACTAATATATCATGTACCGATTCATCGAATCAACACTTGATCCGATGACCCGGTTCATTTCTAAATATCGCGAGAATATAATACGGTATCTCATATCACATTATCCTCGGTCCTGCACATATCACATATGTGCCTCTACTCCGTTTTTCCTGAGCCAAGAAATCTCTGTGTAGGACTCTAAAGAATCGTCAATACGCCGGTAGCAGGTGATGATCATATCAAACACCCACAAGCTGCAAGCGGTCAGCTAAACGTAACAGCCACCCAGGTATTGAGCGATCGGAAGATCAATAAGCTCGCCTGTACGTTCTCCTGTGAATCCAATCAGTAACACTCCCGTACAGTCCGGTCTCTTCGTCTGATATGTCGCATATCAAGTCTAGGGGTGGTATACATCAGACCCCAGTAACTGATAAGTCGTGTCGATGCGAGGATCATAACAGGTTGAGAAACTACTGGTAACACTTACCAGTAAATCTCTATATCAGCCCTGGCCAGGGACTTCCAGTTATAGCCAATCGAACACAGCACAACATCAACTCCCTATACCGGGAGAGACGAATCCCCTCCTATCGCTCATTGCCTCCATGTGATTCGGGACTGCACCCAAAAGCCACCGTTTTGCATGCCCTCTTGGACGTGGTAAGGTGGAAATCAAAGCACAGTGGGAATCACACAAGACTCTATGACGGTCTCGGGTCTACAGACTATCCTGTACCAGTGTCACCGGAGAACTGCCATCTGACGTGTGGTATATCACCATTTGGGAGTTCTCGGCGAGTCCGTCCAGTGTACCCAGTCTCCACTGAGCACCCGTACACTATCCTTGATGTCAAACACCGATGGATATGGGATCATCCATCGCCCATCATATGGGTCAAGATGCGTATACGCTAGTCTACTCTGGTGTATCGATGCCCAGTCTCGATATACCCTCGACTAGGAACAGTTATAGGATGTACTCATCGACTACCGTGGCCCCACTAGTATGATCTCATCATAGTCCCAGTAGTCGAGTACAGATCCTAAGGGCTTTATCAACATGTGAGAGAAAGACAGTAAACCAATACAAGTCAACATGTTAAGATAAAGGAAAACCAAATAGCATACTATCATGACGAGCAAGAAAGTCCTCTCTATATATATCCAAGCATCCATTATAATATACATCATATGTACAACAATGGCTTCTAGGGCATATACATAACTAACAATCTCCCACTTGCACTAAGGCCAGCTGCTGCAGTATCTCATACCTAGCATCCCGAATAATCTCTCAAACTGTATCTGGGGAATGGCCTTCGTGAGTGGATCCGCAGTGTTGTCCTTCGTATCTACTCTCCTGACCTCGATCTCCCGGCGATCAACTATCTCCCTGATCAGGTGATACCGCCTCAGAATATGTCTGGACTTCTGATGGGACCTGGGTTCCTTGGCCAAACCCACAGTTCCATTGTTATCGCAATACAGAGGTATTGGATGCTCAATGGATAGAACCACACCAAGTTCACTAATGAACTTCTTTATCCAGACAGCCTCTTTGGCAGCATCGTTGGCAGCGATGTATTCATCCTCCATCGTCGAGTCTGCAACGGTATCCTGTTTGGAAGTCTTCCAACATACCGCCCCTCCATTGAGGGTAAAGACAAATCCCGAGTGCGACTTAGAGTCATCCTTATCACTTTAGAAGCTGGAATCGGTAAAGGACTCCACCTGGAGTTCTCCGTTACCATACACCAAGAACATCTCTTTAGTCCTTCGCAAGTACTTGAGAATGTTCTTCACAGCTGTCCAGTGACTCTCTCCAGGATCTGCTTGATACCGACTCACTACACTTAGTGAGTATGCTACATCGGGTCTGGTACATAGCATCGCATACATGATAGAGCCTACTGCCGAAGCATAGGGTATCCCTTGCATGCGAGCTCTCTCCAAATCAGTCTTGGGAGACATCTTTTTGGAGAGAGTGAGTCCAGAGATCGTGGGTTGGTTCCCATGCTTGGATTCTTCCATACTAAACCTCTTTAGTATGGTGTCAATGTACCTGGATTGGGACAATCCCAGTATCCGTTTAGATCTATCTCTATAGATCATGATTCCCAATATGCAGGAGGCATCACCTAGATCTTTCATTGAGAATCTTTGTGATAAGAAGAGCTTGACTGATT
The DNA here is from genome assembly GCA_030015575.1 of Agapanthus africanus. NCBI lineage: Eukaryota > Viridiplantae > Streptophyta > Magnoliopsida > Asparagales > Amaryllidaceae > Agapanthus > Agapanthus africanus. The sequence continues at coordinate 127,820,707 of CM057340.1, read as the reverse complement.
GCAGCATAGGAATATCATTTCCTATCAAGAGTATGTCATCTACGTACAATACGAGGAAGACAACCTTACTCTCTGCTACCTTCTTATAATACAAGGTTCATCTATATTTTTGATGAAGTCAAACTCTTTGAATACAACATCAAAACAGATGTTCTAACTCCGCGATGCTTGCTTTAACCCATAAATGGATTTAAGCAGCTTGCATACCTTTCCGCTACTCCCACTATCTACGAAGCCCTCTGGATGAGTCATGTACACGCACTCTTCTAAATCACCGTTTAGAAAGGCGGTCTTAACATCCATTTGCCAGATTTCATAGTCATGGTATGCAGCAATGGCAAGTAAGATCCGGATGGACTTATGCATAGCCACTGGAGAAAAGGTTTCGTCATAATCCACACCTGGTCTTTGACGAAAACCATTTGCAACAAGTCTAGCTTTGAAAGTCCCAACTTTTCCATCTACACCAAATTTCTTTTTAAAGATCCACTTGCTCCCAATAGGTTTTACCCCTTCAGGAGCATTTTCCAAAGTCCATACTTTGTTGGTGTACATGGATTCCATCTCAGATCGCATTGCATGCAGCCATTTCACAGAGTCACTACTCGTGATGGCCTGCTCGAAACTAGTCGGGTCATCATCTTCCATGATGCAATCCTCGCTTCCACCATCAATGAGAAAACCGTAGTATCTCTCAGGTGGATGAGAAACCCTACTAGATCGGCGGAGAGGCTGGGGTTCGTCGGGTACTACTGAATCTTCTGGTTCTACCAAGTCTTCTGTTATAGTTTGTGTTGTTGGAACCTCTTCCAGTTCTACCTCAATACCACTATTCTGTTTCATAAGAAAACCCTTTTCCAAGAAAGTGGCATGTCGAGAAACAAACACCTTTTGTTCCTCGGGGTGGTAGAAGATATACCCTTGTGAATTTTTGGGATATCCTACAAACTTACATAAGACAGATCTTGCCTCGAGTTTGTCCGGATTTTGCCTTTTGACATAGGCCGGACAACTCCATATCTTAATGTAATTAATATGTGGTCTCTTCCCTTTCCATATCTCATATGGAGTGGTAGGCCCAGATTTGGTGGGAACTCTATTCAATAGGTCTATGGCTGTCTCAAGCGCATACCCCCAGAAGGAAATAGGTAACTCAGCTGTACTCATCATCGAGCGCACCATATCTAATAGGGTGCGATTCCTCCGTTCCGATACACCGTTGTACTGTGGTGTATAAGGAGGAGTAAGCTGAAAGAGAATCCCATTCTCTTTTAGATAATCCAGAAAATCATTGCTCAAGTATTCTCCTCCTCGATCAGATCGAAGGATCTTAATACTTTTGCCCGTTTGGTTTTCTACTTCGTGCTTATATTCTCTGAATTTCTCAAAAGTTTCAGACTTGTATTTCATCAGGAACACATGTCCGTATCTAGAAAGATCGTCAGTAAATGTAATGAAGTAGGAAGAACCATTCCTGGCATGCGTAGACATGGGACCGCATACATCACTATGTACCAGTCCTAAGAGTTCCGTAACTCTTTCTCCGTGTCCACTAAACGGAGCTTTGGTCATTTTGCCTTTGTGACATGACTGGCAAGTATCATAAGATAATAATTCGAACGGATTCAAATATCCATCCTTATGTAACTTAGCTAGTCGTGTCGCATTGATATGACCAAGTCTACAATGCCACAAGAAGGATTCGTTCATTTCTGAATTTTTCCTCTTGTGTGTGTTTTGTATATTGAGGACTGTATTTTGATTGAGAATGAATATGCCATTATGTAACGAGCCTGATGCAATCAACTTTTGATTTAGGAAGATGTTCATAACATTATCCTGTACTACAAAATTATATCCTTCTTTACTTAATAAAGAAACTGATATAATGTTGCACATCATGTTCGGTATATAATAGCACTCATTCAGAATCAGTGTATTACCACTTGGTAATACTAGGTGATATTCGCCAACTGCTTTGGCTGCAATATTTGCACCATTCCCTACTTGAACGGAATGATCACCTTTTCCCAGTTCTCTACCTTTACGTAGCCCATGTAACAATTTACATATGTGGGATCCTGATCCGGTATCTAATACCCAGGACGTAGGGTGAACTGAGAAACAGTTATCAATAACTAACACACCTGAAGAAGATGCATCATCATGCATGTTCTTTTGGGCGGCTTGAGAATCCAGATATTCTCCTGTTTCCTGTTCAGTTTTATAACTCTTATAAGAAAGAACGGGACCAACGATCCCCTGCTCAGTATAATAAGCGGGTTCAGTCAATACATCCATATTATTATCTTGATTATGGCCTGACATGGTCGCTACCTGGAGAGAGAGAGAAGAAAACACTTTAGCGTATGCTCTTGTAAGATTAGATTGGTTATTATCTTATCTAATCAGGATGTCTCCCACTGTTTTTATCAAATCTTCCTTCAAACCCTAAAAGGTAAGATTAGCCGGGATTAATTACACCCTACAATTTCGTCAATCTTTCAGCCAGATCAGTGTCGGTACTTGAGGGAGGTTCCCCGTGCTTTTGCACGGACCTAATTAAAGTAAACCTCATTTTCCCAGAGGCATAACCCCGTTAACACTTTTCTAGACACCTACTTGATCGGCTAATTGTCCTGTGTAAAACTCTCCCAGGAGTAACTCTTACTCGCAGTGGATATCAAGATCCAACTATCTCATAGGAGGTATGCAATCTCATTGCAAATTTCAACACTTGAAATTCCCGATAATGCTTTTACCCCTAGCGTGCTATGACCTTGACGCATGCCAAACAACCCATAGTCCGCTAGTCAAGTTCAACCCATACATTTCGTGATTGAATTAAACCCACCCGTACGACCCTTGATGCTTGCCAAACAATGCCGTACGAATACCCTAATCCAATCGCATCTCATGCTACAGATAAGTAATAATCAGCTACCGTACACTACGCCTTGACGCATGACAAACTACCGTAGCACGAATACTAAATATTACTTATCTGAAATGACGGAGGGTTACGCAGGTTTTTCAGAAAACCCTGAGCGTAATGAACTTGATATCGTCGTAGAATCGAGTGATTTTTGAAAAATGAGTGTCTTTGAGGTTTTTCTAGTTTCGCTAAAGAGGTCACTCCCGGTGAAGGGATCTCGGCTCTTTCCCCATCGAATAAGGTGCAGGGTATATCATATATACCGCTGTGCAAAGCAAGAACTATATAAGTTATCAAAAACTAAACCGCGAGTTTGTAGCATCTGCCAGTTTCGCTAAAGAGGTCACTCCCGGTGAAGGGATCTCGGCTCTTTCCTCATCGAATAAGGTGCAGGGTATGTCATATATACCGCTATGCAAAGCAAATCTGTAGCTACCCTTTTTATAAAGTTTTGATTCTACAATATCTTTTAGGTTTCTTTTCTTTTTATTAATCTCATTAATAAAATCCCATCAGCTTATGCTTCCTAAGCATCACAGAAGAAACGAAAGCAGTAATATTTATATATCAGCATATATATATAGTATAAGCATTCGTCTCAGGCAGTAATAGGATCTCATCACAGAACATAGCAGCAGAAGAACATATATGAAATATTGGATATACTAGGATGTCCGTGTTTTTAATACGAACGGTATAAAACACGGATTCCACGGTCGTGATGAATAGCCAAACCCACATCCCTAGACCCCTACGAGAGCGGCAAGTAACACTGCCAATTCTAGGGTTAGGAGACCCGGTCTCGACTCCTCGAGATGGCCTCCCACTGGACCCTAGAACCCGGTTACTTGTGCTCCCCTCCTTGGGTCTACCTAATGCGGAAAAGTAAATAATATACACTGGTGACATCAACCTCATCCCGGAAGTGCCCAAATAAAAGAATATTACATACAAATGAATTTTACTTGAATGAAAATAAAAACCCTCATCTCACATAAAACCCCCGGCTATTCAGAACACAACGATCCAATATAACATATCACAGCAACACATAATATCACATATCATCAACGTAAGTAAGTATGCATACACCGATCGTCGTTGACGTATAGCAACGAAAACCGGCAATACAACTACATACTACACTTACGGTCACAGAAAAGAAATTGTAAAACTACAATATTTGGAATCCACAATCACTTTAGACATCGTAAATCCGAAATATCACATACTTCGCATTTCATGTCTAACTATATGAATTCCACATATTGTATCACATTCCAGATAATAGACAGTATTAAACTTTCTGAACAGATAATCAAATACCCAAAATTTCTTAAATAGCTCAACACTTGAGCGAAGTTCAAATAATCCCAGAATATGTCACAGTACCGATGATCCAGCCGTAGAAGGGTCAAGCCAACGCCTCACATGTGGCACACCGTATTGCCCCAAACCCTAAGGTTTAGAGGAAGTTCAAGACAGTCACATAATCGAGTTAAGGTTTGTGTTCTTCTAGAGGGTCCACCGCGTAACTTGTACAATTTTTCCGAAAGATTTAAACCCGATAAAAATTCAACACTTGAAAGTTTTTCGTGCCGGGAAAAAATGAGTTAATAATATCCGTTCGAACATTTTAACAGTTTCTAAATATCCGGAAATCATAACAAAATTAAACTATCCGATCGAATCAACGAATTCAAAATAATCCTCAGAACACTCAACACTTGAGACAGATTAAAAATACCCAGAAGCAGCAACAAGCACCTATGGATATTACCCTGAAGACACGTGTCCCAATGCCAAAGATCGGACGCGGAATCGCCGCGGGAAGCAGGTTCCCGCCGCGGTTCCGCGGCGACTTCATGGAATTGTGGGCTCGTATTTCATGGTAATTCTTAGAATTCCCTGCTGATTTTTTTGAGTATTTTTAATGCAGAAAAAATCACATTTTTACAAAATTTCCAGAGAGGGGTTCTATTTCGTCGTATCGGGTTTGATCGGAGTTTTAACTTCGTATACACGTCACCCAATGCTCTATCTAGGCTCTGATACCACTGTAGGGTTCCTAGGCACTCTTGTGAGGGTTCATAAGGCATCAACCATACTCAAATAAAATTTTAGACGTGCCGAACAACCCAAAGCCGGGAGCTTTGCTAGATTATTAGGGTTTAACATGCAAGTAAACATCTTTACTACTAAGTGTGAGGGATTACAACATTTGTAGTCCGCTCCTTCGCTTCATAAGCTCCGAGTAGAAGTCCCTTCGCCTCGATCCATGATCTCCCAGACTCAAGAGAGGCTCTACGACTCGAACGATCCATGCTAGCTTATAGTGTTCCGTTTCTCCGATGATCTACGTCGAAGTTGCAATAACTCAAGCTCTCTCACTCTAATGAGGTGAACACCCTAATCTAATGGGCAAGATTTGATGAGGATGATGGAGTAGTATTTATGCTTTCTTTTTATATCATATTCTCACAAGAAATCATCACAAAAGGAAAATCAAGCAAGCTTTCTCAAAGCTCAAGAGAGAAGAAGATGATGAATAATGAGAATAATCCTTTTGTGATGAATAATGAAAAGTATATATGAATTAATAATGTAACCATGGTCAAGAGATGACAAGGATAACCCTTGTAGAGAATCAACTAGAGCTAGGGTTTGGTTGGGTTAAAGAGTGAGTCATGGATAAATATCAACATAATATCTTTCTCATGACAAAAGGAATTCCTTCTAGAATGTGCAAGAAAGAACTAACCCTAACCAAACCCTAACCTTGTTTAAACTCTACTAAACATGTTTCATTATTAATCATATCATGTTACGATAATATATATCACATATATATTATATATTTGTAACAAAAGAAAATAATACAATTAATATATATCGCATATATATCAATGTATTATCCGACGAGAAAATGAAATATTAAAGTGAGCCAATATTAGATAATGTAATACAATATATCATATATATTATTATACATTAAATCATCGAATCAACACTTGATCCGACAATCCGGCTATATTGAATATAACCGACTAATATATCATGTACCGATTCATCGAATCAACACTTGATCTGATGACCCGGTTCATTTCTAAATATCGTGAGAATATAATACGGTATCTCATATCGCATTATCCTCGGTCCTGCACATATCACATATGTGCCTCTACTCCGTTTTGCCTGAGCCAAGAAATCTCTGTGTAGGACTCTAAAGAAACGTCAATACGCCGGTAGCAGGTGATGATCATATCAAACACCCACAAGCTGCAAGCGGTCAGCTAAACGTAATAGTCACCCAGGTATTGAGCGATCAGAAGATCAACAAGCTAGCCTGTACGTTCTCCTGTGAGTCCAATCAGTAACACTCCCGTACAGTCCGGTCTCTTCGTCTGATATGTCGCATATCAAGTCTAGGGGTGGTATACGTCAGACCCCAGTAACTGAGAAGTCGTGTCGATGTGAGGCTCATAATAGGTCGAGAAACTACTGGTAACACTTACCAGTAAATCTCTATATCAGCCCTGGCCAGGGACTTCCAGTTATAGCCAATCGAACACAGCACAACATCAACTCCCTATACCGGGAGAGACGAATCCCGTCCTATCACTCATTGACTCCATGTGATTCGGGAATGCACCCAAAAGCCACCGTTTTGCACGCTCTCTTGGTCGTGGTAAGGTGGAAATCAAAGCACAGTGGGAATCACACAAGACTCTATGACGATCTCGGGTCTACAGACTACCCTGTACCAGTGTCACCGGAGAACTGCCATCTGACGTGTGGTATATCACCATTTGGGAGTTCTCGGAGAGTCCGTCCAGTGTACCCAGTCTCCACTGAGCACCCGTACACTATCTTTTATGTCAAACACCGATGGATATGGGATCATCCATCGCCCATCATATGGGTCAAGATGCGTATACGCTAGTCTACTCTGGTGTATCGATACCCTGTCTCGATATACCCTCGACTAGGAACAGTTATAGGATGTACTCATCGACTACCGTGGCCCCACTAGTATGATCTCATCATAGTCCCAGTAGTCGAGTACAGATCCTAAGGCTTTATCAACATGTGAGAGAAAGACAGTAAACCAATACAAGTCAACATGTTAAGATAAAGGAAAACCAAATAGCATACTATCATGACGAGCAAGAAAGTCCTCTCTATATATATCCAAGCATCCATTATAATATACATCATATGTACAACAATGGCCTCTAGGGCATATACATAACTAACATTGTGTACCCGTCTACAGCCTCTACATTGGTAATGTTGCTCGTTGGTCTTTTGGCTTGTTGCCATGGCCTGTTCCTTTACAAGAAGGGCAGACGATTGAGAGCAGCAGATTCCCTCGGTTTCCGTTTATATGAAATTGGCGGTCGCAGCTTGATTGTTCACTAGCACGCCTTTAGATAGTTCTATCTCTGCAGGGTTCCTTAGGGTCGCCGCTGAGTTTCGGGAGGTATCGACCGTGCCGTTTTTTTTAAAAAATGGCGCGCTAAAGAACTCTAACCTAGAATCTTAACAAGAGAAATAGACGAAATTAGAATGTAAACATCTTTATATCTATGTGAACAAGAAATATAACCTTTGTAGACCGGTCCTTCAATTCAATAGCTCCGTGTGGTAGTCCTTTCGCTCCAAATAGTGAACTCCCGGACTCTAGAAAGGCTCCACAAGATGAAATGAACAAACTTGCTTGAAATCTTCGAGGCCGAAGATGATCTACATCGAGAAGACACTATGTAACATTTCAGAAAATATAAAATATTATTTTTGGAATTTAATAATAAAATAATATTTTTTCCCGAAAACTGCCGATTTGCGAAATTGGGGTTTTCGAAAAAGGGTATAAATATATACAAATATTAGAGAAATAAATGAAAAATTAAAATGATTTCTTCATTTAAAAATGTATTTAAAGGATTTGTCAATTTTAAAATTTATTATATGCAGTTTCGATAAAAACCTGATTAGTGCACTGCTAATCGCGATTAAGCCAAATCCGCATTTCTACAGTTTTTCGTCGCCAGTGCACCATGTCATGTCACGTTAAAGTACTCCCGGACTTTAGAAAGGCTCCACAAGATGAAATAAACAAGCTTGCATGAAGTCTTCGAGGCCGAAAATGATCTACGTCGAGGAGACACTAATTCAAGCTACCTTTTTACTAATTGTGAAGCAAACAAGCTAAACTAAATGGCTAATCTAGTGTAGGTTGATGAAGTAGGAATTTTGCTCACTTTAGAAATATTTTGCTCACTCATTTTCTTCACCTCCCAAATTGCAAAAGAGTTAGAGGAAGGAGATGAAGAAAAGCAACCATGGAAAAAGTCAAGTGTAGAATGGCAACCATGTGTGAGAAATATCTCATATAACTCATGTAGAGACATAACCATGGTTTAAGATAAGGGTTGGGTTAATAAATATCTAATGTAAAAAAAATTGGTGGACTAAGTCAATGGTCACTACAAGCTTCTCCAAGCTACTAACCATGTGACTAATTTCCAACTAATATTGATTTACTTTAAATAAATAAAACCCATCATTATGACAAGAATGGTGTGAGTCTCATACACCCATGTCACATGTATCATCTAGCATGACACACAAAAATGTACATTAATATATATAACATATATACTAAATGCACAGGTGAGAAAAAGAATTCTTAAGTGAGCTAATATTAGTTAATGTAAATCAATATATCAAATATATAATTATACATTAAATTATTTAATCAACACTTGATTTAATAATCCGGCTATACCACATATAACCGACTAATATCATATGTATCAACTTATCGAATCAACACTTGATTCGATAACCCGGCTATATCACTGTCACGGCCCGAGAGTACGGAACGTGACCGGCACTTAGATTACGAAGCGTCTAGAGGCGCCACGTAACCTAAGTAAGCCGAAGCCCAGAGATCTAAACCATAGAAGAAGAAGAAGAAGAAAACAAGTTTAAAAGAATCAGCAAATTTCCCAAAAATTTCGGCAGAGTCTTCTCTGTAAAAACTGGCCCCCAAACGGGTACAACAAGTATAATATACATAAACAATAAAAACCATCCCCAAACGGGTGCTAGCTCAACGCCAACAGGCGGAAACAACCACAACAAACACAAATAGTATACAACGCCAAAAGGCGAGGCTCAAACTAAAAAGAAAACAAAACCACCAGATCAGAATAATACATGCGCGACTCTAAGGTCGAAATAAAAGACTGGTCCAATAAACTTATCAAGTAATACAAGTATGGTTGATGGAGATTACTAGATACAACGAATGAATAAAATACAATGGTGGTTCAGATACAAGTGAACCAACCTACCGTGCAAATCACCCTGAAATAAAAGATGTGCCAGCAAGCTGCTGTTGGAGATAGTGCCCCCAGAGTCAATTATTAGGTCACAGGTACGTGATTGTAATGATTGATGGAGGACCTATCCCGGTAGGACAGTCTTACTCGAGATGATAGTATGCTATCTGGTTTACCTTTATCATCGTGTACTGCTTCAGGTGACCTGACAAGTCGCTATTACACGTTGGTAGAGCCCCTAGGATTCTTGCTTGACCACCAGCAGTATGAGGGCGATCATATAAGTGGGAGCTGGGGGTCTATAAGCATATCCTTAAATGGTCCCTAGTCGTGGGAGTTTCGAGACAGGGCATCGATACTCCACAGTAGACTAGTGTATACAGTCGAGACCCCGACGAGGGGCGGTGGCCGGTCTCACAAGCCATTGGTGTCAGTTGGATCACCTAAGATGTATACAGGTGCTCATTGGGTTATGAGTACACCGGACAGGACTCGCCGGGAACATGCTAGTTGGTCATATACCAGACGTCAGATGGCAGTTCCCTGGTGACATGTGTACAGGTTAGTTCATCGACCTGGGGATCGTCATTTGTCTCGTGTGAGTTCCCACTGTACTTTGATTACTACCCTACCACGGCTCAAAGGAGTCGTGCAAACAGGTTTTAGTTGGGTACAGTCCCGAGCCACATGGAGGCAGTGAGCGTATCTTCAGGGGTTCGTCTCTCCCGGTATTGGGGGTGAGGTCGTGCTGTGTCTAGGAGAGCCATTACACGAAGCCCTCGGCCGAGGCAAGGAGATTTACTGGTAGGTATTCCAGTAGTATCTCAGGGTGTTCTGGGCTACACTCCGACACGACTTGTACCGCTTTTGGGGGTCTGACTTTTACCAACCTCCTAGGCCCGCCATGCGATGCTCATAGACGAACGGACCGGACTGTACGGATATTGTCACTGACAGGCTCAGTAGGGTTGTCAGGCTGAGTTCGCTCACAGACGTCCCTTTTAGTCAATACCTGGTAGCCCGTTACGTATTGGCTTATACCTCTGACGTGCTAGTGGTTGAATCCATAACCAAGGTGTTGACGAGTCTTTAGAGTCCCCCACATTCAGTTACTCAGCTTTCGGGCGAAAAGTTGTAGAGGCCGTATGGAGATATGCAAGGTCCGATCAGATACGTGCGGTATTGCACGGATCAGGATCGGACAGTTTGTATTATAGGCCGTATGGTTATATGGCAGGGTTCGATCAGATACGTGCGGTATTGCACGGATCAGGATCGAACGGATATTACTAGCCGGTTTTGGTATAAGCCGGATCCTAGTATAGTACAGTGTAGATTTTGTCTCATTGCATTTGTATTTCGGTCGGAATACAAATGCGGGTGTGTATGCACAGTATTGGGGTTTTCCTGTAATTTATTACGGGACCAGTTTTCTGGAGTTGCCAGTTTGCTTTCCGTTTCGGCCAATTTCCTTTGTATCGTTCATTGGCCGAAGTTTGGTGGAGGAGGGCTTATTTGCATTATTGCAAATAAGTATTTGTGGAGGGGTTCTTTGCATATTCTTATGTCATGATGGTTGCACCATTCCTTGACCTTGACCTCTTCATGATGGCTTGACTTTTTGAAGTCATCATGCTTGATGATTGTTGATGATGGGAGATGGTATGGTTGTTGAGTGAGGACTTTTCTTTGTGATCATTATTTTCCATATGATAGCTTTCTCTCTCTCTCCATTTTTGTATTATTGGAGGGCTCCTTCATTCTCACCCTCCTCTCATTGTAATGGCCGGCCACTCTCATGGGTGGGCTGTCCAACATTTTGTGTGTGGGATTTTGGTTCATTTGAGGTTGCAAAAATCCCACAAGATCATTCCAAAAAGCTCCAAGTTCAATCCCTCCACAAATGGCAATTCCTACAACCCCAAATGAGACTTGCTCACTACACATTCTACAGCAAATCTTGGGCACGTCGACTAGCCATCTTCGTACCCGAGTTGCCTCGGCATTGAGGTGGGAGCCCGTAAAAGAAGTAGGCGATGTGGTGCACTTCCGGCGACGAGGAGGAGACGAGACTTTCCGCAGGAGATCGGGGCGACGACGAGAAGACCGGAGGAATCGGATCTGTCGGTATATTTCTCTTCCCCATCTTGTAGTTAGTTAGGACTAATTAATGGTTCGATCCGGGTATTAGTGCGCGGCGGTTTGCCAGTTCAAGTAAAATTTAAGTTTATCACCGCTTCCGCATTTGGCCGTCGGATTGACGGCCGGGGCGCCGCCGTGCACTTACAGTGGTATCAGAGCCTCGCCATTAACTTAGTCTAGCTTTCCTTAATGTGTTTTTCAGTTCCGATCGATCGAATGTTCCAAAACCCGTATTGCTTCACATCAGTTTTCTGTTGAATTTTTTCAGTCCCCAAAAATTTTTCAGGTTGTATAAAATTGATGTACTGGAGATTATAAGGCTACTGTAGAAATTCGACAAAGTAATTCGATAGTGGGAGCGCGGAACCGCGGCCAAACCCCCCTTGAGCCGCGGTTCCGCCGCACTATGATAAGAACACTCTGTCAATTTTCTCCAGTGGGCTTCTGGGGTGAAAATTGGGGTTTTGGAATATTAATATTGGGCCCAGAATTTCCTGATCTGCTACAGTATTGCTTGGGGGCCCACTAGTTAAAATTTGATTGATCGGATATTTTAAACACATTATTTCACAGTATTTGTTGGATATATGTATGCCCTAGAGGCCATTATGTGATAGTTGATGTATCTATATATGTATATATATTCAGTTTGCATTCTTGCTCGACATGATAGTATGCTATCTGGTTCCTCTTTATCTGACATGTTGATTTGATCATGCTTTTATTCATTCATACATGCTGATAAAGCCCTAAGGATATCGGCTTGACTACTCTGATTATGATGGAGATCATACTAGTGGGACATCTGTAGTCTATAAGCATATCCTGAAATGTCCCTAGTCGGAGGTGTATCGAGACGGGGCATCGATATACCAGAGTAGACTAGCGTATATGATACTAGACCCATGTGATGGGCGATGGATGTTCCCACATTCGTCGATGTTTGACATCAAGATCATATACGGGTGCTCAGTGGTGACTGGGTACACTGGACGGACTCGCCGAGAACTCCTATATGGAATTATATCTATCGTCGGATAGCAGTTCTCAGGTGACACTGGTACAGGTTAGTCTGTAGACCCGAGATCGTCATGGAGTCTTGTGTGTTCTCCCACTGTACTTTGATTGCCACCCTACCGCGGCTCTACTGAGTCGTGCAAACAGGTGGCCGTTGGGTACAGTCCCGAGACACACGAAGACAATGAGCGATAGGAGGGGTTTCGTCTCTCCCGGTATTGGGAGTTGATGCTGTGCTGTGCTCGACTGGTTATAACAGCAAGTCCCTGGCCAGGGCTGCTGAGATTTGCTGATAAGTGTTATCAGTAGTTTCTCGATCTGTTATAGACCATTCACCGACATGACCTATTGAGTTATTGGGGTCGACGTGACCATCCCTAGGCTCGATATGCAGCATATCTGATGAAGAGACCGGACTGTACGGTAGTGTTGCCGGATGGCTCGACGGGAGTTGTAACAGGTTCGCTTGTTGTCTTCTGATCGCTCAATGCCCGGATGGCCGTTACGTTTAGCTGACCGCTTGCGGCTTGAGGGTACTTGATATGATCATTACCCTCTGCCGGCGTATTGACGAGTCTTAGAGTCCCACAGAGGAGTTTCCCAGTCCAGGCGAAACGTTGTGGTGTGCATATGTGATATGCGCATGCACCCGATTGAAATGTGAGTATATGATACCGAACATTGATCGGGTGAACTGTTTTTGGTGGGGTCATATGAGATATGACCGGATTGATAAATCAAGTGTTGATTTATCATTTAACCATTAGTTTTCTCACTTAAAACCTTTCTAAGGTTTGATGGATGTATGCATGTGTTTCTTTCTTCTTTTCTAGTTTCATGCACATGTAGATGTGCATACATGTACACATACATACATCAAACCATCATGGTTGATTATATATGGAAATGGTGGCAATATAAGACTCACACCATTGATTATACAATGGATAATTATTTAATTTTGGTTTTAAAAAGAAAATGAAAAGGAAAGGATAATTATGCTAGTTTCTACATGCTTCTTTTAACCTAACCATTCTCACCCACCACTAAACCATGGTTATCTTTTCCTTTATCATTCTAAACCCAAGTTAAATTAATCATCTATCATTTAATCATGGTTGGAGTCAAGAAGGAATAAATATATATAGTGATATTTATTTTCTTTTGCAAGCTTAACCTTATGGTTATCATTTTATCTCTTGAAAAGAAATAGCCACCATTTTCATCCTCCTTCATCTTCTCCTCTCTAGTTCTTTTCTAGTGAGTGAAATACAACAAAAGAAAGGTTTTTGAAGTGAGATCCAAAGCCATAACACCATTCTACTCAAGTCTAGCCAACTTGATTAGAGTGTTTACTTCGATTTTACAAAGTAGCGAGCTTGGACGGAGATCTCCACGGTGGATCATCGTGGACACAAGAGGAGTTCAAGAGGACCTCGATTCAACACCAAAGAGCCTAAGGAGCGAAGCAAAAACGGGAGCTACAAAGGTTGTAGTCTTCAAACCCTAACTTTTGTTAGCTTAAAGTTTAGTAAACCCTAATTTTCTAGGATCTATCCTTTGCATGTTAGTTTAGCACCTTAAAAATTAAAACTTTGGGTCATGTGATGCTTCAAAACTCTTCATAGGGTGCTATACTAACCTTACATTGGTATCAGAGCCGACCTAGAACGTTAGGCGACCTTTTTGCGAAGTAAAAAGTCCGATCGAAACAAAAATACGACTTTAAAGGATGCTCTCTGGAAATTTTTTAAAAACTGACATTTTTCAGAATTAAAAATTCTCAAAAAATAGAGCAGGTAAAAATTAGACGATCTGGAAAATCCGTACCCATGAACAGTAACTTTGGCCGCGGAAGCGCGGCATAAGCAAGCTTAGGCCGCGCATCCGCGGCAATATGAGGGGCTCTTTGACAATTTTCTGCACAGTAATTTTCTTTACCTGCTACAGTATATTTAATCTGAATCTGCTGTTGAAAAATTCTGGAGATGTTTTTAGACTCGTGGTTTCGATCGGAATTTTCATTTCGCTTTCTGTTCCGGGTAAACTAGAAAGTATTGAAGTGTTTGAACGAATATCATTTACTCAATATTCACGGGGTTTAAATAGTTTGGAGATACGTGCAAGTCTTTTTGCGGTGGTCCCTCTAGAAGACAACAAACCTTAACTCGATTATATGACCGTCTCGAACTGCCCTTTGAACCCTAGGGTTTGGGGCAGTACGGCGTGCCACATGTGAGGCGTTGGCTTGACCCTTCTACGGCTGGACCGCCGCTACTGTGCCACACTCCGGATCTGTTGAACCCTGCTCAAGTGTTGAGCTTTAGTGAATCTTGGGTGCTTGATAGTTCGTTCGAAAACTTTAATACTGTCTGTTTGTCTGGAATTTGATACAATATGTGGAATTCATATGGTTTAGGCATGAAATACGAGATATGTGATATTTCGCATTTATGATGTCTAAAAAGAATCTGGATTCCAAATATTGTAGTTTTACACTTTCTTTTCTGTGACCGTAAGTGTAGTATGTTAGATATCGCCGGTTTCGTTGCTATACATCAACGACAATCGGGGTACGCATACTTACTTACGTTGATGATATGTGATATTAAGTGTTGCTGAGATATGATGTGTAGGATTGTCGCGATCGAATAGCCGGGTTTTTTTTTGTGAGATGAGAGTTTTATATTTTCATTCATGTAAATTCAAATGTAATGTAATATTCTTTTTATTTGGGGCACTTCCAGGTTGCGGTTGTGTCACCAGTGTTGTATATTATTTACTTTTCCGCATTAGGATGGACCCAAGGAGGGGAGCACAGGTGACCGGGTTCTGGGGTTCAGTGGGAGGCCATCTCGAGGAGTCGAGACCGGGTCTCCTAAACTCCAGGATTGGTAGGGTCACTTGCCTCTCTCGTAGGGGTCCAGGGTTTGGGCTTGGCTATTCATCGCGACTGTGGAATCCGTATTTTCTATTTCGGCTAAATACTAAATACGGACGTCCTAGTATATCCCACGTTATATTTTTATTTCTGCTGCCTGTGTTCTGTGATATCTGAGACGAATGACTTATTATATATATGATATATAGTAGACGTTGCTTATGTTTTACCCCCGCACTAGTCCCGTCCCGGTATGCCGTTAGTTAAGTAACCTAACGGTGCATAACGGAACATTGCGGCGAATGCGGATGGCATAAGCATACGTGTTATTTTCGTTTCTTTTCTGTGATTGGCTGTAGGACTTAAATGATGGGATTACATTAATGTGATTAATGTAAAGAAAATAAACCTAAAAAGATATTGTAGAATCGGATTTGAAAACCACTCGGCTATTTATGAAAAAGCTACATTTCAAAACTGCGGAGCTTAAGCCACTCCTTTTGAAAAACTATTTGATTCTACAACGATATCAAGTTCAAAGCGTTAAAGATTTTCTTAAAAATCATTCGCAACCCTCCGTCATTTTAGGAAGTAGAGTACTTAGTATTCGTGCTACGTTTGTTGACCTTAGCCAAGGCGTAGTGTACGGTAGCTAAGTGATGTCTTCCTACAAATGCATATGATGCAGATTAATTAGGACGGGCATATGACTTTGTTGACCTTAGCCAAGGGTCATGTGAACGGGCCTGATTAATCAAGAAATGACGGGTTGAGCTTGACTAGTGCTCGTGATTTGTTGACCTTAGCCAAGGTCACGAGTATTAGGGGTAAAAACCACATCGGGAATTTCAAGTGTTGAAATTTGCAATGAGATTGCATACCTTCCATGTGATGGTTGGATCCCGATCCCACTGTGGGCAATAGTTGCTCCTAGGAGAGTTTTACAGTTTACAATTAGCTAACTCATTAGGTGTTTAGAAAGGTGTTAACGGGGCTCCGCCTCTGGGAAAACGAGGTTTACTCTAATTAGGTCCGTGCGAAAGCACGGGGAACCTCCCTCAAAGTACCGACACTGGCCTGGCTGAACGGTTAGCGAAGTTGTAGACTGTAATTAATCCTGGCTAGTTTTTCTTTTTAAGGTTTGAAAGAAAAACTTGATAAAAAGCAGTGGGAAACATCGATTAGACAAGATAATAAACCAATCTAATCTATGCAAGAGCTTTCGCTGAGTGTATTCTTTTCTCTCTCTTAATGGCAGATACCAATGACTGGACTTAAGCTTCTACTAGATAAAAACAAACTGAATGGGACCAACTATAAAGACTGGCTAAGGAATCTAAAGATCGCCTTGACTTATGATAAAGTATCATATGTCCTCACGGTTTCAGCCCCGCCCGTCCCAGGCCCAAAATCCTCAGTTGCGGACATAGAAGTCCGCAAGACATGGGACGCTGACTGTGCCACGGCCACATGCCTCGCGCTTGCATCGATGGATAACACACATCAAAAGCAGCACGAGGACATGGATATTCACGGGATACTGCTCCATACAAAGGAGTTGTATGGGGAGCAATCCCGCGTATTACGATACGAAGCATCAAAGAAACTGTTTCAGATGCGAATGGCCCCTGGCACACCAGTAGGAGACCATGTGTTGAAGATGATAGCTCTTATAGAAGAGCTTGAGGACCTTGGATGGACAATGGAAAATGAACAATATATAGATATTATTCTGCAGTCCCTCCCCTCCACCTTTGCTCAGTTCATAGTAAACTTCAACATGCATGGCATGGAGAAGGACCTCCCTGAACTCCTTAATATGTTAAGGAGTGCAGAGAGCACTATGAAGTCAGCAAAGACTCCCGTTATGACCATTGGACAGTCTTCTTCTTCTCGCCCAAAAGCTAAGGCCAAGGGAAAGAAAAAGAAGAAATCCACCAATCCTAAGGGCGGAGTCAAAAAGGTGAAGGGAAAGGGAAAGTCCACGGCTGGAGACCCAGGGAAAGGCGAGTGTTTTCATTGCCACAAGACAGGACATTGGAAGCGCAACTGCACGGAGTACCTAAGTCTCAAGAAGAAGCATGGTGATGCTTCTGCTTCAGGTGCGTTTGTAACTGAAAACTGTTTTTCTATAAACTCTGCTTCCTGGGTATTGGATACCGGTTCAGGTTCTCACATTTGCAATTCTATGCAGGGGCTGAGAAATAGCAAGGTTTTGAGGACAGGTGACCATACTCTCCGCGTTGGAAATGGTTCCAATGTACATACAGTCGCAGTGGGAGAGTATCACTTGGGGTTGCCATCTGGATGTATTTTGATTTTGAATCCATGTTATTTTGTACCGACTATGCTATGTAATATAATATCCGTTTCTTTGTTGGACAATGAAGGGTATAATTTTGTGTTGCAGAACAATGTTATGAACATTCACCTAAATCAAATATTGGTTGGGTATGGTACACTTAATAACGGAATATATGTCCTAAATCAACACACAGTTTTCAGTGTACAACACACTAATAAAAGAAAACTTTCAGAATTAAATGAAGCTTTTCTTTGGCACTGTAGACTTGGTCATATTAACGAAACAAGACTAAACAAGTTACACAAAGATGGATATTTAAATTCTTTTGAATATAAATCTTATGCGACTTGCCAGTCTTGTATCAAGGGTAAAATGACCAAAACTCCGTTTACCGGACACGGAGAAAGAGCTTCTCAGCTCCTGGGCCTCATACATAGTGATGTATGTGGGCCTATGTCTACACAGGCTAGAGGCGGTTTTTCATACTTCATTACATTCACTGACGATTTCTCAAGATTCGGTCATGTATTTTTATTAAAGCACAAGTCCGACGCTTTTGAGAAATTCATTGAATATAAACAAGAAGTAGAAAAACAAACCGGCTTGAGTATTAAGATGCTTCGATCAGATCGAGGTGGAGAGTATCTCAGTACAGAATTTGCAAACTTCCTAAAAGAGAATGGGATTCTCTCTCAGCTCACTCCTCCTTACACACCACAGCACAACGGTGTGTCAGAACGACGGAATAGGACCCTATTAGATATGGTCCGGTCCATGATGAGTGATGCTGAATTACCAGTCTCGTTTTGGGGGCATGCATTGGAGACTGCAGCGTTTCTGCTAAACAGGGTTCCAACCAAAGCCGTGTCTACCACGCCATATGAGATATGGCATGGGAAGAGACCATCTCTTAAGAGAATTAAGATTTGGGGTTGCCCGGCCTATGTTAAAAAGCAGAATCCGGACAAACTCGAGACACGGTCAGTCATGTGTAACTTTGTGGGATATCCAAAGAATTCTTATGGATATCTGTTCTACCACAAAGAGGAACAAAAAGTGTTTGTTTCTCAACATGCCACATTCTTGGAAAAAGAGTTTTTCACAGATAAAGACGATCGCAAAGTGGTAGATCTAGAAAAGGTTCTAGAGACACAAACTACAAATGACGATTTGATTGAACCGACTGTTGCAACAGAAACTGAAGAACCTCGGCCACTCCGTAGGTCTGGTAGGACTTCTCGCCCACCGGAGAGGTACTACGGTTTCCTCATTGATGGTGACAGAGAAGATTGCATCATGGAAGATGATGATCCTACCAGTTTTCAGCAAGCTATCACGAGTGGTGACTCTGTGAAGTGGCTGGATGCCATGAGATCCGAAATGCAGTCTATGTACACCAACAAAGTATGGACTTTGGACGTTGTACCCCCTGGGGTAAAACCTGTGGGGTGCAAATGGATCTTTAAAAGAAAGATTGGTGTGGATGGGCAGGTAGAGACCTATAAGGCAAGACTTGTGGCGAAAGGTTTTCGTCAAAGACCAGGTCTGGACTATGACGAAACTTTTTCACCCGTAGCCATGCTTAAATCCATTCGGATCCTACTTGCTATTGCTGCTCACTACGACTATGAAATCTGGCAGATGGACGTTAAAACAGCATTTCTAAATGGAGATTTAGAAGAATGCGTTTATATGGATCAGCCAGAGGGCTTCATTGACAGTGGGAGCAGCGAGAAAGCATGTAGATTGCTTAAATCCATATATGGGTTAAAGCAGGCATCTCGGAGTTGGAACATCTATTTCGATGATGTTATCAAAGAGTTTGATTTCATCAAAAATCCAGATGAACCTTGTGTTTATAGAAAGGCTGTAGGAAGAGCTGTCACATTCCTCGTATTATACGTGGATGACATTCTTCTGATAGGAAATGATATTCCTATGCTACAGTCGGTCAAATCATTCTTATCACTGAGGTTCTCCATGAAGGACCTGGGTGATGCCACATACATCCTGGGCATAAGGATCTATAGGGATAGATCCAAAAAGTTATTGGGATTGTCCCAAACCAGGTACATCAACACCATCCTAAAAAGGTTTAGTATGGAAGACTCTAAGCGGGGTGCCTTACCCGCTTGCCATGGAGTCACTCTCTCCAAGGATTCTTGTCCAAAGACCGATGAAGAGAGAGCTCGCATGAGCATTATACCTTATGCTTCGGCAGTAGGGTCTATAATGTATGCGATGTTATGTACACGCCCAGATGTAGCTTATGCACTTAGTGTTGTAAGCAGGTATCAATCCAACCCAGGGGAGAACCACTGGACAGCTGTGAAGAACATTCTTAAGTACTTGCGAATGACTAAAGAATTGTTCTTGGTGTATGGTAATAAAGATCTCCAAATGGAGGCCTTTACCGATTCGAGCTTCCAGAGCGATAAGGATGACAGCAAATCTATCTCAGGGTTTGTATTTACCCTCAATGGAGGGGCGGTAAGTTGGAAGAGTTCCAAACAAGATACCGTTGCAGACTCTACGATGGAAGCTGAGTACATTGCTGCAAATGATGCCGCCAAGGAAGCCGTCTGGATGAAGAAGTTCGTCTTGGAGCTAGGAGTAGTTCCAACCATTATTGATCCAATACCTTTGTATTGTGACAATAATGGGGCAATGGCGTTAGCCAAGGACCCCAGATCCCATCAGCGGTCCAGACACATCCTGAGGCGCTTTCATTTGATCCGGGAGATTGTAGATCGCCGCGAGATCGAGATTAAGAGAGTTGACACAAAGAACAACGCCGCGGATTCACTCACCAAAGCCCTCCCTCAGCCACAGCATGAGCGACTTTTTGAGATGTTTGGTATGAGATACGCCAATAACTGGCCTTAGTGCAAGTGGGAGATTGTTGGATATATGTATGCCCTAGAGGCCATTATGTGATAGTGGATGTATCTATACATGTATATATATTCAGTTTGCATTCTTGCTCGACATGATAGTATGCTATCTGGTTCCTCTTTATCTGACATGTTGATTTGATCATGCTTTTATTCATTCATACATGCTGATAAAGCCCTAAGGATATCGGCTTGACTACTCTGATTATGATGGAGATCATACTAGTGGGACATCTGTAGTCTATAAGCATATCCTGAAATGTCCCTAGTCGGAGGTGTATCGAGACGGGGCATCGATATACCAGAGTAGACTAGCGTATATGATACTAGACCCATGTGATGGGCGATGGATGTTCCCACATTCGTCGATGTTTGACATCAAGATCATATACGGGTGCTCAGTGGTGACTGGGTACACTGGACGGACTCGCCGAGAACTCCTATATGGAATTATATCTATCGTCGGATAGCAGTTCTCAGGTGACACTGGTACAGGTTAGTCTGTAGACCCGAGATCGTCATGGAGTCTTGTGTGTTCTCCCACTGTACTTTGATTGCCACCCTACCGCGGCTCTACTGAGTCGTGCAAACAGGTGGCCGTTGGGTACAGTCCCGAGACACACGAAGACAATGAGCGATAGGAGGGGTTTCGTCTCTCCCGGTATTGGGAGTTGATGCTGTGCTGTGCTCGACTGGTTATAACAGCAAGTCCCTGGCCAGGGCTGCTGAGATTTGCTGATAAGTGTTATCAGTAGTTTCTCGATCTGTTATAGACCATTCACCGACACGACCTATTGAGTTATTGGGGTCGACGTGACCATCCCTAGGCTCGATATGCAGCATATCTGATGAAGAGACCGGACTGTACGGTAGTGTTGCCGGATGGCTCGACGGGAGTTGTAACAGGTTCGCTTGTTGTCTTCTGATCGCTCAATGCCCGGATGACCGTTACGTTTAGCTGACCGCTTGCGGCTTGAGGGTACTTGATATGATCATTACCCTCTGCCGGCGTATTGACGAGTCTTAGAGTCCCATAGAGGAGTTGCCCAGTCCAGGCGAAACGTTGTGGTGTGCATATGTGATATGCGCATGCACCCGATTGAAATGTGAGTATATGATACCGAACATTGATCGGGTGAACTGCTTTTGGTGGGGTCATATGAGATATGACCGGATTGATAAATCAAGTGTTGATTTATCATTTAACCATTAGTTTTCTCACTTAAAACCTTTCTAGGGTTTGATGGATGTATGCATGCATGCATGTGTTTCTTTCTTCTTTTCTAGTTTCATGCACATGTAGATGTGCATACATGTACACATACATACATCAAACCATCATGGTTGATTATATATGGAAATGGTGGCAATATAAGACTCACACCATTGATTATACAATGGATAATTATTTAATTTTGGTTTTAAAAAGAAAATGAAAAGGAAAGGATAATTATGCTAGTTTCTACATGCTTCTTTTAACCTAACCATTCTCACCCACCACTAAACCATGGTTATCTTTTCCTTTATCATTCTAAACCCAAGTTAAATTAATCATCTATCATTTAATTATGGTTGGAGTCAAGAAGGAATAAATATATATAGTGATATTTATTTTCTTTTGCAAGCTTAACCTTATGGTTATCATTTTATCTCTTGAAAAGAAATAGCCACCATTTTCATCCTCCTTCATCTTCTCCTCTCTAGTTCTTTTCTAGTGAGTGAAATACAACAAAAGAAAGGTTTTTGAAGTGAGATCCAAAGCCATAACACCATTCTACTCAAGTCTAGCCAACTTGATTAGAGTGTTTACTTCGATTTTACAAAGTAGCGAGCTTGGACGGAGATCTCCGCGGTGGATCATCGTGGACACAAGAGGAGTTCAAGAGGACCTCGATTCAACACCAAAGAGCCTAAGGAGCGAAGCAAAAACGGGAGCTACAAAGGTTGTAGTCTTCAAACCCTAACTTTTGTTAGCTTAAAGTTTAGTAAACCCTAATTTTCTAGGATCTATCCTTTGCATGTTAGTTTAGCACCTTAAAAATTAAAACTTTGGGTCATGTGATGCTTCAAAACTCTTCATAGGGTGCTATACTAACCTTACATATTTACATTATATCTGCGACCGTGAATGTCACTTGATCGGTAAATCCGGTCTAACTGCTATAGCCCGGTTAGACGGATTTGCGAACGTGACTTTCACGTTGATGTTCTGTTTTTGCTGTGATGTTGCGGATCGGTCGTGGGGGATAGCCTGGATGCAATGCTAGTACAGTTGTGATTGTATTATGTACATTTGATGTTGCGGGGCGAGCGTCCGACATGTGGACTGCCGTCACTGCCTGTTTGTATTATTATTTTGGGGCACGACCTGGTTGCGGTCGATGTACCCGTTGTATGTATATTTTACTTTCTGTACTAGGATTACCCCGCGGAGGGGTGCACGGACAGCCGGGTTCTAGAGGCCAACAAGCCCGCATCTCATGGCATTGAGACGGAGGGGCTTCACTCTAGGATTGGCGGGCTATTCGCCGCACTCGTAGGGGTACAGGTTGACCCAGGAGGGGTGCCCAAGTTGCCGGATTCCGTGAAGTGCCGGGTGGTCCATTCACGTCGCTGAAGGGGGCTGCCTCGCTTCAGGTTTTGGCGGGTGACTTGCCGCGCCCGTAGGGGTCTAGGATTTCATTGCACAGGCTATCCACACGACCAGGGGAACGTCGGGTTTCAGTAGTGGCTTTGTGAAACCCGGGGATCCCAGATATCAGTATTGTTTCTGTGATGCTGTTCATTCTCTGTGATGTTGCATTTCTATCACGCCTTGAGCGAATATAATATATTGGTATATATATTAGTAGATGTTGTATATGTTTTGCATCCGCGCTAGTCCAGGCCCCGCTCTGTCGTTAGTTAGCTAACCTAACGGGTAATGACGGGACCTAATGGCGAATGCGGATGGCATATACGTACATCGGTATATTTTCGTTCTTTTTGGTGTGATCAATTGATAGGACTGCGTTGATTTGGATCAATGCAAGTTAAAAACAAACCTAATCTGATGTTGTTGGAACACTTTTCAAAAAGTTGTTATTGCAAGGACGTTCACTTTTGTTTTGCATCGTGGTATTCAGTTGGAATATCCTGCTCCTCAGTCGACGAGGCAAGGGCCGAGATCCCTTCACCGGGAGTGACCCCTTGGACAAAAAGTTTGCGTCAGGGCATTAACTTCACTATAGCCGATTACTTTTGCTTTGCATCGTGGTATTCATTTGGAATATCCTGCACCCCATTCTACGGGGAAAGAGCCGAGATCCCTTCACCGGGAGTGACCTCTTTAGCAACGGTTTTCGTCACTATATTTTCAAAAAGCTATCCGGTTCCTTCAACGATATCAAGTTCATTACGTTAAAGGTTTTCGCCAGAAACCATTCGTAGCCCTCCGTCGTTTCATATGGGTAGTCAATAGTATTCAAGCTGTGTTTGTTGGCCAAAGTCAAGGCACAGTGTTTGGTAGCTGTTGGTTATTCATATGCAGCATAGATAGATGCGTTGGTTTGGGACAGTCGTACTGCCTTGTTGGCCAAAGTCAAGGGTAGGTACGGGTGGACTCAAATTAACCTGGAGAATGACGGGTAGAACTTGACATGTGACTTATGATTTGTTGGCCAAAGTCAAGGTCATAAGAGCATGGGGCAGAAATCACATCGGGAGTTTCAAAAGAACTGAAACTTGCCAGATATGCGCATACCTTCTGGAGTGTGATACCGTGAGCGAATTCCGTCACGTTGTCATGCGATGAGAGTTGGATCCCGATTCCCACTGATGAGTTAGTTTACTCCTCGGGTGACCCCGACTAATTCTTCTTTCAGGTTTGGAGGAGAATTTGACGGTACAGTGGGAGGTTTCCAGATTAGACAAATTGGTAACCATTCTGATCTAGGTTAGAGTGCACGCTGAGTGTTTCTTTTCTCTCTCTCTTCGGCAGCGACCATTGACCCGACCCTAAGACTATGACTCAGTGACCAAGTAGACCGAACCTTCTTAACACTGGCTTTTGGATTGTCAGAGTTGCAGACCTCATTGCCACTCCTACTTTTACCCTTTTCTCCAGGACACCCCGTATTACTACGAACGTCCACTTCCATTGGACAAAACCATCGTATGGTTAGATACGAACTCGAAAGAATTTATTCGAGGATGGTTTCAGGTTCTGGAGGAAACGGATAGGATTATTCAGTTGTCTTTTCCTTTTTCCTTCTCTCAGGTTGCGAGTACTCCTTGGTTTAGGAGATAGTACACCTATTACGCAAATTGGATAGTCTTCTTCCAAACCATAGGCTGGTGCCGACCGGTAGGGAATGAAGAAAACCAATTAGCATAACGATGGTGTGCAGAAGGTATTAAGTTAAGACAAAGCAAGGGATTAGTAAGAGGACAAAGTAAATTGCAACAGATATTCATGACCAAACCAGGTATTTCTTCGCCAATCCTAAAATCACCTTTGTATTTCTCCAGGACACTCCATATCACTACGAAGATCCACAGTTTATTTGGATACTCCATCGTATGGTTATATACGAACTCGAAAGGAACTTGTTCCAGTTCGGGGATGGATTCTGGTTCAGGAGAAATAGGAATAAGATTTATTCAGGTGTCTTTTATCTTCACCTTCTCTCGCATTGCGAGTGTTCCTAGGATTAGGACAGTACACCCATTATGCTTATTGGATAGTCTTCTTCCAAACCATAGGCTGGTGCCGAACGGTAGGGAAGGAAGAAAACCATTTGGCCTAAAGGGGTGTGCAGAAGGTAATGACTAAAGACATATGAAGGGATTTGGAGAGGTGGCAAAGAAATATACGGTTACAGTCGTGAATCTGGAAGAGGCATTACTAGGAATACCAGGATACCCCATCGAAACATTTCAATGTTTCAGTCTCACTGTGTACTGTTAAAGAAAACTGATTTCCCAATCAGTCCTTACTCCAGGGTATGTATTTACCAGGTACGATTCTCGCATCTGTATGGTTTTACAGATGATGAGTGGGAGTAAGTTATTGGGAATTAGGTGATCATCCTCATTATATCGGGATTCGTTGTAATCGGTGATATTTGAGGAAGTCACCTGGGTCGTTTGCCGGTCGGCAAATATTTGGTTTTGAATATCCGCTGTTATGCACCAATTTCAAATTGATATATCTGTACGTCTATTTTCATAGAGTGAGATATACCTTTTTGAAATTATGTCGATGACATTTACCTATATCAGTGGATGGTTAGGTAAGGAGCATTAATCAGCGGTGTAATTCTTCTTAACCATAAGTACAGTTTTCAACCTACGACACACAGTGGGTGGGTTATCAGACTCAAGGGACTTGTACAGAGTATTGTATCATGTCCAGGGTCCATCAGGACAGAGGGGTTGGTCCTCGCACTATATTCGGTTTACTTATGACTTCTCTAGTTTTTAGACAGGTGTTTCGCGGAAACACAGGGTCTGAATGTTGAGAAGTTATAGGTATTTGAATAGAGTAGAGAACCAGGTGTAGCAAGTATCGGGATTCTTCAAAGTGATCGAAGATGTAGATACTTGTATGTGGTATTCAGTTGATAGTAGTGATTAAGAGAAATTGCTTCTCTTTCAGGTTACTCATAATTGGAAGCATTCCTAAGTTGAGTAACGCTGATCGGCCTCCTTCCATTTAGTTGACATGCACTGGAGACAGCTGCATGATTTGAATCTGGTTCAATTAAATCAGTGCCTCTGGTTCTATATTGGATATAGAACAGTTCATATCTTAACGATGTTTAAGGTACGGGAAGTTGTCCGGTTTATGATTAAAACCAGACACTGGACAACTCAAGGCACGTTTCTGTAATGGCTGTTTGTGGGTTGACCCAGGCTATGACGAGGGTTGACTTTCTACCATCTGGATGAACAATAGCGATATTGTTCTAGACTCGCCACAGTTTTATTAAAAATGGATTTTTTCAGAAAACAGTAGTGGGAGTATGATAGAACTGGAAGTGATTCCAGAACCACCAACGATTACTGAAGATTTGATAAGGAACCTAAAGATTCAATCTGGACTGACATTCCATTGGCCACTCCGCAGATAAGGTGGGTAACTTCAGGCACCCGAGAGGTACTCCGGTAGCCTCAAGGACGGTGACAGGGAAGTTCTTGTTTACCCACAATTACCATTGCTGTTGTTCCAGGCTGCGAGACCCGGTGGGAGGATGAGTATAGCGTCGTTCTAAACTAGTTTTAGAAGTGTACGTCTATATGACTCTGCCAGAGGGTTGTCGTAGTCAGTGGGAGCAGCGGAAGCATTGGTGGACAGGTAGCTTATGTCTATTTATAGACTAAAGCAGATGTAGCGGAGATAGATCATCTACTTCTGACGTGACAGTCATGGGTTTGACTTCATCAGAATAGGGGATGGATTTGTTGAGAAGGTAGTAGGGTGTGATGTCCTGGTATTTGGATGACATACACAGAGTAGGAAAAGAAACTCCTATACTACAATCGGTTATACTTTGGTCGTCACACAGTAGTTTCTCCATATGGGACTTGGACATTATATCAGACAAACTGGTTACTAGATCTATGGTTTTAGATCTAGATTTGGGTGGTTTCCCAATCAGGGTACTTAGACAGCATTCTAAGAGTATTTAGAATGGACGACTCCATGCACGGTAGTGTACCTGCAGAAGATGGAGTCACCCTCTCTAAAGGTGTCTTATAGACTAAAGGGGAGAGGGATGTGCATGATTGACAGATCACTTGCTTAGGCAATTGAGTCAATCATGAGATGTCAAGTACCACACCAGATGTTGTTCTTGCACTAGATGCAATAAGTTGATATTGATCCTATCCTGAAGAAACAGTCGGAAGCAGTTTTAGAACATAAGTGGATGTTCTAGGGATATGATAACGACAGCCTCGTTGAGGAGACAGTTATCATTCCAGGCATCCAAGGTGACCTGGACGACAGGGAGGTTGTCAGAGTTATAGTTTTCCTTCTGACGAGGGGCAGTATTTTGGACAGTTGGTCCAAGGCAATACTGAGGGAGGCATGGCACAGGATACTGATTAAGTTCAGTTGACGATACAGTCTAAGAAGTTTGGATTTGGTGTTCATTTATGAGCTATGTCCCATCAGACATCCAGACACATTCTAAGACAGGTATTGCTCATTTCGGGAGATGGGTTTCTCCGCGAACTTGAGATATAGAGAGACATAGAAAGAGACGACAAAGCGGATCCACTCACTAAGGCTATTCCTCGAACGCAATAGTTTCGCAAACGAGCTTTGTAAGACTGACTAGTAGAGGAGTTGGGTGTTCGGTATCACACGGGCTGTGAGTATGCGACATCGCAATAATTAGCCTTGAGTGCAAGTGGGAGATTGTTAGAGATAGTGCCCTCAGAGTCAATTATTAGGTCACAGGTACGTGATTGTAATGATTGATGGATGACCTATCCCGGTAGGACAGTCTTACTCGAGATGATAGTATGCTATCTGGTTTACCTTTATCATCGTGTACTGCTTCAGGTGACCTGACAAGTCGCTATTACACGTTGGTAGAGCCCCTAGGATTCTTGCTTGACCACCAGCAGTATGAGGGCGATCATATAAGTGGGAGCTGGGGGTCTATAAGCATATCCTTAAATGGTCCCTAGTCGTGGGAGTTTCGAGATAGGGCATCGATACTCCACAGTAGACTAGTGTATACAGTCGAGACCCCGACGAGGGGCGGTGGCCGGTCTCACAAGCCATTGGTGTCAGTTGGATCACCTAAGATGTATACAGGTGCTCATTGGGTTATGAGTACACCGGACAGGACTCGCCGGGAACATGCTAGTTGGTCATATACCAGACGTCAGATGGCAGTTCCCTGGTGACATGTGTACAGGTTAGTTCATCGACCTGGGGATCGTCATTTGTCTCGTGTGAGTTCCCACTGTACTTTGATTACTACCCTACCACGGCTCAAAGGAGTCGTGCAAACAGGTTTTAGTTGGGTACAGTCCCGAGCCACATGGAGGCAGTGAGCGTATCTTCAGGGGTTCGTCTCTCCCGGTATTGGGGGTGAGGTCGTGCTGTGTCTAGGAGAGCCATTACACGAAGCCCTCGGCCGAGGCAAGGAGATTTACTGGTAGGTATTCCAGTAGTATCTCAGGGTGTTCTGGGCTACACTCCGACACGACTTGTACCGCTTTTGGGGGTCTGACTTTTACCAACCCCCTAGGCCCGCCATGCGATGCTCATATACGAACGGACCGGACTATACGGATATTGTCACTGACAGGCTCAGTAGGGTTGTCAGGCTGAGTTCGCTCACAGACGTCCCTTTTAGTCAATACCTGGTAGCCCGTTACGTATTGGCTTATACCTCTGACGTGCTAGTGGTTGAATCCACAACCAAAGTGTTGACGAGTCTTTAGAGTCCCCCACATTCAGTTACTCAGCTTTCGGGCGAAAGGTTGTAGAGGCCGTATGGAGATATGGCAAGGTCCGATCAGATACGTGCGGTATTGCACGGATCAGGATCGAACAGTTTGTACTATAGGCCGTATGGTTATATGGCAGGGTTCGATCAGATACGTGCGGTATTGCACGGATCAGGATCGAACGGATATTACTAGCCGGTTTTGGTATAAGCCGGATCCTAGTATAGTACAGTGTAGATTTTGTCTCATTGCATTTGTATTTCGGTCGGAATACAAATGCGGGTGTGTATGCACAGTATTGGGGTTTTCCTGTAATTTATTACGGGACCAGTTTTCTGGAGTTGGCAGTTTGCTTTCCGTTTAGGCCAATTTCCTTTGTATCGTTCATTGGCCGAAGTTTGGTGGAGGAGGGCTTATTTGCATTGTTGCAAATAAGTATTTGTGGAGGGGTTCTTTGCATATTCTTATGTCATGATGGTTGCACCATTCCTTGACCTTGACCTCTTCATGATGGCTTGACTTTTTAAAGTCATCATGCTTGATGATTGTTGATGATGGGAGATGGTATGGTTGTTGAGTGAGGACTTTTCTTTGTGATCATTATTTTCCATATGATAGCTTTCTCTCTCTCTCCATTTTTGTATTATTGGAGGGCTCCTTCATTCTCACCCTCCTCTCATTGTAATGGCCGGCCACTCTCATGGGTGGGCTGTCCAACATTTTGTGTGTGGGATTTTGGTTCATTTGAGGTTGCAAAAATCCCACAAGATCATTCCAAAAAGCTCCAAGTTCAATCCCTCCACAAATGGCAATTCCTACAACCCCAAATGAGACTTGCTCACTACACATTCTACAGCAAATCTTGGGCACGTCGACTAGCCAGCTTCGTGCCCGAGTTGCCTCGGCATTGAGGTGGGAGCCCGTAAAAGAAGTAGGCGATGTGGTGCACTTCCGGCGACGAGGAGGAAACGGGACTTTCCGCAGGAGATCGGGGCGACGACGAGAAGACCGGAGGACTCGGATCTGTCGGTATATTTCTCTTCCCCATCTTGTAGTTAGCTAGGACTAATTAATGGTTCGATCCGGGTATTAGTGCGCGGCGGTTTGCCAGTTCAAGTAAAATTTAAGTTTATCACCGCTTCCGCATTTGGCCGTCGGATTGACGGCCGGGGCGCCGCCGTGCACTTACAGCTGCCCGGGAAACCTGTACATCGAACCTGTAATAAAATTTGGCACAACGGGGGTGAGTTGCCAACTCGTGAGTAGAAGACATCTACGAAAAGAAATCGAATGCACGACGCTATCCTAGGTCATAATAATACACTACTATATCCCAAATATCTAGTAATAGCAGGGTAATACTACGTGTAAGTGCAGATACTCCGTGTTCGTGTCAGTGCCTCATATAATACTATGTCATATGAAATGAAATGCATGCACCATGAATGTAAAGTAACAAATCCTGAAATCCAGATATATATGTATAAGAACTCTTTAGCTATTATCATAGTAAAGTGTGTATAAGCATCTGAAATCTCAACAATGAAATCCATGGAAATCCGTGTCAAGCATCGACACAACACATGTAATCTCAAGTCTCAATATGTCGGGCTCCGTCAGTCCGGATCGGCCCATTTCATCAAATCTCACGACAACGGTCGGTATCCTCCGGATATCCGCCGCGCCAGACATCACCGGTAGGTAGCCTTCCCCTGCCAGGCTCATCGTCTACAACTCGATCTTCTTGCCCCGGGGTACCATACCGGGCCCACCATGTACCCGAGACGGTTCATCCACTCCTCGAATCGGGTCTCGAAATCCAACAGAAAACATGAAATACTCATGGTGGACGACACATACATCACGAGAAAACCGCATCTTATTTTAAAAAGAGAAGAGGAGAGAGAGAGAAGTTTTTATATATTTTTGCGGTTTTCCCCAAAAATCCAGAAATCTCATAGAAATCCAAATCTCAAAATCATGAGTAAGTATATGATAAGTGTCGGCATATGCCCATGATACTACATGATAACATGAAAATATGAATGCATGAATGTCAAGTAATAAATATCATGTCTATACTAACATCAGAGAGTAATCACGATATTATATCGGTCTAGTTGTTAACTGATTCTATCAATAAAAGATCATATAATCTAAAGTGTACGTGACATAGCAATTACCGATGATGATGTGTGTGAGCCGGCAAATAAGTGTGCGTGGAATATGCGCATCATCGGTAATGGTGCTGGTGTCCTAACAGGTAAAGTTTATACTGATTATAGCAATATATAAAAGAACATGCACCATGATGATTACAGTATGAATGTAAATACAGATGTGCATTATCCACTCCTCTGCGAAATACGAGTACAACTACCACTATGTGAGTCGAACCTAAACTAGTGTCCATCTAACATCCTAAGGAACTAAACCTAATAGACTAGTCAGTAAGAAACTAGAGTCTACCTAAGGTCTGAATCAATATCTCTAATAGTCGGCGATCCCGCCTCAATAGCGTCACGTACGTAGTACGGCTTCCTCGAATCAAGAGTGCGGATCAATCATCAAATCTAAGCCTCGTACGGTAAAATCCATCGTACGGCATCCCAATATCGGGGTACGGTCAAGTATCTCCTAGGTGTCTCCTCATTCGTATAATGTCATCATCAACACATCTCATGATCAAGGTGCTAAACTGTGATCGCATACATCAATCATATATCATTGCCATCATGATAAGCATCATTAGTTTATCCTCAGAAATATCATGTCATATGTATCATATTGTGATTAAGTCATACCGATATCTTATCGTCATCAAGTCATAAGCTACAGCCCAGGTACTATTTTAGCGTCCCATGTACCTCAATATCACCACCACCCTTCATAATTTATATATTCATGTTCATTATCTCTTTCTCTAATGATCCGCTAACACTTTAATACGACTGTATAGTCAAGAATCACGGCATCAAGCCCAGTTATACTGCTCATACCTCAGATATCATATCACATCAACGAATCCCATATACGTGTTGTGTATATATATACACCTATACCTAGTTTTATATATATACACACATATACGTATACGCCATGTCAAGTTTTAGTGTGTGCGTGTGTGTTTCTATCAGAAACCTACGAACCTCTCCCAAAGTATTCATCCTCAGGTATGGTTTTCCTAAATCAGTCCAGTCCCGCCTAGGGTCATTACTAGGGTCCTGCTCAGTAAGAATCTAGGGTCACATCGGGTTTCCTAATGTCAATAAGTACTATTCCTATTCTACGTTGCGGGGGTGCTAAACGCCATCCACCCGACTTCCCCCGTAGATATGCATCTACTCACCTGGTCCATGTCTGCCGACGACGGTGTCGCCATCCTCCTCTTCATCGCCCGCAGTCCACTTGAAGGGTACCTAAACGCAAACATATAAATAGCATCGTAAACCGAATCACATACAAAAATCAAATGATACAAGGAACAAGTATAGGTTAAAACCTATGTCCCGTCCACGCAAAAGAACCAAATACCGCTCGATATCGGCGTACAAACTCCGATGGATCGAGATAAACATCAACAAACAGCTTGTAGTTTAGAAAACTCGTTACTTATAATATAAAACATGATTTAATCCATCAAAACCCTAAAATCAATCAAATCGTCCGTTTTCGAAAAACCCGAAAATGCCAATTTACCGTTTTTCATCAAAACTTGACATTTAAATGAAACCAATGGTCATAAAACTCATTAAATAGAATCACTAGACTATGCAAACCATTACTATATTTTTATTACACAATTTTGTATAAATTTGAAATTTCTAGTTTGCACCCTTTAACAATTTTCAACATTTTTCAAGCAAAATACCACAATTCCACCACAAAACATGATTTTGCATAAATTAATGACTTAAACCACAATTCATGATGATAATGATATAATGAAACCATAATTATATTTTTAATCTCATTTATATAGGAATTTCTAAAATCTAGTTTACAAAATTAGCAATTTTTATCACAATTTATCAATTAACCATAGAAACTAGCAATCAAACCAAGTTTTTCTTTCCATTAACATGCTAATATTTTCACTAAAACTATAATCCAATGATAACAACCCAAATTAGAATTTTATATTAACCACAACCACATTTTGCAAAAACCTAGTTAACTAAATTCCTAATTTAAAACAATTTTTGAATAACAATTTGTTAAACAATAACCATGCAAGATTTCCTAATACTAAAAGTGTTAAACTAACTACTATAACCCTAATTAATTATTAAAAATCATAACTTGAATTTAGAACCCTAGCTTGCATTTTAAAAAAAAGAACATAGAATTAATTCATTAAATCTAATTAAGCTTAAATGAACATCTAAAACAATAAATCAAAAGAAAGAAATTATACCTCCCAAAATATGAAATCCAAACAAGAAATGAGCCTCCAAAATGCATGCCTTCCATCTCCAAATTTCATATAAAAATGAGCAAGGAATAAAGAGTATGAAATAAATAGGATTTTGTGGAATTTTAATGGAATTTTTGATGTATTTTTAATGAATTTTGAATAAAAATGAGGTGGTAAAAAGGGGGGCTACCATGGGGGGTTTGTGGCCGGCCTAGAGGGAGGTGAGGGAGAGAAAGAAGAGAGTGTGATGTTGTGTAGAAGTTTCAAGAAGAGAAACAACATTAAAAGTCTTTTCATGCTTTATTTATTTATTTATTTATTTATTTACTATAGCAACTCAAGAAAGCTCTAGAAAATAAGGAAAAATTTGAAAATAAATTTTGCATGGTACACACTAATTTCTAATATGCCATGGTTCATTTTTACAAATTAAAACCATTTAAATTTGTAATTTACACTAATTTAGTGTAAAAATAAAGCTTATGTTAATATTTAAAATAATTAATTTAGGAAAAATATTTTATTAAACTAAAAATTTATAAGTGGCTAAATAAACACCATTTACTAGTAATTTCATAATTAAAATAGATATTTTTAAAATTATAATGAAAAACAATCACGGTTTGGTTTTACGAAAAATACATTTTACTTTACCGAAAATCCTAAAATTCACTTAAACACTTTTATTCATTTAATTATTTATTTAATCATTTTTAAAACATTACAATCACATATAACCGACCGATATCACATATCACGAGAATAGAATGCGGTATCACATATGCGCATTAATCTCGGTCCCGCACATGTCACATATGTGCTCCTACTTCGTTTCGCCTGAGCCAGGAAACCTCTGTGTAGGACTCTAAAGACTCGTCAATACGCCGGCAGTAGGTGATAATCATATCAGTCACCCACAAGCCGTCAGCTATAATAGCTGGACGTAACAGCTACCCGGGTGTTGAGCAATCAGAAGATAAACAAGCACGCCTGCTCATACTCTTGCGAATCCACTAAGTAACACTATCGTACAGTCCGGTCTCTTCGTCTGATATATCGCATATCTCAGCCTGGGAGTAGTAAACGTCAGACCCCAATAGCCTGATAAGTCATGCCGATGTGAAGCCCAAAACGGTTCGAGAAACTACTGATAACACTTACCAGAAAATCTCAGCAACCCTGGCCAGGGATTTCCTGTTATGGCCAATCGAGCATAGCACAACATCAACCCCCAATACCAGGAGAGACGAAATCCCCTCCTATCGCTCATTGCCTCCATGTGACTCGGGACTGTACCCAAAAACCATCGTTTTGCACGATCTCTTGAACGTGGTAAGGTGGAAATCAAAGCACAGTGGGAATCACACAAGACTCTATGATGATCTCGGGTCGACAGACTAACCTGTACCAGTGTCACCAGAGAACTGCTATCTGACGTGAGATATAATACCATCTAGGAGTTCTCGGCGAGTCCGTCTAGTGTACCCAGTCTCCACTGAGCACCCGTAAACCATCTCTGATGTCAAACACCAATGGATATGGGATCATCCATTGCCCATCATATGGGACGAGAAGCGTATACACTAGTCTACTCTGAAATATCGATGCCCCGTCTCGATACTCCCACGATTAGGAACAATTGAAGGATGTACTTACCGACTACCATTGCCCCACTAGTATGATCTGTATCATAATCCTGGTAGTCAAGTACTCATCCTAAGGACTTTATCAACATGTAATAGAGAGACAATAAGTGTACATGTTAAGATAAAGAGCAACCAGATAGCATACTATCATGTTGAGCAAGAAAATCCTTCCTGTATATGTCCAAGAATCCACTATAATATACATCACATGTATAATAATGGCCTCTAGGGCATACATATAACTAACAATCTTCCACTTGCACTAAAGCCATTTGTTGTAGTATCTCATACTCAATGCCCCATAAAAGTCTTTCTAGGGAAAGGCCTATGTGAGTGGATTCGCCGTGTTATCCTTTGCGTCAATTCTCCTGACCTCGATCCCTTGGAGATCAACTATCTCCCTGATCAAGTGATACTGTCCTCAGAATATGTCTGGATAGCTGATGGGACCAGCGTTCCTAGGCCAAAGCCACAACTTCATTGTTGTCACAATAATAATTATTGGACGCTCAATGGTACGAACCATGTTCATCTCATGAACAAGAATTATCCAGACATCCACTTTGGTAGCATCGTTGGTAGCGATGTAGTCAACCTTTATCGACTAGTTTGCCACGACATATAGCTTGGAACTCTTCCAACATACAGTCCCTTCATTGAGGGTAAAGACAAAGCCCGAGACTGACTTTCAGTCGACCTAATCACTCTGGGGGCTGGAATTGGTAAAGGACTCCCACTGGAGTTCACGGTTATCAAACCCCAAGAACATTTCTTCAGTGCTACTCAAGTACTTAAGAATGTCCTACACAGCTGTCTAGTGATTCTCCCAATATCCGATTGATTCCTGATCACTACACCTAGTGAGTTAGCTACATCGGGTCTGGTACATAACATCGCATACATGATAGAGCCTACTGCCGAAACATAGGTATCCCTTGCACGCGAGATCTCTCCAAATCAGTCTTGTAAGACATCTTTTTGGAGATAGTGATTCCTGAGTAAGTGGGCAAACCACCACGCTTAGAATCTTCCATACTAAACCCCTTTAGTATGGTGTTAATGTACCTGGATTTGGGACACTCCCAACATCCACTAAGATCTATCACCATAGATCATAATCCACAAGATGTAGTAGGTATCATTCAGATCTTCCATGGAGAATCCTCGTGATAAGAGGAGCTTGACCGAGTGTAGCATAGGAAATCATTTTCTATCAAGAGTATGTTATCTACGTACAATACGTGGAAGACAACCTTACTCTATACAACTTTCTTGTATATACAAGGTTCATCTACCTTTTTGATGAAGTCAAACTCTTTGACTGCCACATCAAAACAGATGTTCCAACTCCGCGATACGTGCTTTAATCCTGATGGACTTAAGCATAGCCACTGGAGAAAAGGTTTCATCATAAAACACACCTGGTTATTGACGAAAAACTTTTACTACAAGTCTAGATTTGAAAGTCTCAAATTTTCCATTTACACCAAGAATCTTCTCAAAATCCATTTGCTCCTAATGGGTTTTACCCCTTCAGGTGCAACATTCAAAGTCATACTTTGTTGGTGTACATGGATTCCATCTTTGATCGAATAGCATCCAGCCTTTTCACAGAGTCCCCACTCGTGATGGCCTGCCTGAACCAAGTTGGGTCATCATCTACCATGATGCAATCCTCGCTCCCACCATCACCGAGGAAACCGTAATATCTCTCTGGTGGATGAGGAACCCTACCAGATTTGCGGAGAGGCTGAGCTTCGTTGGAGACTATTGAATCCTTTGGTTTCACAAAATCATCAGGTGTTAGTTTGTCCAGCTGGAACTCCTTCCAGTTCTACCTCATGACCACTAATTTCTTCACAAGAAATTCTTTTTCTAAAAAGGCGGCATGCTGAGAAACAAAACAGCTTTTTCTCCTTAGTGGGGTAGAAGATATACCCTCGTGAATGTTCGGGATATCCAACAAACTTATATAGAACTAACCTAGCCTTGAGTTTGTCTGGATTCTGCCTTTCAACATTGGCCGGACAACCCCATATCTTAACTCGTTTAAGACATGGTCTCTTCCCATTACATATCTCATATGGAGTGGTAGGCATTGATTTGGATGGAACCCCATTCAATAGGTATGCAGGTTCTCAAGTGCATAATACCAAAAAGGAAATAGGCAACTCAGCAGTACTCATCATAGAGTGCATCATATCTCATAGGGTGCGATACCTCCGCCCCGATACACCGTTGTATTGTGGTGTCCTCGGAGGTATAAGCTGAGAGAGAATCCTATTCTCTTTTAAATAATCCAGGAACTCCGCGCTCAAGTATTCTCATCCTCGATCACATCTAAGGACTTAATACTTCTACCCATCTGGTTCTCAACTTCAAGCTTATATTCCTTGAATTTCTCAAAAGTTTCAGACTTGTGTTTCAACAGGAACATATGTCCGAATCTTGAGAGATCATCGATGAATGTAATGAAGTACAAAGAACCAACCTTGGCATTTGTAGACATAGGACCGTATACATCATCATGTATCCGTCTCAAGAGTCCAATAACTCTTTCTCTGTTTCCAGTAAACCGAGTATTTGTCATTTTACCTTTAAGACAAGACTGGAAAGTATCATAAGATGAAAATTCGAACAGATTCTAATATTCATCCTTATGTAACTTAGCTAGTTGTGTCGTATTGATATGACCTAGTCTACAATACCACAAAAAGGATTCGTTCATTTCTGAACTAGTCATCTTGTGTGTGTTCTATATACTTTGAACTGTAGTTTGATTTAGAATGTATATGCTATTATATAACGTGCCTGATCCAATCAACTCATGATTCAGGAAAATGTTCACAACATTATCCTCCAATACAGAATTATATTCTTCTTTAACTTAATAAAGAATCTGATGAAATGTTGTATATCAGGTTCGGTATGTAACAACATTCGTTCAGAATCAATGTATTTACCACTTGGTAATACAAGGTGATATATGCCAACTGATTTGGCTGCAACCATTGCACCATTCTCTAACACTTAGAGACATATCACCCGATCCCAGTTCTCTACCTTTCTGTAGCCCATGTAATAAATTACATATATGAGATCCTAATCCGGTATCTCATACCTAGGGCGTAGATAATACTGAGAAACAGTTCTTGGTAACGAACACACCCGAAGAATATGCATCAATATGCTCATTTCTCGAATGGGTCGCGCAGGGATTTGGATATTCCCATATTTCCTGCTCGGACTTATAACAATTATAAGATAGAGCGGAACCAACGTTCCCCAGCTCAGTATAATTTGCAGGTTCGGTCAATACATCCATATTATTATCTCAATTAAGGCATGACATGGATGCTACCAGGAGAGAGAGAGAGAGAAGAAAACACTCTGCGTATGCTCTTGCAAGATCAGATTGGTAATTATTTTATCTAATCAGGATGGTTCCCACTGTTTTTATCAAATCTTCCTTCAAACTCTAAAAGGTAAGAGTAGCCGGGATTAATTACACCTTACAAGTTCTCCAATCTTTCGGCCAGGACAGTGACGGTACTTTGAGGGAGGTTCCCCGTGCTTTCGTACGAACCTAATTAAAATAAACCTCGTTTTCCATGGGACGTAACCTCGTTAACACCTTTCTAGACACCTACTTGTCCGGCTAATTGTAATGTTCAAAACTCTCCCAGGAGCAACACTTACTCGCAGTGGGTATCGGGATCCAACTATCTCATAGAAGATATGCAATCTCATTTCAAATTTCAACACTTGAAATTCCCGATAATATTTTACCTCTAGCCTCCTATGACCTTGACAAAGGCCAACAAACCATAGGATGCTAGTCAAGTTCAACCCGTACATTTCATGATTGAATTAAACCCACCCGCACGACCCTTGACAAAGTCCAACAAGGTCGCACGACTACCCTAATCCAATCGCATCACATGCTCAAGTAGATAAGCACTAATCAGCTACCGCACACTATGCTTTGACAAAGACCAACAAACATAGCACGAATACTAAATAGTCCTTATCTGAAATGACGGAGGGCTACAACAGGTTTTTAAGAAAACCCTTTGCGTAATGAACTTTATATCGTTGTAGAATCGAGTGATTTTGAAAAGGAGTGTTTTTGAGGCTTTTACTAGTTTTGCTAAAGAGGTCACTCCCGGTGAAGGGATCTCGGCTCTTTCCTCATCGAATGAGGTGCTGGATATTTCACAAATACCACTATGCAAAACAAGAACTAGAGAAGTAATCAAAAACAAAACCGAGTGGGTTGTAGCATCTGCTAGTTTCGCTAAAGAGGTCACTCCCGGTGAAGGGATCTCGGCTCTTTCCTTATCGAATAAGGTGCTGGATATTTTACAAGGAATACCGCTATGCAAAGCAAGAACTAGAGCTACCAGTTTTTAAAAAAGGATTCTACAACATCTTTAGGTTTCTTTTATTTCATTAATCTCATTAATGAAGTCCCATCAATTATGCTTCCTAAGCATCACAAAAGAAACAAAAATATAACGTACGCTTATGCCATCCGCATTCACCACAGTGTCCCGTTATGCACCGTTAGATTACTTAACTAACGGCATAGAGGGGCGGGACTAGCGGGGTGTAAAACATAAGCAACGTTTATTATATATCATTTATATAATAACAACATTCGTCTCATCATATAAAGTGATCACATCACAGAATATCAGCAGCAGAAGTCCACACATGAAATATTGGATATACTAGGAATTTCGTATTTTAAATTAAGCCAGTATAAAACACGGATTCCATGGTCGTGATGAATACCCAAACCCACATCCCTAGATCCCTACGAGAGCGGCAAGCAACCCTCCCAATTCTAGAGTTAGGAGATCCGGTCTTGACTCCTCGAGATGGTCTCCCACTGGACTCCTGAACCCGATTACTTGTGCTCTCCTCCTTGGGTCTATTCTAATGCGGAAAAGTAAATAATATACTTCAATGGTGACATTATCCTCAATCCGGAAGTTCCCCAATAAAAGAATATTACATACAATTTTTTACATGAATGAAAATGAAAAACTCCCATCTCACATAAAAAAAACCCTGCTATTCAAACACGACAATCTAATATAACATATCACAGCAACACATAACATCACATGTCATCAACGTAAGTAAATATACGTGTCCCAATTGTCATTGACATATAACAACAAAACCGGCGATACACCACATATTACACTTACGGTCCCAGAAAAGAAAGTGAAAACTATAAAAATTGGAATCCGCAACCACCTTAGACATCATAAACCCAATGTATCACATAATTTGGATTTCATGCCTAACCAAATGAATTCCTTAGACATCACATGCCTAACAATTATAAACGCCGCATTTTAGTCTCGATATTGAATAAACTTTTCAATAACCAGTCGGGTAATTCAACAAGATTCCCGACAACCTGATTGAATGCTTGTCGGAAACTTTAATAGACGGCTGCACCCCCGATGCCGTCGACGAAGTGCACTCAGGAGGAACACCGCGGCCGCGAGCACCCGAACGGATGCTTTTGGCAACGGAGTTCTCCTACAGTCACTTGGTCGGGGCTATGGGGTGTGGTTATCTGGTAAGGTTACCTGGCGAGTATCCGCGTACGCTACGTGATTGCGACGGAGTTTTGATCCACATCAAAATCCCGTGGCAACCGATCAAACGAGACTGAATTGCTAGATTTATAAAATTCAAATTAGTTTTCACAAAACTAAATATTGTGGATTCCAAGTATTGTATCACAATTCATAGATAGCTAGACGATGTTAAACTTTTCGATCGAATCAACAAACACCCACGAATTCCAGAGAGCTCAACACTTGAGCCCGATTTAAAAAATACCCAGAACATGCCACAGCACCTATGGACCAACCGTAGAAGGGTCAACCTTTGCCTCACCTATGACGCCGCAGAACTACCGCAAAACCTAGGGTTTGGTGGTGGTTCCAGCGGCCACAGAATCGAATTAGAGTTTCGTTCTTCTAGAGAGTCCATAGAAAACACTTGCATGATTTCCTGAAGATTTTAAACATGAAAAAAATCCAACTCTTGGAAAATTTCCAGTGAGTGAGAAAAATTGGGTATTTGATATTCGTTCGAACTTTTTAACGTCGTCAAGATAATCCGAAACGATGTTAGAATTACGACTACGAAACATTCCGAATTGTTTTTACAGAAAGATAGCACCACATGCAATCCTAGTAAAAACAAGCAACACCTGAAACACCAAACCCCAGAGACTGGAACACCATAAAAATTTGAAGCCAAAATACCCTGGAAAAACCGGCCATCTCGGAATTTTATGTCTTGTCGCTGGCCAAAATCCGGCGAGGAGGGCTCAAATTTCTGTGGTGTTCATGTTACATCTCATATAACATTCTGCAGTTACTTAAAAAAATTT
Organism: Agapanthus africanus; assembly: GCA_030015575.1. Lineage (NCBI taxonomy): Eukaryota > Viridiplantae > Streptophyta > Magnoliopsida > Asparagales > Amaryllidaceae > Agapanthus > Agapanthus africanus. The sequence goes on along the minus strand of CM057340.1, from coordinate 127,779,245 downwards.
AGACACTCTGAAAATTTCGAAAGAAACTAGGTTTTTGTTTCGAGTGTTTCGGAGTTGTTTCGGTTTCGTAATTCTACAAATATCGTCTAATTCTCTAGCATGGCTCTAATACCACTGAAGGGTTTCCTAGGGTCGCCGCTGGGTTTCGGGAGGCATCGACCATGCTGTTTTTAAAAAAAAATGGCGCGCTAAAGAACCCTAACCTAGAATCTTAATTAGAGAAATAGACGAAACTAGAATGTAAACATCTTTACATTTAAATGAACAAGGAATACAATCTTTGTAGACCGGTCCTTCACTTCAATAGCTCCATATAGTAGTCTCTTCGCTCCAACTAGTGAACTCCCGGACTCTAGAAAGGCTCCACAAGATGAAATGAACAAACTTGCTTGAAATATTCAAGGCCGAAGATGATCTACATCGATAAGACACTATGTAACATTTTAGAAAATATAAAATATTATTTTTGGAATTTAATAATAAAATAATATTTTTTCCCGAAAACTGCCGATTTGCGAAATCGGGGTTTTCGAAAAAGGGTATAAATATATACCAATATTAGAGAAATAAATGAAAAACTAAAATGATTTATTCATTTAAAAATGTATTTAAAGGATTTGGCAATTTTAAAATTTATTATATGCAGTTTCGATAAAAACCCGATTAGTGCACTGCTAATCGCGATTAAGCCAAATCCACATTTCTACAGTTTTTCGTGGCCAGTGCACCATGTTATGTTATGTGGTGATTACATGATGTGTTCTTGTGTTATTATGGGTATTTTGTGACTTGGGTTTTTGGTAAAAAGAAAAGGGTAAAAAGAGAAAGGGGTATAAGGGTAATATTGAGAGAGAGTGGGTGAGAATAAGAGAGGAGAGAGAGGGGCTGCCTCATTCTAAACTCCCCCATCATTTTCTTCTTCTTCTTCTTCCTCTCTTCCCTCCACCTTCACCCCATGATATCACCTCAAATTTTTGATCAAAACCCTAATTCCCTTTCACAAAAATTGATCCCCTCAACACCCTCTACACATTGGACCAAGAAAAGTGAGATTTCGACCACCATGAGGAGCTAGGGTTTTTCTTGGGTTGCCCAAGTGAGGTAATTTCATTACCCTTAGCATAGTATTTCATTCAATTTACCTTTCATGCAAGTTTAGAGGTGAAATTGTGATATTTAGTGAACCATGGGAAACCCTAGTAAAGGGTTTGAGTGTTGTTTGAATTGGATGATGCCTAGTGGCTGTTAACTAGACTTGGGTGCTGTTTTAGTGACCTGGACCAGATCTTAGAAAACCGAAAACACGGATTTAGAAACCCGACATCGGATAAATATGTGATTTGTGAGGGTATTTTGGAATCTGGAGCAACCCGGGGACACTAGAAATGATTTTGCAATTACGAGGAGTCGTGCAGGCACCTAGGAAGCTACCACCAAGACCTGAGCCCCATCCCCTGCACCCAGGCCGCAGATAAATTCAATCTGGACTCAAATTGCGGCCAGACTAGGTTGGAATGGCTTCGTATTTGTTTTGGGGTCCCTTTAAATGTAAATTAAACCCTCCATGTATGCAAAATTGACCAATTTGGTTTATGGTAAAATCTGGGACCATTTACTTGAGTTGATGCATTGTTTTACGACTTCATTTTGACTTGATTTTGGTATTTGATATTGTGTTTCCGTCGTGTAGCGTTTGTACGTCAATGACCAGGGTTAATTGTCGTGTTTTGCACGTAAAGCTATAGGTTTTGACCTATGAGCGAAACGTGTACCGTTTTGGTTTTCCGCCTTAATTTTAATATGCATTGCGACTGTTTATTATTGTAGGTACCTTCGCGTGGATTCCGAGGCGACGAAGCGTGGCGTCATCGACTTCGGCGAACAAGAACCAAGGTGAGTGGATCTATATCCACGGGGGAAGTCGGGTAGATAGCGTATAGCACCCCCGCAATGTTTTGATCGATAACTGATTTATAGAATATGGTTAGGAAACCTAGATTAGGAAACTAGGGTTAGAATGAAGATAGCTATGAAACCATATTAGAAACTAGAGGATAGTTAGAAGTGATATGTTACTACTATCATAGGATGACGTTTAGCGATATTGCCGTTTAGGGTACTGTAGGACTAGATAGTCGATGTAGATGCGTCATCCGAACCATACCTTTTTCTAAACCGAAGAATCGTAAGTATATTTTAAATATACACCTTGAGGGATGCTACGGATTTCCAAATGACACCTTTTCCTTAAAAACACCGTAATCCCTATTTTCAAAACTATGATTCGCTTCTTTAAAAATCTGATTGTATGGTTAGGGTGTGTACGTTAGATTAGATACTTATACTTAGTAGAGATTGAATGTTTATGTAAACTCAACTTGATATGAGATATAAATGCGATGAAGGAATATAAGACGGATATGATAATATGACGATATGATGATATGTTGGTATACGGATGCGAGTCGATCGAGATGATTTATATCCTGCCGGTCCCCTGATATGAGATTATTGCGGATGTAACCTGGGACATAGGTATATATATATATATATATATATATAATGTTGTGAATCATGGATTATAGGCCGTACGTGATATTAGGCCGTACCCTCATTTGTCTTATAGGATGATAGGATCCCTATTAGCTTAATGCCGCCGTACAATGATTTTCCGTGCGTGGTGAGTTTGACTTGATGATTGATCCTTACCCTTGACTAGAGGTTGCCGTACGATGGATCATACCGCACGCGATGTTGTTAGGCTGGATGCCGATTGATAGATTCCCCGACTCGGTCATATTAGATACGTATACCCGTCAGCATTTGCATATGATTTACCTTATGCTGCATTCATATTCTGTCCATTGCATTGCTTATACCTGTGCTAGTACACTTGCACCATTATCGATGATGCGTATGTTATACGCACACAGTTTTGCCGGCTCACACACTTCATCATCGATAATTGCCATATCACTACATAGTAGGTTTGCTGCATCATGACATACACATTGTATATCCATATTGGTGCACATATACATTGATATATTCATACTTGCGCACATACACATTGTATATCTATATTGGTGCACATATATATTGATATATTCATACTTGCGCACATACACATTGTATGTCCACATTGGTACACATATACATTGATATATTCATACTTGCGCACATACACATTGTATATCCATATTGGTGCACATATACATTGATATAGTCATACTTGCGTACATATACATTGTATATCCATATAGGTGCACATATACATTGATATACTCATACTTGCGCACATACACATTGTATATTCATATTGGTGCACATATACATTGATACAGCTATACTTGCGGATATACACATTTGTATATCCATATTGGTGCACATATACATTGATACATCTATACTTGCGGATATACACATTTGTATATCCATATTGGTGCTCATATACATTGATACATCTATATTTGCGGATATACACATTTGTATATCCATATTGATGCACATATACCTTGATACACCCATACTTGTGCACATACACATTGTATATCCATATTTGTGCACACATACATTGGTACATCTATACTTGTGCATATACATATTGTACCTACATAGATAACCGGTTTTATTTGGAAATTGGGAACCGCATGTTATATCTTAAAAACTGGAATCATTTAAAAGAGCGGTTTTCCCCTAATATATAATATCACCGTTCCATGTTGCATGATACACGGATATGCTCACATTTCTATTATATGTCGCATACATCATGCCTTACACTTTTACGCATTGAGATATGCTGTTTTCATGGGATTTCTGGATTTGAGAACCGTGGCTATTTCAAAAGAAAACATCTACTGTTTTAAAAACCCGATTTCTCTTGATATGATATTTCAGTGCGTCCACCATGTGTTTTCTCGGTTCTGAGAGTGGCATGTGAAACCTGATTCGAGAAGCGGTAGGCACCGTCTGCGGGTACATGGTGGACCCGGTGAGGTACCACGGGGCAAGAAGACTCGTATATGTTAGACGGTAAGCCCGGCAGGGGAGCACTACCTACCGGTAATAGTATTTGGGCTCGGCGGATATCCGGAGGATACCGACCGGAGTCGAGAGATGATATAGGCCGATCCGGAATGACGGAGCTCGTGGGCCGATCCAGACTGACGGAGCCCGATATATGAGGATTTACGTGCCGATGCTGGGCACGGTTTTCATGATGTTTTCGAGTGTCGATGCTAGGCACTTAAGTTCCATGATTTTGATGTGTCGGGAGGGACACCGTTGATATATATCCTCATACTTTCATGCACACTTCTTTATGATATTTACGTGCATGCAGACATTGATTATATGGGTGGACGAGATCCACGTGCATACATATCTTGATTTTGGGTGGACGAGATCCACATGCATACATACCTTGATATTATGAGTGGACGAGATCCTCATGCATACATACCTTGATTATGGTTGGACGAGATCCATATACATGCATTGATTATTACTGTTGGATGTTATCCGCATGCATATAGGTATTGACTAACTTGTTGGCACATATACAGACCCGGTCACCTTAGATATCATAGTATTACCTTTATTATATAGTTGACCTAGGTGTCGTTGTTTATTCGATTTCTATCTGTTGATATTTTTCTATTCACGAGTTGGCAACTCACCCCCGTTGTGCCACAGTTCTTGCAGGTTGACCGCTTGGATCAGTAGCGGCTTCGCTGGCACACAGTTGCATTCGGGTGTTTTACATTGGTAGGTGGGACATTTGTATCGTACCCACTCTTGTATCTATATTTCTTATTGTATCTAGTTAACTCCATCAATCAAAACTTGTAAAATTGTATAAGTAATGAGACTTAGTAGAATTATGGTTGCGAGACTTAGAGCGAGGGGTTTTCCGCTACTTGTAAGTTATATGTCTTGCTTTTCTTTATCCTTTTGTGGCGAACTTCGCCGTTGGGCGTCGTATACTTATTTATATTGTCTTGCGTGGTTATGATCCGCCGTTTGGTGAAGAGCTAGCTCCCGCTTGGGGATGCCATTATTCTTTATTATGTATTTGTGGTTTGGATCAAAATATACAAAGGAGGTGTTGCCAAAATTTTTAAAGACGAAACATGTTTTCAAACTAGTAATTTCACTTGCATCATTCATGTTCCTTTTCTATGCATTAAGAAAACTTGATTTCATTATACCTTTATCTCAAAACCTCACCTCCTTTAGTTTCTTAAAAGGTTTAGATTTCTGGGTTTCAGCTTACTTGAATTCCGTTACGCCTTTAGACGTTGCGTGATTCAAGTGCTGGTCACGAGCTAATATTTCGGGTCGTGAAAATGTTGGTATCAAAGCGCTAGGTTTAACCTTGGTTCGAGTCTATGTTTGACTATGCGGAGTCTACGGCGGGTATGAATTTCGGAACCTAGGCTTGACCTTACGGAACTTAGACTTGAACGGGGGGTATTAGACCCGAACTTTCGTTTCATAGGCTGACCCTGATTGATGGAGTAGGTAGCTTGAGTAGAGTGACGTCCCGTACGTATGTTCCGCGGCATATTTATGATACGATACTCTGAAAGGTTTGTCTAGCACCCTATAATGAGTTTTGAAGCATCACATGTCCCAAAGTTTGGATTTTGATGGTGCTAAACAAGCATGAAAAGGAATCGATCCTAGAAAATTAGGGTTTCGAAACTTAAGACTTATAAAGTTAGGGTTTCGAGACTACAACATTTGCAGCTCCCTTTTGCTGGACTCCTTAGTCTCTTGGGTGTTGAATGGAGGTCCTCTTGAAGTCCTCTCGCGTCCACGACGATCCGCCCGGAGTTTCCCGTCCAAGCTCGCAACTTCGTAAAACCGAAGAGAACACTCTAAACAAGTTGGCTAAACTTGTGTAGAATGAAGTTGTGGTTAAGATTCTCACTTCAAAACCCTTTCTTTATGTGTGTATTGCTCACTAGAAGAAACTAGAGTGCAAATATATAGGAGGAAGAAGATGGTGGCAATATTTTAACAAGAGGTGAAAAATATGATAACCATAAGAAAAGAAATGAAATATATCCTTTTATATTTTATTCCTTCTCACTTCAATCCATGGTTAAATCTCTTGGTTGGTATTTAATTAGGGTTTAAACCATGTAAGGAAAGGTTAATCTAAGGTTAAGGGTAGGTGAGAATGGTTAGGTTAAGGAAGAGTGTAGAAGTAAGTGAAGATTATCCTTTCCTTTTTCCATTTTGTTTTAAACCTTAAATCAAATAAAACACAAAAGATTTATCCATGGTGTGAGTCTCATATTGCCACCATTTCCATGTGTAAACAACCATGATAGATGGGTGTATGTATGTATGTATGTATGTATGCACATCCATATGTGCATGAAACTAGCAAGAAAGAAAGAAAGAAAAACATACATGCATGCACACATCCATCATCCAAGAAAAGGTTTTAAGTGAGAAAACTAATGGTTAAATGATAAATCAACACTTGATTTATCAATCCGGCCATATCACATATGACCCCACCAAAAGCAAGCCGCCCGATCAATGTACGGTATCATATACGCACATTTTAATCGGGTCCATGCGCATATCGCATACGCGCACCACAATGTTTCGCCTGGACTAGGCAACTCCTGTGTGGGACTCTAAGACTCGTCAATACGCCGGCAGAGGGTGATGATCATATCAAGTACTCCCAAGCCGCAAGCGGTCAGCTAAACGTAACGGCCACCCGGGTATTGAGCGATCAGAAGAAAACAAGCGAACCTGCTACAACTCCCGTCGAGCCAACCGGCAACACTACCGTACAGTCCGGTCTCTTCGTCAGATATGCTGCATATCGAGCCTAGGGATGGTCACGTCGAGCCTAATAACTCAATAAGTCGTGCTGGTGAATGGTCTATAACAGATCGAGAAACTACTGATAACACTTATCAGTAAATCTCAGCAGCCCTGGCCAGGGACTTACTGATATAACTAGTCGGGCACAGCACAGCATTAACTCCCTATACCGGGAGAGACGAAACCCCTCCTATCGCTCATTGCCTTCGTGTGTCTTGGGACTGTACCCAATGGCCGCCTGTTTGCACGACTCAGTAGAGCCGTGGTAGGGTGGCAATCAAAGTACAGTGGGAGAACACACAAGACTCTATGACGATCTCGGGTCTACAGACTAACCTGTACCAGTGTTACCTGAGAACTACTATCCGACGATAGATATAAATCCATATGGGAGTTCTCGGTGAGTCCGTCCAGTGTACCCAGTCAGCACTGAGCACCCGTATATGATCTTGATGTCAAACATCGATGAATGTGGAAACATCCATCGCCCATCGTATGGGTCTAGTATCATATACGCTAGTCTACTCTGGTATATCAATGCCCCGTCTTGATATACCTACGACTAGGGACTTTTCAGGATATGCTTATAGACTACAGATGTCCCACTAGTATGATCTCCATCATAATCAGAGCAGTCAAGCCAATATCCTCAGGGCTTTATCAGCATGTATTAGTGAATAATAAGCATAATCTAATCAACATGTCAGATAAAGAAGAACCAGATTGCATACTATCATGTCGAGCAAGAATTTATACTAAATATATATACATGTATAGATACATCCACTATCACATAATGGCCTCTAGGGCATACATATATCCAACAATCTCCCACTTGTACTAAGGCCAGTTATTGGCGTATCTCATACCCAACATCTCAAAAAGTCGCTCATGCTACGGCTGAGGGAGGGCCTTGGTGAATGGATCCGCGGTGTTATTCTTTGTGTCTACCCTCCTAATTTCGATCTCGCGGCGATTTACAATCTCCCGGATCAAATAAAAACGCCTCAGCATGTGTCTGGACCGCTGATGGGATCTGGGCTCCTTGGCTAACGCCATAGCCCCATTATTGTCACAATACAAAGGTATTGGATCAATAATGGTTGGAACTACTCCTAGCTCCGAGACGAACTTCTTCATCCAGACTGCTTCCTTGGCGGCATCATTAGCAGCAATGTGCTCAGCTTCCATCGTAGAGTCTGCAACGGTATCTTGTTTGGAACTCTTCCAACTCACCGCCCCTCCATTAAGGGTAAATACAAACCCAGAGATAGATTTGTTGTCGTCCTTATCGCTCTGGAAGCTCGAATCGGTAAAGGCCTCCATTTGGAGATCTCCATTACCATACACCAAGAACAATTCTTTAGTCCTTCGCAAGTACTTAAGAATGTTCTTCACAGCCGTCCAGTGATTCTCCCCTGGGTTGGATTGATACCTGCTTACAACACTAAGTGCATAAGCTACATCTGGGCGTGTACATAACATCGCATACATTATAGATTCTACTGCCGAAGCATAGGGTATAATACTCATGCGAGCTCTCTCTTCATCGGTCTTTGGGCAAGAATCCTTGGAGAGAGTGACCCCATGGCAAGCAGGTAAGGCACCCCGTTTGGAGTCTTCCATACTAAACCTTTTTAGGATGGTGTCAATGTACCTGGTTTGGGACAATCCCAATAACCTTTTGGATCTATCCCTATAGATCCTTATGCCCAGAATGTATGTGGCATCACCCAGGTCCTTCATGGAGAACCTCAGTGATAAGAAAGATTTAACCGACTGTAGCATAGGAATATCATTTCCTATCAGAAGAATGTCATCCACGTACAATACGAGGAATGTGACAGCTCTTCCTACAGCCTTCTTATAAATACAAGGTTCATCTGGATTTTTGATGAAATCAAACTCTTTGATGACATCATCGAAACAGATGTTCCAACTCCGTGATGCCTGCTTTAACCCATATATGGATTTAAGCAATTTACATGCTTTCCCGCTGCTCCCACTGTCAATGAAGCCCTCTGGCTGATCCATATAAACGCATTCTTCTAAATTTCCATTTAGAAATGCCGTTTTAACGTCCATATGCCAGATTTCATAGTCGTAGTGAGCAGCAATAGCAAGTAGGATCCGAATGGATTTAAGCATGGCTACGGGAGAAAAAGTCTCGTCATAGTCCAAACCTGGTCTTTGACGAAAACCCTTCGCCACAAGTCTTGCCTTATGGGTCTCCACTTGCCCATCTACACCAATCTTTCTTTTAAAGATCCATTTGCACCTTACAGGTTTTACCCCAGGGGGTATAATGTCCAAAGTCCATACTTTGTTGGTGTACATAGACTCCATTTCGGATCTCATGGCATCCAGCCATTTCACAGAGTCTTTACTCGTGATAGCTTGCTGAAAACTGGTAGGATCATCATCATCCATGATGCAATCTTCTCCGTTACCATCAATGAGGAATCCGTAGTACCTCTCCGGTGGGCGAGAATGTAGGGTTCCTAGGCACTCTAGTGGAGTCTCACAAGTGATCAAACATGCACAAATCAAATTTTACGGGTGCCTACAAACCCTAATACGGATCGTTTACTAGATATATAGGCGAAGTAAGCAAGTAAACGGAAATATAGAAATAGGGAAGGGACTACAACCTTTGTAGATCCGGTCCACCACCTCCTAGGCTCCGTGAAGAAGTCCTCTCCGCTGTACAAATCCGATCTTGGACCCTCGCGTTAGCTTCATCGGAGAATGGGCGGGCTTGATCGTCGGTTCGATGCCGAAGATGATCTACGTCGAGGCATCGCAAGAACAAGCTCCAACTTCACCAAGCTTTGAAAACTTGTGAAGTGAACACCCTATACAACTTGGCAAGAGGTAGAGGATGAAGAAATAGGAAGTGGGTAGACTTTAGATTTGGATTTCTCACACTTTTTCATCAAACACCATTGATGTAGCAAGCTTTTTCTTTTGTTGAAGAAGAAGAAGATGATGAAAAAGAATATGATAAGTGCTATGAAAATGATAAATAAATCAATACTTATCATTTACTAACCCTTGGTTAGTTATAGAGAATGGACCATGGTTAACTTGAATGGTTAGGGTTAAGGATGAGATAAGAATGGTGACTAAGTCAAAGTTTCAAGAAACTTCAACTACAAACAAAACTAGCAACCATTCTTTTTCTCTTTACCTTTTTCTTTTTCCAAAATAAACAAAAGAATAAATAAATGAATAAGTAAATAAAAAGAAAACCCTAATCATAAACCTAACCATGGTCTAATTCTTTACACTAACCCTAGCTTGCATGTATCGTCAAACATGATACAATCATGTGCACAAAATATATCACATATACAATGTGCACAAACCAAGTGAGTAAATCCATTTAAAGTGAACCAATACTAGTTAATGCAAAGTAATATATCAAATATATAATTATACATTCAATCATTAAATCAACACTTGATCCAATGATCCGGTCATATCGCATATAACCGGCTAGTATCCAATGTATCGGCTTATCGAATCAATCCTTGATTCGATAACTAGGTTATATCGCATACAACCATTCGACACACATTCATCGCGAGAATGAAATACGGTATCACATACACACATTATTCTCGGTCCCGCACATATCTCATATGCGCTCCTATTTCGTTTCGCTTGAGCCAGGAAATCTCTGTGTAGGACTCTAAAGACTCGTCAATACGCCGGCAGCGGATGATGATCATATCAAACACCCACAAGCCGCAAGCGGTCTGCTAAACGTAATGGCCACCCGGGTATTGAGCAATCAGAAGATCGACGAGCAAGCCCGCTCACACTCCTGCGAATCCAACCAGTAACACTTACCGTACAGTCCGGTCTGTTCGTCTGATATGTCGCATATCTCGCCTAGGGGTGGTAAACGTCAGACCCCAATAGCTCGATAAGTCATGCCGACTTGAGGTCCATAACATTCGTGAAACTACTGATAACTCTTACCAGTATATCACTGCAACCCTGGCCAGGGATTTCCTGTTATGGCCAGTCAAGCATAGCGCAACATCAACCCCCAATACCGGGAGAGACGAATCCCCTCCTATCGCTCATTGCCTCCATGTGAATCGGGACTGTACCCAAAAACCACCTGTTTGCATGACTCAGTAGAGCCGTGGTAGGGTGGAAATCAAAGCACAGTGGGAGACACACAAGACTCTATGACGATCTCGGGTCAACAGACTAAGCTGTACCAGTGTCACCAGAGAACTGCCATCTGACGTGAGGTATAATACCATCTGGGAGTTCTCGGCGAGTCCGTTCAGTGTACCCAGTCTCTACTGAGCATCCGCATACCATCTTCGATGTCAAACACCAATGGATATGGGATCATCCATCGCCCATCGCATGGGTCGAGAAGATATACGCTAGTCTACTCTGGAATATCGATGCCCCGTCTCGATATTCCCTCGACTAGGAACATTTCAAGGATGTACTCATGGACTACCCAGGCCCCACTGGTATGATCTACATCATAGTCCTGGAAGTCGAGTACACATCCTAAGGGCTTTATCAACATGTAATCAGAGAGACAGAAAGTATACATGTTAAGATAAAGTACAACCAGATAGCGTACTATCATGTCGAGCAAGAAAGTCCTACCTATATATGTCCCAGCATCCACTACAATATACATCCAATGTACAGTAATGGCCCCTAGGGCATACATATAACTAACAATCTCCCACTTGCACTAGGGCCATCTGTAGCAGTGATTGCAGTATCACATACTCAACCATCCCCTAAACGTCTCTCTTTGGGGAAAAGGCCTTCGTGAGTGGATCCGCCGTGTTGTCCACTGAGTCTACTCTCCTAACCTCGATCACCCTGGAGATCAACTATCTCCATGATCAGGTGATGCTGCCTCAGAATATGTCTGGGTCACTGATGGGACCAGGGTTCCAGGGTCGAAGCCACACTTCCATTGTCATACAATGGCAGGAACCTGGTTCATCTTATGAACCAATATACACCCAAACTTCCTCTTTGGTAGTATCTTTAATAGCGATGTTACCAGCCTTTATCGTCTAGTTTGCCACGGTATCTAGCTTGGAACTCTTCCAACATACCGTCCCTTTACTGAGGGTAAAGACAGTGCCTGTGACTGACATTCAGTCGTCTTTATCATCCTGGAACACTTCCAGTGATTCTCCCCAGGATCGATTGATACAGTCTCACTATACCTAGTGAGAACCCTAATATCCCTTTACATCTATCTCATAGGTCCAAATCTCAGGATTTAGGAGGTATCATCTTTATCCTATTTGGAGAATCCTTGTGATAATAGGAGATTGATCGATCGTAGTATAGGAAACTCTTTTCCTATTAAGAGTATGTTGTCAACGTACAATACGAAGATGACCACCTTACTCTCTACTACCCTTTTGTATATACAAGGTTCGTCTACCATTTTGATGAAGTCAAACACTTTGACTATCACATCAAAACAGACGTTCCAACTCCGCGATGCCTGCTTCATTATGTAAAGCAACTTGCACACGTTTCCGCTGCTCCCACTGTTTACGAAGACCTCTGGCTGTGTTCTTATAGACGTTTTCTTCTAAATCAGTATTTAGAAAAGCAGTCATGGCACCCAACCGCCAGATATCGTAGTCATGGTATGTAGCCGTGGTAAGTAGGATCTGGATAGACTTAAGCATAGCTACTGGAAAAAGGTTTCATCATTATCCACGCCTGGTCGATGACGAAAACCTTTAACAAGTTTAGCTTTGAAAGTCTCAACTTTTCCATCTAAACCAAGTAATCTTCTCAAGATATACTTGCTCCTGATGGGGATTTAACCCTTCAGATATAGCAGCTAAAGTCCATACTTTGCTGGTGTACATGGATTCCATCTCAGATCGCAAAGCATCCAGCCATTCTTACAGAGTCCCTACTCTCGATGGCCTGCTCGAAACTAGTTGGGTCATCATCTCATGATGCAATCCTTGCTCCCACTGTCATCGAGAAACCGAGGTATCTCTCAGGCGGATGAGGAACCCTACTCGATCGGCGGAGAGGCTGAGGTTCGTCGGGAACTATAGAATCTTATGGTTCTGTCAAATCATCAACTGCAGTTTTGTATAGCTGGAACCTTTCCAGTTCTACAGAACTGATCCTGCCTCGATCTTATCCGGATTTTGCTTTAAACATAGGCCGGACAACCCCTAATCTTAACTCGCTTAAGAGATGGGTTCTTCCCATACCATATCTTATATGGAGTGGTAGGCAGTGATTTGATTCAAACCTAATTCAATTGGTATGCAGTTTCTCAAGTGCATAACTCCCAAAAGGAAATAGGTAACTCAGTAATACTCATCATAGAGCACACGATATCTGATATTGTGTGATTGCTCCGCCCCGATACACCGTTGTGCTGTGGTGTATTCAGAGGAGTAATACTGAGAGAGAATCTCATTTTCCTTTAGAATAGTCCAAGGATTCCATGCACAAGTATTCTCCTCCCTGATCTCATCATAGGACATAATACTTATACCCGGTTATTGGTTCTCTACTTCTAACTTATATTCTGTGAATACCTCAAAAGGTTCGGACTTATGTTTCAATAGGAACATATGACTGAATCTTGAGAGATTATCAGAGAATATAATGAAGTAAAAAGAACCAGTCCTGGCATGTGTAGACAGGAGACCTTACATACATCATCATGTATCAGTCCCAAGAGTTTACTAACTCTTTCTCTGTTTCTAATAAACAGAGCTATGGTCATCTAATCTTTGTGACGACTGGCAAGTTTCACAAGATGTAAATTCAAACTGATTTAAATATGCATCTAAAATGTAACTTCAGCCAGTCGGGTCGCATTGATGTGACCTAGTCTACAATGCCTCAAGAATGATTCGTTCATTTCTGAACTCTTCCTCTTGTGTGTGTTCTGTATACGAGGAACTGTAGTTTGATTTGGAACGTCAATGCTTTTAGATAACGTGCCTGAACCGATCAACTTTTGATATAGGAAATGTTCAAAACATTATCCATCAATAAAAAATTATATCCTTTCTTTACTAATAAAGAGACTGATATGATTTTGTATATCAGGTTCGGTATCTAAATAGCATTTGTTCAGAATCAATGTATTCGTAATACAGGGTGACAGTGACCAACAGACTTGGCTGCAACACTTGCCCCGTTTTCTGTCTCATGAAACTTATCACCCGTTCTCAGTTTTTCTACCCTTTTGTAGCCCTATGTAACAGATTACATATCTGGGATCCTGATCCGGTATCATATACCCAGGATGCAGAGGATACTGAGAAACAGTTCTTTGTAATGAACACACCCGAAGGAGATGCATCATATGCACTTTCTTCGTTTGGGCGGCATAGGAATTCTGGTATTCCCCTATTTCCTGCTCTGTCTTATAACAATTATAAGTTGGAGCGGGACCAACGTTCCCCAGCTCAGTATAACAAGCGGGTTCGGTCAATACATCCGTATTATTATCTTGATTAAGGCATGATATGGTCGCTACCAGGAGAGAGAGAGAAGAAAACACTCTGCGTGCGCTCTTGCAAGATTAGATTGGTCATGTATTTTATCTAATCAGGATGTCTCCCACTGTTTTTATCAAATCTTCCTTCAAACCTTAAAAGGAAAGACTAGCCGGGATTAATTACACTCTACAAGTTCGCCAATCTTTCAGCCAGGCCAGTGTCGGTACTTTGAGGGAGGTTCCCCGTGCTTTCGCACGGACCTAATTACAGTAAACCTCGTTTTCCCAGAGGCGTAACCCCGTTGACACCTTTCTAGACACCTACTTGATCGGCTAATTGCAAAGTGCAAAACTCTCCCAGGAGTAACAATTACTCGCAGTGGGTATCGGGATCCAACTATCATATAGAAGGTATGCAATCTCATTGCAAATTTCAACACTTCAAACTCCCGATAAAGGTTTTTACCCCTAGCACCTATGACCTTGGCTAAGGTCAACAAATCATAGGTACTAGTCAAGTTCTACCCGTCATTTCGTGATTAATTAGACCCACCCACATGACCCTTGGCTAAGGTCAACAAAGCCACATGACTGTCCTAACTAATCGCATCATATGCGGTGTAGGAAGACATCACTTAGCTACCGTACACTGTGCCTTGACTATGGTCAACAAACACAGCACGAATACTAAGTACTCTACTTCCTAAAATGACGGAGGGTTGCGAATGGTTTTTGTGAAAACCTTTAACGCTTTGAACTTGATCTCGTTGCGGAATCAAATGGTTTTTAAATGGAATGTTTTCGAGGCTTTTCTAGTTTTGCTAAAGGGGTCACTCCCGGTGAAGGGATCGTCGGCCCTTTCCTCGTCGAATGAGGTGCGGGATATATCATATATATCACTGTGCAAAGCGGAAACTATAGAAGCGATCAAAGATAAACCGAGGGTTGTAGCATCTGCCAGTTATTGCTAAAGGAGTCACTCCCGGTGAAGGGATCTCGGTCCTTTCCTCATCGAATAAGGTGCAGGATGTTCTATAATGAACACCGCGATGTAAAGCAAGAACTGTAGCTACCTGTTTTTATTTTGAAATTCGATTCCACAACATCAATTAGGTTTATTTTCTTTCATTAATCTTATTAATGAATATCCCATCATTTAAGTGCACCTAACCATCACAGATAAATATAACGTACGCTTATGCCATCCGCATTCGCCTCGATGTCCCGTCTGCACCGTTAGGTTAGGTAACTAACGCCAGAGCGAGGCAGGGCTAGCGCGGTTGTAAAACATAAGCAACGTCTATATAATATATCATATATACTATATATAATACCTGTCACAGAACATCACATGATCACAGATAAATCACAGCAGAAGAAACATATGAAATATTGGATATACTAGGACGTCCGTGTTTTCAATACGAGCCAGTATAAAACACGGATTCCACGGTCGTGATGAATAGCCAATCCCACACCCCTAGACCCCTACGAGAGCGGCAAGCAACCCTACCAATTCTAGGGTTAGGAGACCCGGACTCGACTCCTCGAGTTGGTCTCCCACTGGACCCCAGAACCCGGTTACTTGTGCCCTCCTCCTTGGGTCTATCCTAGTGCAGAAAAGTAAATAATATACAAACGGTGACTACTTCCGCAACCTGGAAGTACCCCAATAAAAGAATATTACATACAAGTTTTTACATGAATGAAAATGAAAAACACTCATCTCACATAAAAAACCCCGGCTATTCAAACACGACGATCCAATATAACATATCCAGCAACACATAACATCTCATGTCATCAACGTAAGTAAATATGCGCATCCCAATTGTCGTTGACATATAGCAACGAAACCGGCGATATCACATATTACACTTACGGTCACAGAAAAGAAAGTGTAAAACTACAACAGTTGGAATCCGCAACCTCCTCAGACATCGCATGCCTGACCAAATGAAATACTTAGACATCGCATGCCTAACAATTATAAACCCCGCATTTTAGTCTCAAAGTCGAAAACACTTTTCAATATCAAGTCGGGCAATTCAACAGGATTCCCGACATTCTGATCGAATGCTTGTCGCAAACTTTAGTAGGCGGCCGCACCCCCGACGCCGTCGACGAAGTGCACCAAGGCGGAACACCGCTGCCGCGAGCACCCGGACGGATGCTTTCGGCGACGGGGTTCTCCTACAGTCACTTGGTCGGGGCTATGGGGTGAGGCTGTCTATTAAGTTTACCCGGCGAGTATCCGCGTACACTACGTGATTGCGACGGACTTTTGATCACATCAAAATTCCGTGGCAACCGATCAAGTGAGACTAAAGTGCTATGTTTATAACATTCATTCAGTTATCTCATAACTATTTGTGAATTCCAATTATT
This sequence comes from Agapanthus africanus, assembly GCA_030015575.1. Taxonomy (NCBI): domain Eukaryota; kingdom Viridiplantae; phylum Streptophyta; class Magnoliopsida; order Asparagales; family Amaryllidaceae; genus Agapanthus; species Agapanthus africanus. The sequence goes on along the minus strand of CM057340.1, from coordinate 127,762,507 downwards.
GTATCACATTCCGGATAAATAGATAATGTTAAACTTTCCGATCGAACAATCGAACACCCAAGTTTTCTCGATACAGCTCAACACATGAAATAAGTCTAACAGCATTCAGTTCGTGCCTCAGTAGCAACGGTCCAGCCGTAGAAGGGTCAAGCCAACGCCTCACATGTGGCACGCCGTACTGCCCCAAACCCGAAGGTTCAAAGGGCAGTTCAAGACGGTCACATAATCGAGTTAAGGTTTGTTGTCTTCTAGAGGGTCCATCGCGTTACTTGCACTACTTAGAACGTCGTTAAACTACGGAAAAATCCAACAATTGGAAATTTCCCGGCAGGGGAAAAAGTGGGTATTTATATCCGGTCGAACTTTTTAACATATTCTAAAAATACCCGGAAAAACACACCGACAAAATTAGACAATCCGATCGATACACCGAGTTCCCAATACAACCCAGAAAATGCAACTCTGGAAAAATTATTAAAAATCCCCAGGAAAACCAGCACAGATTACTAAGAGTTACTGTGCAAATTTGTATGCACAAAACGACAAAAGGGCCGCGGATCAGCCGCATGAGCCTACTGTAAGGCCGCGGATCCGCGCTCCCTTTATGGAATCAGGACCACGAATTTTACAGTATGTCTTAGATCTTCCTGCTGATTTTTCTGAATATTTTTAATGTGGAAAAATCCTCGAAATTAAAAAATGTACAGAGAGCATATTCAAAGTCGGGGTTTTGGGTCGATCGGACTTCTAACTCCGTCGGGACTTCGCCTAAGGCTCTAGCTAGGCTCTGATACCACTGTAGGGTTCCTAGGCACTCTAGTGGAGTCTGACAAGTGATCAAACATGCACAAATCAAATTTTACGGGTGCCTACAAACCCTAATACGGATCGTTTACTAGATATATAGGCGAAGTAAGCAAGTAAACGGAAATATAGAAATAGGGAAGGGACTACAACCTTTGTAGATCCGGTCCACCACCTCCTAGGCTCCGTGAAGAAGTCTTCTCCGCTGTACAAATCCGATCTTGGACCCTCGCGTTAGCTTCATCGGAGAATGGGCGGGCTTGATCGTCGGTTCGATGCCGAAGATGATCTACGTCGAGGCATCGCAAGAACAAGCTCCAACTTCACCAAGCTTTGAAAACTTGTGAAGTGAACACCCTATACAACTTGGCAAGAGGTAGAGGATGAAGAAATAGGAAGTGGGTAGACTTTAGATTTGGATTTCTCACACTTTTTCATCAAACACCATTGATGTAGCAAGCTTTTTCTTTTGTTGAAGAAGAAGAAGATGATGAAAAAGAATATGATAAGTGTTATGAAAATGATAAATAAATCAATACTTATCATTTACTAACCCTTGGTTAGTTGTAGAGAATAGACCATGGTTAACTTGAATGGTTAGGGTTAATGATGAGATAAGAATGGTGACTAAGTCAAAGTTTCAAGAAACTTCAACTACAAACAAAACTAGCAACCATTCTTTTTCTCTTTACCTTTTTCTTTTTCCAAAATAAACAAAAGAATAAATAAATGAATAAGTAAATAAAAAGAAAACCCTAATCATAAACCTAACCATGGTCTAATTCTTTACACTAACCCTAGCTTGCATGTATCATCAAACATGATACAATCATATGCACAAAATATATCACATATACAATGTGCACAAACCAAGTGAGTAAATCCATTTAAAGTGAACCAATACTAGTTAATGCAAAGTAATATATCAAATATATAATTATACATTCAATCATTAAATCAACACTTGATCCAATGATCCGGTCATATCGCATATAACCGGCTAGTATCCAATGTATCGGCTTATCGAATCAATCCTTGATTCGATAATAGGTTATATCGCATACAACCATTCGACACACATTCATCGCGAGAATGAAATACGGTATCATATACACGCATTATTCTCTGTCCCGCACATATCTCATATGCGCTCCTATTTCGTTTCGCTTGAGCCAGGAAACCTCTGTGTAGGACTCTAAAGACTCGTCACTACGCCGGCAGCGGATGATGATCATATCAAACACCCACAAGCCGCAAGAGGTCTGCTAAACGTAACGGCCACCCGGGTATTGAGCGATCAGAAGATCGACGAGCAAGCCCGCTCACACTCCTGCGAATCCAACCAGTAACACTTACCGTACAGTCCGGTCTGTTCGTCTGATATGTCGCATATCTCGCCTAGGGGTGGTAAACGTCAGACCCCAATAGCTCGATAAGTCATGCCGACTTGAGGTCCATAACATTCGTGAAACTACTGATAACTCTTACCAGTATATCACTACAACCCTGGCCAGGGATTTCCTGTTATGGCCAGTCAAGCATAGCGCAACATCAACCCCTAATACCGGGAGAGACGAATCCCCTCCTATCGCTCATTGCCTCCATGTGAATCGGGACTGTACCCAAAAACCACCTGTTTGCATGACTCAGTAGAGCCGTGGTAGGGTGGAAATCAAAGCACAGTGGGAGACACACAAGACTCTATGACGATCTCGGGTCAACAGACTAAGCTGTACCAGTGTCACCAGAGAACTGCCATCTGACGTGAGGTATAATACCATCTGGGAGTTCTCGGCGAGTCCGTTCAGTGTACCCAGTCTCCACTGAGCACCCGCATACCATCTTCGATGTCAAACACCAATGGATATGGGATCATCCATCGCCCATCGCATGGGTCGAGAAGATATACGCTAGTCTACTCTGGAATATCGATGCCCCGTCTCGATATTCCCTCGACTAGGAACATTTCAAGGATGTACTCATGGACTACCCAGGCCCCACTGGTATGATCTATATCATAGTCCTGGAAGTCGAGTACACATCCTAAGGGCTTTATCAACATGTAATCAGAGAGACAGAAAGTATACATTTTAAGATAAAGTACAACCAGATAGCGTACTATCATGTCGAGCAAGAAAGTCCTACCTATATATGTCCCAGCATCCACTACAATATACATCCAATGTACAGTAATGGCCCCTAGGGCATACATATAACTAACAGAGAAGTCCTACCAAACCTACGGAGTGGCCGAGGTTCTTCAGTTTCTGTTGCAACAGCCGGTTCAACCAAATCGTCATTTGCAGTTTGTGTCTTTAGAACCTCTTCTAGATCCACCACCTTGCCATCATCTTTATCTGTGAAAAACACTTTTTCTAAGAATGTGGCATACTGAGAAACAAACACCTTTTGTTCCTCTTTGTGGTAGAATAGATATCCATAAGAATTCTTTGGATATCCTACAAAATTACACATGACTGACCGTGTCTCGAGTTTGTCCGGATTCTGCTTTTTAACATAGGCCGGGCAACCCCAAATCTTAATTCTCTTAAGTGATGGTCTCTTCCCATGCCATATCTCATATGGCGTGGTAGACACGTTTTGGTTGGAACCCTGTTTAGCAGAAACGCTGCAGTCTCCAATGCATGCCCCTAAAACGAGACTGGTAACTCAGCGTCACTCATCATGAACCAGACCATATCTAATAGGGTCCTATTCCGTCGTTCTGACACACCGTTGTGCTGTGGTGTGTAAGGAGGAGTGAGTTGAGAGAGAATCCCATTCTCTTTTAGGAAGTTTGCAAATTCTGCACTGAGATACTCACCACCTCGATCTGATCGAAGCATCTTGATACTCAAGCCGGTTTGTTTTTCTACTTCTTGTTTATATTCAATGAATTTCTCGAAAGCTTCGGACTTGTGTTTTAATAAAAATACATGACCGAATCTTGAGAAGTCGTCAGTGAATGTAATGAAGTATGAAAAACCGCCTCTAGCCTGTGTAGACATTGGCCCACATACATCACTATGTATGAGGCCCAGGAGTTGAGTAGCTCTTTCTCCGTGTCCGGTAAACGGAGTTTTGGTCATTTTCCCCTTGATACAAGACTGGCAAGTCGCATAAGATTTATATTCAAAAGAATTTAAATATCCATCTTTGTGTAACTTGTTTAGTCTTGTTTCGTTAATATGACCAAGTCTACAATGCCAAAGAAACTTCATTTAATTCTGAAAGTTTTCTTTTATTAGTGTGTTGTATACTGAAAACTGTGTGTTGATTTAGGACATATATACCGTTATTAAGCGTACCATACCCAATCAACATTTGATTCAGGTTAATGTTCATAACATTGTTCTGCAACACAAAATTATATCCTTCATTGTCCAACAAAGAAACGGATATTATATTACAAAGCATACTTGGTATAAAATAACATGAATTCAAAACCAAAATACATCCAGATGGCAACCCCAAGTGATACTCTCCCACTGCGACTGTATGTTGATTGGAACCATTTCCAACGCGGAGAGTATGGTCACCTGTCTTCAAAACCTTGCTATTTCTCAGTCCCTGCATAGAATTGCAAATGTGAGAACCTGAACCGGTATCCAATACTCAGGAAGCAGAGTTTATTGAAAAACAGTTTTCTGTCACAAACGCACCTGAAGCAGAAGTATCACCATGCTTCTTCTTGAGACTTAAGTACTCCGTGCAATTGCGCTTCCAATGTCCTGTCTTATGGCAATGAAAACATTCGCCCTTCCCCGAGTCTCCAGCCTTGGACTTTCCCTTTCCCTTCACCTTTTTAACTCCGCCCTTAGTATTAGTGGGTTTCTTCTTTTTCTTTCCCTTGGCCTTAGCTTTCGGGCGAGAAGAGGAAGACTGTCCAATAGTCATAATGGGAGTTTTTGCTAACTTCATGGTGCTCTCTGCACTCCTTAACATATTAAGGAGTTCAGGGAGTTCCTTCTCCATGCCATGCATGTTGAAGTTCACTATGAACTAAGCAAAGGTGGAGGGGAGGGACTGCAGAATAATATCTATATATTGTTCATTGTCCATCGTCCATCCAAGGTCCTCAAGCTCTTCTATAAGAGCTATCATCTTCAGAACATGGTCTCCTACTGGTGTGCCAGGGGCCATCCGCATCTGAAACAATTTCCTTGATGCTTCGTGTCGTAATACGCGGGATTGCTCCCCATACAACTCCTTTGTATGGAGCAATATACCGTGAATGTCCATGTCCTCGTGCTGCTTTTGATGTGTGTTGTCCATCGATGCAAGCGCGAGGCATTTGGCCGTGGCACAGTCAGCGTCCCATGTCTTGCGGACTTCAATGTCCGCAACAGAAGATTTTGGACCTGGGACGGGCGGGGCTGAAGCCGTGAGGACATATGATACTTTATCATAAGTCAAGGCGATTTTCAGATTCCTCAGCCTGTCTTTATAGTTGGTCCCATTTAGTTTGTTTTTATCTAGTAAAAGCTTGAGTCCAGTCATGGGTATCTGCCATTAAGAGAGAGAAAAGAATACACTCAGCGAAAGCTCTTGCATAGATTAGATTGGTTATTATCTTGTCTAATCGATGTTTCCCACTGCTTTTATCGAGTTTTTCTTTCAAACCTTAAAAAGAAAAACTAGCCAGGATTAATTACAGTCTACAACTTCGCTAACCGTTCATCCAGGCCAGTGTCGGTACTTGAGGGAGGTTCCCCGTGCTTTCGCACGGACCTAATTAGAGTAAACCTCGTTTTCCCAGAGGCGGAGCCCCGTTAACACCTTTCTAGACACTTAATGAGTTAGCTAATTGTAAACTGTAAAACTCTCCTAGGAGCAACTATTGCCCACAGTGGGATCGGGATCCAACCATCACATGGAAGGTATGCAATCTCATTACAAATTTCAACTATTGAAATTCCCGATGTGGTTTTTACCCCTAGCACTTATGACCTTAACTAAGGTCAACAAATCATAAGTACCAGTCAAGTTCTACCCGTCATTTCTTGATTAATTAGACCCACTCATATGACCCTTAACTAAGGTCAACAAAGTCATAAGAATGTCCTAATTAATCTGCATCATATGCAATGTAGGAAGACATCACTTAGCTACCGTACACTACGCCTTAACTATAGTCAACAAACGTAGTACGAATACTAAGTACTCTACTTCCTAAAATGACGGAGGGTTGCGGATGATTTTTAAGAAAATCTTTAACGCTTTGAACTTGATATCGTTGTAGAATCAAATGGTTTTCAAAAGGAGTGGCTTAAGCTCCGCAGTTTTGAAATATAGCTTTTTCATAAATAGTCGAGTGGTTTTTAAATCCGATTCTACAACATCTTTTTAGGTTTATTTTCTTTACATTAATCACATTAATGTAATCCCATCATTTAAGTCCTTAAGCCAATCACAGAAAAGAAACGAAAATAACACGTACGCTTATGCCATCCGCATTCGCCGCAATGTTCCGTTATGCACCGTTAGGTTACTTAACTAACGGCATACCGGGACGGGACTAGCGCGGGTGTAAAACATAAGCAACGTCTACTATATATCATATATATAATATGTTATTCGTCTCAGATATCACAGAACACAAGCAGCAGAAACATAGATATAAAGTGGGATATACTAGGATGTCCGTATTTAGTATTTAGCCAGAATAGAAAATACGGATTCCACAGTCGCGATGAATAGCCAAGCCCACACCCTGGACCCCTACGAGAGCGGCAAGTGACCCTACCAATTCTGGAGTTTAGGAGAACCGGTCTCGACTCCTCGAGATGGCCTCCCACTGAACCCCAGAACCCGGTCACCTGTGCTCCCCTTCTTGGGTCCATCCTAATGCGGAAAAGTAAATAATATACAACACTGGTGACACAACCTCAACCCGGAAGTGCCCCAAATAAAAGAATATTACATTACATTTGAATTTACATGAATGAAAATATGAAACTCTCATCTCACATAAAAAAACCCGGCTATTCAATCGCGACAATCCTGCACATCATATCTCAGCAACACATAATATCTCATATCATCAACGTAAGTAAGTATGCATACCCCAATTGTCGTTGATGTATAGTAACGAAACCGGCGATATCGTACATACTACACTTACGGTCACAGAAAAGAAAGTGTAAAACTACAATATTTGGAATCCACATTCTCTTTAGACATCATAAATGCGAAATATCACATATTTCGTATTTCATGCCTAAACTATATGAATTCCACATATTGTATCATATTTCAGATAAACAGACAGTATTAAAGTTTTTCGAACGAACGATCAAGTACTCAAGATTCACTAAAGCTCAACACTTGAGCAGGGTTCAAAAATCCGGAGTGTGACACAGTAGTAGCGGTCCAGCCGTAAAAGGGTCAAGCCAATGCCTCACATGTGGCACGCCGTACTGCCCCAAACCTTAAGGTTCAAAGGGCAGTTCAAGACGGTCACATAATCGAGTTAAGGTTTGTTGTCTTCTAGAGGGACCACCACAAAAAGACTTGTACGTATTTCTAAAGTATTTAAACCCCGTGAATAGTGAGCAATTGATACTCGTTCAAACACTTCAATACTTTCTAATTTACCCGGAAAAACAATGAAATGAAAATACCGATCGAATCTATGCGTCCAAAACCATCTCCAGAAAATACAGTACTATATTCAGATTAAACATACCTAAAACAGTGTACAAGCAGACCTAAGAATTACAGTGTAATTTTCATGGAATGATATAACTGTACGGCCGCGGAGCCGCGGCCTAAGCAAGTAATTGCCGCGGTTCCGCGGCCATATGAACAGTTCATTGCATCGTATTTCACCATAATTCTTAGTTTTCCCTGCTGTATTTTTTAAGTATTTTTAATTCTGAAAAAAGTCAGATTTTAGAATTTGTCCAGAGAGGGTCCAAAAACGTCGTATTTTTGTCCGATCGGGATTTTTACTTCGTAAAAGCGTCGCCTAATGTTCTAGGTCGGCTCTGATACCAATGAAAGGTTTGTCTAGCACCCTATAATGTGTTTTGAAGTATCACATGTCCCAAAGTTTGGATTTTGATGGTGCTAAACAAGCATGCAAAGGAATCGATCCTAGAAAATTAGGGTTTCGAAACTTAAGACTTATAAAGTTAGGGTTTCGAGACTACAACCTTTGTAGCTCCCTTTTGCTGGACTCCTTGGTCTCTTGGGTGTTGAATGGAGGTCCTCTTGAAGTCCTCTCGCGTCCACGACAATCCGCCAGGAGTTCCCCGTCCAAGCTCGCAACTTCGTAAAACCGAAGAGAACACTCTAAACAAGTTGGCTAAACTTGTGTAGAATGAAGTTGTGGTTAAGATTCTCACTTCAAAACCCTTTCTTTATGTGTGTATTGCTCACTAGAAGAAACTAGAGAGCAAATATATATGAGGAAGAAGATGGTGGCAATGTTTTAACAAGAGGTGAAAAATATGATAACCATAAGAAAAGAAATGAAATATATCCTTTTATATTTTATTCCTTCTCACTTCAATCCATGGTTAAATCTCTTGGTTGGTATTTAATTAGGGTTTAAACCATGTAAGGAAAGGTTAATCTAAGGTTAAGGGTAGGTGAGAATGGTTAGGTTAAGGAAGAGTGTAGAAGCAAGTGAAGATTATCCTTTCCTTTTTCCATTTTGTTTTAAACCTTAAATCAAATAAAACACAAAAGATTTATCCATGGTGTGAGTCTCATATTGCCACCATTTCCATGTGAAAACAACCATGATAGATGGGTGTATGTATGTATGTATGTATGCACATCCATATGTGCATGAAACTAGCAAGAAAGAAAGAAAGAAAAACATATATGCATGCACACATCCATCATCCAAGAGAAGGTTTTAAGTGAGAAAACTAATGGTTAAATGATAAATCAACACTTGATTTATCAATCCGGCCATATCACATATGACCCCACCAAAAGCAAGCCGCCCGATCAATGTACGGTATCATATACGCACATTTTAATCGGGTCCATACGCATATCGCATACGCGCACCACAATGTTTCGCCTGGACTAGGTAACTCCTGTGTGGGACTCTAAGACTCGTCAATACGCCGGCAGAGGGTGATGATCATATCAAGTACTCCCAAGCCGCAAGCGGTCAGCTAAACGTAACGGCCACCCGGGTATTGAGCGATCAGAAGAAAACAAGCGAACCTGCTACAACTCCCGTCGAGCCAACCGGCAACACTACCGTACAGTCCGGTCTCTTCGTCAGATATGCTGCATATCGAGCCTAGGGATGGTCACGTCGACCCTAATAACTCAATAAGTCGTGCTGGTGAATGTTCTATAACAGATCGAGAAACTACTGATAACACTTATCAGTAAATCTCAGCAGCCCTGGCCAGGGACTTACTGATATAACCAGTCGGGCACAGCACAGCATTAACTCCCTATACCGGGAGAGACGAAACCCCTCCTATCGCTCATTGCCTTCGTGTATCTCGGGACTGTACCCAACGGCCGCATGTTTGCACGACTCAGTAGAGCCGTGGTAGGGTGGCAATCAAAGTACAGTGGGAGAACACACAAGACTCTATGACGATCTCGGGTCTACAGACTAACCTGTACCAGTGTTACCTGAGAACTACTATCCGACGATAGATATAAATCCATATAGGAGTTCTCGGTGAGTCCGTCCAGTGTACCCAGTCAGCACTGAGCACCCGTATATGATCTTGATGTCAAACATCGATGAATGTGGGAACATCCATCGCCCATCGTATGGGTCTAGTATCATATACGCTAGTCTACTCTGGTATATCAATGCCCCGTCTTGATATACCTACGACTAGGGACTTTTCAGGATATGCTTATAGACTACAGATGTCCCACTAGTATGATCTCCAACATAATCAGAGCAGTCAAGCCAATATCCTCAGGGCTTTATCAGCATGTATTAGTGAATAATAAGCATGATTTAATCAACATGTCAGATAAAGAAGAACCAGATAGCATACTATCATGTCGAGCAAGAATTTATACTGAATATATATACATGTATAGATACATCCACTATCACATAATGGCCTCTAGGGCATACATATATCCAACATACTCCACTTAAGAAACCTTAGGATATACATATTTTTGAGACTTATAATTCTCTTTATACCCATGATTATACATCCATTTGAGATCCGTGATTCTATTCGTTTCCATGGTCATACTTTCATTGATGTTGTTCCTTCTTATGATCATGTATCCATTTGGGATCTGTCGTTTCCTCTCATGCCGTTGATCTTCTTTCTTCGATACTCGATTTAGGTTCCTGTCACCATAGTCGAGCGCAGTTTGAGCTTTTGCTAGTGTTTCGGTCAGGGTGAGCTCGTCTGGTACGAGGGCTGACTATTGTATTTTCTGGTGACATGGGAACGTCTCGAGTTAGTATTTATGTTGTGACCTCTTGTGGAGGCGAGTGCTTGGTTTTACACCGGATGATAGGGCCACTGTTAGAGCTGCCAGTTGCGAAAGGACTGTTGATGTACAGCATACCTCAGAGATTTTGATATCGCCTACTGTGCAGACAGGTGACCCAGCTGTTGCTGAGATGATGGGATGTCGCTTCCAAAGCTTACGAGCTAAGATCGCCGGAGCTTCCAGGAAGAAATACGAAAGATGATAGCTAGTCTATCCCGATTTGAGAGACGAAGGTGATTCGTCAGATTGATGCACCGACGCAGGCCTAGTTGGGTTGAAGATTTCCAGTGTGGAGAGAATCTTACTCAGACCTAAAGCAGACCGATCCAGAGATGACCGCCGATGTATCGCCTTCCCTGGAGGATTGAGGCATTGTTTAGCATGCGGGCGGAGAATATTCACATGTTGTATAGGCGAAGCGAAAAGGTTCGAACGAGTGTCAGAAACCCATTCTTCCTAAGTTTAAAGTGTTCGGAGGAACATGCAGTTAATTCTGTGGACCCTCTAGAAGAATGAAACCTTAACTCGACATGATGACCATGGAACCGCTTTGAAACTTAGGGTTTGTGGCAGTTTAGCGGTGCCATCAATGAAGCTTGGGTTTGCCCTTCTACGGCTGGTCTAGAGGTGCTGCGGTATGTACCAGATATTTTTAGACTGCGCTCAGGTGTTGAGCCTTCGGGAAATTTTAGGACCTTGATGACTCGATCGAAAAGTTTGACGCCGTCCGGATACCATGTGACAAGAGATCAGCAAGCTGACCAGCTTTGGATAGAGGACCTCACCCAGAGGCGTTGTGAGTTGATCGAGAACGGACGAGTATTGAGTATTCCTCCGATGGTTGGGATGAGTTCCCGAGGACGTGTTCGGCCAGATATCTTCTACCGAGTGATGAAGATACCGAGTTCGTGACTTCGAGTCCGTGTGAGAGACTTCGGATTGACAGGGGCCGAGAACAGTTGCAGTGCGCAGATAGCATGGCGTGACGTCATAGTGGACGACGATAAAGACGAGTGGAACCAGAAGTTCGTGCGAGACGCTGACGAGCTGTTATTACTCCCCGTCGAGATCAGAGATCGGATATGCTTACAGAGGTGTTGGGATACGGCCAGTTTCCGAGCAAATGTGTGCGGAACACGCAGATGTCCAGAAAACGGGGAAAGATTATATAAGAGTACCAGCCTCCGTACAGTTCGGCATAGGCGAGATCGGAAGAGACCTTGTGTAGGATTCTTTCCAGGACACGGCTGCAATGAGATTTGCACCCAGAATCAGATGTGTCACGTGTCTTCAGAGGACCAGAGGCCGACGCCAGTAACGTGCTGCTTTACGAGTGGTCGTGATGATTGACCGAGAGATGATTAGAGAAGTGCTAGAGCGGAATCGTCCCCGTTAGCACACCTGACAGGTCCGATGAGCCGATGGATTGCGGGATTGGTAATCCACAGAGAAGATAAGGACACAGAGACAGAGGACGCCAGGCCATGAGCAGGAGGCGAACGGATGTTCTTGCCCTGCCAGTTTTAGGCGCACCGATTTATTTTTCGACATCGTAGGAGGTGTACCTCGATGTCCTTTGTTGCGATTTGCGTTTGTGATCCGAGTATCACGCTTATATCGCTTGGATTTGAGTTTTGATGACGAGTTTCCTGATATAGATTTCATGCACCATGGTTGCACTTACTGGGTATTTACATTTTTGCGCATAGTTATCGCACCTTATATATATTTTATACACCGTTATGTTGATTTGCGATTTGTGCATATCTATTACACTTGAGATTTGGTTTTGTGCCTTGGCTGCACATGTCTATGATTTCGTGGATTTCATACGGTGATTTGATTTTGTGCGTATGGTACGCACTCGATTTGATTTTTGCACTCGGTATAGCTTATATGTGCTTCCAGTGCATTGATTTGTATTTTGTGCACGCAGTTGCACACGTTTACAATTTTATACACCTTGGTGTACTCGGTGTTGCTTTTATGCGTTTGAGTTATTGATTGTATTTCGTGCAATTGCTGCACCAGATTCGTATTTTGCACATTAGTTGCACCAGATTTGAATTTCTTGCGTTTGTTGCACCGGACGGGTATTTATGCGTTTGTCACACTGAATTTATACTCCGTACCTTGGTTGCACCTGATTTATATCCTTGAGTATTCGTTTTACCAGATTTGTATTTTCGTGCGCGTTGGCACTTGCCGTTCGTTTTCGTGCATGCTACTGCACTATATGCTTTTACGGACCCGACGCGTTTTGCTTGGATTTTTGCGCATATGAGGCGCTTGATTTTGGATTTTGTGCGAATCGGATGCACTTGAGTGAGATTTTACTCGTGCATGTGTGTAATGTTTTGAAAAATCGTTTCGGTGAAATTTCGGAAAATTGGTAAAATAAGAGGGTTTTCTGTAAAAAGTCAAAATACAAATATCTTTATTATAAAATTAAATATACATATTCTAGCTATGTAATTGCTAGTATTTGGTGTTTATTGAGCCACTGGTAAAATTTTTAATTTTCTGAAAAATTTTCTGAAATTAATTATTTTAATATTATTTTAAACCGTCACTAATACATTTAATTAGGGAAAATTACAAATTGGAATGGGTTGAAACAAATTTTTTGCATCATATCAAATTAAACAAAATTTTAGCATGTTGTTTTTGAATTGAAAGAAATTGTCAAGATGGTTCTTAAAATTTAAAGAAAAAAGTTAAATGGAAAAAGGGTGATAATAAAGAATTTGAAACATGGGCTTGTTGTTTAAGTTTTGGGCTTTCTTTTCATGGAAATTCTCTATAATTACACACACACACACACACACACACACTATCCTAGTGTGTCCGAGCCCTTGACAGCCCCAAAAAAAATTTGATCCCCTCATTCCACATTTAAACAAAAGAGAAGAAAAAGAATTAAAATGAAATGAAGTATGGTGTAAACATATGAGGTATGGGTCTTCTCTCTTCCTTTGACTTCACACCTCACCCTTCCCCTCACCAAAACAGCAGCCCCTTCCCCTTGTGCTCGGCCAGCAGCCCTCCCCCAAAAATCCCACACAATTTTGCTTCAAAAATCCACAAAAATGCTTCAAAATCCATACAATTTCAAAGCTAATTCCAAATCCAACCCTTACCCATTATTTCTTGCCCAAGGTAGCATGGATCTAGGGAACAAGATTGCAATTTGGGAGGCTATGTATGCTTGTGGGATCTTCAAATTGATAGGGTATAAATTCTAACCCTTTGCTTAATTGTTGTTAAATACTTTAAATCAAGCATAATTAGTTAATATTATGGATTTAATTGAATGTTTGGAAAATCTAGTAAGGGTTTGTGATTTGCAATTAGGGTTCTTATCATGTAATCATGATTTCAAAGTGTAGATTATCATCTTAAGGAAATGAAAACTTAATCTTTTTGGTAATATGTAAATTGTTAGACGTAAAATCTCCAAATTAAGCTTCTTTTTTTTTATCTAAACTAGGTTTTTAGAAATTATTGAAAATGTGAAATTTAAAATCTAGTTAGGGTTTTTATAAATTTATTATGGTTTTAATATGGAGATTAACATGTTAATGGAATGCTAAAACTAATCTAGTTGCTAGTTTACAAATTGTTGCTTTTAAAGTGTTCAAATTGGGTATTTTGCAAACTAGAATGTTGGATTCAATGAAAATTGATAAGAATAAAATCTAGTAATGGTTTATATGACTTAGTTATGATGTTTAGTGGATATTATGGCCATTAGTTTTGTTAAAACATCAAGTTTTGAATTAAAACGAAAATTTAGTGCTTTCTAGGTTTTCGGAAAAAAAAATCGATTTGATTTATTTTAATGTTTTGATGATTTAAACCCTATTTTATATTATAATTAGTGAGTTTTGGGAACTACGATTTGTACGTTTGAATTTTTCTCGGTCACTCGGCGTTTGTACGCCGATGTCGAGTGTTTTGGGTTGATTTGAGAGAGCAAACCATAGGTTTTGACTTATGTGAGATTCGTGTGTCGATTTGGTCGTGAGTCGGACTTTAATGCGATATGGTGCGTTATGATATGTAGGTACCCTCATGAAGAATTCGAGACGACCAGCAAGCGCGTGGCGACGTCTGCACCGGCGAGCGAAGATCAGGTGAGTAGATTTATATCTACGGGGAGAAGTCGGATGGATGGCGTATAGCAGCCCCGCAAAATTATGAGGAATGAGGTGATGCGGTAACAATATACTTTTATATGTTAATAGGAGATATGAACACCGAATAAGAGAAGCCTTAGGAGCCTATAGGTTTAGGGTTAGCGAAAATTGAAGAAAGGATTTTCTTAGTCACGAAACCTAGAGTAAGGATTTGCATACACGCACACATATACACTTGCATATATCATCTTCTTATGCGTATATGGGAATGTGTATATATGTATATACGCATGGGTATGGGACTATGCATATATACATTCATATACACATGCATGAATGTTGAGGATATTGCATGATATTTGGAGATGAGTCAATGAGATTGGGCTTGAGGCCGTGAGATCGGTGATGTGATGTGGTCCGTATTTGAGATACGACATGATATTTTACCGGGTTCTCTAGGCGTGGTGTTTTCATACACCCGCATGCATTTCATGGATGGTATCAGTGTTGTACTAGACATAGATCAGTACCCCGATCATGATATTTGATAAAGAGGATACCAGATGAATGGTATGATGAATGTGATATTGACCCGTACCCAGATTTGGGATGCCGTACGACGGATTTACGTACGAGCTATATATTGATGTTTGATCCGCACTCTTGACTTGGGAATATCTGATTATAGATATGGTATCGGATGTGATATTATCGAGGCGGGATCACCGACTAATATATAAATATATATATGTATATATATATATATATATAGATACACACACACATATATATACATATATATATATATATGTGTGTGTGTATATATATACATATACCTTACCATCAGTTAGCTTGTTAGTTCAGCCGTATAGTTTAGTGTAGTTGTTAGACTAGGTTAGATTCCTACCTATTTCAAAACTAACGGATCGTGGGTATTTTAAAAGACAGGTCAAGAGATTTTACGGATATTTCCAAAGACGTATCTTTTCTTAAAAACACCGTAGCCCTTATTTTCAAAACCCCACGATTCGTGTTATTTCAAATAGCACCACTGTGGAATTCATATTTTATTAAATGCAGATTAGTTATCATTGTGTTTAGTATTTAGCTCCCGCACATTATTGCTGTTCGCTCCGCATCGCATACTTATTTTGTGATTCATATACCGTTATTGATATCATGCTGTTAGGACACCAACACCATTACCGATGACGCGTATGTACCACGTACACTTACTTGCCAGCTCACACACATCTCCATCGGTAATTGCCATGTCACGAACACTTTAGAAAATACTATTTCATTGACATAGTTTGTTATCTAATAGTTTAGACATGATATTACTGTACTTGTCTTATATGCTAGTTTAGACATTGTAGTAATTACTTGCTACTTCATGCATGTTATTATTCACCGGTATGCCGCATTCATGGATTTTTATGCCTATATTCACTGTTTACATGCTATTGAAGATTTGGATTCGGATTTTCATGAGATTTCCTGGATTTGGGGGAAAACCGCAAAAACATTTATAAACTTCCTTTCTCTCTCTTTTTAAATGAAAAGTGCGGTTTTCCCATGATGTATGAATCGTCCACCATGAGTTTGCTGATAGATTTCGAGACCCGATTCAAGGAGTTGGATGAACCGTTTCGAGTACATGGTGGGCCCGGTAAGGTACCCCGGGGCAAGAAGTTCGAGTAGTAGACGATGAGCCTGGCAGGGGAAGACTACCTACCGGTGATTTTACCCGACACGTCGGATATCCGGAGGATACCGTCGTGGTCTTGAGATTGATGATAGGGGCCGGTCCGGACTGACGGCGCCCTAGATAGTGAGATTGAGACATTGAGATTTTGAGACATCGAGGTACTGAGATTGATGATCCAGGCCAGTCCGGATAGCCGGAGCATGAGATATTGAGATATTGGGATTTATGTTTTGTGTCGATGCTGGACACTGTTTATGCTGATTTCATTTATTATACCTCGTTTTGAAAATACAGAAATCTCACTAAATTATGAAAGTAGTTTCTTCATTTACATGTATTCTGTTTTCATGCATTCATACCTCATCCATATGATATATTGCTACCTGAGGCACTGACACAAGCAATTGGTATTACCGTTGTTTAGAGGTATACCCTAGCCATTGTTATAGGCTGCAGATTATATATTTGAGGATATATTATGATCGTATGACTTAGGATTGCGTTGTTCATGCGATTTCTGTTCGTAGATGTTTTCTACTCACGAGTTGGCAACTCACCCCCGTTGTGCCACAGTTTCTTGCAGGTTTTGCCGTACAGGTTTCATTACGGCTTCGCTGGCACTGCTTCTTTTTCGGGTGACTTGCTAGTAGGTGGGTTTACTTGTATCGTACCCATCATTATACCTTGTATATTATTATTCTGTTGTATCTAGAAGTTCCATCAACCAAACATGTATTTATTTCAGAGATAGAGACCAGTGATGTTTATTCTTTCGACCTTAGAGTCGCGCGTTGTATTTCTATGGATTTCTTGTTGTTTTGAGTTTCCTTTTGAGTTTTGATCCTCGCCCTTGGCGTTGTATATTATATTGCTTGTGTGTTTGTGACCGTCGATTGACGAAGAGCTAGCTCCCGCTTGGGGATGCCTTTTTATTGATTTCGTATACTATTCATGTTGTATCCCGTTTGGGGGCCAGTATTTACAAAGGAGACTCTGCCGAAATTTTCAGAAAATACTTGATATTTTTAAAACGCATAATTCGGCTTATGCTATTAAAACTACTTGTTTTAAGTTGGTTTTTCCTTCACTCTACTGCTTCTTTGGTTTTGATTTCTGGGTTTTGTCTTACTTAGATTACGTACGCCTCGAGACGTTTCGTAATTTAAGTGTCGGTCATGCTCCGTACCTTTCGGGTCGTGACAAAGATGGTATCAGAGCGTTAAGTTTTACCTTCGGAGTGTAGGATGACCCTTGGTTGATGGAGTAGGTGACTAAAGTAGAGTGACGTACCGTAGGTATGTTCCGCGGCATACTTACGATACGCTACTCCGCTTAAGGAGCCTTAGGATGTACATTTCCTTGCACAGTATTATATTCCTTCCTATGATCTAGCCTCATCGGTACCAGTTATGGTTTTGTTACCATGGTTACACGGGCGTGGAGAGCTACGACTAGAGTTGCGGTCAGCACGAGCTCGTCACGAAACGAGGACTGACCAGGGTGTGATTCCAGGGACATACGATTGGATAGGGAGGCTTCGTTTTATTGCGTTTTCGAGCTACGAGCGTTTGATGGATCGCTTTTATGAGATTTCTCGGACGTGCAGATCAGCACCAGAGGATAAGGCCACTGCAAGAGGCCAGCCAGAATGTGATGACCGTCGATGCACCGACTATTCTTGATGATTGAAGCACTGTTCAGCGTGCGGACGAATGAGCCAGTTGTTGCGGCGAACGACGAGATATTTTCCCAGATGTTGGAACTATTGCAGTACGAGTTGTACTTGGAGATTTGATAGAAGATCGCTAGTCACCCGAGGATGAAAGACTAGGACATGTGGTTCGTTCGCTTACCCGATGCGAGGTCATCAGATAGGTTGATTCGTGCTAGAGACGACTTCACGCTGATACGTTGAGAGTCGACAGAGACGATCGAATGTTAGAAACCCATATTCCAAGTTTAAAGTATTCGGAAAGACATGCAGGCAATTCTATGGACCCTTTAGAAGAATAAAACCTTAACTCGATATAATGACCGTGTGAAAGCCTTTGAACCTTAGGGTTTGCGGCAGTTCCGCGGCGCCATTAGTGAGGCTTGGGTTTGCCCTTCTACAGCTGGTCCACCGATGCTGTGGTATGTACTCGATACTATTAAACTGTACCCAAGATGTTGAGCTCTTGGGGGATTATGAGGTTTTGACGAATCGGTCGAATGGTTCGACTTCATTCAGATGCTATGCGATGGGATGCATTGCTTGGGAGGCTCCAGATACGAGTATAGCCGTTGGAGCACAGTCCATGCAGCCACGACGAGGCGAGTCCGAAGCAGTCGACATTAGAGAAAAGTGGAGTAAGAGGTTCGTACGAGATCTTGATGAGGTGACGTTCCACTCCGCCGACATCAGAGATGTGATACGCAAGCAGAAGCGTTGGCTATGAATATATCTTCCCGGAGGAGTCGCGATAAGTAGGCAGCCGTTCTGGAACAAGAAATAGATATAGTAAAAGGATGATAACTTCCTGGCAGTTCGGCAGGAACGAGACTTGGGAGAGACTTCGACAGGACCTTTCTGGAAATACTGAACGAGAAGACCTGGACCCAGGAGCGGTCATATGACGCACACTCAGCAGTCCATAGTTCGGCATCGTCGACGAGACATGTTATGAGTAACCATGATAGTTGACTAGAGATTTTAGAGGATGTGTCAGAGCGGACTGCTTCTGTTATCGTTTTTATATTGGACCGTTGAGCTGAGGAGCTATGTACTTAGAAATCTGCAGTGAGAGATGAGAGCCTAAGGGCACTAGGCGACATGCCATGATCAGAAGGCAAGTAGATATCTTGCTCTGCTAGCATTGGATGCACCGACACCTTCTCGACTTTAAAGGACGGACATATCGACGACAACATTTATGATTTGTGATTTTGTGATTGACTATCACGTATCCGTCATATTGGATTTCAGTATTTGTGGGTGATTTATTTCATGATTGAGTTTTGATGACCGAGTTTCATGATATTTGATTTCATGCGTAGGGCATGCATATGATTTGACTTATGCTTTCGGCATAGTTTTCATGCACTTTTAGTATTTGATTTGCTTTTGTGCACGCCGATGCACAGGATGGTAAGATTTTATACCACGGTATACCTGATTTGGATTTTGATTGAATTGTATCGTATACCGTCGATTTCGAGTGTGATATTCGATATTCATTTTCATGCACATTGTGCACTTGATTTGGATTTTGCGCATGCTTAAGACGTTTGATGCGATTTAGGTGCACACCAGATGCACTAAAGCGAGATTTTTCGTGCATATCAGATGCACCTGGTTTCTCTGTCAGGCACCATGTTGCCCTTGACAGGTGTTTTTGTGCACACCCGTTGCACTTAGATTTGGTTTTTGGTGCACATGTATGGCACATTCACGGATTTCGATTTCCGTGCGCACCAGACGCGCGCGGCATTCATATATTTTGGGATTGATTTCTTTTAAAGCAGTATATTTTATGATACTTGCTATTTGGTTTAGTACCGAGCAGGACTAGTCAGAGAACAGTACCTGAGTATATTTGGCATGCATTGCTTCCAGATGTTTTAATGATGTTTACCTATATAGTTTTGACGTTTACAGGTATAGTTTTGATGTATATCATATTGATTTTCGTTTTGGAACTTGACATTTGTGTCTTCATCATAACTCCGATGATTGCGGGATGCTTGATGGAGTTTTGATTTTTGGTTTATATATCTATTTTTCGTGCGCATGCATTGCGCTACGATGTGTTTTATGTATTTATGATTTCGGAGCCCCGACGATTTGATGGTTTTGGCTGAAATATTTTAGTATTTGGGGGGAGTTTTAATTTAAATTTGAGGACCGAATTTCTTTAAGGGGGGAAGATTGTAACGATTTGAAAAATCGTTTCGGTGAAATTTCGGAAAATCGGTAAAATAAGGGGGGTTTCTGTAAAAAGTCAAAATACAAATATTTTTATTATAAAATTAAATATACATATTCTAGCTATGTAATTGCTAGTATTTGTTGTTTATTGAGCCACTGGTAAAATTTCTAATTTTGTGAAATTTTTTCCGAAATTAATTATTTTAATATTATTTTAAGTCGTCACTAATACATTTAATTAGGGAAAATTACAAATTGGAATGGGTTGAAACAAATTTTGTGCATCATATTAAATTAAACAAAATTTTAGCATGTTGTTTTTGAAATGAAAGAAATTGTCAAGATGGTTCTTACAATTTAAAGAAAAAGGTTAAATGGAAAAAGGGTGATAATAATGAATTTGAAACGTGGGCTTGTTGTTTAAGTTTTGGGCTTTCTTTTCATGGAAATTCTCCACAATTACACACACACACAAACACTATCCTAGTGTGGCCGAGCCCTTGACAGCCCAAAAAAAAATTTGATCCCTTCATTCCACATTTAAACAAAAGAGAAGAAAAAGAATTAAAATGAAATGAAGTATGGTGTAAACATGTGAGGTATGGGTCTTCTCTCTTCCTTTGACTTCACACCTCACCCCTCCCCTCACCAAAACAGCAGCCCCTTCCCCTTGTGCTCGGCCAGCAGCCCTCCCCCAAAAATCCCACACAATTTTGCTTCAAAAATCCACAAAAATGCTTCAAAATCCATACAATTTCAAAGCTAATTCAAAATCCAACCCTTACCCATTATTTCTTGCCCAAGCTAGCATGGATCTAGGGAACAAGATTGAAATTTGGGAGGCTATGTGTGCTTGTGGGATCTTCAAATTGATTGGGTATATAAATTCTAACCCTTTGCTTAATTGTTGTTAAATACTTTAAATCAAGCATAATTAGTTAATATTATGGGTTTAATTGAATGTTGGAAAATCTAGTAAGGGTTTGTGATTTGCAATTAGGGTTCTTATCATGTAATCATGGTTGCAAAGTGTAGATTATCATCTTAAGGAAATGAAAACTTAATCTTTTTGGTAATATGTAAATTGTTAGACGTAAAATCTCCAAATTAAGCTTTTTTTTCTTTTATCTAAACTAGGTTTTTAGAAATTATTGAAAATGTGAAATTTAAAATCTAGTTAGGGTTTTTATAAATTTATTATGGTTTTAATATGGAGATTAACATGTTAATGGAATGCTAAAACTAATCTAGTTGCTAGTTTACAAATTGTTGCTTTTAAAGTGTTAAAATTGGGTATTTTGCAAACTAGAATGTTGGATTCAATGAAAATTGATAAGAATAAAATCTAGTAATGGTTTATATGACTTAGTTATGATGTTTAGTGGATATTATGGCCATTAGTTTTGTTAAAACATCAAGTTTCGAATTAAAACGAAAATTTAGTGCTTTCTAGGTTTTCGAAAAAAAATCGATTTGATTTATTTTACTGTTTTGATGATTTAAACCCTATTTTATATTATAATTAGTGAGTTTTGGGAACTACGATTTGTACGTTTGAATTTTTCTCGGTCACTCGGCGTTTGTACGCCGATGTCGAGTGTTTTGGGTTGATTTGAGAGAGCAAACCATAGGTTTTGACTTATGTGAGATTCGTGTGTCGATTTGGTCGTGAGTCGGACTTTAATGCGATATGGTGCGTTATGATATGTAGGTACCCTCACGAAGACTTCGAGACGACCAGCAAGAGCGTGGCGACGTCGATACCGGCGAGCGAAGATCAGGTGAGTAGATTTATATCTACGGGGAGAAGTCGGATGGATGGCGTATAGCACCCTCGCAAAATTATGAGGAATGAGGTGATGCGGTAACAATATACTTTTATATGTTAATAGAAGATATGAACATCGAATAAGAGAAGCCTTAGGAGCCTATAGGTTTAGGGTTAGCGAAAATTGAAGAAAGGATTTGTAGGGTTTTCTTAACACCTCTATTAGGGTTTAGAAGCATCATACATGCTATAACAATAAAATTTTGAGGTGCTAAGCAAACTATACAAAGAATCGAACTAGAATATATGAACTAACTATTAATAGTATCAACAATTAAGAGTTAAGTTATACTAAGTGATGAGACTCCAACCTTTGTAGACCTCTTTGGAAGACTCCTTAGCTATGAAAAGGTTCACTTGATCAACTCCTCGTCCACGACAATCCACCCGAAGCACTTTGCTCTAAGCTTGATGCTTCCTTCGATCTTTGAAAAACTTAAAGCACAACACCCTACACAAGATAGCTAAGGTTGTGTAGGATGATGAAGTGGTTGCTATTCTTATTTATTACCTTTTCTTTTCTTTTTCTAACTCTTTTTTAACATTTAAAAGAGAGCTAGGGTTTTTGAGGAAGAAGATGGCTCTCTTTTCTTTTTGGAATGATAATGATAATGTTGTAAAAGAAAAATGAGAGAGAGAGAAAGATCTTATCATAACCACAACCATAGTTAAAATAATATCTAGATATTTCAATTAAGGTTAAAGGGCAAAAGGAAAAGAAACCATGGTTGAGTTAAATTCAACCATGGAATTGTGTAGAAGAGTGTGGAAAAATGACTCATTATCTTTTTCTTTTGCCTTTAATATTTATTGAAAATATCCATATATCATTTTATCTACAATATGATTCTTATATTGCCATCCTCTTTGTATCATCAACCATGATACTTTTCATGTATGTATGTATGTATGCACATCATCATGTACATATACATGCATGTATCCATAAGAAGAAAAGGATTTAAATAAATAATATAAAAGCCAATATTAAATCAACACTTGATTTAATAAATTGGTCATATCTTATACGACCCGACTAATATTAAATGCCCGATTAAAATACAGTATCATATACTAGTATTTAATCGAGGCTCCGCGCATATCTCATATGTGCACCAGTTCGTTTCGCCAGAGCCGAGAAACTTCTATGTGGGACTCTAAGACTCGTCAATACGCCAGCAGTAGATGATGATCATATCAAACACCTACAAGCCGCAAGCGGTCAGCTAAACGTAACGGCCACCCGGGTATTGAGCGATCAGAATATGAACAAGCGAACCTGTCAAAACTCCTGTCAATCCATCCGGCAACATTAACCGTACAGTCCGGTCTCTTCGTCAGATATGCTGCATATCGAGTCTAGGGATGGAATCGTCTACCCCAATAACTCAATAAGTCATGCCGGTATATGGTCTATAACAGATCGAGAAACTTACTGATAACACTTATCAGTAATATCTCAGCAGCCCTGGCCAGGGACTTGCCGTTATAGCCAATCGTGCACAGCACGGCATCAACCCCCAATACCGGGAGAGACGAAACCCCTCCTATCGCTCACTGCCTCCACATGCCTCGAGACTATACCCAAAATCCACTGTTTGTACGACTCAGTAGAGCCGCAGTAGGGTGGAGATCAAAGTACAGTGGGAGGACACACAAGACTCTATGACGATCTCGGGTCTACAGACTAACCTGTACCAGTGTCGCCTGAGAACTGCTATCCGACGTATGATATAATACCATATAGGAGTTCTCGGTGAGTCCGTTCAGTGTACCCAGTCTCACTGAGCACCCGTATACTATCTTCGGTGTCAACACACCAGACGGATATGGGATCATCCATCGCCCATCATATGGAACAAGAATAGTATACGCTAGTCTAAGCTGGAATATCGATGCCCTGTCTCGATATACCTACGATTAGGAACATTTCAAGGATATCCTTATAAACTACAGATGTCCCACTAGTATGATCCGCATCATAATTCCAGTAGTCAAGCCAATATCCTTAGGGCTTTATCAACATGCACCAAATGAATATAAACATGATCAAGTGAACATATGATAAAGTAAAACCAGATAGCATACTATCATATCGAGCAAGACTGTCCCCCGAATATATATATTTATATACACATCAGTACATACAGTATCTCATAATGGCCTCTAGGGCATACATATATCCAACAATCTCCCACTTGCACTAAGGCCAGTTATTGGCATATCTCATACCTAACATCTCAAAAAGTCGCTCATGCTGCGGCTGAGGGAGGGCCTTGGTGAATGGATCCGCAGCGTTGTTCTTTGTGTCTACTCTCTTAATCTCGATCTCGCGACGATCAACTATCTCCCGGATCACATGATATCGCCTCAGGATGTGTCTGGACTTCTGATGGGACCTGGGCTCTTTGGCTAACGCCGTAGCCCCATTATTGTCACAATACAGAGGTATTGGATCAATAATGGTTGGAACTACTCCTAGCTCCGCGATGAACTTTCTCATCCAGACGGATTCCTTGGCAGCATCATTTGCAGCAATATATTCAGCTTCCATCGTTGAGTCTACAACGGTATCCTGTTTGGAACTCTTCCAACTCACCGTCCCTCCATTGAGGGTAAATGCAAACCCTGAGATAGACTTGCTGTCATCCTTGTCACTTTGGAAGCTCGAATCGGTAAAGGCCTCCATTTGGAGATCCCCATTACCATACACTAAGAACAATTCTTTAGTCCTTCGCAAGTACTTAAGAATGTTCTTTACAGCAATCCAGTGATTCTCCCCTGGGTTAGATTGATACCTGCTTACTACACTTAGTGCATAAGCAACATCAGGGCGTGTACATAACATTGCATACATTATCGATCCTACTGCCGAAGCATAGGGAATAATGCTCATGCGAGCTCTCTCTATGTCAGACTTTGGGCAATCGTCTTTTGAGAGAGTGACTCCATGGCAAGCGGGTAAGGCACCCCGCTTGGAGTCTTCCATACTAAATCTCTTTAGGATGGTGTTTATGTACTTGGTTTGGGACAATCCCAATAACCGTTTGGATCTATCCCTATAGATCCGTATACCCAATATGTATGTGGCATCTCCCAGGTCCTTCATGGAGAACCTTTGTGATAAGAATGATTTGACCGACTGTAGCATAGGAATGTCATTTCCTATCAGAAGTATGTCATCTACGTACAATACGAGGATTGCGACATTTCTTCCTACAGTCTTCTTATAAACACAAGGTTCATCTGGATTTTTGATGAAATCAAACTCTTTGATAACATCATCAAAACAGATGTTCCAACTCCGTGATGCCTGCTTTAATCCATAAATGGATTTAAGTAGCTTCAATGCTTTACCGCTGCTCCCACTATCAATGAATCTCTCTGGCTGATCCATATAAACGCATTCCTCTAAATCACCATTTAGGAATGCAGTTTTAACGTCCATCTGCCAGATTTCATAGTCGTAGTGAGCAGCAATAGCAAGTAGGATCCGAATGGATTTAAGCATGGCTACCGGAGAGAAAGTCTCGTCATAGTCCAAACCTGGTCTTTGACGAAAACCTTTCGCTACCAACCTTGCCTTATAGGTCTCTAC
Source organism: Agapanthus africanus (assembly GCA_030015575.1). Taxonomy (NCBI): domain Eukaryota; kingdom Viridiplantae; phylum Streptophyta; class Magnoliopsida; order Asparagales; family Amaryllidaceae; genus Agapanthus; species Agapanthus africanus. The sequence goes on along the minus strand of CM057340.1, from coordinate 127,737,067 downwards.
CTGTCCATCTACACCGATCTTTCTTTTAAAGATCCATTTGCATCCCACAGGTTTTATCCCGGAGGGTACATCTTCCAAAGTCCATATTTTGTTGGTGTACATGGACTCCATTTCGGATCTCATGGCATCCAGCCAATTCACAGAGTCACCACTCGTGATAGCCTGATGAAAGCTGGAAGGATCATCATCATCCATGATGCAATCTTCTCTATCACCATCAACGAGAAAACCGTAGTATCTCTCCGGTGGGCGAGAAATCCTGCCAGATCTACGGAGTGGCTGAGGTTCATTAGATTCTGTTATAACTTCAGGTTCAGCCAAGTTGTCATTTGTAACTTGTGTTTCTAGAACTTCTTCTAGATCTCCCACATTGCCATTTGTATTGTTTGAAAAAATCTCATCTTCTAAGAAGGTGGCATACTGAGAAACAAACACCTTTTGTTCCTCTTTGTGGTAAAAAAGATACCCAAACGAATGTTTAGGATATCCTACAAATATACATTTGACCGATCGTGTCTCGAGTTTGTCTGGATTCTGCTTTTTAACAAAAGCCGGACAACCCCAAATCTTAACTCTTTTAAGAGATGGTTTCTTCCCATGCCATATCTCATATGGAGTGGTAGACACGGTCTTAGTTGGAACTTTGTTTAACAGAAAAGCTGCTGTTTCCAATGCATGCCCCCAAAACGAGAGAGGTAACTCAGCATCACTCATCATGGATCGTACCATATCTAATAGGGTACGGTTCCTTCGTTCTGACACACCGTTGTGCTGTGGTGTGTAAGGTGGAGTGAGCTGAGAGAGAATCACATTCTCTTTTAGGAAGTCTAAGAACTCAGTACTTAAGTACTCTCCACCTCGATCTGATCGAAGTATCTTGATACTCTTTCCTGTTTGGTTTTCTACTTCATGTTTATACTCCTTGAATTTCTCGAAAGCTTCAGATTTATGTTTTATCAAATATATATGACCAAATCTTGAGAAATCATCAGTAAAAGTTATGAAGTATGAAAAACCGCCTCTTGCATGTGTAGACATTGGTCCGCATACATCACTATGTATGAGGCCTAGGAGCTCAGTAGCTCTTTCTCCGTGTCCTGTAAATGGGGTTTTGGTCATTTTACCTTTGATACAAGACTGGCAAGTTGCATAAGATTTATACTCAAAAGAATTTAAATATCCATATTTATGAAGCTTGTTTAGTCTTGTTTCATTAATATGACCAAGTCTACAATGCCAAAGAAAAGCTTCATTTATGTCTGAAAATTTTCTTTTATTTTTGTGTTGTACGTTGAAAACTGTGTGTTGATTAAGGACGTATATCCCGTTATTTAATGTACCACAACCAATCAACTCTTGATTCAGTCTAATGTTCATAACATTGTGTTGTACAGCAAAATGATACCCTTCATTGTCTAACAAGGAAACAGATATAATATTACAAAGCATACTTGGTACAAAATAACACGGGTTCAAAACCAATATACAACCCGAAGGCAAACCTAGGTGATACTCTCCTACTGAAACTGCATTTACATTGGAACCATTTCCAACTTGGAGAGTATGATCACCTGTCTTCAGAACTCTGCTATTTCTCAACGCCTGCACAGAATTGCAAATATGAGAACCCGAACCGGTATCCAATACTCAGGAAGCAGAATTAATAGAAAAACAGTTTTCAATTACGAACACACCTGAAGCTGAAGCATCACCATGCTTCTTCTTGAGTGCTAGGTACTCAATACAGTTCCTCTTCCAGTGTCCCGTCTTCTTGCAATGGAAACATTCACCTTTCTCTGTTGCCCCAACCTTGGACTTGCCTTTTCCCTTTACCTTTTTGACTCCACCCTTAGGTTTGGTGGGTTTCTTCTTCATCTTTCCCTTGGCCTTAGCCTTTGGGTAAGATGAGGAGGATTGCCCAACAGACATAACGGGAGTCTTCACTGACTTCAGTGTGCTCTCTGCACTCCTTAACATATTAAGGAGTTCAGGCAGTTCCTTCTCCATGTTGTGCATGTTGAAGTTAACGATGAACTGAGCAAAGGTGGAGGGGAGAGACTGTAGTATAATATCTGTATACTGTTCATTGTCCATTGTCCACCCAAGGTCCTCAAGCTCTTCTATGAGAGCTATCATTTTCAGAACATGGTCTCCTACTGCTGTGCCAGCGGTCATGCGCATCTGAAACAGTTTCTTAGACGCTTCGTATCGTAATACGCGGGATTGCTCTCCATACAACTCTTTTGTATGGAGGAATATGGCTTGTACGTCCATATTCTCGTGCTGCTTTTGATGTGTGTTATCCATCGATGCAAGCGCGAGGCATTTTGCCGTGGCACAGTCAGCGTCCCATGTCTTGTGGATTTCCCTATCCGCAACTGAAGGTTTAGGACCTAGGGGGCAAGGCTGGAGCTGTGAGGACATATGATACTTTATCATAAGTCAAGGCTATATTTAAATTCCTCAGCCAGTCTTTATAGTTGGTCCCATTCAGCTTGTTTTTATCTAATAGAAGCTTAAGTCCTGTCATGGGTATCTGCCATTAAGAGAGAGAAAAGAATACACTTAGCGAATGCTCTTGCAAAGATCAGATTGGTTATTATCTTGTCTAATCGATGTCTCCCACTGTTTTTATCAAATTTTCTTTAAAACCTTTTAAAAAGAAAACTAGCCGGGATTAATTATATTCTACAACTTCGCCAACCTCTCAGCCAGGCCAGTGCCGGTACTTGAGGGAGGTTCCCCGTGCTTTCGCACGGACCTAATTAAAGTAAACCTCGTCTTCCCAGAGGCGTAGCCCCGTTTGGCACCTTTCTAGACACCTACCGAGTTAGCTAATTGTAAAGTGCAAAATTCTCCCGGGAGCAACATTTGCTCGTAGTGGGATCGGGGATCCTATTATCATATAGTAGGTATACAATCTCATTGTAATTTTCAACTCTTGAAATTCCCGATATGATTTTTACCCTTAGTACTTATGACCTTAACTAAAGTCAACATATCATAAGTACTAGTCAAGTTCTTCCGTTATTTCGTGATTAACTAGACCCACTCATATGACCCTTAACTAAAGTCAACATAATCATATGAATGTCCTAACTAATCTGCATCATATGCATGGTAGGAAGACATCACTCAGCTACCGTTCACTGCGCCTTAACTAAAGTCAAAATACGCAGTACGAATACTAAGTACTCTGCTTCCTAAAATGACGGAGGGTGGCGGATAGTTTTTAAGAAAAATTTTGACGCTTTGAACTTGATATCATTGTAGAATCTAATGGGTTTAAAAAGGAGTGGCTTAAGCTCCGCATTTTGAAACTTGCTTTTTATAAAAAAGGCCGAGTGTGTTTCAAATCTTGATTCTACAATATCCTTTTAGGTTCATTTATCTTTTACATTAATCTCATTAATGTAGTCCCATCATTTAAATCCTAAGCCATTACAGAGAGAAACGAAAATATAACGTACACTTATGCCACTCGCATTCGTCACAGTGTCCTGATATGCACCGTTAGGTTACTTAACTAACGGCATACCGGGACGGGGCTAGTGCGGGTGTAAAACATAAGTAACGTCTAATATATATCATATATAAAATTTCATTCGTCTCAGACATGTATTAAAAGATCACATCAGATAATGAAAACAGCAGAAGCACATAAAGGATATCTAGGAGGTCCGTATTTTATATTTAGCCAGCAATAAAAATACGGATTCCACGGTCGCAATAAATAGCCAACCCCACACCCCTAGACCCCTACGAGAGCGGCAAGCGACCCTACCAATTCTGGAGTTTAGGAGACCCGGTCTCGACTCCTCGAGATGGCCTCCCACTGAACCCAAGAACCCGGTCACTTGTGCCCTCCACCTTGGGTCTGTCCTAATGCGGAAAAGTAAATAATATACAACACTGGTGACAACAACCTCACCCCGGAAGTGCCCCAAATAAAAGAATATTACATACAAATTAATATTACATGAATTAAAAGAATACTCTCATCTCACATAAAAAGAAAACCCCCGGCTATTCATTGCGACAATCCTGCATATCAAATCTCATTGACACAGAGAAATAAAATGGGAAAAATACAACAATTGGAATTTTTAACTGCCTTTAGACAACACAAATCCGGAATATCATATATACAAGATTTCATGCCTAAATAATGTAAAGCTCGCATTTGGGTCCCATTCAAGAAAACACCTTTTCAAAACAAACCGGATAATTCAACAAGATTTCCGTTTATCCCGAGACCGAACTGCTAGATTTACACGCAACAAACAAATTTGTAGATTTCAATTATTGTATCACATACTATTAAACTAAGCGACGTTGGAACATCCGATCAAACAAATTAAACAACCACAAACTGCTCTGAAAGCTCAACACCTGAGCAGATTATAAAAATACCAGTAACAACAGAGAACACAAACGGGCCAGCACAAGAAAATACGGCCCATGAATCAACTATACCACCGCGGAACCGCCGCAAAAAGCCTCTTGGGCCGCGGTTCCGCGGCCGTATAGTCGATTTAGGGGATCGTTTTTCTGGTGAGCCCATATATTTCCCTGCTTAATTTTTTACATATTTTTAATTTGAAAAATTCCAGGTTTTTAAAAAATTTCCAGAGAGCACCCCCCGGGTGTTGTTTTTCGTCCGTTCGATGTTTTCAACGTCGTCTAGGTTACCACAAAGCTCTAGCTTGGCTCTGATACCATGTAGGGTTTTCTTAACACCTCTATTAGGGTTTAGAAGCATCATACATGCTATAACAATAAAATTTTGAGGTGCTAAGCAAACTATACAAAGAATCGAACTAGAATATATGAAGTAACTATTAATAGTATCAACAATTAAGAGTTAAGTTATACTAAGTGATGAGACTACAACCTTTGTAGACCTCTTTGGAAGACTCCTTAGCTTTGAAAATGTTCACTTGATCAACTCCTCGTCCACGACGATCCACCCGAAGCACTTTGCTCTAAGCTTGATGCTTCCTTCGATCTTTGAAAAACTTGAAGCACAACACCCTATACAAGATAGCTAAGGTTGTGTAGGATGATGAAGTGGTTGCTATTCTTATTTATTACCTTTTCTTTTCTTTTTCTAACTCTTTTTTAACATTTAAAAGAGAGCTAGGGTTTTTGAGGAAGAAGATGGCTCTCTTTTCTTTTTGGAATGATAATGATAATGTTGTAAAAGAAAAATGAGAGAGAGAGAAAGATCTTATCATAACCACAACCATAGTTAAAATAATATCTAGATATTTCAATTAAGGTTAAAGGGCAAAAGGAAAAGAAACCATGGTTGAGTTAAATTCAACCATGGAATTGTGTAGAAGAGTGTGGAAAAATGACTCATTATCTTTTTCTTTTGCCTTTAATCTTTATTGAAAATATCCATATATCATTTTATCTACAATATGATTCTTATATTGCCATCCTCTTTGTATCATCAACCATGATACTTTTCATGTATGTATGTATGTATGCACATCATCATGTACATATACATGCATGTATCCATAAGAAGAAAAGGATTTAAATAAATAATATAAAAGCCAATATTAAATCAACACTTGATTTAATAAATTGGTCATATCTTATACGACCCGACTAATATTAAATGCCCGATTAAAATACAGTATCATATACTAGTATTTAATCGAGGCTCCGCGCATATCTCATATGTGCACCAGTTCGTTTCGCCAGAGCCGAGAAACTTCTATGTGGGACTCTAAGACTCGTCAATACGCCAGCAGTAGATGATGATCATATCAAACACCTACAAGCCGCAAGCGGTCAGCTAAACGTAACGGCCACCCGGGTATTGAGCGATCAGAATATGAACAAGCGAACCTGTCAAAACTCCTGTCAATCCATCCGGCAACATTAACCGTACAGTCCGGTCTCTTCGTCAGATATGCTGCATATCGAGTCTAGGGATGGAATCGTCGACCCCAATAACTCAATAAGTCATGCCGGTATATGGTCTATAACAGATCGAGAAACTTACTGATAACACTTATCAGTAATATCTCAGCAGCCCTGGCCAGGGACTTGCCGTTATAGCCAATCGTGCACAGCACGGCATCAACCCCCAATACCGGGAGAGACGAAACCCCTCCTATCGCTCACTGCCTCCACATGCCTCGAGACTATACCCAAAATCCACTGTTTGTACGACTCAGTAGAGCCGCAGTAGGGTGGAGATCAAAGTACAGTGGGAGGACACACAAGACTCTATGACGATCTCGGGTCTACAGACTAACCTGTACCAGTGTCGCCTGAGAACTGCTATCCGACGTATGAGATAATACCATATAGGAGTTCTCGGTGAGTCCGTTCAGTGTACCCAGTCTCACTGAGCACCCGTATACTATCTTCGGTGTCAACACACCAGACGGATATGGGATCATCCATCGCCCATCATATGGAACAAGAATGGTATACGCTAGTCTAAGCTGGAATATCGATGCCCTGTCTCGATATTCCTACGATTAGGAACATTTCAAGGATATGCTTATAAACTACAGATGTCCCACTAGTATGATCCGCATCATAATTCCAGTAGTCAAGCCAATATCCTTAGGGCTTTATCAACATGCACCAAATGAATATAAACATGATCAAGTGAACATATGATAAAGTAAAACCAGATAGCATACTATCATATCGAGCAAGACTGTCCCCCGAATATATATATTTATATACACATCAGTACATACACTATCTCATAATGGCCTCTAGGGCATACATATATCCAACAGGATTTTCTTAGTCACGAAACCTAGAGTAAGGATTTGCATACACGCACACATATACACTTGCATATATCATCTTCTTGTGCGTATATGGGAATATGTATATATGTATATACGCATGGGTATGGGACTATGCATATATACATTCATATACACATGCATGAATGTTGAGGATATTGCATGATATTTGGAGATGAGTCGATGAGATTGGGCTTGAGGCCGTGAGATCGGTGATGTGATGTGGTCCTTATTTGAGATACGACATGATATTTTACCGGGTTCTCTAGGCGTGGTGTTTTCATACACCCGCATGCATTTCATGGATGGTATCAGTGTTGTACTAGACGTAGATCAGTACACCGATCATGATATTTGATAAAGAGGATACCAGATGAATGGTATAATGAATGTGATATTGACCCGTACCCAGATTTGGGATGCCGTACGACGGATTTACGTACGAGCTATATATTGATGTTTGATCCGCACTCTTGACTTGGGAATATCTGATTATAGATATGGTATCGGATGTGATATTATCGAGGCGGGATCACCGACTAATATATGTGTGTGTGTGTGTGTGTGTGTGTGTGTGTGTGTGTGTGTGTGTGTTTGTGTGTGTGTGTGTGTGTATGTATTGACTCAGATGTTAGGCTGTTTCCTTACCATCAATTAGCTTGTTAGTTCAGCCGTATAGTTTAGTGTAGTTGTTAGACTAGGTTAGATTCCTACCTATTTCAAAACTAACGGATCGTGGGTATTTTAAAAGACAGGTCAAGGGATTCTACGGATATTTCAAAAGACGTATCTTTTCTTAAAAACACCGTAGCCCTTATTTTCAAAACCCCACGATTCGTGTTATTTCAAATGGCACCACTGTGGAACTCATATTTTATTAAATGCAGATTAATTATCATTGTGTTTAGTATTCAGCTCCCGCACATTATTGTTGTTCGCTCCGCATCGCATACTTATTTTGTGATTCATATACCGTTATTGATATCTTGCTGCTAGGACACCAGCACCATTACCTATGACGCGTATGTACCACGTACACTTACTTGCCGGCTCACACACATCTTCATCGGTAATTGCCATGTCACGAACACTTTAAAAAATAATATTTCATTGACATAGTTTGTTAGCTAATAATTTAGACATGATATTAGTGTACTTGCCTTATATGCTAGTTTAGACATTGTAGTAATTACTTGCTACTTCATACATGCTATTATTCACTGTTATGCCGCATTCATGGATTTTTATGCCTATATTCACTGTTTACATGCTATTGAGGATTTGGATTCGGATTTTCATGAGATTTCCTGGATTTGGGAGAAAACCGCAAAAACATTTATAAACTTCTTTTCTCTCTCTTTTTAAATGAAAAGTGCGGTTTTCCCATGATGTATGAGTCGTCCACCATGAGTTTGCTGATGGATTTCGATACCCGATTCGAGGAGTTGGATGAACCATTTCGGGTACATGGTGGGCCCGGTAAGGTACCTCGGGGCAAGATGTTCGAGTAGTAGACGATGAGCCTGGCAGGGGAAGACTACCTACTGGTGATTTTACCCGACGCGTCGGATATCCGGAGGATACCGTCGTGGTCTTGAGATTGATGGTAGGGGCCGGTCCGGACTGACGGCTCCCTAGATAGTGAGATTGAGACATTGAGATTTTGAGACATCGAGGTACTGAGATTGATGATCCAGGCCAGTCCGGATAGCCGGAGCCTGAGATATTGAGATATTGGGATTTATGTTTTGTGTCGATGCTAGACACTGTTTATGCTGATTTCATTTATTATACCTCGTTTTGAAAATACAGAAATCTCACTAAATTATGAAAGCAGTTTTTTCATTTACATGTATTCTGTTTTCATGCATTCATACCTCATCCATATGATATATTGCTACCTGAGGCACTGACACGTGCACTTGGTATTACCGTTGTTTAGAGGTATACCCTTGCTATTGTTATAGGCTGCAGATTATATATTTGAGGATACATTATGATCGTATGATTTAGGATTGCGTTGTTCATGCGATTTCTATTCGTAGATGTTTTCTACTCACGAGTTGGCAACTCACCCCCGTTGTGCCACAGTTTTTTGCAGGTTTTGCCGTACAGGTTTCATTACAGCTTCGCTGGCACTGCTTCTTTTTCGGGTGACTTGCTAGTAGGTGGGTTTACTTGTATCGTACCCATCATTATACCTTGTATATTATTATTCTGTTGTATCTAGAAGTTCCATCAACCAAACATGTATTTATTTCAGAGATAGAGACCAGTGATGTTTATTCTTTCTACCTTAGAGTCGCGCGTTGTATTTCTATGGATTTCTTGCTGTTTTAAGTTTCCTTTTGAGTTTTGATCCTCGCCCTTGGCATTGTATATTATATTGCTTGTGTGGTTGTGACCGTCGATTGACGAAGAGCTAGCTCCCGCTTGGGAATGCCTTTTTATTGATTTCGTATACTATTCATGTTGTATCCCGTTTGGGGCCCAGTATTTACAAAGGAGACTCTGCCGAAATTTTCAGAAAATACTTGATGTTTTTAAAACGCATAATTCGGCTTATGCTATTAAAACTATTTGTTTTAAGTTGGTTTTTCCTTCACTCTACTGCTTCTTTGGTTTTGATTTCTGGGTTTTGGCTTACTTAGATTACGTACGCCTCGAGACGTTTCGTAATTTAAGTGTCGGTCATGTTCCGTACCTTTCGGGTCGTGACAATGTGGGATGGTCTTGATTTAGATTTCTTCCGTGCATATTGGTTGCGATTTCATTCGTGGAGGACATATGCACTTGGGTTGGATTTGTAAAGTCTACGGTAGCGCCCCGGCCGTCTAACAGACGCTAAATGCGGAACAAAACTTTTAACTGGTGCTATCGTATACTAAAACCCGGATCTGGCATTATTGCTAAACTAACAAACTGTAAAGAGGGTAGAAAGGTTATACCGAACGATACGAGTCCTTCGTTCTTTAACCATCATCCCACGCTCCGTTGCGGCTGCTCCGATCTCGTCGATCTCCGATCTGATCGTCCAGGTGGCACCACGTCAACGATTCTTTAAATAGGCTCCCGCCTCTGACTCAAGGCAACTCGGTCGTCAAGTTTGCTAAAAGAGACGACCAAGAATGATGTAGAGAATGAGTAGAATACTTTGTCTCGTTACGTCCAAAGCTATGGACGAACGGTTAATGAAGTTGCCTTTTTGATCGATATGAAAATGAGATATGAATATGTTAATTTCCATACATCCAAAACTCTATCTTTTTCAACAACCATAATCTTTTCTCATAAGAAGAGAGGAGGGGAGGGGCCGGCCACTTATAACAAGAAGGGGGGTGAGTGTAGGAGGGAAGTGGTGACCTTAAGCACTAAGTAAAAAGCATGAGTCAAAGAACACCTAGTATGAACACAATTAATGAAAATGATGAATCACTAACCAAGTCATCATGCATTAATTGAATCATTAAATGCAACCATGAGTCACAAAACACCTCACCACTTCTAGAGCCTTCTAGATGCATCCACACTCATCTCAAAAAAAGATAAATCCGTATTTAACCAAATGTTAAATACGGGCGATAGAAAACTGGAAACTGGCAACTTCCAAAAGCGATCCCGAAACGAATTTCAGGATAACCCCATAACAGTATAAACATACCTGCATTTGTATTACAACCGAATACAAATGCAACTGAGACAAAAATATTATATCTACACAATATAATACTCGGATCCGGCTTAAACCAAAGCCCACTAGTATTATCTGCCCGAAATATGACACGTGCGTAAACGCACGTGTATTTTCCGAACCCTGCCATAAAACCATACGGCCTCTACAACGTTTCGCCCGAACTTGGAAAACTATCTGTGGGGGACTCTAATGACTCGTCAGTACCCTGGCAGTGGGTTTAACCACAAGCCGTCAGCGGCACTAGCTGTGCGTAACGGCTGCCCATGGACTGACCTCAAGGGAGGCCGATGAGCGAACTCATCCGGAAACCCTACTGAGCCTAACAGTGACAATGTATATATAGTCCGGTCCGTTCGTCTATGAGTATCGCTTATCTGCCTAGGGGGCTAGTAATGTCAGACCCCCAATAGCAGTATAAGTCGTGTCGGAGTGTAGCCTAAAAACACCCTGAGATACTACTGGAGTACCTACCAGTAAATCTCCTGCCACGGCCGTGGGCTTTGTGTAATGGCTCTCCTAGACACAGCACGATCTCACCCCCAATACCGGGAGAGACGAATCCCCTGCCGATCCGCTCACGTGCCTCCATGTGGCTCGGGACTGTACCCAAAAACTGCCTGTTTGCACGACTCCTTTGAGCCGTGGTAAGGTAGAAATCAAAGCACAGTAGGAACTCACACGAGACAAATGACGACCAAGGGTCGATGAACTAACCTGTACACATGTCACCAGGGAACTGCTATCTGACGATATGTATAATACCAACTAGCAGGTTCCCGACGAGTCCTGTCCGGTGTACTCATAATCCAATGAGCACCTGTATACATCTTTGGTGATCCAACTGACACCAGTGGCTTGTGAGACCGGCCACCGCCCCTCGTCGGGGTCTCGACTGTATACACTAGTCTACTCCGGAGTATCGATGCCCTGTCTCGAAACTTCCACGACTAGGGACCACAGTTAAGGATATGCTTATAAACCACCCAACTCTCACGTATATGATCGTCATCATACTGTTGGTAGTAAAGCAAGATCCTAACGGCTCTATCAAAGTGTAACAGTGATCAGTCACCTGAACCTGTACACGACTGATAAAGGCAAACCAGATAGCATACTATCATCTCGAGTAAGACTGTCCTACCGGTATAGGTCCTCCGCAATCATTGCAATCACGTACCTGCGATCCAATAATTGACTCTGAGGGCACTATATCCGACAATCTCCCACTTGCACTTAAGGCTAATTATTGCGATGTCGACTACTCACAGCCCGTGTGAAACCGAACATCCAACTCCTCTACTAATCAGTTTCACAAAGCCCGTTTGTAAAACTATTATGTTCGAGAAATAGCCTCAGTGAGTGGATCCGCCCTGATGTTTCTTTCTATGTCTCTCTTAATCTCAAGTTCGCGGAGAAAGCCATCTCCCGAATTGAGTACTACCTGTCTTAGAATATGTCTGGATATCTGATGGGACCTAGTTCATAAATGAACTCCAAATCCAAACTTCTTAGACTGTATCGATCACTGAACCTAATCAGTATCCTGCACCATGCCTCCCACAGTATCCTCTTGGACCATCTGTCCATAATACTGTCCCTTGTCAGAGGGAAAACTATAACTCTGACAATCACTCTGTCATCCATCTCACCTTTGAAGCCTAGAGTGATAATCGTCTCCCGAAGGAGGCTGCCGTCATCAAATCCATAGAACATGCACTTATGTTCTAAAACTGCTTCCTTATGTTTCTCCAGGATTGGATTAATATAAACTTATTGCATCTAGTGCAAAAATAACATCTGGTGTGGTACTTGACATCTCATGATTGACTCAATTGCCTAAGCAAGTGATCTGCCAATCATGCACACCCCTCTCCCCTTTAGTCTGTAAGACACCTTTAGAGAGGGTGACTCCATCATCTGCAGGTACACCACCATGCCAGGAGTCAACTATTCTAAAAACTATCAGAATACCGTCAAAGTACCCACATTGGGAAACTACCCAAATCTAGATCTAAAACCATAGATCTAGAAACCAGAATGTCGTATATTATATCCATATCCTGTCTGGAGAAACAACTGTGTGACGACCACAGTACAACAGATCGTAGTCTAGGAATTTTACTTTCTACTTTGTGTATGTCATCCAAATACCATGCCATCACACCCTACTACCTTCTTAACAGATCCATCCCCTGTTCTGATGAAGTCAAACCTATGACTATCACATCAAAACTAGATGATCTATCTCCGCTATAACTGCTCAAGTCTATAAATAGACATAAGCTACTTGCCCACCATGCTTCCGCTGCTCCCACTGACTACGACAACCCTCTGGCAGAATAATATATGCGTGCACTTCTAAAGCTAGTTTAGAACGACGCTATACTTAACCTCCTGCCGGGTCTCATAGTCTGGAACAACAGTAGTGTCAAGTCTGGGTAAACAAGAACCTCCCTGTCACCGTCCTTGAGGCTACCTGAGTACCTCTCGGGTGTCTGAGGTTACCCACCATATCTGCGGAGTGGCTAATGGAATGTCAAACCTGATTGAATATATAGGTCCTATTAAATTTTCCGTAATCGTTCGCGGTTCTGGAATCACTTCCAGTTCTACCATACTCCCACTACTGTTTTCTGAAAAAATCAATTTTACTAAAACTGTGGCGAGTCAAGAATAATATCACTATTAATCTTCCAGATAGTAGAAAATCAACCCTCGACGTAGCCAGGGTCAACCCACAAACTGCCATTACAGAAACGTGCCCTGAGTTATCCAGAGTCTGGTTTTAAGCATAAGCTGGACAACTCACTGTACCTTAACATCGTTAAGATATGAACCATTCTATATCCAATATAGAAACTTTGGCACTTATTTAATTGGAACCATATTCAATCATGCAGCTGTCTCCAGTGCATATCAACTTAATGGAAATAGGCTAATCAGCATTACACAACTTAGGAATCCATCCAATTATGAGTAACCTGAAAGAGAAACAAGTTTCTCAAAACTATTACTATCACCTGAATACCAATCACAAGAATCTACATCTTCGATCTCTTTGAAGAATCCCGATACTTGTGACATCTGGTTCTCTACTTTATTCTTATACCCACAACTTCTCAAAACTTAGACCTTATATTTCTACGAAACACTTGTCTAAAAACTAGATAAGTCATAAGTAAATAAAACATAGTACGAGGACCTACCCCTTTGTCCTGATGGACACTGGACAACATACAGTACTCTGTATAAGTCCGTTGATTTGAACAACTCAAAAACCTGTGCGTCATAGGTTGAAAACTGTACCCTGGCGATTTCCTCTAATATCACCAATTACAACGAATTTCGATATAATGAGGATGATCACCTTATTCCCAATAACTTACTCCCACTCATCATCTGTAAAACCATACAGATATGAGAATGAAACCAGGTAAATACATACCCTTGGAGTAAGTATCTAATCGGGAAAACAGTTTTCATTTAACAATGCACTGAAACATGAAAATGTTTCGTAGGGGTATCCTGGTATTCCTAGTAATGTCTCTTCCATAATCCAATTCATGACTATAACCGTGTATTTCTTTGCCATCTCTCCAAATCCCTTTATTTGTCTTTAGTCGTTACCTTCTGTACACCATCGTTAGGCTAAATAGTTTTCTTCCTTCCCTATCGTTCGGCACCAGCCTATGGTTTCGGCACCAGCCTATGGTTTGGAAGAAGACTATCCAGTAAGCATAATAGGTGTACCCTCCTAAATCAAGGAGTACTCGCAACTTGAGAGAAGGTGATGATAAAAGACAACTGAATAATACCTTATTCTATTTCTCCCGAACTGGGGGAAAAAACAAAGGTGAAATAGGAGTGGCGATGAAGTACGCGGTTTGGTCGTGAATAATATCAGTCGCAATTTACTTTGCCCTCTTTCTAATCCCTTTATTTTGTCTTTAGTTATTACCTTCTGCATTCCCTACTTAGGCTAATTGGTTTTCTTCATTCCCTACCTTTTGGCGCCTGCCTATGGTTTGGAAAAAGACTATCCAACAAGCGTAATAGGTGTACTCTCCTAAACCAAGGAGCCCTCGCAACCTGAGAGAAGGTGATAATAAAAGACAACCGAATAAACCAATTCTATTTCTCCTGAACCTTGATCCATCCTCGAAGAAGTCCCTTCGAGTTCGTATATAACCATACGATGTATCTATCCAATGGAAGTGGATGTCCGTAGTAATACGGGGTGTTCTGAGAAATGCAAAGGGTAAAAGAAGGAGCGGCAATGACTTATGCAACTTAGACAATCCAAAAACCAGTATTTTAAGAAGGTTCGGTCAACTTGGTCACTGAGTCATAGTTTAGGGTCGGTCAAAGGTCGCTGCCAAAGAGAGAGAGAAAAGAAACACCCTGCGTGCACTCTAACCTAGATCAGAATGGTTATCACTTTATCTAATCAGGAAACCTTCCACTGTACTGTCAAATTCTCCTCCAAACCTGAAAGAAGAATTAATCGGGATCACCCGAAGAGTAAACCAACTCATCAGTGGGAATCGGGATCCAACTCTCATCGCATGATAACGTGACGGAATCCACTCACGTTATTGTAGGGTTCCTAGTCACACTAATGAGGTCTCACAAGGCATCAACCATGCCAAATTCAAATTTTTTCATGTGCCTACAAACCCTAATACGGATCGTTAACTAGAGGATAGGCGATAAAGATTGCAAGTTAACAACTTAATTAAGAGTGAACGGAAAATACAACCTTTGTAGATCCGGTCCTCCACCTCCATAGCTCCGCGTTGATGTCCCTCCGCTGCGATCATCGGATCCCGGACTCTAGCGATGGTTTCGTCGAAGAAATGATTGGGCTAGGTCGTCGACTTCGATGCCGAAGATGATCTACGTCGAGGCAACTCAAGATCAAGCTCCAACTTCACCAAGTCGTGAAACTTGTGAAGAAAACACCCTATACTACTTGGCAAATGGTAGAGGATGAAGAAATAGGAAGTGGGTTCACTTTGGATTTGGATTTCTCACTTGGAATCATCACTTAGACATTTTCAAGCAAGCTTTTCTTTTTCTCCATGAAGAAGAAGAAGAAGATGATAGAAAAAGAATTCTTTTAAAAAGAAAATCTACGTGATTCTTATCATTTTGCAACCATGGTTGAATGTAGAGAATAAACTAGGGTTAGGTGAATGGTTAGGTTAAGAATAAAACAAAAGGCTTAGACTTAGTCAAAGGTGCTTTGAAGCTTCATGAAGCTTCAAGCCAAAGTGAGAAAAGCCACCACCTTTTGTTTTTGTTTCTTGCCAAAAGTAAATAAATGAAATAAATAAATAAGGCAAAAGAAACCCTAGTCATTAACCAAACATGGTTTATTCAAACATACACCCAAGTTTGCATGTATCATCAAACACGATACAATCTTGTGCACAAAAAAATATATCACATATACAATGTGCACAAACAAGTGAGAAAACATCTTAAGTAAACCAATATTAGTTAATGTAAAGTAATATATCAAATATATAATTATATATTAAATCATTAAATCAACACTTGATTTAACGATCCGGTCATATCGCATATGACCGACTAATATCCAATGTATCGACTTATCGAATCAATCCTTGATTCGATAACTAGGTTATATCGCATACAACCAATCGATACATTCATCGCGAGAATAGAATACGGTATCACATACACGTATTATTCTCGGTCCCGCACATATCTCATATGTGCTCCCATTTCGTTTCGCTTGAGCCAGGAAACCTCTGTATAGGACTCTAAAGACTCGTCAATACGCCGGCAGCAGGTGATGATCATATCAAACACCCACAAGCCGTAAGAGGTCTGCTAAACGTAACGGCCACCCGGGTATTGAGCGATCAGAAGATCGACGAGCAAGCCCGCTCACACTCCTGTGAATCCAACCAGTAACACTTACCGTACAGTCCGGTCTGTTCGTCTGATATGTCGCATATCTCGCCTAGGGGTGGTAAACGTCAGACCCCAGTAGCTCGATAAGTCGTGTCGATATGAGGTCTATAACAGTTTGAGAAACTACTGGTAACACTTACCAGTAAATCTCAGCAACCTTGGCCAGGGATTTCCGGTTATAGCCAATCGAACACAGTGCAACATCAACTCCCTATACCGAGAGAGACGAATCCCCTCCTATCGCTCATTGCCTCCATGTGATTCGGGACTGTACCCAAAAACCACCGTTTTGCACGCCCTCTTGGACGTGGTAAGGTGGAAATCAAAGCACAGTGGGAATCACACAAGACTCTATGACGATCTCGGGTCTACAGACTAACCTATTCCAGTGTCACCAGAGAACTGCCATCTGACGTAAGGTATAATACCATCTGGGAGTTCTCAGCGAGTCCGTCCAGTGTACCCAGTCTCCACTGAGCACCCGTATATCATCTCTGATGTCAAACACCAATGGATATGGGATCATCCATCGCCCATCTGTATGGGTCGAGAAGGTATACGCTAGTCTACTCTGGTATATCGATGCCCCGTCTCGATACACCTACGACTAGGGACCTTGAAGGATGTACTTATGGACTACCATGTCCCCACTAGTATGATCCGCATCATAGTCCAGGTAATCAAGTACACATCCTAAGGTCTTTACCAACATGTAACAGAGAGACAATCAGTGTACATGTTAAGGTAAAGAGCAACCAGATAGCATACTATCATGTCGAGCAAGAAAGTCCTCCCTATATATGTCCAAGCATCCACTACAATATACATCCTATGTATAGCAATGGCCTCTAGGGCATACATATAACTAACAGTTATCACACTCCAGAAGGTATGCGCATACTTGGCAAGTTTCAGTTTCTTCAGAAACTCCCGATTTGATTTTTGCCCCATGCTCTTATGACCTTGGCGTTAGGTCAAAATGTCATAAGTCACATGCCAAGTTCTACCCGTCACTATCTTGTTAATTTGAACCCACCCGCACATGCCCTTGGCGTTAGGTCAAAATGGCAGAACGGCTGTCCCAAACCAACTCATCTATCTATGCAACAAATGAATACCCAGCAGCTACCAAACACTATGCCTTGGCGTTAGGTCAAAATACATAGCTTGAATACTACTGAATACCCAAAAGAAATGACGGAGGGCTACAGCTGGTTTTTGGTGAAAAACCTTTAACGTAGTGAACTTGATATCGCTGAAGGAACCTGATAGCTTTTTATAAAAATATAGTGATAAAAAACTTTGCTAAAGAGGTCACTCTCGGTGAAGGGATCTCGGCTCTTTCCTCGTGGAATGAGGTGCAGGATATTCCACTGAATACAGCGATGCAAAGCAACTTGTAATCGACTATAGTGAAGTTATTACCCTGATATAAACTTCTGCCCAAGGGGTCACTCCCGGTGAAGGGATCGCGGCTCTTGCCTCGTCGAATGAGGTGCAGGATATTCCAACCGAATACCGCTATGCAAAACACAAGGAAACGTCTTTGTAATAACACTTTTTAAAATTGTTCCAACAACTCCAAATAGGTTTGTTTTCCTTTGCATTGATCAAAATCAACGCAGTCCCATCATCTAATCACACTAGAAAAGAACGAAAATAAAATGTACGTATATGCCATCCGCATTCGTCACTGGGTCCAGTCATCACCCGTTAGGTTACTTAACTAACGACAGAGCGGGGACTGGACTAGCGCGGGTGCAAAACATATACAACATCTAATAGTATATATACCAATATACAATAATCGCTCCAGGCGTGATAATATGCAACATTACAGAAAAGTAATAAGCATCACAGAACAATATAGATAATCTGGGATCCCCGGGTTTCACAGAGCCGCTGCTGAAACCCGACGTTCCCCTGGTCGTGTGGATAGCCTGTGCAATGAAACCTAGACCTCTACGGGTGCGGCAAGTTACCCGCCAAAACCTGAAGCGAGGCAGCCCCCTACAGCAAAGTGAATGGATCACCCAGCACTTCACGGAATCCGGTAACTTGAGCACCCCTCCTCGGGTCCGATCGATGTAATCAGTTACCTGAACCTGTACACGACTGATAAAGGCAAACCAGATAGCATACTATCATCTCGAGTAAGACTGTCCTACCGGTATAGGTCCTCCGCAATCATTGCAATCACGTACCTGCGATCCAATAATTGACTCTGAGGGCACTATATCCAACAGGATTTTCGCGCATGTTGGTCGCATGATATGAGATGTGATTCTGTGCACACCGGATGCATGGGATTGAGATTTTAGTGCACTTTAGATGCACTTGATATTGTTGCCGTGCACACCCGTTGCACTGGACAGATGCTTTCGTGCACACCCGTTGCACTTAGTTTACTTTTCGCACATTGGTAGCACTTGTATTTGGATTTGATTTCCATGCGCACCATACGCGTTTGATTATTGGATACGCCTTTTGAGGCTGATTTTTCTTTTGAGCACTTTGTTTTCATGTTGGGCACTATATTGTGTAGTAGCCAAATAGGACTGATCCGAGAACAGTACCTGAGTACTCTGCATGCATTAAAAGATTACCAAAAGGGTTTTCAAAAAGAGCTATAGTCTCGCTATTTTCTACGTGTCCGTGAGCGACACGAACGTTTATAAAGGGAAATCTTTTGGGATATTTTGAAAACGACGGAACATGTATTAAAGAAAATATATATGGACATATACTATTATTTTAAAATGAGCGTCCGTCAGTTATGCCGTGAGTTACGCATTCCCGCGGCGATTTAGAAAAGATTTTGCATGTATTTTATTCAGATTTTGGAGTTTTCCAAAAATGCGTACTATACACGTATTATAATATTTGACTAGTGTATATTGGATTTCAGTATTGGATTTCGAGATCCGTATCTCTATTATAACTCCGAAGATATGCGTGCAAATCAGATGATTTGCGTAACGCTTGACGGAGTTCGATTTTGAGCTTTGTACTCGTTTTCATGCGCACTTGATGCGCGGTGTTATTTCTGCGTTTTCCATGACTTCGGAGCCCCGTTGATTTGAGCTGATTATTGAAATGTTTTAGATTTTGGGGGTTTAAATTTAAATTCGGGGACCGAATTTATTTAAGGGGGGAAGATTGTAACATTTCAGAAAATATAAAATATTATTTTTGGAATTTAATAATAAAATAATATTTTTTCCCGAAAACTGCCGATTTGCGAAATTGGGGTTTTCGAAAAAGGGTATAAATATATACCAATATTAGAAAAATAAATAAAAAATTAAAATGATTTATTCATTTAAAAATGTATTTAAAGGATTTGGCAATTTTAAAATTTATTATATGCAGTTTCGATAAAAACCCTGATTAGTGCACTGCTAATCGCGATTAAGCCAAATCCGCATTTCTACAGTTTTTCGTGGCCAGTGCACCATGTCATGTTATGTGGTGATTTCATGTTGTGTTCTTGTGTTATTTTGGTTATTTTATGACTTGGGTTTTTAGTAAAAAGAAAAGGGTAAGAAGAGAAAGGGGTATAAGGGTAATATTGAGAGAGAGTGGGTGAGAATAAGAGAGGAGAGAGAGAGGGGCTGCCTCATTCTAAACTCCCCCATCATTTTCTTCTTCTTCTTCTTCCTCTCTTCCCTCCACCTTCACCCCATGATATCACCTCAAATCTTTGATCAAAACCCACATTCCCTTTCACAAAAATTGATCCCCTCAACATCCTCTACACATTGGACCAAGAAAAGTGAGATTTCGACCACCTTGAGGAGCTAGGGTTTTTCTTGGGTTGCCCAAGTGAGGTAATTTCGTCACCCTTAGCATAGTATTTCATTCAATTTACCTTTCATGCAAGTTTAGAGGTGAAATTGTGATGTTTAGTGAACCATGGGAAACCCTAGTAAAGGGTTTGAGTGTTGTTTGAATTGGGTGATGCCTAGTGGCTGTTAACTAGACTTGGGTGCAGTTTTAGTGACCTGGACCAGAGCTTAGAAAACCGAAAACACGGATTTAGAAACCCGACATCGGATAAATGTGTGATTTGTGAGGGTATTTTGGAATCTGGAGCAACCCGGGGACACTAGAAATGATTTTGCAATTATGGGGAGTCGTGCATGCATCTAGGAAGCTACCACCAAGACCTGAGCCCCATCCCCTGCACCCAGGCCGTAGATAAATTTAATCTGGCCGAAAATTGCGGCCAGACTAGGTTGGAATGGCTTCGTATTTGTCTTGGGGTCCCTTTAAATGTAAATTAGACCCTCCATGTATGCAAAATTGACCAATTTGGCTTAGAGTGAAATCTGGGACCATTTCCTGGAGTTGATGCATTGTTTTACGACTTCGTTTTGACTTGATTTTGGTATTTGATATTCTGTTTCCGTCGTGTGGCGTTTGTACGTCAACGACCAGGGTTAATTGTCGTGTTTTGCACGTAAAGCTATAGGTTTTGACCTATGAGCGAAACGTGTACCGTTTTGGTTTTCCGCCTTGATTTTAATACGCATTGCGACTGTTTATTATTGTAGGTATCTTCGCGTGGATTCCGAGGCGACGGAGCGTGGCGTCATCGACTTCGGTGAACAAGAACCAAGGTGAGTGGATCTATATCCACAGGGGAAGTCGGGTGGATGGCGTAAAGCACCCCGCAATGTTTTGATAGATAACTGATTTATAGAATATGGTTAGGAAACCTAGATTAGGAAACTAGGGTTAGAATGAAGATAGCTATGAAACCATATTAGAAACTAGAGGATAGTTAGAAGTGTTATGTTACTACTATCATAGGATGACGTTTAGCGATATTGTTGTTTAGGGTACTGTAGGACTAGATAGTCGATGTAGATGCGTCATCCGAACCATACCTTTTTCTAAACCGAAGAATCGTAAGTATATTTTAAATATATACCTTGAGGGATGCTACGGATTTCCAAATGATACATTTTCCTTAAAAACACCGTAATCCCTATTTTCAAAACTACGATTCGCTTCTTTAAAAATCTGATTGTATGGTTCGGGTGTGTATGTTAGATTAGATACTTATACTTAGTAGAGATTGAATGTTTATGTAAACTCGACTTGATATGAGATATAAATGCGATGAAGGAATATAAGACGGATATGATAATATGACGATATGATGATATGTTGGTATACGGATGCGAGTCGATCGAGATGATTTATATCCTGCCGCTCCCCTGATATGAGATTATTGCGGATGTGATCTGGGACATAGGTATATATATATATATACATAAAATGTTGTGAATCATGGATTATAGGTCGTACGTGATATTAGGCCGTACCCTCATTTGTCTTATAGGATGATAGGAGCCCTATTAGCTTAATACCGCCGTACGATAATTTTCCGTGCGTGGTGAGTTTGACTTGATAATTGATCCTTACCCTTGACTAGAGATTGCCGTATGATGGATCATACCGTACGCGATGTTGTTAGGCTGGATGCCGATTGATAGATTTCCCGACTCGGTCATATTAGATACGTATACCCGTCAGCATTTGCATATGATTTACCTTATACTGCATTTATATTATTTCCATTGCATTGCTTATATCTCTGCTAGTACACTTGCACCATCATCGATAATTGCCATGTCACTATACAGTAGGTTTGTTGCATCATGACATACACATTGTATATCCATATTGGTGCACATATACATTGATATATTCATACTTGCGCACATACACATTGTATATCCATATTGGTGCACATATACATTGATATATTCATACTTGCGCACATACACATTGTATATCCACATTGGTGCACATATACATTGATATATTCATACTTGCGCACATACACATTGTATATCCACATTGGTGCACATATACATTGATATATTCATAGTTGCGCACATACACATTGTATATCCATATTGGTGCACATATACATTGATATACTCATACTTGCGCACATACACATTGTATATCCATATTGGTGCACATATACATTGATACATCTATACTTGCGGATATACACATTTGTATATCCATATTGGTGCACATATACATTGATACATCTATACTTGCGGATATACACATTTGTATATCCATATTGGTGCACATAAATATTGATACATCTATACCTGCGGATATACACATTTGTATATCCATATTGGTGCACATATATGTCACGACCCGAGAATTTCGACTCGTGACCGGCACTTAACCACGCAACGTCTACAGGCGTAACGCGGCTAAGTAAGCCGAACCCAGAAATCAAAACCAATAAATATAGAGTGATTGAAACATTTTTGTAAAAACAGTCATACATTTCTGAGAAACTTCCATTTATTTAGTAGAAATCCTTATTAGTTCAAGAGTTATAATTTTTATAATTTTGGCAACATTTCCTTTTTAAAACATTTGTCCCGCAAGTCGGGTAAAAGCAAGGTGTAGCAGAAATAACAAGTGAAATGAATAAAGCATCACAATATGGTATACGACGCCGTAGTGAAGAATACACAGTAAAGCAAGGACAAATATCACAAAGATAAGACTGCATAAAATAAAGTCGGCTCTCATGCGAGCTCGACACTAGAGTATAAAATCATACACATCGTCCTCACAACTGTCTCTAAGTTAATACAGAAAGGTAGATGGAGAATACTAGATATATCAATATACAACTGAAGGATAACAGATACCGTACAAAAACCCACCTATCAGCAAAAAGGCTAACTCGCCTCAGAAAGGTATCTGTGCCAAAAGATGCGGTAAACAGCCAGCCGTGACTACTCCCAAGGGCAACCTGCAAATACTGTGGCACAACGGGGGTGAGTTGCCAACTCGTGAATAGAGATAACATATAAAGGTGATCGCGAGCATGCACATATAGCGCGGCTCTACTAATGCCAGCAGATGATGTCAATGCATGACAAACAGTGGATGCAATAGTAATGCAAGTGCTCTATCAGGTAAATGCTACAGGATGAGGTATATAGTAATCAATACTGAGCATGGGATAAATAACATCTACATGGATATGTCAACATGGAAAGCAATAATCGGTGCCTCAGACTGCACCCAAATCCCAATTACACTCAGGCGCCGGCACACCCATCGGCCCTCAAATCCTGTACATCTCTGAGAAATCACGAGTGCCCAACATCGGCACCCAAAATATCATAAAATACTCGTGTCCAGCATCGACACGCAAATCCTCGTATATCGGGCTCCGTCAGTCCGGATCGGCCCACGGGGTCCGTCTGCGGTATCGGCCCTCGGCCCCGGCAGTACGGATCATCCCGCATCCATCTCTCGACTCTAGTCAGTATCCTCCGGACAACTGCCAGGTCCAACCAATCACCAGTAGGTACTCGCCCGCCTCCAGGCTCAATCGGCAAACCCATCGATCATCTCGCCGAGGGGAACTATACCGGGCCCACCACGAACCCGCAAACGGAACATCCACTCCTCGAATCGGGTTTCAAGCACACGTCTCAGCACCGAGAAAACGCGTGGTGGACACACCAAAATATCATATCACGAGGTACCGGGTTTTTCAAAATAGTGCATCTTTTCTTAAATACCTCCACGGTCCTCAAAACCAGAAATCGCATGAAATCCAACACCAATAAGTAAATCCAATGCGAGGTACAATGTAAATCAATCCATGGTATGAGCATAAGGGGAAAACCTCTTTTAAAAATAGTTTCCGTTTTTAAAGATGTCATGCGGCTCCCAATTTCCAGGAAATCACCACCAATCATATGTAAGATAAACTACAGCAATATAATCATGGCAGTTCTACAGTGAGTGTGGCATGGCAATTACTAACGGTGTGTGTGTAGCATGCAAATAGTGCCCGTGCAACATAAACCGTTAGTAATAGTGTGGTGTTCTATCAGTTCTAAGCATATATATATATATATATATATATATATATATATATATATGTAGCAGGGAATGCAATATGCGATGACAGTCTATGGGGTACATGCAACATATAATAATAAAGTCCTATCAGCCCTGACGCATAACGCCATGCGGGTGATATCCCCGTAGATGTGAAATCTACTCACCGTGTCTCGCGCTAAGTGTATCCAACAACTTGCTTGCCCTCCTTCGCAGCGTCCGTCTCACTGGCTTGCGAACCTAGAATCACATAACAGATATCACACATAAGCTCAATTTCACAGAAACGCGACATTACGGTCCAACTAGAGACCCGTGTCGCAAACCAATCGCGCGTGTGCGCGATACGCTAAAACGTGTGATCACGCGCCTGAAACTACCCCGACGCGTCGCGATACGCAAAAGCCCCAAACCTACTCACGTATCACGCGTGTCGCGAAGGTTTAGAAAAACGGCAAAATAGGTATTAGGTCCCAGATTTCTATACAGAACTAAACTTACAAAAATATATACATCACAGCACCCTACACACTAGCAGACACCTACAGGACCAAACCCCAACCCAAACCCTACCCATCTGGCCGCAATTGGCGGCCAGAATGAATTAATTGGCGGCCTACTGTAGCAGTTAGGGGGTCGGGTTAAATCTGGGGTATCAGCACATCTCCACTAGACTGCAGTATCCTCAATTTCATTCAGAACTCATCGGGTCAAAAGCAGTTCCAGAAAACCTCAATTTTGCACAAATACAATAAATTGCATCAATTTGGAAAACTGGTGGTATTTTAGTGCAATCGGGGTTAAACTAGGTTAATATGGTCTCCATAACCCACCAACAACCTACTGAAACTAATTCACACCATAATAGCACAAGGTTCCCACTAAACACCTCATATCGCACTAAATCACACTAAAAACCACTAACCGATGCAAAACTACACTAATCAAGCAAACTAGGGAATAAGTTTAGGAAGTATACCTCATACTTAACCCTAGGGAGCTAAAGGAAGATGAAGAGGTGAAGGGGAGAAGCTGCATTGCTTGCTGTTGCTGCTGCTGAATACCTGCTGCTGCTGCTGCTGTGCTTCAGTTGCTGTTGCTGCTGCTTGGTTCTGGAGCTGAGAGGTATATGGGTGTGTTGTGTGAGTGTATGGGTGTGAGGTTGAGAGAAAGAAACAAAGAATGAGAGGGAAAAATCATCACTCCAAATGTCAACCCCTCACTCTCTCTCTCTTCATTAATGGCAAGCATGGGCTAAGCCATGATGCCCACTCCCTCTCTCTCACAAGTCAACACTCAAAAACTAATTCAAATTAAAGTAATTACTACCTACTAATTAAACCCACTTAAAAACCCATAAGACTTAATCCCATGATTAACCCACCATGGTTAATAATCATGGTAATAACTCATTTTAAAAACCCTAGTTTACATGCACATGTGTGTGCAAGCCTAGGAAAATTTTGGAAAAATATTTATTAAATTAGAAAAAATATTTAAAACACAATTTGGTAAACTTTTTGTTAAAACCCCAATATTTAAATATAATTATTCACTAAACATATCCTAAGGTGTTACAATATACCTTGATACACCCATACTTGTGCACATACACATTGGATATCCGTATTTGTGCACACATACATTGGTACAGCTATACTTGCGCATATACATATTGTACCTACATAGATAATCAGTTTTATTGGGAAATTGGGAACCGCATGTTATATCTTAAAAACTGGAATCATTTAAAAGAGCGGTTTTCCCCTAATATGCCATATCACTGTTCCATGTTGCATGATACACGGATATGCTCACATTTCTGTTATATGCCACATACATCATGCCTTACACTTTTACGCATTGAGATATGCTGTTTTCATGGGATTTCTGGATTTGAGAACCGTGGCTATTTCAAAAAAAAACATCTACTGTTTTAAAAACCCGGTTTCTCTTGATATGATATTTCAGTGCATCCACCATGTGTTTTCTCGGTTCTGAGAGTGGCATGTGAAACCCGATTCGAGGAGCGGTAGGCACCGTCTGCGGGTACATGATGGACCCGGTAAGGTACCCCGGGGCAAGAAGACTCGTATATGTTAGACGGTGAGCCCGGCAGGTGAGCACTATCTACCGGTGATAGTATTTGGGCTCGGCGGATATCCGGAGGATACCGACTGAAGTCGAGAGATGATATGGGCCGATCCGGACTGACGGAGCCCGTGGGCCGATCCGGACTGACGGAGCCCGATATATGAGGATTTACGTGCCGATGCTGGGCACAGTTTTCATGATGTTTTCGAGTGTCGATGCTAGGCACTCAGGTTCCATGATTTTGATGTGTCGGGAGGGACACCGTTGATATATATCCTCATACTTTCATGCACACTCCTTTATGATATTTACGTGCATGCAGACATTGATTATATGGGTGGACGAGATCCACGTGCATACATACCTTGATTTTGGGTGGACGAGATCCACATGCATACATACCTTGATATTATGAGTGGACGAGATCCACATGCATACATACCTTGATTATGGTTGGACGAGATCCATATACATGCATTGATTATTATTGTTGGATGTTATCAGTATGCATAAAGGTATTGACTAACTTGTTGGCACATATACAGACCCGGTCACCCTAGATATCATAGTATTACCTTTATGATATAATTGACCTAGGAGTCGTTGTTTATTCGATTTCTATCTGTTGATATTTTTCTACTCACGAGTTGGCAACTCACCCCCGTTGTGCCACAGTTCTTACAAGTTGACCGCTTGGATCAGTAGCGACTTCGCTGGCACACAGTTGCATTCGGGTGTTTTGCATTGGTAGGTGGGACATTTGTATCGTACCCACTCTTGTATCTATATTTCTTATTGTATCTAGTTAACTCCATCAATCAAAACTTATAAAATTGTATAAGTAATGAGACTTAGTAGAATTGTGATTGGGAGACTTAGAGCGAGGGGTTTTCCGCTACTTGTGAGTTATATGTCTTGCTTTTCTTTATCCTTTTGTGGTGAACTTCACCGTTGGGCGTCGTATACTTATTTATATTGTCTTGCGTGGTTGTGATCCGCCGTTTGGTGAAGAGCTAGCTCCCGCTTGGGGATGCCATTATTCTTTATTATGTATTTGTGGTTTGGATCAAAATATACAAAGGAGGTGCTGCCAAAATATTTAAAAGACGAAACATGTTTTCAAACTAGTAATTTCACTTGCATCATTCATGTTCCTTTTCTATGCATTAAGAAAACTTGATTTCATTATACCTTTATCTCAAAACCCCACCTCCTTTATTTTCTTAAAAGGTTTAGATTTCTGGGTTTCAGCTTACTTGAATTCCGTTACGCCTTTAGACGTTGCGTGATTCAAGTGTTGTTCACGAGCTAATATTTCGGGTCGTGACACACTAACTCAAGCTACCTCTTCACTAATTGTGAAGCAAACAATCTAAACTAAATGGCTAATCTAGTGTAGGTTGATGAAGTAGGAATTTTTCTCACTTTATAAATATTTTTCTCACTCATTTTCTTCACCTCCCAAATTGCAAAAGAGGTAGAGGAAGGAGATGAAGAAAAGCAACCATGGAAAAATTCAAGTGTAGAATGGCAACCATGGGTGAGAAATATCTCATATAACTCATGTAGAGACATAACAATGGTTTAAGATAATAGTTGGATTAATAAATATCTAATATAAAACAAAATTAATGGACTAAGTCAATGGTCACTACAAGCTTCTCCAAGCTACAAACCATGTGACTAATTTGTTGGATATAGTGCCCTCAGAGTCAATTATTGGATCACAGGCACGTGATTGCAATGATTGAGGAAGGACCTATGCCAGCAGGACAGTCTTACTCAAGATGATAGTATGCTATCTGGTTTATCTTTATCATCGTGTACTGCTTTAGGTGACATTACTGATCACTATTGCACGTTGATAGAGCTCCTAGGATTCTTGCTTGACTGCCAGCAGTATGATGGCGATCATATACGTGGGAGCTAGGGTCTATAAGCACATCCTTAAAAGGTCCCTAGTCGAGGGAGTTTCGAGACAGGGCATAGATATTCCAGAGTAGACTAGTGTATATAGTCGAGACCCCGACGAGGGGCGGTGGCCGGTCTCACAAGCCACTGGTGTCAGTTGGTTCACCTAAGATGTATACAGGTGCTCATTGGGTTATGAATACACCGGACAGGACTCGCCGGGAATATGCTAGTTGGTATTATACCTAGCGTCAGATAGCAGTTCCCTGGTGACATGTGTACAGGTTAGTTCATCGACTTGAGATCGTCATTTATCTCGTGTGAGTTCCCACTGTACTTTGATTACTACCCTACCACGGCTCAAAGGAGTCATGCAAACAGGTTTTAGTTGGGTACAGTCCCGAGCCACATGGAGGCAGTGAGCGGATCGGCAGGGGTTCGTCTCTTCCGGTATTGGGGGTGAGGTCGCGCTGTGTTTAGGAAAGCCATTACACGAAGTCCTTGGCCAAGGCAGGAGATTTACTAGTAGATATTCCAGTAGTATCTCAGGGTGTTCTGGGCTACACTCCGACACGACTTGTACCGCTTTTGGGGGTCTGACTTTTACCAACCCCCTAGGCCCGCCATGCGATGCTCATAGACGAATGGACCGGACTGTACGGATATTGTCACTGACAGGCTCAGTAGGGTGTCAGGATGAGTTCGCTCATCGACGTCCCTTTTGGTCAATACCTGGTATCCCGTTACGTATGGCTAATACCTCTGACGTGCTAGTGGTTAAATCCACAGCCAAAGTATTCACGAGTCTTTAGAGTCCCCCACAGACAGTTTCTCAAGTTTCGGGCGAAACACTGTAGAGGCCGTATGGATATATGGCAGGGTTCAATCGTATACGTGTGGTATTGCACGGATCATGATCGGACGGATAATACTAGCGGGCTTTGGTTTAAACCGGATCCTAGTATTGTACAGTGTAGATTTTGTCTCATTGCATTTGTATTCCGTCGGAATACAAATGCGGGTATGTATATACAGTCGTGGGGTTTTCCTGTAATTTATTACGGGATCAGGTTTTTGAAATTGCCAGTTTGCATTCCGTTTCAGCCAGTTTTTCTTTCTTCCATCCTTGGCTGAATTTTCCTTGGAGGGGCTAATTTGCAAATGTGCAAATTAGCATAGTGGAGGGTGTTATTAGTGATATGAGGCTTCATGATATTTCTAGCACATTTAGACTCCATTTTGTGCACATGGCTTGCATTAATGAGATGAGAGTTGATTTGGATGTTGTTGTGACTATTATTCCTCACTATCCTCACACCTTTTCTTATGCTCACCAATTCTCCTCTTGTGCTCACCCCCCCCCTTGTATTTTTCCCTCCTCCACTTTAGTTATGGCCGGCCACTTGATGGGGAGCCACAATTTGGTGTGAGAAATTTTTGGTATCTCATTTTCATTCATGCTAAAAAAAGAGCCCCATTTCAAAGTTCATTTCCACCTTCACCTCCTTCGATGGCAACTTCATAAACCCTTAAGGCAAACCGATTCTACACTTAGTCTACAGCATTCTTGGACACGTCGGCTTGCCAACTTCGTGTCCGAGTTGCCTCGGTCCAGAGGTGGGAGCCCATAAAAGGACTCGGCGATGTGGTGCCCTTTCCGACGAGGAGATGAAGAACGGAGATTCCGCGAGGAGATCGGGATGGAGGCCGAAGACCGAAGGACACGGATCGCTCGGTATAGCATTCTACCCATTCTCTAGTTAACTAGTATTAGGTTAATGGCCCGATCCGGGGTTTAAAGTACGCGGTAGCGCCGGTTTTCTACTTTTGAAAAAGTTTCGTTTCCGCATTTTGGCCTCGGACAGACGGTCGGGGCGCTGCCGTGCACTTACATTGGTATCAGAACCACGCCATTAATCTTTACTAGCTTGTTCTAACAAGTTTAGAATTTCGATCGAACGAAAATTTTGAAAACCGCATTTCCAGGCTCTGTGTTTCTGTCGATTTTTTAAACTGCCCTAAAAATATTTTTGAGCATCTCAGAAAATCGTGCAGGGTTTTTTGAGAATTCTGGAAAAATTTGGTTCGCTGATTTTACTGTAGCACGGCGGATCCGCGGCCAAAACCACGTTTTGGCGGCGGATCCGCCGCCGTACTATAGCCACAGTGCACCAAATTTCTTCAGTAGGTCTCTGTGTTGGAATTGGGGTTTTTGGAATATTCTGTTTGGGCCCAGATTTATTTTGAGTGCTACAGTTGTGCTTGGGGCCCACTTCGGGAAATTTAGTCGATCGAAAATTTTAAACATGTTAGTTCATAGTATTTACGTTATATCTGCGACCGTGAATGTCATTTGATCGGTAAATCCTATCTAACTGCTATAGTCCTTTTAGACGGATTTGCGAACGTGACATTCACGTTGAAGTTCTGTGTTGTACTGTGATGTTGCGGATTTGTCGTGGTGGATAGCCTGGATGCAATGTTAGTACAGTTTGGTTGTATATGTACATTTGATATTGCGGGACGAGCGTCCGACATGTGGACTGCTGTCACTGCCTGTTTGTATATTATTCTTTTGGGGCACGACCGGGCTGAGGTCGATGTACCGGTTGTATGTATATTTTAATTTCTGTACTAGGATTACCCCGCGGAGGGGTGCACGGATAGCCGAGTTCTAGAGGGCAACGGGCCCGCATCTTATGGTTTTGAGACGGAGGCGGCTTCACTCTAGAATTGACGGGCTATTCGCCGCACTCGTAGGGGGTACAGGTTGACCCGAGGAAGGGTGCTCAAGTTACCGGATTCCGTAAAGTGTTGGGTGGTCCATTCACGTTGTTGAAGGGGGCTGCCTCGCTTCAGGTTTTGGCGGGTAACTTACCGTGCCCGTAGGGGTCTAGGATTTCATTGCACAGGCTATCCACACGACCAGGGGAACGTCGGGTTTCAGTAGCGGCTCTATGAAACCCGGGGATCCCAAATTATCTGTATTGTTTTGTGATGCTTATTACATTTCTGTGTTGTTGCATTTTATCACGCCTTGAGCGATTATTATATATTGATATATATACTAGTAGATGTTGTATATGTTTTGCATCCGCGCTAGTCCTGTCCCCGCTCTGTCGTTAGTTAAGTAACCTAACGGGTGATGACGGGACCCAGTGGCGAATGCGGATGGCATATACGTACATCATTATTTTCATTCTTTTGTGGTGTGATCAATTGATGGGACTGCATTGATTCGGATCAATGCAACCTAAACAAACCTATTCTGATGTTGTTGGAACATTTTTAAAAAAATGCTGTTATTGCAAAGGCGTTCTCTTTTGTTTTGCACAGTGGTATTCGGTTATGAATATGCAGCACCTCAATCGACGAGGCAAGGGCCGAGATCCCTTCACCGGGAGTGACCCCTTGGACAGAAGTTTACGTCAGGGTAATAACTTCACTATAGTCGATTACTTTTGCTTTGCATCGTGGTATTCAGTTGGAATATCCTGCACCTCATTCTACGGGGAAAGAGCCGAGATCCCTTCACCGGGAGTGACCTCTTTAGCAAAGGTTTTCGCCACTATATTTTTATAAAAAGCTATCCGGTTCCTTCAACGATATCAAGTTCATTACGTTAAAGGTTTTTCGCCAAAAACCATTCGTAGCCCTCCGTCATTTCAGACGGGTAGCACTTAGTATTCATGCTATGTTTGTTGGCCAAAGTCAAGGCATAGTGTATGGTAGCTATTTGTTACTTTTCTGTTGCATAGATAGATGCGTTGGTTTGGGACAGTCATACTGCCTTGTTGGCCAAAGTCAAGGATAGGTACGGGTGGGTTCAAATTAACCTGGATAATGACGGGTAGAACTTGACATGTGACTTATGATTTGTTGGCCAAAGTCAAGGTCATAAGAGCATGGGGTAAAAATCACATCGGGAGTTTCTAAAGAAACTGAAACTTGCCAGATATGCGCATACCTTCTAGAGTGTGATAACGTGAGTGGATTCCATCACGTTATCATGCGATGATAGTTGGATCCCGATTCCCACTGATGAGTTGGTTCTCACGTTATCATGCGATGATAGTTGGATCCCGATTCCCACTGATGAGTTGGTTTACTCCTCGGGTGATCCCGACTAATTCTTCTTTCAGATTTGGAGAAGAATTTGACGTTACAGTGGGAGGTTTCCTGATTAGATAAAGTGATAACCATTCTGATATAGGTTAGAGTGCACACTGAGTGTTTCTTTTCTCTCTCTCTCTTTGGAAGCGACCATGACCCGACCCTTGACTATGACTCAGTGACCAAAATTAACCGAACTTTCTTAAACACTGGCTTTTGGATTGTCAGAGTTGCATACCTCATTGCCACTCCTACTTTTACCCTTTTCTCCAGAACACCCCGTATTACTAAGAACGTCCACTTCCATTGGATAAAACCATCGTATGGTTATATACGAACTCGAAAGAATTTATTCGAGGATGGTTTCCGGTTCTGGAGAAAACGAATAGAACTATTCAGTTGTCTTTTCCTTTTACCTTCTCTCAGGTTGCGAGTGCTCCTTGGATTAGGACAGTACACCTATTACGCTTATTGGATAGTCTTCTTCCAAACCATAGGCAGGTGCCGAACGGTAGGGAACGAAGAAAACCAATTAGCCTAAACGGTGTACAGAAGGTATTAAGTAAAGACAAATAAAGGGATTAGAAGGAGGGCAAAGTAAATTGCGACTGCTATTCACGATAAAACCAAGTATTTCATTACCACTCCCACTTCACCTTTATATTTCCCCAGGACACTCCGTATCACTACGAAGATCCACAGTTATTTAGATATTCCATCGTATGGTTATATACGAACTCGAAAGGAACTTGTTCCAGTTCGGGGATGGATTCTGGTTCAGGAGAAATAGGAATAAGGTTTTATTCAATTGTCTTTTATCTTTACCTTCTCTCGCATTGCGAGTGCTCCTAGGATTAGGACAGTACACCCATTATGCTTATTGGATAGTCTTCTTCCAAAGCATAGGCTGGTGACGAACGGCAGGGAAGGAAGAAAACCATTTGGCCTAAAGGGGTGTACAAAACGTAATAACTAAAGACATATGAAGGGATTTGGAGAGATGACAAAGAAATATACGGTTACAGTTGCGAATCTGGATAATGGAAGAGGCATTACTAGGAATACCCGGATACCCCTACGAAACGTTTACATGTTTCAGTTTCGCTGTGTATTGTTAAAAGAAAACTGATTTCCCAATTAGTCCTTACTCCAGGGTATGTATTTACCAGGTTTGATTCTCACATCTGTATGGTTTTACAGATGATGAGTGGGAGTAAGTTATTGGGAATTGGGTGATCATCCTCATTATATCGGGATTCGTTGTAATTCGTGATATTTGAGGAAATCGCCTGGGTTGTTTGCCGGACGGCAAATATTTGGTTTTGAATATCCGTTATAATGCACCAATTTCAAATTGATATATTTGTACGTTTATTTTCATAAAGTGAGATATAACTTTTTGAAATTATGTCGATGACATTTACCTATATGAGTGGATGGTTAGGTAAGGAGCATTAAACAGCGGTGTAATTCTTCATAACCATAGTACAGTTTTCAACCTACGACACACGGGGAATGAGTTATTAGATTTAGGGGACTTATACAGAGTATTGTATGATGTCCAGTGTCCATGAGGACAGAGGGGTTGGTGCTCGGACTACATTCTGTTTACTTGTGACTTCTCTAGTTCTTAGACATGTGTTTCGTAGAAATACAAAGTCTATGTTTTGAGAAGTTATAGGTATAAGAATAGAGTAGAGAACCAGGTGTTGCAAGTATCGGGATTCTTCAAGGTGATCAAAGATGTAGATACTTGTGTATGGTATTCAGTTGATAGTAATAAGTTTAAGAGAACTTGCTTCTCTTTCAGGTTACTCATAATTGGAAGCACTCCTAAGTTAAGTAATGCTGATCGACCTCTCTCCATTTAGTTGATATGCACTGGAAACAGCTGCATGATTTGAATCTGGTTCCAATTAAATCAGTGCCTCTGTTTCTGTATTGGATATAGAACAGTTCATATCTTGACATTGTTAAGGTACGGGGAGTTGTCCAGCTTATGCTTAAAACCAGACACTGGACAACTCAAGGCACATTTCTGTAATGGTTGTTTGTGGGTTGACCCGGGCTATGACGAGGGTTGACTTTCTACCATCTGGAAGATCAATAGTAATATTGTTCTTGACTCGCCACAGTTTTAATAAAAATAGATTTTTTCATAAAACAGTAGTGGGAGTATGGTAGAACTGGAAGTGATTCCAGAACCACAAACGATTACTAAAAATTTGATAAGAACCTAAAGATTCAATTTGGTTTGACATTCCATTGGCCACTCCGCAGACATGGTGGGTAACCTCAGGCACTCGAGAGGTACTTCGGTATGCTCAAAGACGGTGACAGGGAGGTTCTTGTTTACCCAGACTTGCCATTGCTGTTGTTCCAGACTGTGAGACCCGGCAGGAGGATGAGTATAACGTCGTTCTAAACTAGCTTTAGAAGTGTACGTGTATATGACTCTGCCAGAGGGTTGTCGTAGTCAGTGGGAGCAGCGGAAGCATAGTGGACAGGTAGCTTATGTCTATTTATGGACTAAAGCATATATAGCAGAGATAGATCATCTATTTCTGATGTGAAAGTCATAGGTTTGACTCCATCAGAATAGGGGATGGATCTGTTAAGAAGGTAGCAGGGTATGATGTCCTGGTATTTGGATAACATACACAGAGTAGGAAGTGAAATTCCTATACTACGATCGGTTATACTTTTGTTTTCACACAGTGGTTTCTCCATAAAGGACATGGATATTATATCAGATATTCTGGTTACTAGATCTATGGTTTTAGATCTAGATTTGGGAAGTGTCCCAATCTGGGTACTTAGACAGCATTCTAAAGGTGTTTTAGAATGGACGACTCCTGGCACGGTAGTATACCTGCAGGTGATGGAGTCACCCTCTCTAAAGGAGTGTTACAGACTAAAGGGGAGAGTGATGTACATGATTGGAAGATCACTTGCTTAGGCAATTGAGTCAATCATGAGATGTCAAGTACCACACCAGATGTTATTTTTGCAGTAGATGCAATAAGATATTGATCCAATCCTGGAGAAACATTCGAAGCAGTTTTAGAACATAAGTGATGTTCTAGGGATTTGATAACGGCAGCCTTCTTCGGGAGACGGTTATCATTTCAGGCTTCCAAGGTGACCTGGATGACAGAATGACTGTCAGAGTTATAGTTTTCCCTCTAACGAGGGGCAGTATTTTGGACAGGTGGTCCAGGCGGATACTGAGGGAGGCATGGCGCAGGATACTGATTAAATTCAGTTGACGATACAGTCTAAGAAGTTTGGATTTGGAGTTCACTTATGAACTACGTCCCATCAGACATCCAGACATATTCTAAGACAGGTATTGCTCATTTTGGAAGATGGCTTTCTCCGCGAACTTGAGATAAAGAGAGACATAGAAAGAAACATCAGGACGGATCCACTCACTGAGGCTATTCCTCGAACGCAATAGTTTCGCAAACGAGCTTTGAAAGACTGATTAGTAGAGGAGTTGGGTGTTCGGTATCACACGGGCTGTGAGTATGCGACATCGCAATAATTAGCCTTGAGTGCAAGTGGGAGATTGTTGGATATAGTGCCATCAGAGTCAATTATTGGATCACAGGCACGTGATTGCAATGATTGAGGGAGGACCTATACCGGCAGGACAGTCTTACTCAAGATGATAGTATGCTATCTGGTTTATCTTTATCATCGTGTACTGTTTTAGGCGACATTACTGATCACTATTGCACGTTGATAGAGCCCCTAGGATTCTTGCTTGACTGCCGGCAGTATGATGGCGATCATATACGTGGGAGCTAGGGTCTATAAGCACATCCTTAAAAGGTCTCTAGTCGACGGAGTTTCGAGACAGGGCATCGATACTCCAGAGTAGACTAGTGTATACAGTCGAGATCCCGACGAGGGGCGGTGGCCGGTCTCACAAGCCACTGGTGTCAGTTGGTTCACCTAAGATGTATACAGGTGCTCATTGGGTTATGAGTACACCGGACAGGACTCGCCGGGAATATGCTAGTTGGTATTATACCTAGCGTCAGATAGCAGTTCCCTGGTAACATGTGTACAGGTTAGTTCATCGACCTGAGATCATCATT
The DNA here is from genome assembly GCA_030015575.1 of Agapanthus africanus. NCBI lineage: Eukaryota > Viridiplantae > Streptophyta > Magnoliopsida > Asparagales > Amaryllidaceae > Agapanthus > Agapanthus africanus. Next base: position 127,700,510 of record CM057340.1, on the reverse strand, counting down.
TGTCTCGTGTGAGTTCCCACTGTACTTTGATTACTACCCTACCATGGCTCAAAAGAGTCGTGCAAACAGGTTTTAGTTGGGTACAGTCCCGAGCCACATGGAGGCAGTGAGCGGATCGGCAGGGGTTCGTCTCTCCCGGTATTGGGGGTGAGGTCGCGCTGTGTCTAGGAGAGCCATTAAACGAAGTCCTTGGCCAAGGCAGGAGATTTACTGGTAGGTATTCCAGTAGTATCTCAGGGTGTTCTGGGCTACACTCCGACACGACTTGTACCGCTTTTGGGGGTCTGACTTTTACCAACCCCCTAGGCCCGCCATGCGATACTCATAGACGAATGGACCGGACTGTACGGATATTGTCACTGACAGGCTCAGTAGGGTGTCAGGATGAGTTCGCTCATCGACGTCCCTTTTTGTCAATACCTGGTAGCCCGTTACGTATGGCTAATACCTCTGACGTGCTAGTGGTTAAATCCACAGCCAAAGTATTCACGAGTCTTTAGAGTCCCCCACAGACAGTTTCTCAAGTTTCGGGCGAAACGCTGTAGAGGTCGTATGGATATATGGCAGGGTTCGATCGTATACGTGCGGTATTGCATGGATCATGATCAGATGGATAATACTAGCGGGCTTTGGTTTAAGCCGGATCCTAGTATTGTACAGTGTAGATTTTGTCTTATTGCATTTGTATTCAGTCGGAATACAAATGCGGGTATGTATATACAGTCGTGGGGTTTTCCTGTAATTTATTACGGGATCAGCTTTTTGAAGTTGCCAGTTTGCATTCCGTTTCAGCCAGTTTTTCTTTCTTCCATCCTTGGCTGAATTTTCCTTGGAGGGGCTAATTTGCAAATGTGCAAATTAGCATAGTGGAGGGTGTTATTAGTGATATGAGGCTTCATGATATTTCTAGCACATTTAGATTCCATTTTGTGCACATGGCTTGCATTAATGAGATGAGAGTTGATTTGGATGTTGTTGTGACTATTATTCCTCATTATCCTCACACCTTTTCTTATGCTCACCAATTCTCCTCTTGTGCTCACCCCCCTTGTATTTTTCCCTCCTCCACTTTGGTTATGGCCGGCCACTTGATGGGGAGCCACAATTTGGTGTGAGAAATTTTTGGTATTTCATTTTCATTGATGCTAAAAAGAGAGCCCCATTTCAAAGTTCATTTCCACCTTCACCTCCTTCGATAGCAACTTCATAAACCCTTGAGGCAAACCGATTCTACACTTAGTCTACAGCATTCTTGGATACGTCGGCTTGCCAACTTTGTGTTCGAGTTGCCTCGGTCCAGAGGTGGGAGCCCGTAAAAGGACTCGGCGATGTGGTGCCCTTTCCGATAAGGAGATGAAGAACGGAGATTCCGCGAGGAGATCAGGATGGAGGCCTAAGACCGAAGGACACGGATCGCTCGGTATAGCATTCTACCCATTCTCTAGTTAGCTAGCATTAGGTTAATGGCCCGATCCGGGGTTTAAAGTACGCGGTAGCGCCGGTTTTCTAGTTTTGAAAAAGTTTCGTTTCCGCATTTTAGCCTCGGACAGACAGCCGGGGCGCTGCCGTGCACTTTCATAATTTCCAACTAATATTGATTTACTTTAAATAAATAAAACCCAGCATTATGATAAGCATGGTGTGAGTCTCATACACTCATGTCTTATGTATCATCTAGCATGGTAAACAAAAATGAACATTAATATATATCACATATATACTAAATGCACAGGTGAGAAAAAGAATTCTTAAGTGAGCTAATATTAGTTAATGTAAATCAATATATCAAATATATAATTATACATTAAATTATTAAATCAACACTTGATTTAATAATCCGGCTATATCACATATAACCGACTAATATCATATGTATCAACTTATCGAATCAACACTTGATTCGATAACCCGGCTATATCACATATAACCGACCGATATCATATATCGCGAGAATAGAATGCGATATCACATACGCGCATTAATCTCGGTCCCGCACATATCACATACGTGCTCCTACTTCGTTTCTCCTGAGCCAGGAAACCTCTGTGTAGGACTCTAAAGACTCGTCAATACGCCGACAGTAGGTGATGATCATATCAGTCACCCACAAGCCGTCAGCGGTACTAACTGGATATAACGGCTACTCGGGTATTGAGAAATCAGAAGATAAACAAGCAAGCCTGCTCATACTCCTGCGAATCCAATAAGTAACACTACCGTACAGTCCGGTCTCTTCGTTTGATATGTCGCATATCTCAGCCTGGGGATGGTAAACGTTAGACCCCAATAGCTTGATAAGTCATGCCGATGTGAGGCCCATAACGGTTCAAGAAACTACTGATAACACTTACCAGTAAATCTCAGCAATCTTGGCCAGGGATTTCCTGTTATGGCCAATTGAGCATAGCGCAACATCAACCCCCAATACCGGGAGATACGAAATCCCCTCTTATCGCTCATTGCCTCCATGTGACTCGGGATTGTACCCAAAAAATACCGTTTTGCACGATCTCTTGAACATGGTAAGGTGGAAATCAAAGCACGGTGGGAATCACATAAGACTCTATGACGATCTCGGGTTGACAGACTAACCTGTACCAGTGTCACCAGAGAACTGCTATCTGACGTGAGGTATAATACCATCTAGGAGTTCTCGTCGAGTCCGTCCAGTGTACCCAGTCTCCACTGAGCACCCGTATACCATCTCTGATGTCAAACACCAATGGATATGGGATCATCCATCGCCCATCATATGGGACGAGAAGCGTATATACTGGTCTACTCTGGAATATCGATGCCCCATCTCGATACTCCCACGACTAGGAACAATTGAACGATGTACTTACCGACTACCATTACCCCACTAGTATGATCTGCATCATAATCCTGATAGCCAAGTACTCATCCTAAGGGCTTTATCAACATGTAATAGAGAGACAATAAGTGTATATGTTAAGATAAAGAGCAACCAGATAGCATACTATCATGTCGAGCAAGAAAGTCCTCCCTATATATGTCCAAGCATCCACTATAATATACATCACATGTATAAAAATGGCATCTAGGGCATACATATAACTAACAATCTCTCCTGCCTTATGTTGCTTTTCGACCCAATCTTTGAAGATGAAGCAGTCCTCAATGGAATGACCTATCACTCTTGTCACGACCCGAAATTTAGCTCATGACCGGCACTTAAATCACGCAATGTCTAAAGGCGCAACGTAACTCAAGTAAGACGAAACCCAGAAATCTAAACCTTTTTAAGAAAATAAAAAGAGGTGAAGTTTTGAAATAAAGGTATAATGAAATCAAAGGTTTTCTTAATGCATAGATAATGGAACATGAAAAATGCAAGTGGATTATGCAAGTTTAAAAACATGTTTCGTCTTTTAAAAATTTAGGCAGCACCTCCTTTGTATATTTTGATCTAAACCCACAATACATAATAATGATAAGGGCATCCCCAAGAGGGAGCTAGCTCTTCGCTAAACGTCGGATCCATAACCACTCAAAGCATAAATATAAGTATACGAAGTCTAACGGCGAAGATCACCACAAAAGATAAAGAAATAAGCAAGACATAAACCCAAAAGCGAACATAAAACCCATCGCTTAAGTCTCGCAACCACAAGTCTTGCTAAGTCTCATTACTTATACAAATACTAATTTGATTGATGGAGTCGACTAGATACAACAGGAAATATAAATACAAAAGGGGTACGATCCAACATGTACCACCAACCAAAGCAAAACACCCGAATGTAGCTGTGTGCCAGCGATGCCGCTATTGATCCATGCGGTCAACCTGCAAGAACTGTGGCACAACGAGGGTGAGTTGCCAACTCGTGAGTAGAAAAACATCAATAAGTAGAAATCTAATAAACAACGACTCCTAGGTCAACTATATCATAAAGGTAATACTATGATATCTAGGGTGACCGTATCTATATATGTGCCAACAATGTAATCAACACCTATGTATGCAGATATCATCCAACGATATGATCAATGTCTGTATGCATGTGGATCTCTTCCAACCATATCATCAATGTATGTATGCAAATGGATCCCGTCCACGTGTCAACCAATGACACAACAATATCATGCATGTAAAAATCATAAAAGCATATGCATGGAAGTATGAGGATATAAATCAACGTGTGTCCCTCGCGACACATCAAGATCATAGAACCCCGAGTGTCCAGCATCGACACTCGAAAACATCATGAAACCCGTGCCCAGCATAGACACGTAAATCCTCATATCTCGGGCTCCGTCAGTCCGGATTGGCCAACGGTCTCCGTCTGCAGGATCAGCCCTCGGGCTCTGGCAGAACGGGTCGGCCCATATCCATCTCTCGACTCCGGTCGATATCCTCTGGATAACTGCCAGGTCTAACCAATCACCGATAGGTAGTAGTCCCTCTGCCAGGCTCACCGTCTACTGCACAGCAATCCGTTCTCGCCCTGGGGTACTATACCGGGTCCACCACGTACCCGCAAACGGCCTCATCCAGCTCCTTGAATCGGGTATCACATGCCACTCTCAGAACCTAGAAAACACATGGTGGACGCACTGAAATATCATATAAGAGAAACCGGGTTTTTAAAACAATACATACTTTCTTTTGAAATCACCACAGTTCTCAAATCCAGAAATCTCATGAAAACAGCATATCTCAATGCGTAAAATCATAAAGCATGATGTATGCGACATATGATGAAATGTAAGCATATCCGTATATCATGCAACATAAAACAGTGATATGACATATTAAGGGAAAACCGCTCTTTTAAATGATTCCAGTTTTAAAATATATCATGCAGTTCCCAATTTCTCCAAAGTCAAATGCAACATCGTATAAAGGTGCATAGGTAACTATAGCAAGTAAATTATGCAAATAGGCATATCATGATGCAGCAGTCCTACTGTGTAGTGACATGGAAATTATCGATGATGAAGTGTGTGAGTCGGCAAATCTGTGTAAGTGTAACATACGCATCATCGATAATGGTTTAGGTGTACTAGCACAGGTATATGCAATGCAATGTGAATAACATGAATGCAGCATAAAGTAAATCGCCAGCTAAAAGCTATAAGGTATACGTATCTAACATGACCGAGTCGGTGAATCTATCAATCGGCGTCCAGCCTCACAACATCACGTACGGTATAATCCATCGTACAGCATCCTCTAGTCAAGGGTATGGATCAATCATCAAGTCAAACTCATCACGTACGGAAAATCATCGTGCGGCGGTATTAAACCATTAGGGATCCTATCAGCCTATATGACAATGAGGGTACGGACCTAAGGTCTCGCACGGAAATCTCTCACGATTCACAACATATATAAATATATCTATATACCTATGTCCCAGGTCACATCTACAACAATCTCATATCAGGGGACCGGCAAGGTATCAATCATCTCAATCGACTCGCATCCGTATACCAACATATCATCAAATCCTTATATTACGTCTTATATTCTTTTCATCACATTTATATCCCACATCAAGTCAATTTTACATATACATTCTACCTTTACTATAAGCATACGTCTCTAATCTAGCATACACATCCGAACCATACAATCAGTTTTTTTAAAAGATGCGAATCATAGTTTTGAAAGTAGGGGCTACGGTGTTTTTAAGGAAAAGATATCATTTGAAAATCCGTAACGTCTCTCAAGGTATCTGTTTAAAAGATGAATACGATTCTTCAGTTTGGAAATAGGTATGGTTCGAATGACACATTTACGTCGGCTATCTAGTCTTATAGTATCCTAAACGGCAATATCATCAAACATCATCCTCAAATCCCGTCATCGTATACCAGTCGTATCATATCACTTCTAACTATCATTTAGTTTCTAATATGGTTTCTCTAACTATCTTATAACTCTATTCGTAGTTCCAATTAAAGGTTCCCTTAACCATATTCTATATATATAAATCGGTTTCCATCAAAGTTTGCGGGGGTGCTATACGCCATCCACCCGACTTCCCCCATAGATATAGATCTACTCACCTGATCCTTGCGCGCCGAAATTGATGACGCCACGCTCCGTCACCTCGGAATCCATGCGAAGGTATCTATAATAATACATAATCGCAATCGCTATTAAAATCGAATCCGGAAAAATCAATACGGCATACGGATCACCTATAGGTTAGAACCTATAGCTCACGCATGCAAAACCAACCAATCATCCCTTGTTGTTTATGTACAAACACCTAACAACCAAATACAAATCTAAATATCACAACCTAGCATTCAAAATACGGAAAACATAACCAAAAATCACACCAATGTGCTCCCAGATTTTGACTCAGGTCAAACTAGCCAATTTTGCATATGGGGTTGCTCTAGATATAGGATAACAATGCCCTAGACCAAAAATCATCGAATTCCACAAAAATGTGGCCGCAATTTGCGGCCACAATGAATAAATCTGCGACCGGATAAGATCCATAGGGGCTAGGGTTTCAGGTGTTTCTTCACGGTTACATGCACGTCTCATGGCCAAGGGAACTTCTTTTACAATGGTCTCGGGTCATCCCAGATCTCTAAATACCATCACTAAATCCACAAAAACCCGATATCGGCAAATCTAAAGTTCGTATTTTGGGGTTTTGGTCACTGGTCCGGGTCAAGAATTGGTCTCTAGGGTCTTGTAAACAGCCACTGGGTATCACCCAATCTACACAACACTCAAACCCTTCTCTAGGAATTTCCAAGTTCACAAATCCACACCTTAACCCAATTCTAAACTAACTAGAAAGTTAAGAAAACATAAACCAACTAAATGAAGGGAAATATACCTCATGGATGCAACCAAGCAAAACCGTAGAAATCCAAAGTTCTCAAAATCCAACATTGATGGGTCCAAAGTGTAGAGGGTGAAGATGGGATCAACTTTAATGAAAGGAGTTTAGGGTTTGGATGAATATTTTGAGATGATATCATGGGGTGAAGATGGAGGGACGTGAGGAAGAAGAAGGATAAGAAAATGATGGGGAAGGAAAGATGTGGCTGCCCTCTCTCTCTCTTCTTTATTCTCACCCATTCTCTCACTAATTTATCCTTTTGCCCTTTTCTCTTTTTTTTTCTTTTCTTTTTCCTCACAAAATCAAAATACAATATGAAACCAATAACACAAATGAACCACATGCAACCAAATGCAACATGACATGGTGCACTAGCCACGGAAAACTGTAGAAATACGGATTTGGCCTAATCGCGATTAGCAGTGCATTAATCGGGTTTTCATTTAAAATGCATATAATTGATTTTAAAAATGCCAAATCCTTTAAATATATTTTTAAATGAATAAATCATCTTAATTTCCAATTATTTCACAATTATTGGTATATATTTATACCTCTTTTTGAAAACCCCAATTTCTCAAATCGGGCAATTTTCGGGAAATATATTATTTTAATATTAAATTCCAAAAATAATATTTTATATTTTCTGAAATGTTACAACTCTATGATAGGGGAAATATTTGGGGTCGTCGGTCATATTCTCTTCTCGCGGTCTCTTTCATTCTGGCAATTGTAGACCGTTTCTTAAGGCATCTTTGAATATATTGTGGACTTTGTCCCTTCTGAAGGAATAGACCTTATCCAGTTTCTCTTTCAGAGGCGATTCTCCTCTCTCTCCTAACACTGGCTTCTGAAGTTGGTTGGCATTAGTCCCGCTCATCCCTCGCTTATTTCGGTTAGCCGAAGTGTTGAAAGATTCAGCATCATCAGAATTTCCGCCTTTGCGATTATTGTCCTTTCGGTTTCTCCAGAATCTATTGTTATTTTGGGAATCCGAGGGAGAATCCTTCTTTGAGCATTCCAACATTTGAACTTTCTTGGTCAGTTCATGGAATTTCTTGAGACTTGCTGTACATAGAAAAGGATTCATCCAGGTACCGAGATTTCCGACGAGGAGATTGACGGATTGGTCTTACTCCAACGGCGGTTCACATTTGACAGAGAGATTGCGCCATTGGACTATAAAATCCATGTTTCTTTCGTTGTTCTTTAGCTCGGTCCATATGAGGTCGGCAACACTGACACTCATGAACCTTTGCTTGAACATAAATTCTATATGAGCGAACGTCGTGATCGAGTCATCCGGTATGCTTGCATACCAATCGAAAGCAACATCGGTCAAGCTATTGACGATCTGGCGGAGAAGGAGCACATCATTGCCCCCAGTGTTCATGCATGATGCTTTAAATTGGGCAATATGTCGGTTCGCATTTCCCGTCCCATCAAACCTTTCAAATTTGGCGATGACATAGCCAATAGGAAACTCTACAAGATCGTACTGAGCAGGATATGGTATCCCGCTACTGCTGTCATCTTTTTGCTCTCCGGGTTCGGCTACCAATGTTTTGACTTTGTTGGCGACCAAATCCATGATTTGATCCTGCGTTAGCGGGTTGCTGTCATTGTTAGTCAAGACATTTCCCAAGATAGGATGCAGCCGACTTTCATGCGGTTCGCCCACCTTTGGATTTGAAGGAATAGGCGTCGTCTACCTCGGGACACCTTTTCCCGTTTCATGAGAAGAGCCCTACGCTTGATTGGGCGGCTGAGAAGTAACTTGGGCCGTGAGCTGTAAGACAACGTTTTTCAAGTCGTCAATTTTTTAGTAAGCTTGGCCATCTCCTTGTCTTTTTTTTCTGAGCTGCTTCTGGAGCTCTGGGAGAAGTTTCTGCTTTGCGGTCTTGGGACGGAAGATTGGCTCCTCTTCGCTTTCCGAGCCCGACTTCTCATGAACTGAGGGATCTCACTGCTTATCAGCCTCACTAGAGAGGTCTTCATGTCATGACCCAAAATGTGGATGTGACCGGCACTTAGATTGTAGTATATCTAAAGATACGCATATAGTCCAAGTAAGCCGAAAACCAAGATCAAAATACCTTGTTGCGGAATTATTTATAAAATTTTAGTTTTTAAGTAAAAATCACAATTTATGAAGTTAAATTATTAAACAAGTATAAAGTGTTATGTTTGGTTGCATCCCTAGTTGGGATCAACAGTATCAACAACGAAAATAAATATCAACATATAGGACACCAATACGAATCTCATACATAAAGAAAGAAACCACAATGTATCGACCACACGATCTCAACTGTCAAAATATATATATAATCTCTCATTCTAAGTCAAAATACAGGTCTGATGGAGATTTTCTAGATACAAAAATACAATAACCAAAAGGGAAGGTTACTACATATGTAACCCACCTAACAAAAGATATGAAAAGAGCTGCAAACGTAGCTCTGCACCGCAGCTAACCGTCCACTCTACCCCTGCAAAGAACTGTGGCACAACGGGGGTGAGTTGCCAACTCAGTGAATATAACTAACATATAACGGTTAATAAAGTAAATATGACGATCATATTAACTGAAATGTGAACAAGTATAATGTATGATTATATGTGAAATGCAACAATGTATAATGTAAATCTCATAATACAACTGAAATCTTATCATTTATTCTCAATAAATTCATTTCCTCGTGTCCATCATCGACACAAAACTCCCATTTCTCACAGGCATCATTCCTCGAATGATCATGAATCAACAATACCGGTCGTTATCATCTAGATACACGCCATATTTTTACCACTATCTCCGGTATCGAGTAACCTCGCTAGGCTCCTCCGTCTCAATACGGCTATCCTGCCCCTCGGTCTCGACCGGGTCCACCATGTATCCAACTGTATATCTCCCCCACTCAATATGGATAACGTAAAATCCGCGACCGTATATCTCCCCCACTCGGTCCGAAATAAAACAAAAACAGAAAACATCTCATGGTGGACATAACACATCAATCATGAAAACACTGGATTTATGTAATAATATTCAAAACTCAAAACCATAAATCCTCAATACTACATTTACCTCTTATATAAACATTAAATACAAATATATTAACATGATGTAAATGATGCAATTTACTACTATTATTGATATTTGAAATACGATATAATTCATGTTAACAAGTATTATGTTTAAGTGTAAAGTGACATAGCAATATCGACGAGGTGTGTGTAACATACAAGACGTGCATGTGGCATGACTCGTCGATAATTGTGAAGTGTTCTAACAACTAAGCAATTTGTACGTGTAAATGATGAATGCATATTATCAATTTGGCATAACACTATAAAGCATTTAAGTTAAATAAAACTACGGGCGAAACACGCTATCTTTACAAAATTCCCCGGTAGATGTTTAGTCTACTCACCGGAAATGTCGAATCTATTCAGGAATTGCTAATCCTTTCCCTTTCCTCGCTGCCTCCGTAATTTCCGTATTCGAATCTAAATTCACAATTTAACGTATATAAGAAAACGGCTATTCCGATATGACGGAAATGAAAAACACCCGTTCCTACGTACAAGTTATATACTATACGATTATATTGAGTTATTAAACACTTAATCTTACTGGATTTTAACTTTAACCTGCATCGCTACAGAATTTAAATCGCGACGTATTTTAACCGTGTCGTATTTTGGTGTTTTAAGATATCACTTCCGATATACGGTTCCAGATTCTAATTACAGTGAAACTAGTTTAATTAAATAACACTAAAATAGCCAAAATTATACACTGGAACCTACCCAACCAAGCAAAACCACCTGGCTCCCTACATGGCCGGCGACGTCGGAATTCCTATTATGGCCGCCGGCCAAAAACCGGTCCCCTGGTGTCGTGGTCCTACTGTTTATTCTAGTTGTTACCTACATCATTTTAACTCTGTTTAGTTAAGTTAATTATCTTCCAGATCAAAACAGATTTTAACAGAGCTTAAATTTAACTAAAATACGATATTATGTGACTTTTGTTCAATCTACACTAATAAATCTACAGAACCTAATTTACCTACTGGGATTAAGGATTTTACCCTCCAATTAGCTGTAGGAATAACTCTCTAAGATACTAGGTCCCTCCTAGCTTGATGATGAACAATTCCTAGAACATAGCTTCATTCTCCATCTTCTTCCTCTTGTTTTCTCTTTTAAATTTTCTTTTCTTTTAATTCTTTTTGAGTTTTTAAACTGAGATTGAACTGAATAGGTGCTATATATATGAGAGGAGGAAGGGATAAGGTGAAAGAGGAGGTGTCAAGGGTTGAAGGGTATGCATTTCATGCAAGGAGGAGGTGTGAGATGAGAGTGTGCATGCAAGCATGATGTGTTTTTGCTTTATCTTTAAATTTTGTTTTAATTTAAATATAATTTCAGAACTAAAAATGATTTCTATCCATTTTCATTTATATCCACAATAATCTCTTATTTGCATAAAAACTTAACTTTACTTATAAACCCTTCACAACCTAACTTATTATAAAACACACATTTTGTTAGAATGAAGCTAAATTTGTCACTAAAACCCTTATAACTTATCTATTTTGCATACTAAAATTTCAATTTAAATTGTAATACATATAACTCATGAAGATTGACTTATTTGATTTTAACAGTTTTATGATTTATCATATTATTCTTTAATTAATTAATTTTATTTATTTTTAAATTTTCAAAATGCTACAATATTCCCCCCTTAAGAAAATTCGGTCCCCGAATTTAAAATAATTACTAGACATACCTTCGAAAAGATGTGGAAATTTCTTCCGTATCGCATCCTCGGTCTCCCAAGTAATCTCCTCGCGATTCTTTCCTTGCCAGAGAACCTTTACAGATGGAAGTACCCTCGATCGTAGTTTCTATGCCTGCCTGTCAAGAATAGCGACTGGCTGCACAGTGTAGGATAAATCCGGCTCAAGCTGTAAGGTCTGATGCTGGATCGCGTGAGATGGATCGTGAAGATACCTGTGAAGCATCGAAACGTGGAACACCGGATGCACGTCGGGAAAACTCGGTGGAAGTGCTAACCGATAAGCTACAGCACCCACTTTCTCCAGAATCTCATAAGATCCAACATATCTAGGGCTGAGCTTCTCTTTCTTCCCGAAACGCATCACACCTTTCATTGGAGATACCCGAAGGAATACATGATCTCCCACTCCAAACTCGAGTCTACGACGTCGTCGATCTGCATATGATTTCTGTCTGGATTGGGCCGCCTTCATTCTATCCCGTATCAAATGGATCTTCTCTGTAGTCTCCTGTACTATCTGCGGTCCCAATATGCAACTCTCGCTAAGTTCCGTCCAGCAAACGGGCGATCGACATTTCCTCCCATACAAAACTTCAAAGGGTGCCATCTGGATCGTCTCCTGAAAACTGTTATTGTACGAGAATTCTACCAAAAGTAGGTGACGATCCCAACTACCACCAAAATCAAGGCTATAAGCCCAAAGCATATCCTGTAGTATCTGAATGGTCCGCTCCGACTGACCGTCTGTCTGTGGGTGGAAAGCTGTACTAAAACCCAGCCTTGTACCAAGAGCTTATTGAAGTTTCTGCCATAGCCGGCTAGTAAACAGGGTACCTCGATCTGATACTATGCATGTCGGAATTCCATGTAGACGTATAATCTCATCGATATAAACCTGTGCATACTGAGCAAATCCATACGTCGTCCTTACTGGAAGAAAATGAGCAGCCTTTGTCAATCTATCTACAATCACCCAAATGGAATCATACCCTCTGCTAGTCATGGGTAGACCCACCACGAAATCCATAGAAATCTGTTCCCATTTCCACTCTGGAATGGGTAAGGGCTGCAACTCTCCAGCTGGCCTCTGGTGTTCTGCTTTGACTTGCTGACAAGTCAAGCATCTTGAAACATAATCTGTAACATCCTTCTTCATTCCTTCCCACCAGTAAACATCTTTCAAATCGTGATACATTTTGGTGGAACCAGGATGAATACTGTATGCTGACCTGTGAGCCTCCTCTAAAATCTCACGCCTCAATCCATCGGAATCTGGTATACAGAGACGAGTCCTAAAACGTAATACTCCATGATCATCAATCACAAACTCTGTCTTCCTGCCCTGCCTAACCTGATCCATAATCTCCATCATACGAGTATCTGTGGGCTGCGTCTCTCGAATACGATCCAATAACTGAGGTCTGGTGCGAACATGTGCTAGCTGGCCTCCTGCCGGTGTAAACTCAAACTGTATACGACTATCATGTAAGATATGCCAGTCTGTAGAAGACTGTCTCTGCAAAATGCTCAAATGAGATAAGCTACCTCCAAGTCTCCGACTCAAGGCATCTGCTACCATATTTGCCTTGCCTGGATGGTACAAGATCTCACAATCGTAATCCTTCACCTGTTCCATCCATCTACGTTGCCTTAGGTTCAGATCTTTCTGCTGAAAAATATACTTTAAGCTCTTATGATCTGTGAAGATTTGACACGACTCTCCATACAAGTAATGCCTCCAAATCTTCAACGCGAATACCACAGCAGCCATCTCTAGATCATGAGTGGGGTAGTTTTGTTCGTTCCTCTTCAACTGTCGAGAAGCATAAGCTACAACCCTGCCGTGTTGCATCAACACACAGCCTAAACCCACTCTAGAAGCATCACAATACACGACAAAACCTCCTGACCCGGAAGGTAAAGATAATACAGGGGCAGTCGTCAAACACGTCTTCAACCGCTGGAAAGTCTGCTCACACGCATCTGTCCACTGAAATGGAACCTCCTTCCTAGTCAATCGGGTCAAAGGTGCCGCTATTCGTGAGAAATCCTGTACAAAGCGTCGGTAATAACCTGCCAGACCTAAGAAACTCCGAACCTCCGTAACTGTCACAGGTCTGGGCCAGTGCTGTACCGCTTCAATCTTCTTTGGGTCCACACTTATACCTTCCCTCTTAACTATGTGACCCAAGAACTCCACACTATCGAGCCAAAAAGCACACTTAGAGAATTTTGCAAACAGCTGATGCTCCTTCAAGGTCTGCAACGTAATACGCAAATGCTGCTCGTGCTCCGTCTGACTCCGAGAATAAACAAGAATCTCATCTATGAATACTATAATAAACCAATCAATAAATGGTCTAAAGATACGGTTCATCATATCCATAAAAGCTGCTGGAGCGTTGGTGAGTCCGAACGACATCACCAGAAATTCATAGTGCCCATATCTCATACGAAACGCCGTCTTCGGAATATCGTCCTTCCGAACCCTCAACTGGTGATACCCTGACCTTAAATCAATCTTCGAGAAAAACCCAGCTCCTTGCAACTGATCGAACAAGTCATCTATACATGGTAATGGATACCTATTTCGCACAGTGATGTGATTCAGCTGTCAGTAGTCGATGCACATTCTCATACTACCGTCCTTTTTCTTTACAAATAAGACAGGAGCTCCCCACGGTGATACACTGGGACGAACAAGTCCTCTATATAACAACTCTTGCAACTGGCTTTTGAGTTCCTTCAATTCCGTCAGTGCCATTCGATAAGGTGGTATAGAAATAGGCCTCGCACCCGGAATCAAGTCAATGCAAAATTCAATGTCACGATCGGGTGGCAATCCTGGTAATTCAGCCGGAAATACCTCAGGAAATTCTCGTGCGATCGGAATCTGGTCCAATGGAACCTCAGCGACTCCCAAGTCCTGAACGAATGCTAAGAACCCATGACAACCCTTCTTCAAGAGTCGCCCCGCATAAAGAGCAGAAATTATGTTGTCAGAAGTTAATTTACAACCCCTTGCACAACAAACACTGGTTCACCTGGAAAACAAAATCTAACCGCCTTTCCCCGACAATCTACATAGGCATGACAAGCGACTAACCAATCCATACCAAAAAGTATATCAAAATCTAACATATCCAGGAGAATCGGATCAACTAGCGAATCTATATCATCAATACGCACAGAACACGATCTGAATACGTGCCGAGCTATAAAAGAATCTCCCACCGGGGTAATCACTACTAATGGTAACTCTAATAATGGCGACTCTTTCCCCAAAGAAAGTGCAAATCGTGAAGATATATAAGAATGTGTAGAACCGGGATCAAATAAAACATGTGCCTCTAACGAGCATACTGTAAGAGTACTTGTCACGACTGCATTTGATGCCTGGGCATCCTGTGGAGTTAGTGCAAATACTCGAGCCTGGTCCCTGCCCGCATCCTGTCGTCCTCTACCTCTATCTCCTTGACCTCTCTGAGCACGTCCTGCAAAGCCCTGACCTCGTGGTGCAACTGTCTGGCGTGTAGCGCCAACTGGGGGAGGAAGTAAAGCCATCGGCGTAGGAGATGGAAGGGGTAAAGCAGCCTGTGGAACAACGGTCCCTCCCTGAAATCTACAATCCCGTGCAAAGTGTCCGGGAAGTCCACAACTAAAACATGTAGATGGTGGTCTTTGATCATCGGGATAAGAACTGAACATCTGGCCCGGTGTCCAACCTCGTTCGACACTGCGGCCTGGAGTGTATATCTGCCTCTACCTCTGCCAAACTGTCTAGTCATCGGCACGATCGGTCTACTCTTCTTTGGCTCCGGAACAACTATTGACTCGCTCAAACGCTCCTCTACTCGTATAGCGGCATCCATGGCTTGCGCATACATATCAAAATGCTGGGAGCCTATAGCCAGATACAACTGCATGTCTAAACTCCTTAGGAACCTCTTCACCCGAAGCTCCTCTGTAGGTACTAAGTATGGGGCATAGCGTGAAAGCTGGGTGAATCGTAAGTCATAATCTGCTACCGACATACTTGCCGATTTCCACAACGCTTCAAAACTGCTAGCTTTAGCGTCCCTCACACTCTGGGGAAGAAATCTGGCAAGAAAGACCGTGGAAAACTCGGTCCACGACATCGGAGGAAGACTCGTAGTTCGCCCTCTCTCCATCGACTCACACCACTCCTGTGCAAGTCCCTCCAAACGAAAGCTAGTCAGCTCAACTGACCTCGCATCAGAACATCGCAATGATCTGCCAATCCTCGCCATCCTATCAAGAAAGGACTGAGGATCTTCCGCCACATCGGTCCCTGTAAACACCGGAGGTCTCAATCTCATAAACTTTGCTAATGATACCTCCATCACTCTCGTATCTACTAGTGCCACCGTCTGTGTAGGCTGTACCTCGGACTCTGCTACGGTCGGTGCTGGATCTGGTCTCAGTACTCGAGTGGCCTCAGCTAACTGTCCTACCACTCGCTGCAATCCCAACATACCCTCCTCAATCCTAGTCATACGATCTGGAGGAGGAGGATCCATATGCTCATGCACCTCCGGAACGTCCGGTGTACCAGTCGTCGTCACAGGCGGACTCACCCTAGCTGCATCTCTGGCTGCGGCTCGCCTAGCCCGCGTAGCCATAGCAACTGGAACAAGAAATGAGAGTTGATAAGGCATAGGAATAGGAACAATCAATGACGAAGAATCAACGGAAGAATAGATTAAGATATTTATCCTAAGGTTAGTTAGGCCGAATACGATAACGTAAATATGCCGCGGAACATACGTACGGTATTGCATTCATCCTAATTCACCTACTCCATCAAACCAAAGGTCATCCTATCTCACGGACTCACATCAACCTATTGAAATCCCTTACTTAATTCCGTAAGGTTACTCCTAAGCTCTGAAACCAACTTTGTCACGACCCAAAATGTGGATATGACCGGCACTTAGATTGTAGTATATCTAAAGATATGCCTACAGTCCAAGTAAGCCGAAAACCAAGATCAAAATACCTTGTTGCGGAATTATTTATAAAATTTTAGTTTTTAAGTAAAAATCACAATTTATGAAGTTAAATTATTAAACAAGTATAAAGTGTTATGTTTGGTTGCATCCCTAGTTGGGATCAACAGTATCAACAACGAAAATAAATCTCAACATATAGGACATCAATATGAATCTCATACATAAAGAAAGAAACCACAATGTATCGATCACACGATCTCAACTGTCAAAATATATATATAATCTCTCATTCTAAGTCAAAATACAGGTCTGATGGAGATTTTCTAGATACAAAAATACAATAACCAAAAGGGAAGGTTACTACATATGTAACCCACCTAACAAAAGATATGAAAAGAGCTGCAAACGTAGCTCTGCACCGCAGCTAACCGTCCACTCTACCCCTGCAAGGAACTGTGGCACAACGGGGGTGAGTTGCTAACTCAGTGAATATAACTAACATATAACGGTTAATAAAGTAAATATGACGATCATACTAACTGAAATGTGAACAAGTATAATGTATGATTATATGTGAAATGCAACAATGTATAATGTAAATCTCATAATACAACTGAAATCTTATCATTTATTCTCAATAAATTCATTTCCCCGTGTCCATCGACACAAAACTCCCATTTATCACAGGCATCATTCCTCGAATGATCCTGAATCAACAATACCGGTCGTTATCATCTAGATACACGCCGTATTTTTACCACTATCTCCGGTATCGAGTAACCTCGCTAGGCTCCTCCGTCTCAATACGGCTATCCTGCCCCTCGGTCTCGACCGGGTCCACTATGTATCCAACTGTATATCTCCCCCACTCAGTATGGATAATGTAAAATCCGCGACCGTATATCTCCCCCACTCGGTCCGGAATAAAACAAAAACAGAAAACATCTCATGGTGGACATGACACATCAATCATGAAAACACTGGATTTATGTAATAGTATTCAAAACTCAAAACCATAAATCCTCAATACTACATTTACCTCTTATATAAACATTAAATACAAATATATTAACATGATGTAAATGATGCAATTTACTACTATTATTGATATTTGAAATACGATATACTTCATGTTAACAAGTATTATGTTTAAGTGTAAAGTGACATAGCAATATCGACGAGGTGTGTGTAACATACAAGACGTGCACGTGGCATGACTCGTCGATAATTGTGAAGTGTTCTAGCAACTAAGCAATTTGTACGTGTAAATGATGAATGCATATTATCAATTTGGCATAACACTATAAAGCATTTAACTTAAATAAAACTACGGGCGAAACACACCATCTTTACAAAATTCCCCGGTAGATATTTAGTCTACTCACCGGAAATGTCGAATCTATTCAGGAATTACTAATCCTTTCCCTTTCCTCGCTGCCTCCATAATTTCCGTATTCGAATCTAAATTCACAATTTAACGTATATAAGAAAACGGCTATTCCGATATGATGGAAATGAAAAACACCCGTTCCTACGTACAAGTTATATACTATACGATTATATCGAGTTATTAAACACTTAATCTTACTGGATTTTAACTTTAACCTGCATCGCTACAGAATTTAAATCGCGACGTATTTTAACCGTGTCGTATTTTGGTGTTTTAAGATATCACTTCCGATATACGGTTCCAGATTCTAATTACAGTGAAACTAGTTTAATTAAATAACACTAAAATAGCCAAAATTATACACTGGAACCTACCCAACCAAGTAAAACCACCTAGCTCCCTACATGGCCGGCGACGCCGGAATTCCTATTATGGCCGCCGGCCAAAAACCGGTCCCCTGGTGTCGTGGTCCTATGGTTTATTCTAGTTGTTACCTACATCATTTTAACTCTGTTTAGTTAAGTTAATTATCTTCCAGATCAAAGCAGATTTTAACAGAGCTTAAATTTAACTAAAATACGATATTATGTGACTTTTGTTCAATCTACACTAATAAATCTACAGAACCTAATTTACCTACTGGGATTAAGGATTTTACCCTTCAATTAGCTGTAGGAATAACTCTCCAAGATGCTAAGTCCCTCCTAGCTTGATGATGAACAATTCCTAGAACATAGCTTCATTCTCCATCTTCTTCCTCTTGTTTTCTCTTTTAAATTTTCTTTTCTTTTAATTCTTTTTGAGTTTTTAAACTGAGATTGAACTGAATAGGTGCTATATATATGAGAGGAGGAAGGGATAAGGTGAAGGAGGAGGTGTCAAGGGTTGAAGGGTGTGCATTTCATGCAAGGAGGAGGTGTGAGATGAGAGTGTGCATGCAAGCATGATGTGTTTTTGCTTTATCTTCAAATTTTGTTTTAATTTAAATATAATTTCAGAACTAAAAATGATTTCTATCCACTTTCATTTATATCCACAACAATCTCTTATTTGCATAAAAACTTAACTTTACTTATACCCTTCACAACCTAACTTATTATAAAACACACATTTTGTTAGAATGAAGCTAAATTTGTCACTAAAACCCTTATAACTTATCTATTTTGCATACTAAAATTTCAATTTAAATTGTAATACATATAACTCATGAAGATTGACTTATTTGATTTTAACAGTTTTGTGATTTATCATATTATTCTTTAATTAATTAATTTTATTTATTTTTAAATTTTCAAAATGCTACACTTCATTACCTTCCAGAAGCGGCCGGTCTTGAGAAGTGGCAGCCACATGCACACCAAATTAGATTTGAGATGTGGTGGCCCCATCTTTGCTCTTGCTGCGTGTGCCCACCAAGTAAACAATGTGGACCACATATCCAGCCATCTCTTTATCTTTGGCAGCTGATTTTTCGGACCATCGTCGCGGCCCTTCCTCTTCTGGAATGGACAAGCGAATGAAGATGGTTGGCCTGACTGGGTCCTTAGGTGGCGCTGCCCGGATCGCTGCTTTCTTGACCCTTGCGGTCATGGCATTCTTCTGAACCAATTTCAACGGTTCAAAAGAGTTAGCGAACTTCACAGCCGATTCGACTGTTGTTGCGAGGTAACCCTATTCTTGGAACCTCATGAAGTTCAGCATAGCAAGAGCCCTATCCCTTTTGTTGGTTCTGTATCTGAGCCTTTTCTGTCTTAGCTTCTCGATTTTGAGGGTTTTGCGGGCATCCGTTATCCAGAAAGCCATTGTGAGTCGATTAACGGGGAGTTTAGAGAAGATACCCGATAGAGCAATTGTCAGGGGCACCGCTGGAGCTTGCCCGAGGCACGTTATTGCTTTGTTGGTATCGATGGCCTTGCCTCCAGCTGGAGAAACGAAGAGTTGTTCGGAGATAGATTTATGCTTGGGCTGAGGTGCCTTCGAGATCACCACATTTGGCCTCCAGCCTTTCAAAGCCTGTTTGTTTGTTACTGGAGCTTCAGGAGCTAGGATGGCGTTAGCTGGCATGAACAGAATAAAGCCAAATGGTAGCAGCGGCTCCTCCCACTGTCGCCCGAGACTGGCCGGAAGGACCGTCCTGAAGTCCATCTTCATCGTGTAGGAGATGGGAGCTGTGTTAAGAGCTGAGCTTGACCTTAAAGAAATTTTTAAATCCCATGCCCCACATTATTTTTATAATTATTTTGTTTTAAATTTTTGGAAAGTCAACAGTCAAACCGCAATAACTCATAAAACTTGAACTGAAGGCAAAAAGTTAGATGCACCAAAATTCCCCCCATGAGTTTCCCCACCCAACGGTACCCCGACTCGGCCCGACTCGGCCAAGTCCGCCGGACGGCCGAGTCGTCAACACGGAATTTCTCCGTGTTGACCTGGTCTTTCCCCCTGCATACTTTATTTGGTCGGATCGGTTACAGAGAGCCCCATAAAACCCTTTTACTTCAAAATTTAATGATTTTTTAATGTTTTTTATATAATTTTTATATTTTTTTAATTAAAACCCTAACCCTAGCCTAACCCTATATAAACACCCCTACCCTCTACCCTTTCACCCTACATTCCTAAGTCCACTCTCTAAAAATTTCAAGAGAACTCGGTACAATAGAAAACGAGCGAAAGGCGAAGCGCTGCCGAAATCAACGGCGAATCCCGGCGATCGTACTAGGACTCTTCACGACATTTCGACACACCGACCAACCCACTACATTCCTAGCACTCTTTAGCATTGTCCAAACCCGTAAGTCCCCTTTTCAACCTTTCTTTTCCTTCATAATAATACGACTTTTTAAAACCCGACGGAAATCGGAACAAACCGATTTCCGATTCGGTTTTCTATCAAAACTTACTTATCACTAATTTCATAATGCTTAAACATCACATAAAAACTAATTTGGATAAAGTTTCACACATGAAATGATAGCTTTTGCAATATACCGTATTTTTGCACTTAAATACCTCCATGTTTAGTTTATCTCATTTAACCCTTTAACATTGCTATACCTTAAAATAGATCACGAGGTAATGACCTACCTCCACACACACGCAAATACAACCCTAATTGATATCATCAAAACTTAGAATACGATAATAAAAGATTTTACATTAAAATACCATTTTCTTTATAAACTTTTTCTGAAAGTTCTAAGTTGTATACAATTTTAAAACAAAATCTTTTAATAGGAAAATACGATATGTCATGGACATCGATCGTTTATCTAAACCTGACTTTGTGGTGTCTAGGCTAGGCAAGTGAGCTTAGGTAACTTTAAAAGGCCCGTCTCACGATTCGTGAGCGGATCCCTTCTTCCTCACTTGTACTTACCTGGCCACAATTGGCGGTGAAGAGGCGATTTGAGGCTTCTAATGACGTGTCGTTTAGA
This sequence comes from Agapanthus africanus, assembly GCA_030015575.1. Classification (NCBI taxonomy): domain Eukaryota; kingdom Viridiplantae; phylum Streptophyta; class Magnoliopsida; order Asparagales; family Amaryllidaceae; genus Agapanthus; species Agapanthus africanus. The sequence goes on along the minus strand of CM057340.1, from coordinate 127,679,058 downwards.
CCATTTAGAAATAGGCTAGTTGGCTTAGGAAACCCTAGAATCTAAAATACGGAAATTTACACCCTTTTACAAATAAATAGCTTATCTTTATAAAACCGTTTTCTAAATGACTAGTATTTATTAAATCTTTGCAAAGCGCCACTACAACCCACTTTTGGGGAACTCGTTAGGGATAGTACGGTTTATCGTGCACCCTCGGATTTAGTAGTGCGAGATGCAGACCTCCGCAAGGAGCATTCGGTCTCGAAAGGTTTAAAATACGACATTTAAGAAAAATGAGATTTTTGGAAAACAAAATATTTAAAAATTATTCTTGTATAAACATATATATATTTATCATTTAAACACCTATTTTATTATAAGATAAAGTTTCCACCTTTTCCTAAAAAATTACAAGATTAAAAGTTACATTAAAATACCATGAATTTCAAATAAATCAATATTATAAATTAATACCTTTATTAAGATATATTCACTAGAAATAACACAAATAAAATTCACACTCATTATAACTATAAAGACGAATAATAAATACTTGAGGTGTATCTTGAAAACTATACAAAAGTATTTTTTACATAAAACCCCCTCAAGTTTTATAAATTACAATAAAGACCCTAACAAATATAGAACTTAGACTTACATTTCTTTTAGTCTGACTCGGCTTTGAGTCTTATTATTTCTGACTTGAATATGATTCAAGTCAATCTATATTCTTTAATATTCCAACTCAATATGAACACATGAATCCCAGAATCCAGTTAACAATCTATATGACTTGACTGAATCAAACCATGGATATTCATCCATTATTCCGTTATTCCATTTACCTGATTATCCAGTTATAATATGTTTACTGATATTATGGTTTTGGTCAGTCATCCAACTTATACAATACAATACAACAATACTATTAAAACACTACGGGGTTTAAGGGGTAGATTGGTACGGAAGCTGTTAAAAGTGGCACGAGGCGGTAAGATTAAGACATCTAACATGAATCCAATTGCCGTTGTTCCGGGTTGTATAACGGAGCCTTGTACTTCCATTTACCCTGGTCTCTAGCATACTGAGACCCCTCTCGTATACACTGGCAACCTTCCGTAACAAGCTACAAACAATAGCGTGAACACAATACTCTACAATATTATTCTTTAGAAAACACCTCTTATTCTGTCTTTTCTAATTCCTCTTTATCTTTGGGACTTACCGAGCGACCTATTCGCTGACGACATTCTATTTCTTTCTTCTTTAAATGTCGTCAGGTGCTTTAGACCCAGCAAAGATCGAGCCCACCGGAGAAGACTTGGAGCAGTTTCACGAAGACCCTGAGCTCTAGACATTGTACATTGTTCTATTCAGTATTTTCATTTCCTGCTATGCCATTGTTTAGGCATCGCTTTTCATTCCAGTTGTATTTACTTTTCATGCATTGTACAAAAGAATGTTATTAATAAAGTTGTTGTTATTTCTATATCTCTTGTCTCTTGTGATTTACTTTTATATTACTTAGATACACTTAGCATATGTACTTCTGAGTACATACGTAGCGGACCTCGTCGCGTCTCTTTCGCCGTACACCGGGAAGCGGGGCGTGACAGGTTTTATTGGTGGCCTATGCAGGTCAGAGCTGTATGAATTCCTATCATGCAGTTCTGGTCTGCGTGAACAACCTAAGCAATATAACACAAGAACCAGCAACTAAAATATTCTTTACAATTCATGTTTCTTGAATCTTACAAATTTCTATTCCTTGAATCTTATCATTTCATGTACTTGAATCTGTCCTAACCCAAATTCCTCTTCAAGGTTATGGATTCCCCGAACAACACGAGCACCAATGTCAACAACACACCTCCAGCACTAACTCTCGCACCAGCTGTTCCTACACCACCCACTGAGCAAACAGTGCTACTTGAGGCGATTCGCAGCCTTCTCGAGGGACAACAACAACTCCTGAACCGTCCTGAGACAGATGCACCAGGGGTAAAGCAATTCAGGGCTTTACACCCCAAGCAGTTCTCTGGTAAAGGAAGCCCTCTTGAAGCTGAAGAATGGGTACAAGGCATACAAGACGATCTGGCAGCAGCTCAAGTGCCAGACATCACTTGGGTCCGTGTGGCGAAACTACAGCTCACGGATAATGCTCGCAACTGGTGGAAGGCGGAAGAAAGCCGTCTTGTACAAACTATTGAATGGAAGACTTTTCGCGAGAAGTTCGACGCGAAATACTTCCCTGTGACTGCCAAGTTTGCCATGGAGCAGCAGTTCATTCATCTACAACAGGGTTCGATGTGGGACAAATCAGTAGATGAGTATGACGCTGAATTCACCATGTTAAGCCGGTAAGATATGTCACAATAGTTCAATATCACATACTACACAGCTAACATAATCTTTAAACAGATTCGCGGCACACTTGATACCGACGGACGAGATCAGAGCCCGTCGCTTTCAACAAGGACTGGACACGGAGATTCATGCTGCTCTAGCCACGGGAAAATTTTTGACTCATGAGGATGCTCTGGAAGCTGCCCGCAGTTATGAGGCAGTGATAAAAGCAAGGGGCAGACCTCAGTCTGCAGGAGTTAAGCGCCCTGCCAACCAGATGGCAGGTGGAGCCTCTTCCAGGCCATCGTTTGAACCCAGGAGAACTGAAGAAATTTGCCATTACTGCCATAGAAAGGGACATTTGTGGAAGGACTGTACGCGCGCAAAAGGTCTGTGTCTAATTTGTGGCGCATCCAACCACGGAATTGGGAACTGTCCTTACAATAGTAACTCAACTCACACACCCACCAACTACCCGCAGTAGCCAACCATCCAGGCTCCTGCAACCCGTCCTGCACTACCTGCTCCACCACCTGCACAGCCTACTCGCCAATTCCAACAAGCAATGAGGGACATGCCTAGAGGGCAGAGAAACAGGCCCCAAAGGCAGAATGTGCCGCCAGCTAGAAGAAATATACCACGGCGACAGACCTTCACATTAGAAGCCGTAGTAGCCGAGACTGTAGGTCAAGGTAACACCGGTAAGCCTTTTTCACCATCGTATCACTTTTTATACACTACATTCACCAAACTTCCTAGCACTGTTACACTTTCCTTTTACAAATTTCGAGGACGAAATTTTTATAAGGAGGGTAGAATGTAACAACCCTAATTTTCTTATACACTTTTTCTATACAAAATTCTTTTAAATTTTTTTCAAAATCCATAAAGGGGTATTTTAGCCTGAGCACAAGATATAGGTAATTATTTTGTTTTTAATTACAAGCTACAAGAATGTAATAACTCCATTTTTAGTGTACAAGAAATTACTTTAAATTTAATGTATATTTGGAGTATTTACTCTTGCTGATATCATTTTAAGTAATTAAATAACACCATAATTACAAGAAGGAGCTTGTAGCTTATTGGTAATACTTTGCACTGCTGAACCAAGCCACCAGAGTTCAAATCCCATACCCCACATTATTTTTATAATTATTTTGTTTTAAATTTTTGGAAAGTCAACAGTCAAACCGCAATAACTCACAAAACTTGAACTGAAGGCAAAAAGTTAGATGCACCAAAATTCCCCCCATGAGATTCCCCACCCGACGGTACCCCGACTCGGCCCGACTCGGCCGAGTCGGCCGGCGGACCGGCCGGCGCCTGCATACTTTATTTGGTCGGATCGGTTACAGAGAGCCCCATAAAACCCTTTTACTTCAAAATTTAATGATTTTTTAATGTTTTTTATATAATTTTTATATTTTTTTAATTAAAACCCTAATCCTAGCCTAACCCTATATAAACACCCCTACCCTCTACCCTTTCACTCTACATTCCTAAGTCCGCTCTCTAAAAATTTCAAGAGAACTCGGTACATTAGAAAACGAGCGAAAGGCGAAGCGCTGCCGAAATCGACGGTGAATCCCGGCGATCGTACTAGGACTCTTCACGACATTTCGACACACCGACCAACCCACTACATTCCTAGCACTCTCTAGCATTGTCCAAACCCGTAAGTCCCCTTTTCTACCTTTCTTTTCCTTCATAATAATACGACTTTTTAAAACCCGACGGAAATCGGAACAAACCGATTTCCGATTCGGTTTTCTATCAAACTCACTTATCACTAATTTCATAATGCTTAAACATATTCATGTTGACTACTAATCACATAAAAACTAATTTGGATAAAGTTTCACACATGAAATGATAGCTTTTGCAATATACCGTATTTTTGCACTTAAATACCTCCATGTTTAGTTTATCTCATTTAACCCTTTAACATTGCTATACCTTAAAATAGATCACGAGGTAATGACCTACCTCCACACACACGTAAATACAACCCTAATTGATATTATCAAAACTTAGAATACGATAATAAAAGATTTTACATTAAAATACCATTTTCTTTATAAACTTTTTCTGAAAGTTCTAAGTTGTATACAATTTTAAAACAAAATATTTTAATAGGAAAATACGATATGTCATGGATATCGATCGTTTATCTAAACCTGACTTTGTGGTGTCTAGGCTAGGCAAGTGAGCTTAGGTAACTTTAAAAGGCCCGTCTCACGATTCGTGAGCGGATCCCTCCTTCCTCACTTGTACTTATCTGGCCACAATTGGCGGTGAAGAGGAGATTTGAGGCTTCTAATGACGTATCGTTTAGACCATTTAGAAATAGGCTAGTTGGCTTAGGAAACCCTAGAATCTAAAATACGGAAATTTACACCCTTTTACAAATAAATAGCTTATCTTTATAAAACCGTTTTCTAAATGACTAGTATTTATTAAATCTTTGCAAAGAGTCACTACAACCCACTTTTGGGGAACTCGTTAGGGATAGTACGGTTTATCGTGCACCCTCGAGTTTAGTAGTGCGAGATGCAGACCTCCGCAAGGAGCATTCGGTCTCGAAAGGTTTAAAATACGACATTTAAGAAAAATGAGATTTTTGGAAAACAAAATATTTATTAAAAATTATTCTTGTATAAACATATATATATTTATCATTCAAACACCTATTTTATTATAAAATAAAGTTTCCACCTTTTCCTAAAAAATTACAAGATTAAAAGTTACATTAAATTACCATGAATTTCAAATAAATCAATATTACAAATTAATACCTTTATTAGGATATATTCACTAGAAATAACACAAATAAAATTCACACTCATTATAACTATAAAGACGAATAATAAATACTTAAGGTGTATCTTGAAAACTATACAAAAGTATTTTTACATAAAACCTCCTCAAGTTTTATAAATTACAATAAAGACCCTAACAAATATAGAACTTAGACTTACATTTCTTTTAGTCTGACTCGGGTTTGAGTCTGATTATTTCTGACTTGGATATGATTCAAGTCAATCTATATTCTTTAATATTCCAACTCAATATGAACACATGAATCCCAGAATCCAGTTAACAATCTATATGACTTGACTGAATCAAACCATGGATATTCATCCATTATTCCGTTATTCCATTTACCTGATTATCCAGTTACAATCTGTTTACTGATATCATGGTTTTGGTCGGTCATCCAACTTATACAATACAATACAACAATACTATTAGAACACTACGGGGTTTAAGGGGTAGATTGGTACGGAAGGTGTTAAAGGTGGCACGAGGCGGTAAGATTAAGACATCTAATATGAATCCAATTGCCGTTGTTCCGGGTTGTATAACGGAGCCTTGTACTTCCATTTTCCCTGGTCTCTAGCTTACTGAGACCCCTCTCGTATACACTGGCATCCTTCCGTAACAAGCTACAAACAACAGCGTGAATACAATATTCTACAATATTATTCTTTAGAAAACACCTCTTATTCTGTCTTTTCTAATTCCTCTTTATCTTTGAGACTTACCGAGCGACCTGTTCGCTGACGACATTCTATTTCTTTCTTCTTTGAATGTCGTCAGGTGCTTTGGACCCAGCAAAGATCGAGCCCACCGGAGAAGACTTGGAGCAGTTTCACGAAGACCCCGAGCTCTAGACATTGTACATTGTTCTATTCAGTATTTTCATTTCCTGCTATGCCATTGTTTAGACATCGCTTTTCATTCCATTTGTATTTACTTTTCATGCATTGTACAAAAGAATGTTATTAATAAAGTTGCTGAACTGTTGACTTTTTGCCTTCAGTTCAAGTTTGGTGCATCTAACTTTTTGCCTTCAGTTCAATTAAGGCAACTTTATTAATAACATTCTTTTGTACAATGCATGAAAAGTAAATACAAATGGAATGAAAAGCGATGCCTAAACAATGGCATAACAGGAAATGAAAATACTGAATAGAACAATGTACAATGTCTAGAGCTCGGGGTCTTCGTGAAACTGCTCCAAGTCTTCTCCGCTGGGCTCGATCTTTGCTGGGTCCAAAGCACCTGACGATATTCAAAGAAGAAAGAAATAGAATGTCGTCAGCGAACAGGTCGCTCGGTAAGTCCCAAAGATAAAGAGGAATTAGAAAAGACAGAATAAGAGGTGTTTTCTAAAGAATAATATTGTAGAGTATTGTGTTCACGCTGTTGTTTGTAGCTTGTTACGGAAGGTTGCCAGTGTATACGAGAGGGGTCTCAGTATGCTAGAGACCAGGGCAAATGGAAGTACAAGGCTCCATTATACAACCCGGAACAACGGCAAATGGATTCATGTTAGATGTCTTAATCTTACCGCCTCGTGCCACCTTTAACACCTTCCGTACCAATCTACCCATTAAACCCCATAGTGTTTTAATAGTATTGTTATATTGTATTGTATAAGTTGGATGACTGACCAAAACCATGATATCAGTAAACATATTGTAACTGGATAATCAGGTAAATGGAATAACGGAATAATTGATGAATATCCATGGTTTGATTCAGTCAAGTCATATAGATTGTTAACTGGATTCTGGGATTCATGTGTTCATATTGAGTTGGAATATTAAAGAATATAGATTGACTTGAATCATATTCAAGTCAGAAATAATAAGACTCAAACCCGAGTCAGACTAAAAGAAATGTAAGTCTAAGTTCTATATTTGTTAGGGTCTTTATTGTAATTTATAAAACTTGAGGGGGTTTTATGTAAAAAATACTTTTGTATAGTTTTCAAGATACACCTCAAGTATTTATTATTCGTCTTTATAGTTATAATGAGTGTGAATTTTATTTGTGTTATTTCTACTGAATATATCCTAATAAAGGTATTAATTTGTAATATTGATTTATTTGAAATTCATGGTATTTTAATGTAACTTTTAATCTTGTAATTTTTTAGGAAAAGGTGGAAACTTTATCTTATAATAAAATAGGTGTTTAAATGATAAATATATATATGTTTATACAAGAATAATTTTTAAATATTTTGTTTTTCAAAAATCTCATTTTTCTTAAATGTCGTATTTTAAACCTTTCGAGACCGAATGCTCCTTGCGGAGGTCTGCATCTCGCACTACTAAATCCGAGGGTGCACGATAAACCGTACTATCCCTATTGAGTTCCCCAAAAGTGGGTTGTAGTGGCGCTTTGCAAAGATTTAATAAATACTAGTCATTTAGAAAACGGTTTTATAAAGATAAGGTATTTATTTGTAAAAGGGTGTAAATTTCCGTATTTTAGATTCTAGGGTTTCCTAAGCCAACTAGCCTATTTCTAAATGGTCTAAATGACACGTCATTAGAAGCCTCAAATCGCCTCTTCACCGCCAATTGTGGCCAGGTAAGTACAAGTGAGGAAGGAGGGATCCGCTCACGAATCGTGAGACGGGCCTTTTAAAGTTACCTAAGCTCACTTGCCTAGCCTAGACACCACAAAGTCAGGTTTAGATAAACGATCGATGTCCATGACATATCATGTTTTCCTATTAAAAGATTTTGTTTTAAAATTGTATACAACTTAGAACTTTCAGAAAAAGTTTATAAAGAAAATGGTATTTTAATGTAAAATCTTTTATTATCGTATTCTAAGTTTTGATGATATCAATTAGGGTTGTATTTGCGTGTGTGTGGAGGTAGGTCATTACCTCGTGATCTATTTTAAGGTATAGCAATGTTAAAGGGTTAAATGAGATAAACTAAACATGGAGGTATTTAAGTGCAAAAATACGGTATATTGCAAAAGCTATCATTTCATGTGTGAAACTTTATCCAAATTAGTTTTTATGTGATGTTTAAGCATTATGAAATTAGTGATAAGTAAGTTTTGATAGAAAACTGAATCGGAAATCGGTTTGTTCCGATTTCCGTCGGGTTTTAAAAAGTCGTATTATTATGAAGGAAAAGAAAGGTAGAAAAAGGGACTTACGGGTTTGGACAATGCTAGAGAGTGCTAGGAATATAGTGGGTTGGTCGGTGTGTCGAAATGTCGTGAAGAGTCCTAGTACGATCGCCGGGATTCACCGTCGATTTCGGCAGCGTTTCGCCTTTCGCTCGTTTTCTATTGTACCGAGTTCTCTTGAAATTGTTAGAGAGTGGACTTAGGAATGTAGGGTGAAAGGGTAGAGGGTAGGGGTGTTTATATAGGGTTAGGCTAGGGTTAGGGTTTTAATTAAAAAAATATAAAAATTATATAAAAAACATTAAAAAATCATTAAATTTTGAAGTAAAAGGGTTTTATAGGGCTCTCTGTAACCGATCCGACCAAATAAAGTATGCAGAGGGAAAGACCGGGTCAACACGGAGAAATTCCGTGTTGACGACTCGGCCGTCCGGCCGACTTGGCCGAGTCGGGCCGAGTCGGGATACCGTTGGGTGGGGAAACTCATGGGGGGAATCTTGGTGCATCTAACTTTTTGCCTTCAGTTCAAGTTTTATGAGTTATTGCGGTTTGACTGTTGACTTTCCAAAAATTTAAAACAAAATAATTATAAAAATAATGTGGGGCATGGGATTTGAACTCTGGTGGCTTGGTTCAGCAGTGCAAAGTATTACCAATAAGCAACTTAGGCCATGAGCTGTAAGATAACATTTGTCAAGTCGTCAATCTTCGAGTAGAGCTTGGCTATCTCCTTGTCTTTGTTTTTGAGCTGCTTCTGGAGCTCTTGGAGAAGTTGCTGCTCTGCGGTCTTGGGACGAATGATTGGCTCATCTTCGCTTTCCGAGCCCGACTCCTCATGAACTGAGAGATCTCTCTGCTTATCAGCCTCACTGGAAGGGTTTTCATTACCTTCCAGAGGAGGCTGGTCTTGAGAAGTGGCAGCCACATTCACACCATATTAGATTTGAAATGCGGTGGCCCCGTCCTTCCTCCTGCTGCGCGTGCCCACCATGTAGATAGTGTGGACTACATATCCATCCATCTCTTTATTTTTTACGGCTGATTTTCGGACCATCGTCATGGCCCTTCCTTTTCTGGAAAGGACAGGCAACTGAAGACGGTTGGTCTAACTGGGTCCTTGGGTGGCGCTGTCCGGATCGCAGCTTTCTTGACTCTCGCGGTCATAGAATTCTTCTGAACCAATTTCAACGGTTCAAAAGAGTTGGCGAGCTTCACAGCCGATTCGACTGTTGTTGCGAGGTAACCCTGTTCTTGGAACCTCATGAAGTTCAGCCTAGCAGGAGCCCTAGCCCTTTTGTTGGCTCTATATCTGAGCCTTTTTTGCCTTAGCTTCTAGATTTTGAGGGCTTGGTGGCATCTGTTTTCCGGGAAGCCGCCGTGAGTCAGTTGACGGGGAGCTTAGAGAAGATACCCGATCAAGCAGTTGTCAGAGGCACCTTTAGAGCTTGCCTGAGACGCCTTATTGCTTTGTTGGTGTTGATGGCTTTGCCCATAGCTGGAGCAACGGAGAGTCGCTCAGAAATGGATTTGTGATTGGGCTGAGGTGCCTTTGCGACCATGACATTTGGCCTCCTGCCTTTCGAGGCCGGTCTTTCTGTTACCGGAGCTTGAGGATCTGGGATGGCATTAGCTGACATGAACAGAATAGAGCCAAATGGTAGCAGCGGCTCCTCCCACTGTCTCCCGAGACTGGCCGGGAGGACCGTCCTGGCGTCCATCTTCATTGTGTAAGAGATGAAAGCTGTGTTGAGAGCTAAGCTTGTCCTTGAAAACATTTTATTGCGTCCGAAGATTGCAATTGGAAAATGTTAACCTTCACAAAGAAGCGTGATTTCGGTACAAGAAATTGATATATATGTTGATTGAGTTCGCATGAACGTTTAACCCAAAATTGTTAGTGATATGTATGCCCTAGAGGCCATTATTGTATGATATAGTAGATGCTTGGACATATATATGGAAGAATTTCTTGCTCGACATGATAGTATACTATCTGGTTGCCTTTATCTTAACATGTTCACTAGTATTATTATACCGTCTCTCATATACATATTGATAAAGCCCTTAGGATGTTGGCTTGACTACCAGGATTATGATGCAAATCATACTACTGGGACCTAGGTAGTCCATAAACACATCCTTCAATTGTTCCTAGTCGAGAGAGTATCGAGATAGGACATCGATATTCCAGAGTAGACTAATGTGTATGTTTCTTGACCCTGCATGGGGCGATGGTTGATCCCATATCTATTGGTGTTTGACATCAAAGATTGTACATAGGTGCTCATTAGAGAATGGGTACATCGAACAGGACTCGCCGAGAACTCCTAGATGGTAATATACCTATCGTCAGATAGCGGTTCTCTGGTGACACTGGTACAGATTAGTCTGTAGACCCGAGATCGTCATAGAGTCTTGTGTGGTTCCCACTGTGCTTTGATTTCCTTCCTACCACAGCTCAAAAGAGTCGTGCAAACAGGTGAATTTTAGGTACAGTCCCGAGTTACATGGAGGCAATGAGCGATAGGAGGGGTTTCGTCTCTCCGGGTATAGGGAGTTGATGTTGCGCTATACTCGATTGTCTATAACAGAAAGTCCCTAGCCAGGGATGTTAATGAAATTTACTGGTAAATGTTATCAGTAGTTTCTCATACCGTTATAGGCCTTACATCGGCATGACTTATCAAGTTATTGGGGTCTGACGATACCACCACCAGACTCGATATGCGACATATCAGACGAAGAGACCGAACTGTACGGTAAGTGTTACCATAGGCTTCATGGGAGTTTGGACAAGCTTGCTTGTTGATCTTCTATTCACTCAATACCTGGGTAGCCGTTATGTCCAACTAGTACCGCTGACGGCTTGTGGGTGACTGATATGATCATTACCTACTGCTGGCGTATTAACGGGTCTTTAGAGTCCGACATAGAAGTTTCCTAGTTTGAGCGAAATGAAGTAGGGCACATATGTTGATATGTGCGGGGGCCTGATTAAATACGAGTATAAGATACCGTATTATAATCTGGCGGCTATTTGTTATCAGTTAGGTTATATGTGTATAACCGGATTATTGAATCAAGTGTTGATTTGATAATGTGATATACAGATAAATGATATTAGTCGGTTCTATGTGATATGACCGGATTATTAAATCAAGTGTTGATTTAATAATATGATATATATTTATATTTGATATAATTGTATATTGACTAATATTATTGCTCACTAATTATATGCTTATCTTTATATATGTGTGTGTGTGTGTGTGTGTGTGTGTGTGATATTTTAATATATGTATGATATATATATATATTAATATATGTGTGATATATATATATATATATATTAAAGCATGGCATGATTTTTCTATTTTTAGAAAATAGAAATTAAGGTGGAAAATGGGGAGACTTTTGTGGTATGGAACATAGCATGGCTTATTCTATATTATATTCATTTGCTTGCACTATTGAAGCATGGCTACAATTTTTAATTGTTGAAAATTGTATGCTTCAATAATGTGTAAGTTTAGATGAGGCATTCTACACTTCATTCTTCACTTGAGTTATTTTTCTTCACTTGAGAGCTTATGTGATGAGTTGCTCTCTAGCTCTCTCCATCTTCTTCACCTCCACCTCCAAGCTCAATCCCTCACATGAGTTGTGAACCCTTGAGCTTGTGAGAACCCTAGTGAGCAAACAACACCCCTATTTTACCATCCTACACTAGATTAGCGCTTTGGTGTAGTGTGTTTACTTTACTAAAGAGTTTAGTGAAGAGGTACCTTGGATTAGCGGACTTCGGGTGGATCATCATCGGCATGAAGGTCATCGAAGGAAGTTCGTTCAACCTTCAAGTGGAGTCGTGTGGACTACAAGCCGGAGCTTTAGAAGAGAAGGACACGGTATACAAAGGTTGTATCCATCCATCTCTTAGTACAGTTTCTTGATATCATAGTTAAACCCTAATCAGCTAGTTTAAGATCTTAGTTAGTGTAGATTAGCACCCCGAAAGTTTTGAAAATGGCATGCTTGATTCTATTAAAACCCAGTGGTGGTGCTAACATACACTTTCATGGTATCAGAGATAAAGTTAGAAGATTAGACGACGTTTGTAAAACCACGAAACCGAAACAACTCCGAAACAGTCGCATCGAAACCCTAGTTTTTGTCGAATTTTCCAGAGCCTCAAATTTTTTTTAAATAGTTGCAGAGTGCTCTTATTCATGTATATTGAACACCAGAGAAATTTGAAACCCAAACACCAAAACTTGGCCGGCCAAAAGGCATAAAAAATCGGCTTGGCCGGTTTTGTGAAGAAATTTGGGCTTCGTTTTTCTTTTGTGTTCTGGTCTCATGGTTCTAAGGTTTCAGGTTATGTTTGATTAGCCCAGTTTGCATGTGATGTTAACTTTCATATTGGGGCTATTTGGAGTGTTTCGTAGTCGTGTTTTAACGTCATTTCGGGTTTAAGTTTGATATGTGATACAATATTTGGAATCCACATTAAATTAGTTTTGTGAAACTAGTTTGTTTGTAAATCTAGCATCTTAGTCTTTGATCGATTGCCATGAAGTTTCGATTCAGATCGAAACTCCGTCGCAATCGCATATCGTACGCGAATACTCGCCAGATAAATTTACTAGGTAGCCACGCCTCATAGCCCTGACCAAGTGACTTTAGGAGAACCCCGTTACCAAAAGTATCTACTCAGGTGCTCGCGGCCACGGTGTTCCGCCTAAGTGTACTTGGTCGACGGCATCGGGGGTGCGGCCATCTACTAAAGTTCCCGACGAGTATTCGATCGGTTTGTCGCGAATCTTGTTGAATTACCCGACTGAGTTATTAAAAAGTGTTTTCGATATGAGACTAAAATGCAAGGTTTATAGGTTAGGCATGAAATTCGACATATGAGATATTCCGGGTTTATGATGTCTAAGAAAATGCGGATTCTAATTATTGTAGTTTTTCATTTCTTTTCTGCGACCGTAAGTGTAATATATGGGGTATCCCAAATCTCATTGCTATATGTCAACGGAATTTGGGATACGCGTATTTACTTACATTGATGACATATGATGTTATGTGTTGCTGTGATATATTATATTGGATCGTCGTGAATGAATAGCCGGGGGTTTTATGTGAGATGAGAGTTTTTCAATTTTCATTCATGTAAAAATTTGTATGTAATATTCTTTTATTGGGACACTTCCGGGTTGAGGATGATGTCATCATTGATGTATATTCTTTACTTTTCCGCATTAGGATGACCCAAGGCGGGAAGCACAAGTAACCGGATTCTAGAGTCCAGTGGGAGACCATCTCGAGGAGTCGAGACCGGGTCTTCTAACTCTAGAATTGGCAGGGTTGCTTGTCGCTCTCGTCGGGGTCTATAGGATGTGGGTTTGGCTATTCATCACGACTGTGGAATTCGTATTTTTCATTATTGGTTTAATTTAAAACACGCACCTCCTAGTATATCCAATATTTCATATGTTGACTTCTACTGCTTGGTTCTGTGATGTGATCATATAACCGCATGAGACGGATGCTATATATATATATATATATATATATATATATATATATAATAATAATAAACGTTGTTTATATTTTGCACCCGCGCTAGTCCAGTCCCCGCTCTGCCGTTAGTTAAATAACCTAACGGTACATGACGGGGCCCCGTGGAGAATACGGATGGCATAAGCGTACGTTCTATTTTTATTTCATTTTCTGTGATGTTTAGGAAACATTAAATGATGTGACTTCATTAATGAGATTAATGAAAAGAAAAGAAACCTAAAGATGTTGTAGAATCAAAAGTTTTTAAAAAGGCAGCTCTAGTTTTTGCTTTGCATAGTGGTATTCCTTGATGAATATCCAGCACCTCATTCGATGAGGAAAGAGCCGAGATCGCTTCACCGGGAGTGACCTCTTTAGCAAAACTAGCAAATGCTACAACCTACTCAGTTTATCATCATAGGTTCTGTAGTTCTTGCTTTGCATGGTGATATTCCTTGATGGATATACATCACCTCATTCGATGAGGATAGAGCTGAGATCCCTTCACCAGGAGTGACCTCTTTAGCAAAAGCTAGTAAAAGCTATTCGGTTTATTTTTGAAAACTACTCGATTTTAAAAGCGGAGCTTAAACCACTCTTTTTCAAAATCACTAGATTCTACAACGATATCAAGTTCATTGCATTAAAGGTTTTCTTAAAAACCAGCCGTAGCACTCCGTCATTTCAGATAAGTATTATTTAATATTCGTGCTGCGTTTGTTAACCTTGTCAAGACGTAGTGTGCGGTAGCTGATTAGTGCTTATCTGCCGCATGTGATGCGATTGGATTAGGGTAGTCGTACGGCTTTGTTGACCTTGTTAAGGGTCGTACGGGTGGGTATAATTCGATCAAGAAATGACGGGTTGAACTTGGCTAGCGCTTATGATTTGTTCACTTTGTTAAGGTCATAAGTGGCTAGTGGTAAAAACAGATATTGGGAATTTCAAGTGTTGGAATTTGCAATGAGATTGCATACCTTCTATATGATAGTTAGATCCCGATACCTACTGCGAGTAAGAGTTACTTCTGGGAGAGTTTTGCACTTTACAATTAGCCGTCAGGTGTCTAAGAAAAGTATTAACAGGGTGATGCCCCTGTAGAAACGATGTTATTTAATTAGTTCCATGGAAAAGCATGGAGAGACTCTCTCGGACCAATACCTGACAGGCCGAACGATTGGCGAACTTGTAGGGTGTAATTAATCCCGGCTAATCTTACCTTTTAGGGTTTGAAAGAAAATTTGATAAAAACAGTGGGAGCCATCCTAATTAGATAGAATAATAACCAATCCAATCTTGCAAAGAGCGAACGCAAAGTGATTATCCTTCTCTCTCTCTCCTGGTAGCGACCAATGACACGTCTTAATCAAGATAATTATATGGATATATTGACCGAACCTACTTATTATACTGGGCTAGGTTCCGCTCTATCTTATGACTATCATAAGTCTGAGCAAAGGAATAGTAGAATATTCGGATTCCCGTGCCATCCAAACGAAGAATAAGCATGTTGATGCATTGTTTTTGGGTGTGTTCATAACCAAGAACCGTTTCTCAGTTTGCTCTACGTCCGGGGTATTGGATACCGGATCAGGATCCCACATATGTAATTTGTTACATGGGCTAAAGAAAGGTAGAGAACTGGGAAATGGTCATATGTCCCTCAGAGAAGGGAATGGTGCAATTGTTGCAGCCAAAGCAGTTAGCAAATATCATCCTGTATTACCATGTGGTAACACAATGATTCTGAGCGACTGTTATTTCGTACCAAAAATATTGTGAATGTTTTCCTAAATCAAGTGTTGATTGGGTATGGTACGTTGTATAACGGTATATACGTTCTAAATCACAAAACAGTTCTAAATATACAAAACACACAAAAGAGGAACAGTTCAGAAATGAACGAAGACTTCTTGTGGCATTGTAGACTAGGTCATATCAATGCCACAAAACTGGCTAAGGATGGATATTTGAATCCATTCGAATTTACATCTTATGAAACTTGTCAGTCATGTCTCAAAGGCAAGATGACCACATCTTCGTTTACTGCACACAGAGCTACTGAACTCTTAGGACAGATACATAATGATGTATGTGGTCCTATGTCTACACATGCCAGGAATGGTTCCTCATACTTTATTACATTCACCGATGATCTCTCAAGATACGAATATGTGTTCCTATTGAAACACAAATCTGAATCTTTTGAGAAATTCAAAGAATATAAGTACGAAGTTGAGAACCAGAGGGGTAAGAGTATTAAAATCCTTCGATCTGATCAATGAGGTAAATACTTGAGCACGGAATTCAGTGACTAGTTAAAAGAGAATGGGATTCTCTCTCAACTTACTCCTCCGCATACACCATAGCACAATGGAGTTTCGGAGTGGAGGAATCGCACCCTATTTGATATGGTGTGCTCTATGATGAGTAATGCTGAGTTGCCTATTTTTTTTTTTGGGGTTATGCACTTGAGATAGCTGTATACCTATTGAATAGAGTTCCGACCAAATCTGTTTCCTACCACTCCATATGAGATATGGAATGGGAAGAGACCATCTCTTAAACGAATTACGATATGGGGTTGTCCGGACTATGTTAAAAAGAAAAATCCGGATAAGCTCAAGGCAAGGTAAGTTCTGTGCAAGTTTGTAGGATATCCCAAACAATCGCGAGGGTATATCTTCTACCACATCGAGGAATAAAAGGTGTTTGTTTCTCGACATGCCACTGATTAGTCCAAAAATACTTGTGTTTACCGCAATCAGAAACGACGTCGCTTTGCAGCTAGCCGGTGAGTACGGGTCGATCCACAGAGATGGGTAATTTTCTTATTTGTGTCTTTACGAGTTGATTCCAACTGTTGTTTGGATTGATTTAATCTAAAATACTAGATCTGTCACTAAACTAAATTATTCTAAATTAAAGTCTTGCTAGGGTTAGGTTTAGGGGAAGTTTGGAGATTAAAGGTTTCCTCACCGCTTTCATTGCCCTATTTTAGATCTATTAGATGTTACGATAATTATCAATAAAGTGGATCCGAATCTTTTGGGAAGATTTTTCTTCCTCTGGATTCGTATCCTTCCTTTATCGATAATTACCCTAACCCCCATGGAAAACACGCGCAACCGGCCCTTTATACTACGGTTCATCGTTACCTCGTAGGGTAGGATGCCGTAGGGAGCGGTTGTGCGTGCATGCATGGAGTTCTAACTCTTAGGTGTGGATGGCATGAAAGGGGTGAGAGATCTCATCTCTCAAACCTTTCCCTAAGGCTAACCCTAACAAGCGAGGATACTACTCGCTCATTAGGGGATGATAAGACATACTAATTAAAAGAATTAAAACAAAGTATTAAAATTAACTTACTAGTTCGATGGCTCCCTCCAAGCAATATAGAACAGATCTGAATAAACTTCCAGCAATTCTGAATTTTATTGATTAAAAAGAGGCATAGGGTTTTACAAATTTTGATTACAATTTATAAGCAAACAGGAGAATTTAGGGTTTCAGAGTCTCGCGCTCGTGCAATTACAGATATGCCCACGAAAAATCCCAACCCCTGCACCGACGCACCGACACAGGAAAGTTGCACCGACACAGGCACTTAATGGCTGCGGAACCGCGGCAAATGTAGGCCTTGGGCCGCGGTTCCGCGGCCCTTTGGTGGGCTTGGCTCACCAAACTTTCTGGGCTTCATTCAGGGTATTTGGGCTTGTTTATTCTTCACTATTTTTCTCTGTTTGGCTTCTTATTCTTCTCCAGATCTTTCAGTGAAAACTTGCAGCAATCTTTTGACCGTTCACTTTGACATTTCGGACTGCATTGCCTTATACAATTGTAAATTGTTCTTCGTGACTCGGATCCGTCTACTTGTTATTCAAAAGTCCCTTTTCTGTATCAACTTTCGTCTTTTTCACTGTATTTGCTCCAAGAGCCTGTATCCTGTAACATGCAACAAACGTGCGTCAAGAGTACCTGTTTATTTATAAAACGGATAAGAATAGGGGGATGAAAAATGCAATATTATAGTCTGAACAGCCACCTTTTTAGAAAAGGAATTTCTTGTGAAAGAAATTAGTGGTAATGAGGTAGAACTAGAAGAAGTTCCAGCAACACAAACTATAACTGACGATTTGGTGGAACCAGAGAATTCAATAGTCTCCAACGAACCTCAGCCACTCCGCAGATCTAGTAAGGCTCCTCATCCACCTGAGAGATGCTTTTCTCATAGACGGTGGAAGCAAATATTGCATCATGGAAGATAATGACCCAACTAGTTTCGAGCTGGTCATCACAAATGGAGACTCTGTGAAATGGCTTGATGCTATGTGATCTGAGATGGAATCCATGTATACCAACAAAGTATAGACTTTGGAAGTTGCTTCTGATGGGGTAAAACCCATCAGGAGCAAGTAGATCTTGAGAAGATAATTGGTGTAGATGGAAAAGTTGAGACTTTCAAAGCTAGACTTGTAGCAAAAGGTTTTCGTTAACGATCTGGTGTCGACTATGATGAAACCTTTTCTCCAGTGGCTATGCTTAAGTCCATCAGGATCCTACTTGCCGTTGCTGCATACCATAACTACGAAATCTGGCTGATGGACGTCAAGACCGCTTTTCTAAATGGTGATTTAGAAGAGAACGTGTACATGACACAGCCAGAGGGCTTGGTAGTCAGTGGGAGCAGCGGAAGCGTGTGCAAGCTGCTTAAATCAATCTATGGATTAAAGCAGCCATCGCGGAGCTGGAACATCTGTTTTGATAAAGCTATCAAAGAGTTTGACTTCATCAAAAATGTAGATGAACCATATATATATAAGAAGGTAGTAGAGAGTAAGGTTGTCTTCCTCATATTGTACGTGAATAACATACTCTTAATAGGAAATATTGTTCCTATGCTACACTCGGTCAAGCTCTTCTTATCACACAAGTTCTCCATGAAAGATATAGGTGATGCCTCATACATCTTGGGGATATAGATCTATAGAGATAGATCTAGACGAATGTTGGGATTGTCCCAATCCAGGTACATAAACACCATACTAAAGAGATTTAGTATGGAAGATTCTAAGCATGGTAATGTACCCGCTTGTTCAGAAATCATTCTCTCCAAAGAGATGTCTCCCAAGACTGATTTGGAGAGGGCTCGCATGCAAGGGATGCCCTATGCTTCGGCAGTCGGGTCAATCATGTATGCGATGTTGTGTACCAAACCGAATGTAGCTTACTCACTAGGTGTAGTGAGTAGGTATCAATCAGATCATGTGGAGAAACACTGAACAGCTGTGAAGAACATTCTTAAGTAATTGAGAAGGACTAAAAATATGTTCTTGGTGTATGGTAACGGTGAACTCCAGGTGGAGTTCTTTACCGATTCAAGCTTCCAGAGTGATAAGGATGACAGTTAGTCGGTCTCGGGTTTTGTCTTTACTCTCTATGGAGGGGCAGTATCTTGGAAGAGTTCCAAGCTAGATATCGTAGCAGACTCGACGATGGAGGTTGAATACATCGCTACCAACGATGCTGCCAAAGAGGGTGTCTGGATGAACAAGTTCATAGCTGAACTTGGTGTGGTTCCAACCATTGAGCATCCAATACCCGTGTATTGTGATAAAAATGGAGCTGTGGCTTTGGCCTAGGAACCCCGGTCCCATCAGCGATCCAGATATATTCTTAGGCGGTATCACCTGATCAGGAAGATAGTAGATCTTCGGGAGATCGAGGTCAGGAAAGTTGACACAGAGGATAACACAGCGGATCCACTCACCAAGGCCCTCCCCCAGATGCTATTCAAGAAACTTTTTGGGATATTGGATATGAGATACTGTAATACCCCAGGTGGAGTTGGGGATGAATACCACCTACCCCGTAAGAAGTGAGATGTTATCCGGTATCGAAGTGGGGATGTAACCGATACGGATACACACGGGGACCCACTGTAGAACAATGGGGAGTATCGAATTCTATTCCGAAAAAGGGCACGATCAAAACTATAAATGGAATGATACCACTCATATAACACAGAGGCGCCTTTTGGATGAATCGGAACTCCGGAGTTTGAAGAACTCCGGAGTTAAGCGTGCTTGATCCAGAGAAATTCTGGTATGGGTGACCTACTGGGAAGAAGCCCTTTTCTTGAGTCCGGTTCATTCAAAGGGACAAAACCGTGCGATTTCGGCCAAAGAGGACAATACCATTTGTATTTGGGGGTGGGTCATGACAAATATGGTATCAGAGCCGGTCCCTCCAAAATAGGTCTGCGGTTCAAGGACGAACCATTGTTCTAAGTGGGGGGGAATGTAATACCTCAAGTGGAGTTAGGGATGAATACCACCTACCCCGTGAGGAGTGAGATATTATCCGGTATCGAGGTGGGGATGTAACCGATACGGATACACACGGGGACCCACTATAGAACAATAGGGAGTATCGAATTCTATTCCGAAAGAGGGCACGATCAGAACTATAAATGGAATGATACCACTCCTATAACACAGAGATGCCTTTTGGATGAATCGGAACTCCAGAGTGTGAAGAACTCCGTAGTTAAGCGTGCTTGAGCCATAGAAATTCTGGGATGGGTGACCTACTGGGAAGAAACCCCTTTCTTGAGTCCGGTTCATTCAAAGGGACAAAACCGTGCGGTTTCGTCCAAAGCGGACAATACCATCTGTGTTTGGGGGTGGGTCATGACAGATACTACAACAATTGGCCTTAGTGCAAGTGGGAGATTGTTAGTGATATGGATGCCCTAGAGGCCATTATTGTATGATATAGTGGATGCTTGGACATATAATATGGAGGAGTTTCTTGCTCGATATGATAATATGCTATCTGGTTTCCTTTATCTTAACATGTTCACTGGTATTATTATACCGTCTCTCATATACATGTTGATAAAGCCCTTAGGATGTTGGCTTGACTACCAGGATTATGATGCAGATCATACTACTGGGACCTGGGTAGTCCATAAGCACATCCTTCAATTGTTCCTAGTCGAGCGAGTATCGAGACAGGGCATCAATATTCCAGAGTAGACTAGTGTGTACGTTTCTTGACCCTGTATGGGGCGATGGTTGATACCATATTCATTGGTGTTTGACATCAAAGATCGTACATAATGCTCATTAGAGAATGGGTACACCGAACAGGACTCACCGAGAACTCCTAGATGGTAATATACCTATCATTAGATAGCAGTTCTCTGATGACACTGGTACAGGTTAGTCTGTAGACCCAAGATCTTCATAGAGTCTTGTGTAGTTCCCACTGTGCTTTGATTTCTTCCCTACCACGGCTCAAAGGAATCGTGCAAACAGGTGGATTTTGGGTACAGTCCCGAGTCACATGGAGGCAATGAGCGATAGGAGGGGTTTCGTCTCTCCGGGTATAAGGAGTTGATGTTGCGCTATGCTCGATTAGCTATAAAAGAGAGTCCCTGACCATGGCTATTGATGAGATTTACTGGTAAGTGTTATCATTAGTTTCTCATACCGTTATAGGCCTTATATCGGCATGACTTATCAAGTTATTGGGGTCTGACGATACCACCACCAGACTCGATATGCGACATATCAGACGAAGAGACCGAACTGTACGGTAAGTGTTACCTATAGGCTTCATGAGAGTTTGGACAAGATTACTTATTGATCTTCTATTCACTCAATACCTGGGTAGCCGTTACGTCCAGCTAGTACCGCTTACGGCTTGTGGGCGACTGATATGATCATCACCTATTGCTGGCGTATTAACGGGTCTTTAGAGTCCGACATAGAAGTTTCCTGGTTCGAGCGAAATGAAGTAGAGCACATATGTTGATATGTGCGGGGGCCTGATTAAATACGAGTATAAGATACCGTATTGTAATCTGGCGGCTATTTGTTATCAGTTAGGTTATATGTGATATAACCGGATTATTGAATCAAGTGTTGATTTGATAATGTGATATACAGATAAATGATATTAGTCGATTATATGTGATATGACCGAATTATTAAATCAAGTGTTGATTTAATAATATGATATATATTTATATTTGATATAATTGTATATTGACTAATATTATTACTCACTAATTATATGCTTATCTTTATATATATATATATATATATATATATATATATATATATTATATATATATATATATATATATATATATATTATATATATATATATTAAAGCATGGCATGGTTTTTCTATTTTTAGAAAATAGAAATTAAGGTGGAAAATGGGGAGACTTTTGTGGTATGGAACATAGCATGGCTTATTCTATATTATATTCATTTGCTTGCACTATTGAAATATGGCTACAATTTTTAATGTTGAAAATTGTATGCTTCAATAATGTGTAATCTTAGATGAGCCATTCTACACTTCATTCTTCACTTGAGTTATTTTTCTTCACTTGAGAGCTCATGTGATGAGTTGCTCTCTAGCTCTCTCCATCTTCTTCACCTTCACCTTCAAGCTCAATCCCTCATATGAGTTGTGAACTCTTGAGCTTGTGAGAACCTTAGTGAGCAAACAACACCCCTACTTCACCATTGTATACTAGATTAGCGCTTTGGTGTAGTGTGTTTACTTCACTAAAGAATTTAGTGAATAGGTAGCTTAGATTAGCATATTTCGGGTGGATCATCTTCGGTACGAAGGTCATCGAAGGAAGCTCGTTCAACCTTCAAGTGGAGCCTAGTGGAATCACATGGACTACAACCCGGAGCATTAGAAGAGAATGACACGGTCTACAAATATTGTAGCCATCCATCTCTTACTATAGTTTCTTGATATCTTAATTAAACCCTAATCATCTGGTTTAAGATCTTGGTTAGTGTAAATTAAGATTTTTATTTTTTAAAAAAAATTAAAGAAACGTTTTTTTTAATTCAATTTATTCATTATTTATATTTTATTTATTTTATATTTTATTTTTTTCTTTATTTTAAAAAAAAATTCATAAATAGAATAAAATAAAAAATGGGAAAGGGAAGCCACCCTCCACTCACGTGAGGGGGAAAGGGGCTCCCATTTGGTGGGAGCCTCTCCTCACATGAGAGAGAGCGGGGCTCCCACTTGGTGGGAGCCTCCACCTCACATGAGGGGGAAAAGCTCCCACTTAGTGGGAGCTCCTCCCTACTCACGTGAGAGGCAGTAAGAGCTGGGAGCCTCCCCCTCACGTGAGTTGGGCTCCAAATTTTTTATTTATTTATTAAGGAGTTAAACTCCAAAATATTTTATTTAGAGTTAAACTCCTAAAACAATTTTATTTGGAGTTAAACTCCTAAAAGTTTTTATATGGAGTTAAACTCCAAAAGATTTAAGGTGGAGTTAAACTCCCCAAAAGGAATTTTATTGTGAAGTTTAACTCCAAAAGATTTTTTTATTATGGAGTTAAACTCCAAAAGAATTTTTGTTGTGGAGTTAAACTCCAAAAGATATTTTTTTATTGTGGAGTTAAACTTCAAAAGATATTTTTTTTATTGTGGAGTTAAACTCCAAAAGATTTTAACTAAAGTTAAACTCCTAAAACGATTTTTATTGTGGAGTTAAACTCTAAAAGAATTTTTATTATGGAGTTAAATTCCAAAAGATATTTTATTCAGAGTTAAACTCCAAGAAACTTTTATACAGAGTTTAAACTCCCAAAACAAAAAAAAAATCTTAAGAGGAAGCTCCCACTGAATGGAAGCTTCCCTCCCCCTCAAATGAGAGGGAGGAGGGGCTCCCACTAAGTGGGAGCCTCCCCCTCACGTGACCCTCACGTGGGGAAGGGAACCCCCTCAGCGGGCTCCAGAACTTTTTTTTTATTTTTTTTAAACGGAGTTAAACTCCAAAAGATTTTTTTTGGAGTTAAACTCCCATAAAAAAATTATTATGGAGTAAAACTTCCAAAGAATTTTTATTGTGGAGTTAAACTCCAAAAGATTTCCTCCTTTCTCTTTTGAGAAGAAATCCAAAATGGGTTCTCTTGAAACTCCATGATTTAGATCTTGGATGATGAAAAAATACCCATTTTCTTCTCTTGATGGAGTCTTGGAAGGTGGATTTCCCTTCTTCTCCCTCTCTCAAATTGGATCTTGAGGAAGGAGAAGAAAGCAGCGAAAATCTTCTCTTTTTTTTTATCGGATATGAGAGTTAAACTCTCCTTCAGTAGGTTTATGGTGAAATTTTATTTAGTTTTGAAAAAAAGAAAACTAAGCTCTTGATTTAATTGAGGAATGAAAAGGAAAAGGAAGAACTTGAGAGAGTGAGGATGGAGGCACAAACCCTAAAGATTTGATGGGGAATGAATTCTTCTTTTTTTCCATTTCAATCATGTTGTCTTATATAGGCTTACAAATTTATACATAGCCCCATGCGTTTTACAAAATGGCATTTTACCTATCCCATGCCCCATGTGCTTATTTCTTTTGCACATGAGCCATGGGCTTTACAAAAATTTGGTTTTATGTCCATTTTTCTTACGTTTATTCATAAAAATTACATCAAAATTTTTTATTACATAATTTTCATTTTGATATGGAAGAGACTGGCCGCGCGGTTCGACTTGGGCATGGACACACTTGACCTGGGCTTGGGCCCACCTGGCTTGGGGTTGACTTTGACTTGGTCAACCGGGGTGTAATTTTTGACCCCAACACCTATACCGAGAACAGTATTACTCGAGATGATAGTATGCTATTTGATTTGTATTTATCATTTATAAGTTTACGTTTTACTTGTTATAATGTATCACTAATACATGATGATAAAGCCGATAGGATCTTTGCTTGACTACCAAGATTATGATAGGGATCATACTAGTGGGGCCTAGGTAGTCTATAAGCACATCCTTAAAAGTCCTTAGTCGTTTGAGTATCGAGACTGGGCATCGGTACTCCAGTTTAGACTAAGTATATACGTTTCTTGATCCCGTAAAGGGCGATGGTTAATCCCATATCTATTGGTGTTTGACACCGAAAATTGTATATAGGTGCTCATTGGATGAGTTACACATGACGGACTTACCAAGAACTCTTAAATGGTATTATACCAATCGTCAGATAGCAGTTCTCTGGTGACATGAGTACATAGTAGTCCTTAGACCCAAGATTGTCATAATGTCTTGTGTGTGTTCTCATTGTATTTTGATTACTACCCTATCACGGTTTTAAAGAGTCGTGCAAACAGGTTTTAGTTAGGTATAATCCCGAAGCACATGAAGGCAGTGAGCGGTCGAGAGAATTCGTCTCTCCCGGTATAGAGAGTTGATGTCACACAATGCACAACTGGCTATAACCTTAAGTCCTTGGTCAAAGCAAGGAATAAGAATATAGGATGTGAAATTTACAGTCAGCACCCCTGGGAAGCAAGAAATGAATAAACAAATAAATAGATATATATAAATATAGATGAAAATCAATATGGACTTGGACTGTGATTATTGGTTATTATTCCATGAGAAATTGCTCCATATCTTATTACACTTGAGAGCTAAATCGCATGGTCTGCTGTCATTAACAAGTTACTGCCACAGCCTCGACATTTTAATCACATGGCATTATTAGAGCTGCAATCAGATGAAACCTCGGCCTCATCGAGAAGCCAATTCTCAAGAAACAACAGTGGAGGCTTCTCGTTAACAAGCCTTTGCTTCGATTCATCATCAGCAGTCACCGATCCATAGAGAGCTAATTCAGAGCTCAGGTTCTCGAATGAAACAAGCGAATCGAATTCTTTGTTGTCATTTTTGCACTGATTTTCAATGGCATTGGCGTTGCTAGCATTTGGAGAGGTCCTCATCCACCCTTGAAGAAGTCTTGAGATATTCTCGGTACTCGAAGCATAAGTCGAGCTTCGGATTGAGCTGGCATCTGGGTCCACTGCTTTCATGATCTCGGTATCGGATACAGTTATATAGCTTTCTGTTGATGCTTGTAATCGTTTGATCTTCTTCTTGAGGTGGGTGTTCCAGTAGTTCTTGATATCGTTGTCAGTTCTCTGAGGAAGGTAAGAAGCTATGGCGGCCCACCTACCAAAAAAATATGACAAAAATGAATCGCGCATTTTTTTTCTTTACTATGTTAATTTGTATCATTTTCTTGATAAGGGTAAATCGTACATATTTAGTAGATTATTTTAAATGCATATAGGTGAAAAGTTTAATGAGTACAGCATTTAAATTGAATGAGCGGGCCATCTAATGCAATAATCCAAGCTGTTGAAATATCTCATATACACATCTTGCATCTAATGAACAAATAAAGAGTTTTGTGAACCTCAAACTTAAAAGATGAAATATTTTATGCCATGAATAAAATGAGAACCGGTCTCTTAGAAACATTCACAAAGAGAACTTGATAATGCATGGGATAATGAAAATCCATTGTGAAACAGAGTGAAATGGATTCTCACTCAACAAATCAAAAATCCTCTTTTTTACCAAATGGCTTATTATATGATGAGAAGCATTGAAATCATTGGTTTGCTGGTCCTTGTGTATGTTTTTCATCTCTCTTTTAGTTATTTTTTAAAAAAGATGTGGGAACCTGATGGTCCTCACTCAACAAATCAAAAATTTACAGTCCGCACCATGCTAGAATTTAAATATTGAAACCTTTAATGTTCATCAAGGCATGAGCAGATCAAAATTGAAATTATTAAATTACAAAAGCCATTAAATTTTAATTTTAAAAATTGAACTCAACACCCTTGAATGCTTAAAAAATTGTACTATAAATTAAACACTGTTCAAAAGTTGCATTAAACACCACGCCAATTGCCGTATTTCAATTTTTCAAAGTTCAACGGTGTTCTGCAAAATAGGGGGAAAATATGATTGAAAACTAAAATTTCTGGATTGTTGCGTAATGATAAATGGGTTTTAGATAAAGCTGCTTATCTCAAGTTTAGATTTAGAAAATCTATCTCAACTACAAAAAAGAAGGCGAAACAAGCTGGATTTGTGATTTTTCGGAGATAAACATCTATCAAATTAAATTTTAAACCTAAGTTACCTGTTACCGAGCATGGCTTGAAGATGGATGATCATTCCTTCTTCATGTGGAGTGAAGTTCCCCCGTTTGATTCCCGGCCTCAGGTAGTTAGTCCATCGAAGTCTGCAGCTCTTGCTACACCTCATCAAACCTACAGAATTTTGCAACAGATTGAAAATTAATTTGTCAAATTTCACCGAATTGAGAAAATGAAGGAATAAAGAAAAAGATGTACCAGTGTTTGTAGGAACAGATCTCCAGTTTCCTGGGCCGTGCTGTTGAATGTAGGAGACTAATATGATATCTTCTTCAGGAGTCCAAGGCCCTTTCTTTATGCCGACCTTATCGCAGCAAGGTGGCCTTCCCATGACTGAGCCTAAAGATCACTCTCTTCTTTCTCTCTCTCCCCTGCAAGTTGCTTACACTAGACATGTGCGTTCTTATATATAGAGGGAGCCTTGAAGGAAATAAAATTAAATATCTAGGCTTTAATTTCTCACCTATATATCATCATCAACCTTGCTGACTCATTGTCTCTCATCTCTTCTCTACTCCTTTTTAAAAAAGTCAGCCTGTTCTTTTAGAAAAGATCACATGAATCAGGGCCTGCCCCTCCCACAAAACAGAAACAAACCAAATAATAGTCACGCTTGAATCAAAAGGCTCGTAACGTGTCCGTTATTTACGACCTCAATTAATGCGGGATGGCAAGGAAGTCGCCGTGGTCACGGAGGCATACCATCATACATATAATCATTGTAATTGTATATTTGAGGAACTTTGTTTTTTCTTGAAACTTATTTGCGCAAGACGTTCCAAAAAATCGGAAAACTGTGAGTGGCATGTAGATCTTTCTTCTCTACATAACTATTGCATACACAAGCGAACCCACACGTTGCTAGATTTTGCATTATACTGCGAAAACATGAATGCAGCAGTCATTTTAAATTTCTGAATTTGTAGACTTTTCAATCATTATATGAATATTATACCTAGTTTCTGGTCGTGCCACCTGCTTGGTTGGCATCACATATACTCTCTTAAATCTCATGTAATTCAATATAATTATGAAAATCCCCCTCGAATCTTTACCGTTGAAAACCCCCAATTCTGTTAATTTGGTGTTAAGAGAAACGGTTGAAGATGAAACGACAAATATACCCCATGCAGATCAACATCTCGACTTCGCTCGTTGTGTGAGGTCAGGAGTCGTTTCAGACTGGCTCAGGATAGGCCGTCCTCCTTATTCAGGGCATGGAGCCCGCTACGCTCAGTCAAGTAACGCCCAACTTTATTCTTCTTGTTTATTCTCAATTCCACACACTATCTTGTGGTGGATAAAAACTGGGAAAACAATCACGTCGTGGGGTATTTTTTTCATTTCACCTGATCTACACTATTTTTGTCGGTAGTGCCCTGGTCTCAGTTTAATCATGTAAATCTATCTTGTTTAATCACCATGTTGGTATTTCACCTCTTTGTTTTCTCATATCCAGCACAAGTACCCTTGTCTCAGTTCTACATCTGAGACCAACGGTACTTGTGGCGGATCTGAGAAAACAATCACTTCAGTTCCAAATCAGTGAAATACCGACATGGTGATTAAACAAACCTCAAGCTTCAGGAAGATAGTTAATGACACTGCTTGAGCACTTCTTGGGGAAATTCATTGGGCAACCAAGATCCTTGGGTACAAGGTAGACCGCAAGATAGTATTGCTTGAATGAAAAGTACACGTAAAATCAAGATACCTGAAAAACCTGTATCCGGTCAATTAATACAGAATTGACAGATTTCTAATTTATGACATCGAAAAAGGAGTATAAAACGACAACGATTTATGAAGAAGAAACCCGCACAAACAAGCATTAGCATTTAGCACCTATCATACAGCACATCAAAGATGCTAACAATCACAAGCCAACGGGCAATGCACATGCATGGATAAAAAATATCAACACCGGAAAATTTTGTATGACTTGGATGTAGAAATATGGGAATTAATCAGTAAAGATTATATTTGTCATATGCCAAATTAATAAATCCAAACATGGGATATATTTATTTCACACGATATGGTTGATGAAAACTAAACGTGAGCAAGATAGCTGGAGCCAACAAGATTAAAGAGAGCAGTAACAGAGGATAGCTGGAGCCAACTAGATTAAAGATGAACGAAAGAATAAATGGAGTTCAAGTGGGTTCTGCAAGTGGCTCAGACCATGAACTCTTTACACTATGATATAATACTGGATCGAGAAATAAACAGGTTACCTTCCAATTAAACCAATAATTAAATTGGGCCTGCTGCGAAATATTAAAGCTTTAATTAAACCGCCTCTGCGGTTTTCTTTCAAATCCTTTAACCCCGCTGGCTTGACGGGACTGTTCGGCATAGTACATGTGATATGCTCCTTTTAGCAGAGCCTTTGAAGATCATTCACCTACAAAGTCAGTGTTTAAATTGCAATTAATGATAACAACTTATCACAAAGGATATCAAACACAACTTTAAATGATGAAAAGAAAAGGAATGGTTATCAAAAATCTGATACTACCTCATCTCTTTTCTCTTGACTCCAGGGCTGAGTTTGGCCTGAGGAAAATCTCTGGACACAGGAGTCTGCAAATCCTGGACCTCCAATATAAAAAAGACCTCCATTTATTTATTTATCCCATTATGCGGGAAAACCGGCTAAGATGGTTTGGTCATGTGCGACACAGACCTATGGAAGCACCGGTTCGACGAATAGATACTCTCGATATGGGCAATGGCAAAAAGGCAAAAGGGAGACCGAAGAAAACATGGATGGAGGTGATACGAAACGATATGGTTGCCAAAGGACTCAATGAAAGTATATTGTTCAATAGGAGTGAGTGGAGGCGGAGGATTCATGTGCTGGACCCGGCGTGATACTCATGTTGGTTCATGTAGCCTACCCCATATGCTTGGGATAAAAGGCTCAGTTGTTGTTGTATCGGTCTAAGCAGTAATCAAGTATCTTGTACCATGGTACGTAGCCCGTTATTGATCCAAGCAGTAATCAAGCATCTTGTATCATTTATATTCAAAATTTCATAGGTTCACCGGGGCCCACAGTTTACCCCTAGACAGGGAAAGTAATTAAGCACAAGGACCACCTACAGGTGATTGATGAAGACCATTGATCCCAAAGGGTCAGGAATCTAGTGTTGTTCAGGCCCTAAAACAAGGCCCAAATCAGACTATTAGTGGCTAAAGTAACCTGATTTGTTCTGGAGTATATTGCCACTTATAAAAATGAGCTTCGATTGTAGTTTATGATCAATTTTATAAATTACAGAATATTAGGACAGCATAGGATATGCTGTTAATTCGTTAAAAAGGAGGTGAATATATATATATATATATATATATATATATATATATATATAGGAAGCTGATCCTATGAGGTCCGGCCTCATTTCTTATTTTGACGTCCACTTTTCAAACACACAATCCGTCGTGCTTTACACCGATCCGTACCGATCATCGTGATCTACACATGTTAGATAGGTTGTGTATCAAATTTTACGAGTTTTGAAGATATCTAACTACTCCATCAAATAGACTAAAAAGTTGACGGATTTACGATACATGAAAAACAAGATCGTTTGATAGATGTGTTAGAGCTCTCCAAATCTAATGAAACTTTATACATAATACATCTAATACAAGTAGATCAAAATGATGGGTATGTATCGGTGAAAAACACGGCAGATTGATGTATGTATGTAGATGGGAGTAATCCGTTGCAACCCAGGTTGCACCATAAGAAAAACGTAAACTCCTAAACTACGCTAGATTTAAACAATATGAACCGTTCATTCTCTAATCCGTACCTTAAGATGTCTATGTATGAAAAATCAAAGCATTTGTATGCCTCTAACCCATGAATCTAATGGTCTTCGTGTTCAATTAGAGAGACTATAATCCTATCAGTACAACAACAACTAAGCCTTTTATCCTAAGCATATGGGGTAGGCTACATGAACCAACATGAGAATCACACCGGGTCCAGCACATGAATCCTCCGCCTCCACTCACTCCTATGGAACAATATACTTTCATTGAGGCCTTTGGCAACCATATCGTTTTGTATCACCTCCATCCATGTTTTTTTCGGTCTCCCTTTTGCCCTTTTGCCATTGCCCATATCAAGAGTATCTATTCGTCGAACCGGTGCTTCTATAGGTCTGCGTCGTACATGACCAAACCATCTTAGCCGGTTTTCCCGCATCTTCTCCTCCATAGGTGCTATACCAACTTTTGCACGAATATCTTCATTTGCACCTTATCTTTTCTAATGTTACCGCACATCCAACGAAGCATGCGCATCTCCACTACGTGCATCTTCTGTGTATGATGCTTCTTAGGAGCCAAGCATTCTGTACTATATAATAAGGCAGGCCGAATAGCGTTCCGATAAAACTTCTCTTTTAATTTTAACGGAAAGCTATGATCACACAAAATTCCTATTGCACTCCTCCATTTCAACCAACCAGCTTGGATCCTTTGATTAACATCACTATCGATCTCCCCATCCTTTTGGATGATGGAACCTAAATATCTAAATTGATCGCTCGGTGATATCTCTTGCCCTTCCAATGTTATACCAATATGGTTTTGACTTCTCTGTTTACTAAATTTGCAATGCATATATGTTGTCTTGGACCTGCTCAATCTGAACCCCCGAGATTCCAATGTTTGCCTCCATAATTCCAATTTGGCATTATCCCCTGCTTTCGTCTCATTTGCTAGAATAATATCATCAGCGAATAGCATACACCAAGATATCTCATCTTAAATAGTTCTAGTAAGCTCATCCATCACGATGGTAAACAGGAATGGACTTAATGCAGATCCTTGATGTAAACCAATTGTAATCGGAAAATCACTCGTTAGGCCGCCGCAAGTTCTGACATTTGTCACTACTCCATTGTACATATCCTTGATTATGTCAATATACTTGACGGGGACCCCCTTCTTCATCATTGTCCCCTATAATACCTCTCTAGGTATCTTGTCGTACGTTTTCTCTAAATCAATAAATATCATATGCAAATCTCTTCTCCTCTCTCGAAAACGCTCGACAAGTTGACGAAGCAAATGAATAGCCTATGCCGTCGATCGTCCAGGCATGAACCCAAACTGGTTCTCTGTTATCTTAATATCCTTTCTTAACCTGTGTTCAATCACTCTCTCCTAAAGTTTTATGGTGTGACACATAAGTTTTATTCCACAGCAGTTTGAGTAACTTTGAATGTCACCCTTGTTCTTATAGATAGGTATATAAGGATACTTTTCCTCCATTCATTTGACATCTTTTTTGTCTGCCAAATCTTATTAAACAGATCTATCGGCCATTTAACGCATATTTCTCCTAAGTATCTCCAAATCTCGATAGGAATCCCATCAGGACCAACCGCTTTTCTTAAACTCGTTCTGTTCAAAGCTTCTTTAATCTCAAGTAGTCTTATTTTACGCATGAAATCACGGTTAATATCTTAAGATTGAATAACAAGTCTATCCAAATTCTTAGTAAAGCTCTCATTGAACAATTTGTCAAAATAATCTCCCCACCTTTCCTTGATATCCTCATCTCGAACTAAAATCTTCAGATTTTCATTTTTGACACACTTCACGGCACATAAGTCTCTGGTCTTCCTTTCCCGCATCCGAGCAATCTGGTATATATCATTTTCAGCCACTTTAGTGTCTAATTTCTCGTACACCTTCTTATAGACCTTAGATTTAGCTTCCCGAACAGTTTTCTTAAATTTCTTTTTAGCCATTTTATATTTCTCAAATCTCTCCACATCTCTACTTTTCTTCAAATCTTTATAAGAATCTCTTTTAATTTTAATAGCAGCATTTACTTCTTCGTTTCACCATGATGTGTCCTTAGATGGTGGAGCACCACCTCTCGACTTACCAAGTAGATCTCTAGCTACCCCCTTAATACAACAAGTCATTTTGTTCCATGTTCTGTCTGAATTAT
Organism: Agapanthus africanus; assembly: GCA_030015575.1. Taxonomy (NCBI): domain Eukaryota; kingdom Viridiplantae; phylum Streptophyta; class Magnoliopsida; order Asparagales; family Amaryllidaceae; genus Agapanthus; species Agapanthus africanus. The sequence goes on along the minus strand of CM057340.1, from coordinate 127,646,228 downwards.
CTTCCGATTGCCAATCCGCTTCTTGGACTACACGATCTATAAAAGCATTTTGGTTACCTTCTTTCAATCGCCACCATTTAATTCTCGACTCTACCTTACGTCTAATCTGCTTAGGTCATCTTCTAAATCGAAAATCTAGAACTAAAAGTCTGTGTTGAGTGGTTACACTCTCACCTGGCACTACCTTACAGTCGATACAACAACCTCTATCTATTCTTCTCGTCAGAAAAAAGTCTATTTGACTAGCACTTGATCCGCTCCTAAAAGTGATAAGATGGGACTCTCTTTTCCTAAACCAGGTGTTTGCTAAAATCAAGTCATAAGATAAGGCAAAATCTAGAATCGAGCCACTTACTTCATTCCTTTGTCCAAAACCAAAACCTCCATGGATAGTATCAAACCCACTACGATTAGTACCTACATGTCCATTAAGATCACCACCAATAAATAACTTCTCTCCACTAGATATACTTTGCACCATCTCGCCTAAATCCTCCCAGAATAGACGCTTACTAGCGTCATCAAGACCTATCTGTGGTGCATAAACACTAATAACATTAAGGATCTCTCTACCGAGAATAAGCTTAACCAGTAAAATTCTATCACCTTTTCTCCTAATCTCAACTACATCCTCAAGCAACCGTTTATCTATGATTATGCCTACCCCATTACGATTTTTATCTCTACCCATATACTAAATCTTATAACCCCAAGATTCTATGACTTTACTCTTTTCATCTACCCACTTAGTTTCTTACAAACACATAATACCAACTCTCCTCCTAATCATCACCTCCACTAATTCTATTAGTATACCCGTAAGGGAACCTATGTTTCAGGAAGCTAAACGGATCCTATGAAATCCTTGGACAAGCTTAGGGGTGTTTGCATGAATTATGAAGGGAAGCTTCTGTTTTCTAATTAATTACATGATTATTAGCACACATCCCAAAGCAAATATAATGGTTAAAACGTAGGTAGGATTTGAACAAATCCTACCAGTAGAATTATAATTAGTGCGTGCGTGTGTGAGAGAGACAGAATGAGAGAGAGAGAGGTAATGGGCGGAGGCCACAAGAGGAAACCCTCTTATGGTATCCAAAAAATACACTCCATTTTTTTCGGACGGTCGGCACCGTCGACGAACTTCATTGTCCAATATGCCGATAAACTAAATTTCATGTGATTCTAACACATTTTCATCGTTGATTTAGCAATGTAAAAAGTTCTATTGTCAGTAAACTTTTAATTTTGTATCTACTAAATTACCAGTGAAAAAGTGGTGAATCAAATGAAATTTGGTGTATCCACGTCTTAGATTATAAAAATAAAGATGATGGGAGTTGATCGTCAAATATATATGTTCGCCTCCAAAAAGGGATCCCGGAAAATCTTAAAACTCTCGAGGGATGTTTACGGGGTCAGATCGATGCAGATCCGCATGACTCCACCAGCATCCTAAGCAATTTCAACGTGCACCCGAGCCCCGACACAATCACAAGGTAGCAAGCACACACCGTCATCAGATCGTACATCGCCACCCTCCCCAACAAGCACGCTGTAGAACACAAAGTCCCCCAGCCCCAGCCTTATCCCCCTACTCATCCCAATCTGATCATCATCATCATCATCATCATCATCATCCTTAGGGCTAGGGTTACGGCTACGGTCATGATTAGGGTTAGAGGTAGGGTTTGAGGAATCGGCCGAGTTTCCCCCCACCACCAAAGGCACCCTCTCCTCCTCAATCTCCACCACCACCACATTCGAGCCATCACCTTCCGATCGAGGATTCCTCACGGAATGGAGCTCAACGTCCGCAGTAGAAGTGACAACGCCGGTGGCCGGAAGAGGAAGGAGAGGCGGGGGGAGGCGCGCAAGGTGGGCCGGGCCTCGTAGACCAGTGCTGGCAGGTTGTCATCGCAGGTGCTGGCCATCTCCACCAGCATCCTGCGGGGGGGCCCGGGCACAGCACGGCGACCAGGTCGTACAGGGCCAGCAGGGTGACCCAGGTGGTCCATTCGGGGAGCTTGGTGAACCAGGCGGCGACGATGACGGCGAGCGCGACCATGTAGGACTGCTTGATGAGTACGGGGACAGAGGAGGAGAAGAGGGAGAGGACACCGAGGGAGAAGTTGAGGAGGAGGAGGAAGAAGGAGAGGGCGTCGAGGGAGGCAGGGGCAAGGCAGAGGAGGATGGATCCGCGCATGGAGGAGAGGGCGAAGAAGGCGGAGAGGCGGGTGTAGTTCTTGAGGAGGCGGACGAAGTTGTAGTAGTAGAGGAGGAAGAGGATGGTGACGCCGGTGACGAGGACGACGAAGACGAGAGCGTTCAGGAGGGCGCCGGAGAGCTTGGCGGCGGCGGGGTCGGTGGGTGACTCCTGGTACACCAGGGTGGCGGCGGTGATGGGAGGAGCGGAGGCGGCGGAGATAGAGATGGAGATGGAGGGATCGGAGGTAGAAGGGGAAGCGGAGGAGGAGGACGACGAGGAGCATGGCGCTGGAGACTGGGGAGATCACCGAGATGAGGTCCAGACCCAGGGTGTCTAATATACTGGATTGGGGATCTCGAATGCTTTAGCTAATCCCGACTCCGAGACTTGCCTGCAGCCTTTTCTGGATCACCAGCTGACTCAGAACCAACACCATTTTCTTTCTTTCTTTTTTGGTGAAGGGTTTTTGAAGGATTCAGATGGAGAGAGGAAGAGGACGCAATTTGAGGACGACATTTTTTTGTCGGAATTACCAAGTTTTGAAAGTAACTAGTAAATTAATTAGACATTTAGCAATTTTGGGTCACATCAAAACCACGTAGGCGCGTGAAAGATTGGAATGAAACGGGTTTGAACCCGCACTTTCAAAATGCGGATTCAACCTTGAGCTCTCAGGTGAACTCTTCAACCTTGAGCCCTCAGGTGAACCCGAACGCTCAATGTTGATTCCACACTTTACAAATGCGAATTCAACCTTATATTCATAGGTTGCAAAACTGCAAACCGTAAGCCCCATACCTTGTAAACTCTTCTGTTGGCTATAGTGCTCTCATTGCAATTATCATAGTCGCGGACTTGTGATTATGATGATTGAGTGAGGACCTATACCGATAAAACAGTCTTACTCTAGATGATAGTATGCTATCTGGTTCGTCTTTATCATTATATACATGTTGATAGAGCCCATAGGATTCTTGTTTGACTGCCAGCATTGTGATGACGATCACATACGTGGGAGTTGGGGGTCTATAAGCACATCCTTAAATGTCCATAGTCGTAGGAGTATCGAGACCGAGCATTGATACTCCAGTGTAGACTAGTGTATACTGATCGAGACCCTGACGAGGGGCGGTGGTCAGGTCTCACAAGCCATTTGTGTTAGTTTGTTCACCTAAGATAGTATACAGGTGCTCATTGGGTTATGAGTACACTGGACGGACTCGCCGGGAACCTGCTAGTTGGTATTATACCTATTGTCAGATAGCAGTTCCCAGGTGACATGTGTGCAGGTTAGTCTGTCGACATGAGATCGTCATTTGTCTCGTGTGAGTTCCCACTGTGCTTTGATTACTACCCTACCACGGCTCAAAGGAGCCGTGCAAACAGGTTTTAGTTGGGTACAGTCCCGAACCACATGGAGGCAGTGATCGGATCGTCGGGAATTCGTCTCTCCCGGTATTGGGGGTTGATGCCGCGTTGTGTACGGATGCCCATCACCCGAAATCCGTGGCCACGGTGGACGAGAATTACCGTGATGGGTTTCATACCGACACTAAATATCGCGTTGTTAGGAGTCTGACTTTATCCACCCCCCTAGACTCGATATGCGATACTCTCAGACGAACAGACCGGACTGTACGGATATTGTCACTGTCAGGCTCAGTAAGGGTTCTGCATGAGTTTGCTCGTCGGCCTCCCTTTCGCTCAATACCTGGATAGCCGTTACGTACAGCCAGTGCCGCTGACGTGCTTGTGGTTAAACCCACTGCCAGCGTATTGACAAGTCTTTAGAGTTCCACACAAAGGGTTTTCACGATTCAGGCGATATGGTGTACATGATGTATGTTGATACATACAGATGTCCGATTAAATATGTGCACTTGCTGCGCAGATTTTAATTGGACGGTTGATAATACTAGCGGTTTATGATTAAACCAGTCTATTAAATCAGGTTTTGATTTAATAATTTATGTATGTATTTGTATATACGTATTCTAGTATTATTGTTCACTATTCGTTTTCTCTCTCGGCTATTCGTATTTTGGTACGAATACGCGTATATGTATTTCGGTACATATACCGGGAAGTATTCCGTATTTTATACAGAATAGCTTCTAGAAAATGCCATCTCATTATTGATTTTTAGAAAATCATTTGCTTTTAAATGAGGTAGAAAAGGTGACATAAGTCAAGGCATGGGTCAAAGCATGGTGTATGGTATGGTTTGGAATTGTTTAATGAAATTAAAAATTGAAACATTTTTGTGGGAATGTGAAGGGGGGGCCACTATGATGGGTGTGGATTTTGGTTGATTGATTAATTCACACTTGCATTTTTTTCTCCCTCTCTCTCATTCACTCAAAAGTTCACAAAAGCCTTCACCATTTTTGGTTCATGCCAAGTCTTCATCACCTCCATTCTTGTTCTTTGGTTGCTCCCATGAGCACATGGTAGAGAGAAAATTGTAGTGACATATTCATACACCCCCACTCTCCATCGCTAACGACGTTGGAGCGTCGGTTACCTCGTTCGACGAGGTTGGAGCTTGCGTCGTTTCCCTCGGGTGGATGATCGGAGATGGAGGAAGACCGGCAATCAAACATCACCAAAGGATCGCTAGGAGCTTGGAATGAAGACCGAAGGACTCGGATCATCCCGGTATAACATTTCTAACTCTTAGTTAGCTCGATAGAATAGGGTTTAAGGTCGATCCGGGATTCGGGTAGCGGTAGCGCCGGTTTAGAAATTTTTGTTCCGCATTTTGGCCGCGTTTCGATGGCCGGGGCGCTGCCGGAACCTTTCATGGTATCAGAGCCACCCTTTAAACCCCCTACTAGCTTGTTTAAATGTGCTTAATAGATCGATCTACGGAAATTTCCAAAATCACGATTCCAATTTTGATGTTTCTGCCGATTTTCAAAAGTGGTCAAAAAATATTTTCCAGTGGCTTAAAAATCCGTGCAGGCTTTTTGTAGGGTACAGAAAAAAATTGGTCTCCTGAAGCCCTAAAAGCGCCGCGGAACCGCCGCACTTACCCCTTATTGGCGGCGGTTCCACGGCCATTTAGTGGCGACGGGCTTCCAAAATTTTCCTGTAGCCCTCTGACTTGGAATTGTGATTTTTGACATATTCTGTTTTGGCCCAGATTTCTGTTTCAGTGTTGGTTTTGCTGTTGGGGCCAATTTGGAAATTTAGTCGATCGATATTTTAAGTGGACGTTTAACAGTACATACATTTCTATCTGTGACCGTGAATGTCATTTGATCGGTAAACTCGTCTAATTGCTATATGTCGTTTAAACGGGTTTGCAAACATGACATTCACATTGATGTTCTGTGTTGTGCTGTGATGTTGGTTGGATCGTCGTGGTGGATAGCTGTGGTGCAATATTAGTACAGTTTTATTTCATTTGTACATTTGATATTACGGGGCGAGCGTCCGACATATGGACTGCCGTCACTGCCAGTTTGTATATTATTCTTTTGGGGCACGACCGGGCTGAGGTCGATGTCACCCTTTATATATTATTTTATTTTCTGTACTATGATTACCCCGAGGTGGAGTACACGAATAGCCGGGTTCTAGAGGGCAACTGGTCCGCATCTCAAGGCATTCAGACGGAGGGGGCCTTACTCTAGAATTGGCGGGCTATTCGCCGCACTCGTAGGGGGTATAGGTTGACCCGGGAGGGGTGCTCAAGTTACCGGATTCCGTGAAGTGCCGGGTGGCCCATTCGCGTTGTTGAAGGGGGCTGCCTCACTTCTGGTCTTGGCGGGTAACTTGTCGCGCTCGTAGGGGTCTAGGTTTCATTGCACAGGCTATCCACACGACAGGGAACGTCGGGTCTCATTTGCGGCTCAAGTGGAACCCGGGGCTCCAGACTATCCACCATTCTGTGATGTTTCTGTGATGTTGCTTTATATCATGCCTGGGACGAATGTTGTATATATATTTATATATACTAGTAGATGTTGTATATGTTTTGCACCCGCGCTAGCCCAGTCCCCGCTCTGTCGTTAGTTAAGTAACCTAATGGGTGATGATGGGACCCAGTGGCGAATGCGGATGGCATATACGTACATTTTATTTTCGTTCTTTTCTGGTGTGATTAATTGATGGGACTGCGTTGATTCTTATCAATGCAAGGATAAAACAAACCTATATTTGATGTTGTTGGAACCAAGTTTTTAAAAAACTGACATTACAGACGTTCTCTTTTGCTTTGCATCGTGGTATTCGATTGGGAATATCCTGCACCTCATTCGACGAGGCAAGGGCCGGGATCCCTTCATCGGGAGTGACCCCTTGAGTAAAAGTTTGTGTCAATGTAATAACTTCACTATAGTCGATTACTTTTGCTTTGCATCGTGGTATTCAGTTTGGGATATCATGCACCCCATTCGACGGGGAAAGAGCTGAGATCCCTTCACCGGGAGTGACCTCTTTAGCAAACGTTTTCGCCACTATATATTTATAAAACAACTTGGATTCCTTCAACGAGATTAAGTTCATTACGTTAAAGGTTTTTCGCCAAAAACCAGTCGTAGCCCTCCGTCATTTCTTATAAGTACTATTTGGTATTCGTGCTATGTTTGTTGGCAAGCGTCAAGGCATAGTGTGCGGTAGCTGAATAATACTTATTTGTAGCATGGATATGCGATTGATCGGGACAGTTGTACAACTTTGTTGGCAAGCGTCAAGGGCTTGTGCGGGTGGGTTCGAGTTAATCCAGGACAATGACGGGTTGAACTTGACTAGTGACCTATAATTTGTTGGCAAGCGTCAAGGTTATAGGTCGTTAGGGGTAAAAAATCTTATCGGGAGTTTCAAACATACAGGAAACTTGCCAGGTTTGCGCATACCTTCAGGAGTTCGGCCTTGAGAAGGAGCCTTTCATGGCTTGGTGACTTGAGTAGCTTCCATCAAGTTATCATGCGATGATAGTTGAATCCCGATTCCCACTGATGAGTAGGAATACTCCTCGGGTGATTCCGACTAATTCTCCTTTTAGGTTTGGAGGAGAATTCGAGGAAACAGTGGGAGCTATCCAGATTAGATAAAATGATTAACCATTTTGATCTAGGTTTGAGTGCATGCTGAGTGTTTCTTCTCTCTCTCTCTCTCTCTCTGGCCGTGACTATGACCCGACCTTTGACTAAAACTCATGAACCCAATTAACCAAACCTTCTTAAAACATTTTGGCTTTTGGAATGTCACGGTGTCGCATATATCATTGCTACTTCTATATCACCTTTTCATTTCTCCAGAACACCCCGTATCACTACGAATATCCACTTCCATTGGATAAATCCATCGTATGGTTATATACGAACTCGAAGGAACTTTTTCGAGGATGGATTCTGGTTCAGGAGAGATTGGATAGGATTATTCAGATGTCTTTTCTCTTTACCTTCTCTCAGGTTGCAAGGGCTCCTAGGATTAGGAGAGTACACCTATTACGCTTATTGGATAGTCTTCTTCCAAACCTTAGGTTGGTGCCGAAGGGTAGGAAATGAAGAAAACCAATTAGCGTAAAGAAGGTGTACAGAAGGTAATAAATAAAGACATAATAAAGGGATTGGAGTGAGGGCAGGTAAGTATATGGTTACTGTCGTGAATCAGGATAGTGGAAGAGGAGTTACTAGGAATACCAGTTAACCCCTTTTGAAAAATTTTCATGTTTCAGTTTCACTGTGCGATATTAATTGAAAACTGTTTTCCCAATTGGAATCTAACTCCAGGGTATGTATTTACCAGATCAGTTTCTCACATCTGCATATTATAACGGATGGTGAGTGGGAGTAAGATATTAGGAATTGGGTGATTAGATCCTCATTATATCGGAATTTGTTGTAGTTGGTGATATTTGAGGAAATCATCTAGATTTTGCCGGATGGCAAATTTTTGGTTTTGAATATCCATTGTTATGCACCAATTTCAAACTGATATATCTGTACATTTATTTTATAAAGTGAGATATAACTTTTTGATATTGTGTCTATGACATTTACCTATATCAGTTGGTGATTAGGTAAGGTGCATTCAACAGCGGTGTAACTCTTCTTAACCATAGTACAGTTTTTCAACCTACGACGCACATGGTTTGAGTTGTTGAACTCAGGGGACTTATACAAGGTATTGTATGTTTTCCAGTGTCCATTAGGACAATGGGGTTGGTACTCGAACTGTATTCTGTTTACTCATAACTTCTCTGCAACTAGACATGTATTTCATTGAAATGCAAGGTCTAGATATTCAGAAGTTATAGGTATAAGAATAAAGTAGAGAACCATTTGTTGTAAGTATCAGGATTCTTCGAGGAAATTGAAGATGTAGATACTTGTGTTTGGTATTCAGTTAATAGTAATGGTTTTGAGAACTTTCTTCTTTTTCAGGTTACTCATATATGGATGTATTCCTAGATGAGTAATGTTGATTGTCCTTTTTCTATCTGGTTGATATGCACTGGAGAAAGCTGCATCGTTTTGAATCTGGTTCAAATTAAATTAGTGTTTTTGTTTCTATATTAGATTTATATATAGAATCAATTTATATCTTAACGATTTTAAGATATAGGGAGTTGTCCGGCTGATGCTTAAAACCAGAATCCGGATAAACTCAAGGCACGTTTCAGTAATGGCTGTTTGTGGGTTATCCCGGGTTTTGATGAGGGTTAACTTTCTACCATCAGGAAGATCAATATTTATATTGTTCTTGACATGCCACAGTTTTAATAAAATGGATTTTTTTATAAAACAGAAGTGGGAGTATGGTAGAACTGGAAGTTATTCCAGAACCAGAAACGATTACTGGAAATTTAATAAAACCTAAGGATTCAATTGGATTTGATGTTCCATTAGCCACTCCGCAGATTTAGTGGGTAACCTCAAGCACCCGAGAGGTACTTCGGTCTTCTCAGTAACGGTGACAGGGAGGTTCTTGTTTACCCAGACTTGCCATTGCTGTATTCTAGACTATAAGACCAGGCAGGAGGATGAGTATAGCGTCATTCTAAACTAGCTTTAGAAGTGCACGTGTATATGACTCTGCCAGAGGGTTGTTGTAGTCAGTGGGAGCAGCGGAAGCATAGTAGGTAAGTAGCTTATGTCTATTTATAAACTAAAGCAGGTATAGCGGAAATAGATCATCTATTTTTGATGTGACAGTCATAGGCTTTGACTTCATCAGAATAGGAGATGGATCTGCTAAGAAGGTAGTAAAGAGTGATGTCCAAGTATTGGGATGACATGCACTTGATAGAAAAAGATATTCATGTTCCCCTCCGAATGGCGGCGCACAAGACTGCGATTTCCTGGCACTGAGATTCGGGGCAGATGCTATTTGGTTTTATCCGTCTACCTCTCCGAAGATGCCAAGTTGATTTATGGCACCGTGTATCGGAGGTTTAGACGGATGCGGCCGATGTAGCAGACTTCGTCAGATTCCCCCTCGCTTGAGGGGTTTTTGATTGTGGGGATGCTCTTCCCTACAGGCGCAAGCCCCTGCAGTTAATTACGCTACCGCATCGCGGTAACAACTTTCTCCTTCTCCAGAATTTCACTTCATGTCGTGTGTGTTTGTTTTGTTTGTGGTTGCCCGTGGATTGTATACGGAGACTGAGTAATACCGTCGCCCGTAGGTCGTGGATTAGTCCAAATCCGTATTTACTTAGATTTGGGTTTGGTGTTTTTAGTTTAAGGATGCATTAGTCGCGTTGCGGCTAAGATCAACTTAAACGTTCGTTAAGGATACGATAGTCCTGTTTGAGACTAAGATCAACTTAACGTGATCGTTTAGATCCGACAAAAGAGCGTTTGGGCTCTATTGTTCCAGTTTGGGAGATTCATAGTCCAATTTGGGACTAAAGTCTGTTTGGAGGATACGTTAGCCATTTTTGAGGCTAAGATCGACTCAAACGTTTGTTAAGGATACGTTAGTCCAGTTTGAGACTAAGATCAACTTAACGGGATCGTTTAGATCTGACAAAAGAGCAATTGGTTTTGTTGTTCCAGTTTAGGGACATAGTGGTCCATTGCATGTATGGTCGTCGGGACCCGTCACCTCTCTGACGACGTTGAAGGATTACAACGACAAATGTCCGAGGAGTTCAGAGATGTACCCTTGAGCCAAAATTGATTGGGGGAATTTATAGTCCAATTTGGGACTAAAGTTTGTTTGAAGGTTTAAGGATGCGTTAGCCATATTTGAGGCTAAGATCAACTTAAACGGTTGTTAAGGATACGTTAGTCCAGTTTGGGACTAAGATCGACTTAACGGGATCGTTTAGGTCCGACAAAAGAGCATTTGGGCTCTATTGTGCCAGTTTAGGGACATGGCGGTCCATATTTCAGTTTAGGGACGTGGTGGTCCATATTCCAGTTTAGGGACATGGTGGTCCATATTCCAGTTTAAGGACGTGGTGGTCCGATATTAGTTTAGGGACGTTTCGGTCCGATATTAGTTTAGGGACGTTTCGGTCCGACAAAAGAGCATTTGGGCTCTATTGTGCCAGTTTAGGGACATGGTGGTCCATATTTCAGTTTAGGGATGTGGTGGTCCATATTCCAGTTTAGGGACATGGTGGTCCGATATTAGTTTAGGGACGTTTCGGTCCGATATTAGTTTAGGGACGTTTCGGTCCGATATTAGTTTAGGAACGTTTCGGTCCACGAGTTTAAGGACCCCGCAGTCCATATTGACGTATGTGGTCGTCGGGACCCGTCACCTCTCTGACGTCGTTGAAGGATTACAACGATAAGTGTCAGAGGAGCTCGGAGATGTACCCTCGAACCGGATATAAATTAATTTAAAAGAGCAGTCGTGCTCAGTCAATTTAATTTAAGGACTTACGGCCCAGAATTGGGCTAAGTCCAATTGAAAATGTTCAACATTTTATTTGCTTTTGCATTGCATTTCTTTTTTTTATTTTTATTTAGGCTTTGCCCAGAAAGGATGCAGAGCATCAATTTGTTTTGGGCTCTGTTCTTTTAGGAATAATGCAAGGCATCAATTTTATTTGGGCTCTGCCCTTGTATAAAGGATGCAAAGCATCAATTTATTTGGGCTCTGCCCATTTATTGCCTTGCAATTTATTTTGGCCTGTTAGGTCATTTTGATTTGGGCCTGGCCCTTTAAGTAATGCACTGCATTTGTGCAAAGCATTAAGAATCTTTTTAGATTCAAAACAGAAGTGCAAAGCACTTTTTGATCCCTTGATCTAAACAAGTTTTTCCTTGTTTCAGAGAACCAAAGGTTCATAACAAGTGCAAGACACTATTTTTATTTTTATTTTTATTTATTTATTTATTTATTGAAGATCAATGATCTTGTTCTTAGATCACTGATCTGTTCATAAGAGAATTTTCTCTTCTTTCAAAGGTTTTTTACCTTTTTTATTCTTGAGGAGTCCTTCAGAGTCTTCTTTCTCTTTTTTTTATTTAGAAAATGTTGATGCCTTTGAAATGAGGTCTGGGGTCCTTTTTATAGTGCCCATAAATTAGTTTAATTTGTTAAAAAGATCTTTCTCTGAGTGATTTGGGGAATTTTCCCCACCGTTGGATCTTTGATCCAAAGGCCCCTGCTTTACAGAAGAAAATCTTCTTGTTTTAACAAGAATAGAAAAGATTTATTCTGTTTTGCGCAACTCCCCCAGCGCGTGACACGTGTCGCGCAGCGCAGCGCTTGCGCAACTGCGCAGACACGTGTCGCGCAGCGCAGCGCTTGCGCAACTGCGCAGACACGTGTCGCGCAGCGCAGCGCAGCGCTTGCGCAGCTGTGCTTGCGCAACTGCGCAGACACGCAGCGCAGCGCTTGCGCAACTGAAAGTTGTTTATTTTACTTTTAGTTTTTTTTTTAAAAGAGCCTTGCTCTGATTGGGTGCGCTGCTTTAGGCGCTGCGCTGATGTGTCTGCGCTTGACACGTGGCGCATTGCGCACAGCGCAAAGAATCTGAAGCGTTGCTTCATTTATTAAAGTTTAAATTTTCAAAGCAAAACTTTGCTCTGATTGGAGGAAGATGAAGTGTTGCTTCATCTCCCGCCTTGGAATTTGAACAGAGCTTTGCTCTGATTGGGGTAAACAAATGCCCCCCCACCGTTGCGCTTACGTGGCCTCCAAACGTAAGCGCAACGGTGGCAGAATCCCAACCGTCGCGGCAGTTTTTGGAAGTTGGAAGGGCACTTGGTGCCTATAAATAGGACCTTTGGTCCTTCACAGATGATCATCATCTCCAAAAATTTTATTTTCAGAACCTCAGAGCCCTGCTCTTATTTTTAAGAACTCTTAGATTTTCTTTAAAAGGAACTATTTAGGTAAGAATTAGTCTTGAATTAAATCAATTTTAATTAATAAAGCCTTGCTCTTATAGATCTTTGATCTAAAGAAACCCTTCTGGGGTTTCACCAATAGAGCCTTGCTCTCAAGAATCTGTTTCAAGGTTTCTTGACCCATGAACAGAACCTTGTATCTTTGTCAAAACATACATCTCTTTGATCTAAAAATGATGAACTTTTAAGAGTTTGAATATGAATAATGAAAATTAAAAATGGAGTTTTGTATTTTAATGGACTATATCATCTTTTAATAATAGTGATCTCAGAATCTTGGGGGACTTCTTTAAATTTCCCTTATCAGGATTTTGATAGTCACTCCTGTTCATAGAGCATTGCTCTCGAGGAGTTTAACTGTCCGTGCTCGTTTTTTTTAACAAGAATTCGCTTAATCAGTCGGTCTGCTAATTCTGTTGATCTTCTTTCACAGGAACAATGGACGCCCATATGTATGCTTTTAACGAGATCATCTCTTACGGGGACATCCGCCGACTTGGCCGCTCTCAGAATCGAGAGTCCACAAACGCGGAGTGTGCTGAAATTATGAGCCGCTTCGACGCATACAATGGTCCACTGCTCCCCCGGCGTTCCTCCCTCCTTAAGCTTATCATGGGAGACATCTGGGAAGCGCTTCCACTATTCTGTTCCGGCGTGCCGCTTAGGGCGTTGGATGCCGCTGAGGACAAGGTGCACTCGTGTACCTATTGAACTTTATCTCGAAAAGACGGCAAGACAGTCTTATCGATCTCTTACACGAGGTCTTTCAACAGTCTGCCATACTCGTTGCTTGTCGGAGGGTGGAAGACATCAGGGGGGACCCTGACGCTTGTGCTCGCGAAAGAAAGCACACTAGGATGGTCCGCGAGGCCTGGAAAGTCATAGATAGGGTCGCTTTTTAATTCCTCAATCCATGTCCTGGGTCCGAGGTTATTCCCTTGTAATAATGTTTTTCGTTTATTGCTTTTATGATTGTAAGAACTTCTGGCAATATTAATGAAGATTTTTGTTTTTCCTAGCCTGTCTTATCTTTTGTTCTGAGTCTTTTGCTTATGCATGAATGAATGTGACTCGAACGCTTGATCAAATGTAAATCGGACACTCTTTCTGTTACTCTCTTCTTTCCCTTATTATCAGCATGCTATCTGGATAAACATAATCGGCAGATAACTTGACTTCTCCAAGAGATAGCGATGGCTTAGGTCGCAGGTTCAGATCTGCTGCCTAAGACTTTTCAACTCCATGAGCTGTGAGGGTCTCATAGAGACTTTTCTCCCTATGGATCGAGAGGATCTCGTAGGTGGTTTTTTCTCCTTAGGAATCGTGAGGATTCCTGAGTGTGGTTTTCTCTTATAAGTCGTAAGGATCTTATAAGAGATTTTTCCCTCTTACGAGTCGAGAGGACTTGTAAGCGGTTGTTCCCCTCCTTGTCGAAGTTCGACGTTGGAGAGTGAGACCCGTGGATGGTATGCAAGAGACCGTTTTGGGCCAACTTGCGGGGTCCCAATGCTTAGGAAACAGGCTTCTTTTATAACGACTGCCTAAGGCTTTATCTCACGAGTCGAACCGCCTCGACAATTTTTCACAAGTCGAGACGAATCGAACGTTTCTCGCAAGAACATCTTAACGTCGCATTTAACCTCTGCTCTTTACGACAGAAGCCCGTTAAGGTTGGTGGTACTTAGGGTTTTGGCCATCATACCGTCGCATAAGCTGATATAGTCCTCGATAGGCAATCATGCTGTTTGAGTAGCCCTGCGACTGCCGTGTCTCTGATCCCTTCGGGGGTTGGACAAGACGTCTTCAAGCAATCCTCCTTGGAAGTTTGACCGTCGGAAGAGCAAGCGTTAGGAATTTGCCATGTCGCTTTTTACTTGAGGTTAGGCTTATTTTGGTGAGCCCCGATGAGTCATAACCACTCCGCGCCGGTGTGGGGATGATCTCCGATAGTCTTTCGGGCTTTATGTGAGTTGCCGTCAAGACCCTGAAGCTAGGAATTTGGCCTTTGCTTCGTTTGCTGGCATTGCGTCTGCTGTATCGAGACGAATGTTGCGGTGGGAACTAGGGATTTTGCTGTGGCTCCGTTTGTTTGATGACGTTGCGTCTGCTGTGTCGAGATGAACGTTGGGGTGACATCTCGTCTGCTGTATCAAGACGGACGTCGAGGTTGTCTCTAGGTTACTGGTGAACCGCCGAGGTTTGGAACTAGGGATTTTGCCGTGGCTCCTTTTGGTGATGTTGCGTCTGCTGTATCGAGACGAACGTCGAGGTGGTGACCACTCCGCCCTGGTGCGAGATAATCTCTGATTGTCTTTTAGGCTTTATATGACTTGCCGTTAAGACGCATGAAGCTAGGAATTTGGCTTTCGCTTCGTTTGCTGGCATCGCGTCCTCTGTATCGAGACGAATGTCATGGTGGTGACCACTCCATGTGGGATGGTCTCTGATTGTCTTTCCGGTTTTATATGAGTTACCGTCAAGACGTTAAAGCTAGGAATTTGGCCTTCGCTTCGTTTGCTTTGGCGCGTCCGAATCCTGCTGGGGGAAGAACGCTGAGGTGACATTTCATCTACTGTATCGAGACGATCGTCGAGGTGGTGACCACTCTGCGCTGGTGTAAGATGATCTCCAATTGTCTTTCACGCTTTATATGACTTGCCGTCAAGACCCTGAAGCTAAGAATTTGGCCTTCGCTTCGTTTGCTTTGGCGCGTCCGAATCCTGCTGGGGGAAGAACGCTGGGGTGACATTTCATCTGCTGTATCGAGACGATCGTCAAGGTGGTGACCACTCCGCGCTGGTGTGAGATGATCTCCGATTGTCTTTCAGGCTTTATATGAGTTGCCGTCAAGACCCTGAAGCTAGAAATTTGGCCTTCGCTTCATTTGCTCACACTGCGTCTGGTGTATTGAGACGAATGCTGAGGTGGAGCTAGGATTTTACCGTCACTCCGCTTTGTTTCGACCATGAGGTCTTTTGTTAACTTTGCATGTACACCCTGCTGGACTGCGAAGGAACGCCATTGTTGACATTGCGTCTGCTGTAACGAGACGAATGCTAAGGTGGAGTTGGGATTTTGCCATTACTCCGCTTTGTTTCGACCGTGAGGTCTTTTGTTGACGTCATGTCTGCATCTAGTTGGAGTGAGGAGAAACGCCGTTGGTGATCTCTAAGTTGTCGATGTTGACGTCGAGACCCTGAAGCTCGGGATCTTCGTTTGCTTCATTTGTTGACATCGTGTCTGTAATATTGCGACAAATGTCGAGATTGTCTCTAGGTTGTCTATGAACCGTCGAGATTTGGCTTCGCTTTCTGATGGAGCCTGTTGGGAAGGTATGGTTCCCTCTTTATCTGTGCCCCTGGATTGTATACAGGGATCGATGTGATTTCACCTGTAGGGCAAAAAGCTTCATTCTTTCATTTTTTTTATTCTTTCCGCGATGCTCTATGATTTCAGCTTTTATATTGCGAAGGTCGCGATTGCCCAGTCATTTCGGCTATTTTTCGCGGTGCCCAATCATTTCGGCTGTTTACTTTATTTTTACTCGCTGCTTTTTATTGCGAGTTGCCCAATCATTTCGGCTATTTCGCATGCATACATTTTACTTGCTGCTTTTTATTGCAAGTTGCCCCATCATTTCGGCTATTTCGTATGCATGTGCGGCTTACTGGCTTTTCGCCGTAAACCTGAAATTAGACACCGATTTTGGCATCAGCACCGCTACAACTGGGATATGGCCAGGAGCGAATCATCACCTGCCTTTGTCGATGTCAAACAAAGGTGGCTCAGCGACCAGGGTTAAGGTCTTGTCGGCTAAGGCTTTTGACTTCAGAGTCGTAAGGGTCTCACAAAGGTATTTCTCCCTACAAGTCGTGAGGATCTTGTAGGTGTATTTTCTCCTTAGGAATCGTGAGGGTTCCTAAGTATTTTGTTCCTCTGTAAGTCATAAGGATCCTACAGGAGGGTTTTCTCCTTGTAAGTCGAGAGGATTTACAAGGGTTGTTCACCATGCAAACATATCCCTAGTCTCGGATGGGACTTGGTTAGGGAAATGTTTATTCGCGCCCGTGGATTGTATACAAGGGCCAATATAAGATCATTTGTAGGGCAATGTCGAAAGTTGTGGGGGTTGCTTAAGCATAGGTTTAGGCCTCTGTAACTTAAGACTTTCAAATCTTACGAGCCGTGAGGGTCCCATAAGAGAGTTCTCCTTACGAGTCGTGAGGATCTCGCAAGTGTATTTTCTCCTTAGGAATCGTGGGGATCCCTAAGTGTGCTGCTCCCTTTGTGAGTCGTAAGGATCTCACGCGGGTGGTTTTTCCTTACAAGGTCGAGGGGACCTTATAAGTGTCTTTTAACGAGGTTGTGCCCTTTCGGGTTTTCACGAACACTCGCCGGTAGCCCTGCTGTTTTTACTTACGGAGCCCTTTCGGGTTTTCATCCGTGCCCGTTTCGCTTATGGACATACCGTCTCTTTTTTTTATTTTTTTATTTTATTTACGAGGTCGCGCCCTTTCGGGTTTTCACGAACACTCGCCGGTAGTCCTGCTGTTTTTACTCACGGAGCCCTTTCGGGTTTTCATCCGTGCCCGTTTTGCTTATGGACATACCATTTTTTTACTTTTTTTTATCTCGTCAGCCTAAGGATGCTGCGGTAGTAGTTTAAAGACATTTCGGTCATTTGCAAGTTTCAGGACATTGCGGTCCATCATTAGTTTAAGGACATCTCGGTCCGGGGTCACCGTATTTTAGGCGAATATCTAGTTTATTGACTTTTCGGTCTATGGGTCTTTCTCTATGACTGACCATGATGCCCCCGGCGTATCCATCTTTCTCGGAGCATGCGGTTGTGGCGGGTTCACCTTCCAATTTTCTGACAGCGCGAACTTGCCTTGTTGGTATTGGTCTTCAACCCAGTTCTTGAAGACGTAGCAATCCTCGATCAGGTGACCTACCGTTTGATGGTAAGGGCAATAATTAGGATTATTAACATCGCCTAGCCGCAACGGACGTTTTGGACTCGGCAGATTGATGAGTCTGTCGCACACTGCCAGCTCGAACAGTCCCCTTGTTTTATCTTGCTGAAACGAGTAAGGACGTTTCAAATTTTCCTGGAGGGTTGCCGCTTGTTGCTTTGGCGAGCAACCGGTCTAGGGTCACTTAATTGTTGTTGAGCGCTGGCGACGAAGGCCGTTTTTCCTTTTCCTTTATCCTTTTTGTTCGCTCCGTTGTTTGCGGGGCCGGGATTTTTTCCGAGTAGCGTGCGATTGCATGGCTGAACGTTCTCGCAGCTCCTCAATTCCTTCATTTTTGAAATAGATTCCCTGAGGGAAGGGTTGGGGGTAGCTTCTTCGTCAGAGTCGCTCCCAAAGGTGATAATTTGCGATACCTTAGAGTCGGCCGTATGACAATCGTCGGCGGCTCTTTTGCGCTCATCTATCACATTTTTCTGATGTCTACGAGCTTCACATTTTGTCCTGTCGAAGTGTTGCTCTTGAGCGACATACCCTTGCCACCAACAGTTAAAAGATTCGCAGTCTTCGGTAGGATGTATGATCTTCTGATGATATAAACAGAAGTTAGGGTGCATCTCTACCTCAGCGAGAGTATTTTCTTCAGAGGGCGGTAGCTTCATTCCTACTGATAAAGCTTTGGCGAACCTTTTTCTCGTCTTGAATTTGTTTTTATCCGTAGTGGATGGCTTTTGATTTGACGGGAATGCCTTGGCTCTTTCCAGTATGGCCATTTCATGCTCTTGATTGGCTTTTGCTTTCAGACGAATTTCATTTAGGAAGACATCGATCAGCTCGTCTGATGGCTGTAGAATTTCCGGTTCGGGGTTCACCATTGGTTTCTCGGCGCAAGAAGCTTCTTCATCATCTGCCAGTGAGTGAGAAATCACATGACAAGTCGCAACGTAGTCTTTGGATTCATCTGATGAGTTTTCTCCATCGTTTTCATCCTCGACGAAAGAACAAGTTGCTCCCGACGTGTCCGTCTTCTTTGGAGAGTGCGGCTGTGGTGGGTTTACCTTCTAGTTTTCCGACAGCGCGAACTTGCCTTGTAGGTACTGATCCTCGATCCATCCCTTAAAGACGAAACAATCCTCAATCGGGTGACTTACCGTTTGGTGGTAAGGGCAATAATTGGGATCATTAAGATCGCCTGGCTGCGACAGACGCTTTGGACTCGGCAGATTAATGAGTCTGTTACGCACTGCCAGCTCAAACAGTCTTCTCGTTTTATTCTGAGGAAACGAGTAAGGACGTCCTAGCCTCTCTTCGAGGGATGGACGTGGACGTACGTTGTTTTGGCGAACGACCGGCTTTGAGTTGCTCGACTGTTGCTGAGCATTGGCAACGAAAGTTGCTTTCCCTTTGCCCTTTTCATTCCAAGGCTCTGTCTTTGAAGAAGAAGGCCTATGACCCATCTGGTCCATTTGGGCCAGCTTGTCAATCAAGGCCTGGAAGGTGGTCGGCTTGAAAAACATCATGAACTGGGAGATGGCCGCTTGCGGATCGAGAGTGCCCACAAACATGCCTACCGCAGGTGCCTCTTCTATGCGTTGTTCGCATTTCGACCATAGGTTTCGCCATCGTGTTGCGTATTGGACCCACGTTTCGCCTGGCCTTATTCTGGCATTTATTAGTGCTGTTATCGGGGTGCGTTCACTAGCACTCGCGAATCTTTGTGTGAACAGTAGCTCCATCTCCGCAAATGTTTTGACAGAGTCGTTAGGTAGCTCCGAATACCATTCAAAGGCTGTTTCTGCTAAGCTGCTGACGAATTGACGTAGTAACAATTTATCATCGCCTCCAGTATTGCCGCATAAGGCCCTGAATTGAGCGACATGCTGATGCGGATTCCCTGTCCCTTTATATACGTGGAATTTAGGGATCGTATATCCCGGCGGGTAACTGATTTGGTCGTACCAGCTCGGATACGGTCGTCCGGTTCTAGCCATTTGCCTAGCCGCTTCATTCACCTGATGAACCCGGATCTGCTGAGCTATATATTCGTCCAAGTCAGCTTTGGAGATTGCTTCCTCCTTGGCTGTTGACAGAGCCGGTGGAGGATTTGACGTTTCTCCCCTGTCGTCTTCAAGGACGATCAGAGGATCTTCAGCAGGAGGGTCCGGCTGTAACATCATCCCTACCATATCTTGGAAGAGGAGCGCCATTTGTTTTATGTTAGCCGCTTGCTATGCAGCTTCTTTGTCCCTCTTTTCGAGGACTCTGCGTAAAAAGTCAGCGTCGGTTTCTTGTTCTTGACGCTCATCTGAAGACGTTTCAGAGCTTTCTTTTGGCTCAGTGAGTGCAGCCATTGTAGTCATCATTTCCTGAAGCTTCTGTTGTTGCTCATGAGCTTTCGTCACGGATCGGGTGAGCGGTCGGTGGCCCGTAGAAGTGGGGCTTTCCTCCTTTCCAGAAGCCATATAAACAGTGTGCACCACCATGCCCTCAGATTTGGGGCGTTTGTGTTCAGCGCTTTTATGCTTCGCCATGTTCACAGGGGCTTTTTGCGGCCTCCTTTTCTTCTGAGTGATTGGAGTTAAGGGGGCCGTTGTAATGGGCACCCGAGTAACTATTGGTTTTTGGGGCTTGACGGAGTAATCCTTCTCTTGCCGAACCTTCATTTTTTTTGTTGGCGGAGATAGTTTTCATCAATCACTGACTCCTGGACCATGTTCAGCAGTTCAAAGCTGTTCTCGGTTGGAACAGCAGCCTCGATCCCCACCATCGGAGCTGATGGCGTAAATCCAGAGGGGGAGTTGCCCCCAGCCTTCCTCACTCGGCGCCGGTGGCGACGTTGGGCGTGTCTTGCGGATGGAGCTGTTTCAGCTACAAGGGTGACTTCGTCATGCCCCCTGCTCTGGGCAGAGGGAGAAGCTTTGAGGGCCTCGCTTGGAGCAGAAGCCGGAATGGCCATCCTTGTAAAAACCGACTTCTTAGAAGGAGGAGCTCTTCCAATGATTTCGTCCGCTTGAGCCGGGATAGCTATCCGCTTTGGGATGGCAGCTTCGGGTATCGCAGGTTTGCAGACGTTCTGGCCCAGCCTGTTGAAAACTGAGGTATGGAAACTGGGCAACCCGTTGAGAGGGGTCGCGGCATTGGTAAGCCGATTAAAGACCGACTTCTCCGGGGTTTCTTGCAACGTCATTGTGGCATTGAAGCTCGGCGGTGGGAGCATGGTCCCGAAGAATAACCCAGCGGTGGCCTGAGTTACCTACTCCACTGGCATCTTGAAAAGGGAGGCCGCTTGGGGCCCATAAGTCACTCTTCCAGCGAGGACGGAGCGGGAGTTGTAGTTGCAGGCAGTGCAGTTTGAAGCCATTGATCTTCAGTTCTCTGCACGGAGCAAGACACCAAATCTTAGTACCTTGAATCCACAGACAACCACAACAAACCGCGATTCGTTCGCGAACACTACACACGAAGTGTGGAGTGGAAAGAGGAAAAGGTCCCACCGGGCATGCCAGAATCTGTTCCCCTCCGAATGGCGGCGCACAAGACTGCGATGTCCTGGCACTGAGATTCGGGGCAGATGCTATTTGGTTTTATCCGTCTACCTCTCCGAAGATGCCAAGTTGATTTATGGCACCGTGTATCGGAGGTTTAGATGGATGCGGCCGATGTAGCAGACTTCGTCAGATTCCCCCTCGCTTGAGGGGTTTTTGATTGTGGAGACGCTCTTCCCTGCAGGCGCAAGCCCCTGCAGTTAATTACGCTACCGCATCGCGGTAACAACTTTCTCCTTCTCCAGAATTTCACTTCGTGTCGTGTGTGTTTGTTTTGTTTGTGGTTGCCCGTGGATTGTATACGGAGACTGAGTAATACCGTCGCCCGTAGGACGTGGATTAGTCCAAATCCGTATTTACTTAGATTTGGGTTTGGTGTTTTTAGTTTAAGGATGCATTAGTCGCGTTGCGGCTAAGATCAACTTAAACGTTCGTTAAGGATACGATAGTCCTGTTTGAGACTAAAATCAACTTAACGTGATCGTTTAGATCCGACAAAAGAGCGTTTGGGCTCTATTGTTCCAGTTTAGGAGATTCATAGTCCAATTTGGGACTAAAGTCTGTTTGGAGGATACGTTAGCCATTTTTGAGGCTAAGATCGACTCAAACGTTTGTTAAGGATACGTTAGTCCAGTTTGAGACTAAGATCAACTTAACGGGATCGTTTAGATCTGACAAAAGAGCAATTGGCTCTATTGTTCCAGTTTAGGGACATAGTGGTCCATTACATGTATGGTCGTCGGGACCCGTCACCTCTCTGACGACGTTGAAGGATTACAACGACAAATGTCCGAGGAGTTCAGAGATGTACCCTTGAGCCAAAGTTGATTGGGGGAATTTATAGTCCAATTTGGGACTAAAGTTTGTTTGAAGGTTTAAGAATGCGTTAGCCATATTTGAGGCTAAGATCAACTTAAACGGTTGTTAAGGATACGTTAGTCCAGTTTGGGACTAAGTTCGACTTAACGGGATCGTTTAGGTCCGACAAAAGAGCATTTGGGCTCTATTGTGCCAGTTTAGGGACATGGCGGTCCATATTTCAGTTTAGGGACGTGGTGGTCCATTTTCCAGTTTAGGGACATGGTGGTCCATATTCCAGTTTAAGGACGTGGTGGTCCGATATTAGTTTAGGGATGTTTCGGTCCGATATTAGTTTAAGGACGTTTCGGTCCGATATTAGTTTAGGGACATTTCGGTCCGACAAAAGAGCATTTGGGCTCTATTGTGCCAGTTTAGGGACGTGGTGGTCCATATTCCAGTTTAGGGACATGGTGGTCCATATTCCAGTTTAAGGACGTTTCGGTCCGATATTAGTTTAGGGACGTTTCGGTCCGATATTAGTTTAGGGACGTTTCGGTCCGATATTAGTTTAAGGACGTTTCGGTCCACGAGTTTAAGGACCCCGCAGTCCATATTGACGTATGTGGTTGTCGGGACCCGTCACCTCTCTGACGTCGTTGAAGGATTACAATGATAAGTGTCAGAGGAGCTCGGAGATGTACCCTCGAACCGGATATAAATTAATTTAAAAGAGCAGTCGTGCTCAGTCAATTTAATTTAAGGACTTACGGCCCAGAATTGGGCTAAGTCTAATTGAAAATGTTCAACATTTTATTTGCTTTTGCATTGCATTTCTTTTCTTATTTTTATTTAGGCTTTGCCCAGAAAGGATGCAGAGCATCAATTTGTTTTGGGCTCTGTTCTTTTAGGAATGATGCAAGGCATCAATTTTATTTGGGCTCTGCCCTTGTATAAAGGATGCAAAGCATCAATTTATTTGGGCTCTGCCCATTTATTGCCTTGCAATTTATTTTGGCCTGTTAGGTCATTTTGACTTGGGCCTGGCCCTTTAAGTAATGCACTGCATTTGTGCAAAGCACTAAGAATCTTTTTAGATTCAAAACAGAAGTGCAAAGCACTTTTTGATCCCTTGATCTAAACAAGTTTTTCCTTGTTTCAGAGAACCAAAGGTTCATAACAAGTGCAAGACACTATTTTTATTTTTATTTTATTTATTTATTTATTTATTGAAGATCAATGATCTTGTTCTTAGATCACTGATCTGTTCATAAGAGAATTTTCTCTTCTTTCAAAGGTTTTTTACCTTTTTTATTCTTGAGGAGTCCTTCAGAGTCTTCTTTCTCTTTTTTTTATTTAGAAAATGTTGATGCCTTTGAAATGAGGTCTGGGGTCCTTTTTATAGTGCCCATAAATTAGTTTAATTTGTTAAAAAGATCTTTCTCTGAGTGATTTGGGGAATTTTCCCCACCGTTGGATCTTTGATCCAAAGGCCCCTGCTTTACAGAAGAAAATCTTCTTGTTTTAACAAGAACAGAAAAGATTTATTCTGTTTTGCGCAACTCCCCCAAGACACGTGTCGTGCAGCGCAGCGCTTGCGCAGCTGTGCTTGCGCAACTGCGCAGACATGTGTCGCGCAGCGCAGCGCTAGCGCAGCTGTGCTTGCGCAGGTGTGCAGACACGTGTCGCGCAGCGCACCGCTAGCGCAGCTTTGCCTGTGCGGTTGCGCTTGCGCAACTGCGCAGACACGCAGCGCAGCGCTTGCGCAACTGAAAGTTGTTTATTTTACTTTTACTTTTTTTTTTAAAAAGAGCTTTGCTCTGATTGGGTGCGCTGCTTTAGGCGCTGCGCTGATGCGTCTGCGCCTGACACGTGGCGCATTGCGTACAGCGCAAAGAATCTGAAGCGTTGCTTCATTTATTAAAGTTTAAATTTTCAAAGCAAAGCTTTGCTCTGATTGGGGGAAGATGAAGCGTTGCTTCATCTCCCGCCTTGGAATTTGAACAGAGCTTTGCTCTGATTAGGGTAAACAATTCCTATACTACGATCGGTTGTACTATGGTTGTCATAAAGTTGTTTATCGACACAGGATATGGATATAATATCAGGTTTTCTGGTTACTAGAATTATGGTTTTAGATCTAGATTTAGGAAGTATCCTAATCTGGGTACTTTGACATTAAATGGACGACTCCTGGCATGGTGGTGTACCTGCAGGTGATGGAGTCACCCTCTCTAAAGGTGTCTTACAGACTAAAGGGGAGAGGGATCTGCATGATTAGCATATCACTTGCTTAGGCAATTGAGTTAATTATGAAATGTCAAGTACCACACCAGATATTGCTTTTGCACTAGATGCAATAAGCAGATATATTAATCCGATCCTGTAGAAACATTGGGAAGCAGTTATTGAACATAAATGGATGTTCTTGCGATATGGTAACGGCAGCCTCCTTCAGGAGATGGTTATTATATCAGGCTTCCAAGGTGACATGGATGACAGAGTGACTGTCAGAGTTATAGTTTTTCCCTCTTCTGAGGGACAGTATGTTGGACAGGTGGTCCAAGCGGATACTGAGGAAAGGCATGGCGTAGGATACTGATTAAATTCAGTGGACGATACAGTCTAAGAACTTTGCTGGATTTGGAGTTCATTTGTGAACTGGGTCCCATCAGATATCCAGACAAATTCTAAGACAGGTATTGCTCATTTCGGGAGATAGCTTTCTCTGCGAAGTTGAGATTAAGAGAGATACAGAAAGAAACATTGGAGCGGATCCACTCACCGAGGCTGTTTCTCGAACGCAATCATTTTCGCAAACGAGCTTTGCGAAACTGATTAGTAGAGAAGTTGGGTGTTCGGTATCACACGGGCTGTGAGTATGCGACATCGCAATAATTGGCCTTAAGTGCAAGTGGGAGATTGTTGGCTATAGTGCCCTCAAGGCAATTATCATAGTCGCGGACTTGTGATTATGATGATTGAGTGAGGACCTATACCGATAAAACAGTCTTACTCTAGATGATAGTATGCTATCTGGTTCGTCTTTATCATCATATACATGTTGATAGAGCCCATAGGATTCTTGCTTGACTGCCAGCATTGTGATGGCGATCACATACGTGGGAGCTGGGGGTCTATAAGCACATCCTTAAATGTCCTTAGTCGTGGGAGTATCGAGACCGGGCATCGATACTCCAGTGTAGACTAGTGTATACTGATCGAGACCCTGACGAGGGGCGGTGGCCAGGTCTCACAAGCCATTGGTGTTAGTTTGTTCATCTAAGATAGTATACAGGTGCTCATTGGGTTATGAGTACACTGGACGGACTCGCCGGGAACCTGCTAGTTGGTATTATACTTATTGTCAGATAGCAGTTCCCAGGTGACATGTGTACAGGTTAGTCTGTCGACCTGAAATCGTCATTTGTCTCGTGTGAGTTCCCACTGTGCTTTGATTACTACCCTACCACGGCTCAAAGGAGTCGTGCAAACAGGTTTTAGTTGGGTACAGTCCTGAGCCACATGGAGGCAATGATTGGATCGTCGGGAATTCGTCTCTCCCGGTATTGGGGGTTGATGTCGCGTTGTGTACGGATGCCCATCACCCGAAATTCGTGGCCACGGTGGACGAGAATTACCGATCCAGGATCGATAGTTTCTCAGGTGGTGATGGGTTTCATACCGACACTAAATATCGCGTTGTTGGGGGTCTGACTTTCTCCACCCCCTAGACTTGATATATGATACTCTTAGACGAACAGACCGGACTGTACGGATATTGTCACTGTCAGGCTCAGTAGGGGTTCTGCATGAGTTTGCTCGTCGGCCTCCCTTTCGCTCAAAACCTGGATAGTCGTTACGTACAGCTAGTGCCGTTGACGTGCTTATGGTTAAACCCACTGCCAGCGTATTGACGAGTCTTTAGAGTCCCACACAGAGGGTTTTCACGGTTCAGGCGATATGGTGTACATGAGCTATGTTGATACATACAGATGTCCGATTAAATATGCGCACTTGCTGCGCAGACTTTAATTGGACAGTTGATAATACTAGCGGCTTAGGATTAAACCAGTTTATTAAATCAGGTTTTGATTTAATAATTTATATATGTATTTGTATATACGTATTCTAGTATTATTGT
This sequence comes from Agapanthus africanus, assembly GCA_030015575.1. Taxonomy (NCBI): domain Eukaryota; kingdom Viridiplantae; phylum Streptophyta; class Magnoliopsida; order Asparagales; family Amaryllidaceae; genus Agapanthus; species Agapanthus africanus. Next base: position 127,620,231 of record CM057340.1, on the reverse strand, counting down.
TCACTATTCGTTTTCTCTCTCGGCTATTCGTATTTTGGTACGAATACGCGTATATGTATTTCGGTACATGTACCGGGAAGTATTCCGTATTTTATACGGAATAGCTTCTAGAAGATGCCACCTCATTATTGATTTTTAGAAAATCATTTGCTTTTAAATGAGGTGGAAAAGGTGACATAAGTCAAGGCATGGGTCAAAGCATGGTGTATGGTATGGTTTGGAATTGTTTAATGAAATTAAAAATTGAAACATTTTTGTGGGAATGAGAAGGGGGGCACTATGATGGGTGTGGATTTTGGTTGATTGATTAATTCACACTTTCATTTTTTTCTCCCTCTCTCTCATTCACTCAAAAGTTCACAAAAGCCTTCACCATTTTTGGTTCATGCCAAGTCTTCATCACCTCCATTCTTCTTCTTTGGTTGCTCCCATGAGCACATGGTAGAGAGAAAATTATAGTGACATATTCATACACCCCCACTCTCCATCGCTAGCGGCGTTGGAGCGTCGGTTATCTCTTTCGACGAGGTTGGAGCTTGCGTCGTTTTCCTCGGGTGGATCATCGGAGATGGAGGAAGACCGGCAATCAAACATCACCAAAGGATCGCTAGGAGCTTGGAATGAAGACCGAAGGACTCGGATCATCTCGGTATAACCTTTCTAACTCTTAGTTAGCTCGCTAGAATAGGGTTTAAGGTCGATCCGGGATTCGGGTAGCGGTAGCGCCGGTTTAGAAATTTTTGTTCCGCATTTTGGCCGCGTTTCGATGGTCGGGGCGCTGCCGGAACCCTTCACTTTGCCCTCTCTCTCCCCACGTGAAGAATTTCTGGACTCTCTCTCTCTCTCCCCTCTCTCAAGACGAGTTCGCTCTTTCGCTCATTCTCAGCGGTGGCAGACGCTAGAGGTCTCCTCCGACGTGACGTGGACTGAGACCTTCTTACTAATTCAAACTAATCTTTAATCCTTCTGAGATAATCAATGCGCTGTTTTTACTTGCTATCACTTGCTTTATATTTTCTTAGATCGTTTAGATTATTTTGATTTTTTTTTGAATTTTGTTGGGTACCCAGTTCGTATTATTGCGTAATTTACAAAACTCATATTGTAAATTTTGGAGATGTTGCCCTAATTTACAAATCCCAAATCGAAGGGGAAAGACATTAATTTAAATGTGCTTCTCTCTCTCTCCCCCCACCGAAAGGAAGAAGCAAATATTTTTCTTAGTAATTGGGTTATTGTTATTGTTAGCATTAGGGTTAGGATTAGTGTTAGTGAGAGTGTTAGGGTTAGGGTTAGGATTTGTAGAATTTATAAGTTTACTTCTTGAGCTTTAGATAATTTCACAATTATTGTTAATATTAGTTACGATGGCAAATGAGGATGTTGTGCTGATTTGTCATTATAACGGAATCTTAAACATTGAAGCGAGTGGTCGGCCGAACTACGTTGGTGGAAAAAGTAAAATGATGAGAGCTAATAAATCGTGCACGCACATTGAATTGAAATGTAAAATTTATGCAACCGCGCGGATAAATCCGAGAGAGTATAAGATCAATTTGGTATGCAAGATTCTGTTAGGAATATGTATGCCCTAGAGACCATTATTGTATGATATAGTGGATGTTTGGACGTATAGAGAGGACTTTCTTACTCCACATGATAGTATGCTATCTGATTGCTCTTTATCTTAACATGTACACTGGTATTATTATACTGTCTCTCTGATACATGTTGATAAAGATCTTAGGATGTTGACTTGACTACCAGGACTATGATGCAGATCGTACTAGTGGGGCCTGTGTAGTCCATAAGCACATCCTTTAAACAGTTCCTAGTGTAAACACCCTAGTTCATTTATACCGATTCTATTTTGAGTATTTCTTTATTTATGGTATTTTCCTGATATATTGTGTTTTGGGTGCGAATAGTGTATTTGACATCTGTATTTGCATCCGACCCGACCCGCTTGCTGGAAACCCGTCTTGATTCCTGTTTATGTTTATCCCGGCTTGTTATGTGGATCTGTGAACTTTCATTTTTATGTACTGCATACTTGCATTATATCGAGCATCTGCATTTTTTTTAATAATACAATTATAACCAAGTAAAATATTTTAAATATATATAGCATGGCCTGCATGATACCCCTGACCCTGTGGTAGCATCCGCGCATCTTGTTCCCGTCCCGTTCAGTAAAACGGACTCGTTTTGATGGCTACGTGCACGCTGCGTGCATCCGTTCTTGGGGGTATGCTTTTTCGTGACCCGGATATCCTATTTTGGTGTTGGTAGATACGTATATTAACCGTAATTTTAAACCATAATTTTAGACCCGACCCGGGCGTGTTTTGGACTATTTTTGCATTAGCCAAAATCTCAAATTTTTCACTAATATTTTATTTATTAAACTGTTAAACTGTTATATACGAATAATTTTTATAACTAAATATATATTTATATTTTACATGCTGGATTCTCTCTCTCTCTTTCTCTATCCTCTCGATCTCTCTCTCTCTCCTCTCTCCCTCTCTCCCCCCTCTGCGTTTATATTTTCTTTTCCCCACGAATCCCATCACCGCCTCTTCACTATTCTCACCGCCTCTCTTTTCTTCTTCCTCATCTCGCGGCCACGAGAAACCCTAACCCTCGTGCCCGCGCCCCTCGCCTCACCAGAGATCCGTTCCTATCGCTTCCTTCACCTCACCCTACCTTCGTCCACCTCACCTTCTCTCCATCCCCGACCAACCCCGAGCCTGCACACCCTCGAACCCCAAGAACCCATTATCTGCGAACCATCGCCGCACCACCTCGTCGCCGTTGCCGCATCGCCGACTCACCCTCGCCATCCCCGTCATCACTTTCATCTCCTCCTTATCCTCTCCTCCTCTTTCTCAACTCCTTCCTTTCCAAACCCCGAGCTCCTCTTCTTTCCTTGCAATCTCGCCTGCACTTCCTACCTCGCCGGAACCCCGACCTCGTCGGCCCTCGTCCTCATGACCACCTTCTTCTTCCTCTCCCCTCACTCAACCCGACACCACCCTCACCCGAGCACGAAGAACCCGACCTCCTGCACCCAACTCGAGCCCCTGCAACCCTCCTCGCCGGAGCTCCGATCACCCCGACGACCGCTTACCCTCATCACCGTTTCTATATCCTCTTTCTCCTCTCCAGTACACCCTGCAACCACCACAACCCTCTTCTTCTTCTTCTTCTTCTTCTTCTTCTTCTTCTTTCCTTTCTTCTTTTTTTCTTGATCCTTGTTTTCCGATCATTGTAGCAGTCGTGCCGTTGTTGTCGATCAGGCAGACCCTGTGGACGTTCCCAGCCAGCGTGGTTACCTTCTTGCCATGTCTGGACCTGTCCCATGTGCCGTGTGTGCGTTGCGACGTTTACTCGACGACGGACACAGCGTGCACACTCCGTCGTGTGATCCGTTTAGGCAAGTTTATCTTTCTACATGCTATGTATCATATTCTGCATCCATATGAATAAAAATATCACATGTTGATTGCATTGTACATCTATATTAATGTTTTACTGTTTTCAGATACCCGTATGCATCCATATCATTTATTATATATGTAGCTGCATCTACAGATCATATTATTTCATGTTACTGTTGTATTAGTACCCCATGCTTGATAATGTCCATCCTACATAGTCATGGGACTGTAGATGTAACCCCTGATAGATATTTGTGTATCCATGTTTTATTGTGTATCCATACCATTAATTCTACATATCTAGTTACATGCCATGTCATATTAATTCATATTACTGTTACATTAGTACCCCATGCTTGATAATGTGCATCATACATAGTCATGATGTAACCCCTAATAGATATTTGTGCATCCATGCTTTTACCGTACATCCGTACTGTTGCCGTGACTCGACACTTGATTCATTTTACTGTTGGGCACCCATTTGATACACTGTGCACCCCTGATATGACCTGATGCACCACTGCTTGACTTGATACCTGATCTTGTTCCTAATGCCGACATTCCTGACTTGTTGTCCCGATGGATATATCTTGTTGTCTGCATAGACAAACCTATACCTGATTGATCTGTGTTGGCATTAGCTCCAGATTTATCAATACCTGACTTGAACACATAACTTGGGGGTAAGGGGAAATCAATAATGAAACCTGACTTGTAACTTAACAGTTCAACGCTTATACTGATTAGTTTTATGGGCTAGGCCAGCCCGGGATGATGATGCTGACATCATTCATCTGTACATGTTTCCTGTTTAATGCCTAGCGGCATGTCTCGGATTTCAGCCCGAGAATCTGGACCGTGGTCCCAGGCACGCACGGGAAACTATTGAGTTACATCGACGATTCATTAAATTGATTTCAAAAGCTTGAGAGTAATTAACCCAGTAGTTTAGTTCTGATTACTCACTGCACGTTACATGTGCTTATACACTTCACTGTTCCTTATTCGTGTTACTGTTATACTCTTATTACTGTTCATGCTCATGCCTGCATATCTTGTTATCTCCTGATTATATTATTGTTGATATGATGACGCACTGACGTCTGGGTTTTGCATGGCCCAGATCCTATATTTCTCCCGCAGACCGGCCAGGAGTACTTCAGTTGACATGCCGAGCAGTGAGGAGCCTGTTAGTATTTTAGTTTAGTTTTCTTTCAGCATTTCTATTTACTGTGTGAGCCCATATTTGGGACGTACTTTCCAGATTGTTTTGTTTATTGGATTTATTGCTTCCGCATATTATTTCTTGACTCGTTTATTCTGGCTTATGGACATGTACCAGATAGTTTATTTTATTTTACTGTTCTTGATATCTTTTAGACAGCCGTAATGTGACTGTGGAGGGATGTTTCCTAGCCACAGGTAGCATGGTTGGCTCTGTCATGTGCCGATCTTAGCGCACTCTGGGAAGCGGGGCGTGACACCTAGTTGAGAGAGTATCGAGACAGGGCATCGATATTCCAGAGTAGACTAGTGTGTACGTTTCTTGACCTTGTATGGGGAGATGGTTGATCCCACATCCATTGGTGTTTGACATCAAAGATTGTACACAGGTGCTCATTAGAGAATGGGTACACCGAATAGGGCTCACCGAGAACTCCTAGATGGTACCATACCTATCGTTAGATAGCAGTTCTCTGGTGACACTTGTACAGATTAGTCTGTAGACCCGAGATCGTCATAGAGTCTTGTATGCTTTCCACTGTGCTATGATTTACTCCCTACCACGGCTCAAAGGAGTCATGCGAACAGGTGGATTTTAGGTACAGTCACGGGTCACATGGAGGCAATGAGCGATATGGGGGTTTTGTCTCTCCCGGTATAGAGAGTTGATGTTGCACTATGCTCAATTGGTTATAACAGCAAGTCCCTGGCCAAAGCTGATGAGATTTACCGGTAAGTGTTATCAGTAGTTTCTCGAATGGTTATAGGCCACACATCGGCATTACTTATCAAGTTACTAGGGTCTGACGATTCCACCCCTAGACTTGATATGCGATATATCAGACGAAGAGACCGGATTGTACGGTAAGTGTTGTTTATAGGCTTTGCGGGAGTTTGGACAAGCTTGCTTGTTGATTTTCTATTCGCTCAATACCTGGGTAGCCGTTACGTCCGGCTAGTACCGCTGACGGCTTGTGGGTAACTGATGTGATCATTATCTACTGCTGGCATATTGACGAGTATTTAGAGTCCCACACAGAACTTTCCTAGCTCAAGCAAAACGAATCAGGGCACATATGGTGATATGTGCGGATGCTTGATTAAATACGAGTATGTGATGCTGTATTCTAATCTTGCGATATTTGATATCGGTTAGGTGATATGTGATATAACCGGATTGTTGAATCAAGTGTTGATTCAATGATATGTTATATGTATATATATATTTGATACTGGCAGGTTATATATGATATGACCAGATTTTTGAATCAAGTGTTGATTTAATGTAGTATTGAATATTTGTCGGTTATATGTGATATGACCGGGTTATTGAATCAAGTGTTGATTTGATAATTTGATATACATATAAATAATATTAGTCGGTTATATATGATATAATCGGATTATTGAATCAAGTATTGATTTAATAATTTAATATATGATATATTTATATATTAACTAATATTTTGCTCACAAATGATTTTCTTCTCTTGCTATATATAATTGTGTGTGTGTGTGTGTTTATATATATAATACTATTGTGTCATGGTGGATGATACATAGAAATGGGTGTATGAGACTCACACCAAAGATAAAGATAATTGTGGTAATTATTTATTAAGAGTAAAAGATAAAATGAGTGAAAATGAGCATGGCTTAAGATACTTATAGAAGCATGTAGAAGCCATAACTCATCTCACTAATTTTGTTTTACTCTAGATATTTTATAACCCAACCATTATCTTTAGCCTATGGTTAACTCTCTCATTCATCACTTGAGATATTTTTTCACCCAAGTTCATCTTCATCCTCTCTAGGTTGTCTTGAGTTGGAAAAGAAAAGGAGAAAAGAATTTCTAAAGTAAGCAAAATTCCTACTTCATCAACCTACTCTCATCTAGCCCATAAGACTAGGTTGTTTGCTTCACTAATTCATTGATTAGTAAAGAGGTAGCTTGAGTTAGAGTGACTTCAGGGTGGATCATCTTCGGCCTCGAAGACGACGTAGCAAGCCCGATCCTTTCTTCAAGTGGAGCCAAGAAGAGTTCTAGGGACCACTACTTAGAGCTCAGGGACTACTACTTGGAGCTATTGAAGTGAAGGGCTTGGTCTACAAAGGTTGTAACCCTATTCACTTAGTGTAAAACTTGTTTACATGCCTAGCAAACCCTAATTCTCTAGTTAGATTCTAAGTTAGTATAGTTTAGCACTCTAGATTTTTTTAAATTGCATACTTGATACTTGTCTAAATCTAAAGGTAGTGGTAAGACACATTTTCAGATTCCGATCACAAGTCAAGACTATACAAATATTGAAGTAGCCGATGACGAGAATACAAGTGTGATCTTAGATTGTATCCTGAAAATCCATCGATACAAGTGTTAGTGGTGAAAGAAGTAGTATAATCACATCAAGAAGCAGTACAATTGCATCAAGCTTCCAAACCATAAGGGGAATTTACACGCATACTCAATACGGCTATGTGTAATCCCGGAGAGCTATGTTAGTGGATGTTGCACACCATCACAACACTTGTGAGGAGGCGGAAGTGGTAAACAATAATTTTTCTTGCATGCAACACCCACATAACCCAAGATTAGTGCTTAAACCCTAACTAGCAAAAACCATCAAGAGATCTAATCTACTATGATAGTATTTATACCTAATGGAACCGGTCTTTCAGGTCTTCACTTGAATGTGACTCCTAGGCTCCTTGTGGTTGCAATGAGCTCGGTCTCCGGCCACCTGAAGATCCAAGACGATCCACCCGAGAGCTATCGAACAAGCTACAAACTCTTGTGACAAACTCTTCACAAGAGTTCAACTTAGAGATCAAGTTTGCTAGAAGTGATCACTAAGATGATGTAGAGATTAAGCATTGGATTATGATTTTTGCTCTAAGCTTTTGATTCACCACTCATGTGAGCTTAAAGCAAAGAGGAGGAAGAAGGAGAGAATGAAGAGAGAGAATGTCAAAGTGATAATGAAAATTTCAAACATGGAAAAATATCATATAGCTCAAAATGAAATAATTGAAGCATGTAATAAAAAATTGCACCATGCTTCAATAGTAACTCCAAATGAATAAAATATGAAAGAAGCAATTCCTTCATCCATGCTTAGACTTTCCAAAATTCCACCTCATTTATTTATTTTCACAAAAAAAATCTAATAATGAGGTGTCTCCTTCCAGAAGGTATTCATGTAACAATTACAAGAATACCCCTCCATCGTATACCGTATAAGTATACCCGTATTCGAATTTCGAAAAATACGAATACAATCAATCCAATAATATAATACCGGTATCCGGCTTAAACCAAAGCCCACCAGTATTATCCTTCCGATCATTATTCCTGTAACAATTACACGAACATGATCGAAACCCTGCCGTAACAACTTATGGCCTCTACATCTATCGCCTGAACCAGGGAACTCTCTGGGTGGGACTCTAAAGACTCGACAGTACGCTGGTAATGAGTTTAACCACAAGAACGTCAACGGCACTAGCTGTACGTAACGGCTACCCAGGTACATGACGAAAAAGAGGTAGCCGACGAGCGAACTCATCCCAACCCCAACGAGCCTGTAAGCAACACTTACCGTACAGTCCGGTCTCTTCGTCTGATACGTCGCATATGAAATCTAGGGGTGGTAAATGTCATACCCTAGTAACTTTATAAGTCATGCTGATTTCGGCCCATAACGGTTCGAGAAACTACTGATAACTATTATCAGTAAATCTCGAGAACCCTGGCCTGGGATTTGCTGTTATAGCCGATCAAGCATAGCGTGACATCAACTCCCTATACCGGGAGAGACGAAACCCCTCCTATCGCTCACTGCCTCCATGCGATTCGGGACTGTACCTAAAATCCACCTGTTTGCACGACTCAGCAGAGTCGTGGTAGGGAGGAAATCAAAGCACAGTGGGAATCACACAAGACATTATGATGATCTCGGGTCTACAGACTAACCTGTATAAGTGTCATCAGAGAACTGCTATCTGACAATAGGTATATATACCATCTAGGAGTTCTCGGCGAGTCCTGTTCGGTGAACCCATTCTCTAATGAGCACCTGTGTACAATCTTTGATGGCAAACACCAATGGTTGTGGGATCAACCATCGCCCCCAGGGTCAAGAAACGTACACACTAGTCTACTATGGTAATATCGATGCCCTGTCTCGATATACCCTCGACAAGGAACTATTAAAGGATATGCTTATAGACTGTCCATGCCCCACTAGTATGATCTACATCATAATCCCGGTAGTTAAGCATAATCTTAAGGGCTTCATCAACATGTATATAAAGATATGAAATACAATACATCACACGTTAAGATGAAGATAAACCAGATAGCATACTGTTGTTTCGAGCAAAGTTTGTTTCTGTACATATACAAACCCAGCATCCTATACAATACAGGCCTCTAGGGCATACATATCTAACAATCACCCACTTGCACTGAGGCCTGTAGTTGGTGCAATAAGTACCAACTGTCTACACTAGAACCAGTTGTCGGCGTACCGCATGCCCAACAGCTCGAACAGTTTCTCAAACTAGACTTGAAGGATGGCCTTGGTGAATGGATCTGCAGTGTTGTCTTTCGTGTCTACTCTCCGTACCTTGATGTCCTTGTCACGCCCCGCTTCCCGGTATACGGCGAAGGGGACGCGACGAGGCCCGCTACGTATATACTCAGAAGTACATACGCTAAGCGTATCTAAGCAATCTAAAATAAATACACAAGAGACAAGATATAAAAGGAACAACTTTTATTTATTAACATTCTTTTGTACAATGCATGAAAAGGAAATACAACTGAAATAAAATGATGCCTAAGCAGTGGCATAACAGGAAATGGAAAAAAAAATACAGAAAGGAAAAGTGTACAATGAAACTAAAGTGCAGGGTCTTCGGCAAACTGCTCCAACTCTTCTTGAGATGGCTCGATCTCCGCCGGGTCCAAACTACCTGACGACATTCAAAGAAGAAAGAAATAGAATGTCGTCAGCGAACAGGTCGCTCGGTAAGTCCCAAAGATAAGGGAGAAATAAACAGAGAGTGAGTGAGAGAGAGAGAGTAGCTTTTAATGTTGTATTATAAAATTGTAATGTTGTATTAACGCTGTTGTTTGTAGCCTGGTACAGAAGATGCCAGTGTATACGAGAGGAGTCCCACTTATACCGGGGACCTTGGTAACCTGTAGTACAAGGCTCCGTTGATAATACCACAGAACAACGGCATGGATGTAATTACGTCTTAAGTGACCACCTCGTGCCACCTTTAACATATTCCGTACCAGTCTACCCCTTAAACCTCGCGATATCTTGTTTGTATTGTTATCTTGTAAATTGTATTGATTGTAAGATTGATTGACTGACCGAAACCATGATATCAGTAAGCGGTTGTAACCATAGAGTCATGTAAATTGAACAACTGAGAATCATGTAAAAGGAATAGGTATATCCATGGTTCGGTTCAGTCAAGATGTATAGATTGATATTGGATTCATGAATTCATGAGTTCATATTGAAGTGGAAACTTGTAGATTATAGATTGACTTGAATCATATTCAAGTCAGATTAATCAGACTCAAATCCGAGTCAGACAATCAGAAATGTGAATCGAAGTCTTATAATTGCTAAGGTCCTTAGGGTAATTTATAAAACTTGAGGGGGTTTTATGTAAAAATACTTTTATATACTTTTCAAAATACACCTCAAGTATTTATTGTTCGTCTTTAGAGTTGTAATGAGGGTGGATTTTATGTTGTGACATTTCTAGTGAAAATGTCATAGTTATAGGTATTTATCTGTAATATTGATTCTTTGAAGTTCATGGTATTTTAGTGTAAAATTTATTATTGTGATTTTTAGGAAAAAGTGGAAAATTTATATTATAGTAAAATAGATATTTAAATGATAAATATACATATGTTTATACAAAAATAATTTTTAATAAATATTTTATATTCCAAAAATCTCATTTTCTTAAGATGTCGTATTTTAAACCTTTTGAGACCGAATGCTCCGTGCAGAGGTCTGAATCTCGCACTACTAGCCCGAGGGTGCGCGATAAACCGCACGATCCTGAATGGGTTCCCCAAAGATGGGTTGTAGCGGCGCTTTGCAAAGATTGTAAAATACTAATCTTTTAGAAAACGGTTTTATAAAGTAAAAGGTATTTATTTGCAAAGTGTAATTTTCCGTATTTTAGATTCTAGGGTTTCCTAAGCCAACTAGCCTATTTCTAAATGGTCTAAATGACAAGTCGTTAGAAACCTCAAATCGTTTCTTCACCGTCAATTGCGGCCAGGTAAGTGCCAGGTGAGTGGGAGGCTCTCCACTACAAGTAGTGGCCCTAATTAAGTAACCACTCGCCTTAGACACACTTGCCTAGACATCACAAAGTCTGGTTTAGATAAACGATCGATGTCCACAACTTATCGTGTTTTTCCTAATAAGAGGTATTTATTTAAAAGTGTATCAAATCTAAAACTTTTAAGAATGATTTTTTATTAAGAATATGATATTTTAATGAAAGTTTCGTTTTATCGTATTCTAAGTTTTGATGATATCGTTTTAGGGTTGTATTTGGGTATGTGTGTGGAGGTAGGTCATTACCCCGTGCTCTATTTTAAATGTATAGCAAAGTTAAGGGTTAAATGTGAAATAGAAACATGATGGTATTAAAGTGAAAAAAATACGATAAATTGAAAAGGTTATCATTTCATGTGAGAAAACTTGTTCAAATTGATTTTTAAAAGTTTAATAGTCAAGATGAAGATGTTTAGGCATGAATGTATTGGTTAGAAGTGAAGTTTTATAGAAAACCGAATCGGAAATCGGATTTGTTCCGATTCCGTCGGGTTTCGTAATTTCGTATTTTAGAGAAATAGGAAGAAGGATAGAAAGGGACTTACGGGTTTCGATCTATACTAAGGAGTGTAAGGGAACTAAAGGAGTTGCTGAGGCGTTACTTCGTCGCCGGTTGTTTCTAAAAACGTCGCCGGAATTCTCGCCGAAATTTCGTCGGAGCTTCGCCGCGAACTTGTTTTCAAAGTACACACTTCTTAGAAAACTTTTGAGAGAGTGGCTCAAGATTTTGGGGGTGAGAGGGTAGTGTGTAGGGTTGGTATTTATAGGGTCAGGGTAGGGTTAGGGTAGATGAAAAGTTAAAAATAAAAATGTGATAAAATATAATAAAAATGTATTAAAAGTGGAGTAATTGGGGTTTTTAAAGATCTCTGGAAGTGGTCTGAGGCTGAAATTTTGCAGGTGCATAGGGAATATGAAAAGACACAACTTTCATGTTGTGGCCGTCGCCGGAATCAGCCGACTCGGGGGTGACTCGGCCGTGACTCGGTCGGAGAACTGAGTCGGCCGAGTCAAGGCCGAGTTAGTCGATTCTCGGTCGAGTCCGGCAGTCTGGATCCCCCCCGACGGTTCATCTGACTCTTGCAAGTGTTACATGTTTGGGTGTAGTGAGGGTTTTTTGTGAGATATGCACGTGTAAACTCTTGGTATTCTAAAGGTTTTAAAAAAATCAATATAAAAAATAATGTGGGGTATGGGATTTGAACTCTGGTGGCTTGGTTCAGCAGTGCAAGATATTACCAATAAACTACAAGCTCCTTCTTGTAATTATGGAGTTATTTTATTACTTAAAATGATAGTAGCAAGAGTAAATACTCCAAGTATACATTAAATTTAAAATAATTTCTTGTACACTAAAAATGGAGTTATTATATTCTTGTAACTTGTAATTAAAAACGAAATAATTACTTATATCTTGTGCTCAGGCTAAAATACCCCTTTACGGATTTTGGGAATTTTTTTTTTAAAATTTTGTGTAGAAAAGTGTATAGAAAATTAGGGTTGTTACATTCTACCCTCCTTATAAAAATTCCGTCCTCGAAATTTGTAAAAAGAAAGTGTAACAGTTTGGTGACAGAACTAAAGATTGTAAAGAAGTTTTGGTCAAAGTTGTGAGGGAGTTACTTGGGTTACCTTGGTTCACAGTTTCAGGTTCTATGGCTGCTAAGGTGAAAGCCTGTCGCCGTGGCACGTTCCTCCTAGCTGGAGGCATATTCCCCTGTACTCGAGGCATGTTTCTCAGTGCCTGATGGAATTGGCGATTTGGCTGAGCAGGAAATCCACGTGGAGATGGTGCTGGGAGTGTAGGACGAGTTGCAGGAGCCTGGATAGCTGGCTGCTGCGGGTAGTTGATGGGTGGGTGTGCTGGGTTGCGTCTATAAGGACAGTTTCCAATTCCGTGATTGGACGCGCCACAAGCCAAACATAGGCCTTTTGCGCGCCTACAGTCCTGCCACAAGTGTCCTTCCCTCTTGCAATAAAAGCAAAAATCGGGTCTTAGTCGATCCTTGGCTTCTTCCAGTCTTTTGAGTTCGATAGCTGGCCTTGAAGAGGCCCCTCCTGCCATTTAAGTGGCAGGGCGTTTCACTCCTGCAGACTGAGGTCTGCCCCTTGCCTTTATCACTGCCTTAAAACCGTGGGTAGCTTCCAGAGCATCTTCATGAGTTGGAAATTTCCCTGTGGCTAGTGCAGCCTGGATTTCCGTGTCCAAACCTTGTTGAAATCGACGGGCTCTGATCTTATCCGTCGGTATCAGGTGTGCCGCAAATCTGTTATGGTCTTGTGTTAGTTGTGTAGTATGTGATATCAAAAATTTAAAATACTGTGACATATCTTACCGACTGAGCATGGTGAATTCAGCGTCATACTCATCTACTGACTTGTCCCACATCGAACCTTGTTGTAGATGAATGAACTGCTGTTCCATGGCAAACCTGGTAGTCACAGGGAAGTACTTCGCGTCGAACTTCTCGCGAAAAGTCTTCCATTCAATAGTCTGTTCAAGACGGCTTTCTTCCGCCTTCCACCAGTTCCGTGCATTGTCCGTGAGTTGCAGCTTTGCAACTCGGACCCAAGCTATTTCTGGCACTTGTGCTGCCGCCAGATCATCCTCTGTGCTTTGAGTCCATTCCTCAGCTTCCAGTGGGCTCCCCTTTCCTGAGAACTGTTTGGGATGTAAGGCTCTGAATTGCTTCACCCCAGGTGCGTCAGTCTCGGGACGGTTCAGGAGTTGCTGCTGTCCCTCTAAGAGGCTGCGGATTGCCTCAAGCAGAACCGTTTGCTCATTGAGTGGAGCAGGAACAGCTGGTGTGAGAGGTAGTGTTGGAGTTGGAGGTGTGTTGTTGACATTGGTGCTGGTGTTGTTCGGGGAATCCATAACCCTGAAGAAAAATTTGGGTTAGGACAGATTCAAATGAAATGATAAGATTCAAGGAATATGAAATTGTAAGATTCAAGGAACATGAATTGTAAAGAATGTTTTAGTTGCTGGTTCTTGTGTTATATTGCTTAGGTTGTTCACGCAGAACAGAACTGCATGATAGGGATTCATACAGCTCTGACCTGTATGGGCCACCAACAAAACCTGTCACGCACCGCTTCCCGGTATACGGCGAAGGGGACGCGACGAGGCCCGCTACGTATATACTCAGAAGTACATACGCTAAGCGTATCTAAGCAATATAAAATAAATACACAAGAGACAAGATATAAAAGGAACAACAACTTTTATTTATTAACATTCTTTTGTACAATGCATGAAAAGGAAATACAACTGAAATAAAATGATGCCTAAACAGTGGCATAACAGGAAATGAAAAAAAAATACATGAAGGAAAAGTGTACAATGAAACTAAAGTGCAGGGTCTTCGGCAAACTGCTCCAACTCTTCTTGAGATGGCTCGATCTCCGCCGGGTCCAAACTACCTGACGACATTCAAAGAAGAAAGAAATAGAATGTCGTCAGCGAACAGGTCGCTCGGTAAGTCCCAAAGATAAGGGAGAAATAGACAGAGAGTGAGAGAGAGAGAGTAGCTTTTAATGTTGTATTATAAAATTGTAATGTTGTATTAACACTGTTGTTTGTAGCCTGGTACAGAAGATGCCAGTGTATACGAGGGGAGTCCCACTTACACCGGGGACCTTGGTAACCTGTAGTACAAGGCTCCGTCGATAACACCACGGAACAGCGGCATGGATGTAATTACGTCTTAAGTGACCACCTCGTGCCACCTTTAACATATTCCGTACCAGTCTACCCCTTAAACCCCGCGATATCTTGTTTGTATTGTTATCTTGTAAATTGTATTGATTGTAAGATTGATTGAATGACCGAAACCATGATATCAGTAAGCGGTTGTAACCATAGAGTCATGTAAATTGAATAACTGAGAATCATGTAAAAGGAGTAGGTATATCCATGGTTCGGTTCAGTCAAGATGTATAGATTGATATTGGATTCATGAATTCATGAGTTCATATTGAAGTGGAAACTTGTAGATTATAGATTGACTTGAATCATATTCAAGTCAGATTAATCAGACTCAAACCCGAGTCAGACAATCAGAAATGTGAATCGAAGTCTTATAATTGCTAAGGTCCTTGAGGGTAATTTATATACTTTTCAAAATACACCTCAAGTATTTATTGTTCGCCTTTAGAGTTGTAATGATGGTGGATTTTATGTTGTGATATTTCTAGTGAAAATGTCCTAGTTATAGGTATTTATCTGTAATATTGATTCTTTGAAGTTCATGGTATTTTAGTGTAAAATTTATTATTGTGATTTTT
This sequence comes from Agapanthus africanus, assembly GCA_030015575.1. NCBI lineage: Eukaryota > Viridiplantae > Streptophyta > Magnoliopsida > Asparagales > Amaryllidaceae > Agapanthus > Agapanthus africanus. The sequence continues at coordinate 127,604,888 of CM057340.1, read as the reverse complement.
AGGAAAAAGTGGAAAATTTATATTATAGTAAAATAGATATTTAAATGATAAATATACATATGTTTATACAAAAATATTTTTTAATAAATATTTTATATTCCAAAAATCTCATTTTCTTAAAATGTCGTATTTTAAACCTTTTGAGACCGAATGCTCCTTGCAGAGGTCTGAATCTCGCACTACTAGCCCGAGGGTGCACGATAAACCGCACGATCCCGAATGGGTTCCCCAAAGATGGGTTGTAGCGGCGCTTTGCAAAGATTGTAAAATACTAATCTTTTAGAAAACGGTTTTATAAAGTAAAAGGTATTTATTTGCAAAGTGTGATTTTCCGTATTTATAGTTGCTTCGTCGCCGGTTGTTTCTAAAAACGTCGCCGGAATTCTTGCCGAAATTTCGTCGGAGCTTCGCCGCGAACTTGTTTTCAAAGTACACACTTCTTGGAAAACTTTTGAGAGAGTGGCTCAAGATTTTGGGGGTGAGTGGGTAGTGTGTAGGGTTGCTATTTATAGGGTTAGGCTAGGGTTAGGGTAGATGAAAAGTTAAATATAAAAATGTGATAAAATGTAATAAAAATGTATTAAAAGTGGAGTAATTGGGGTTTTAAAGATCTCTGGAAGTGGTCTGAGGCTGAAATTTTGCAGGTGCATAGGGAATATAAAAAGACACAACTTTCATGTTGTGGCCGTCGCCGGAATCGGCCGACTCGGGGGTGACTCGGCCGTGACTCGGTCGGAGCACTGAGTCGGCCGAGTCAAGGCCGAGTTGGTCGATTCCTGGCCGAGTCCGGCGGTCTGGATCCCCCCCGACGGTTCATCTGACTCTTGCAAGTGTTACATGTTTGGGTGTAGTGGGGTTTTTGTGAGATATGCATGTGTAAACTCTTGGTGTTCTAAAGGTTTAAAAAAAATCAATATAAAAAATAATGTGGGGTATGGGATTTGAACTATGGTGGCTTGGTTCAGCAGTGCAAGGTATTACCAATGAGCTACAAGCTCCTTCTTGTAATTATGGAGTTATTTAATTACTTAAAATGATAGCAGCAAGAGTAAATACTCCAAGTATACATTAAATTTAAAATAATTTCTTGTACACTAAAAATGGAGTTATTACATTCTTGTAACTTGTAATTAAAAATGAAATAATTATTTATATCTTGTGCTCAGGCTAAAATACCCCTTTATGGATTTTGGGAATTTTTTTAAAAAAATTTTGTGTAGAAAAGTGTATAGAAAATTAGGGTTGTTACAGTCCTGGTGATCCACTATCTCCCTGATAAGGTGATACCGCCTCAAGATATGTCTGGATTTTTGATGGGATCTTAGTTCCTTTACCAAATCCATGGCTCCATCGTTATCGCAATACAGAGGTATTGGATTAGCAATGGATGGAACCATCTGAAGTTCAGAAATTAACTTCCTCATCTAGACTGCCTCTTTTGCGGCATCATTAGCAGCAATATACTCAGCTTCCATCATGGAGTCAGCGACGGTATATTGCTTGGAACTCTTCCAACATACCTCCCCTCCATTTAGGGTAAATACAAACCCTGAGATGGACTTACTATCATCCTTGTCGCTCTGGAAGCTGGTGTCGGTAAATCCCTCCATTTAGAGATCTCCGTTACCATACACCAAGAACATTTCTTTAGTTCTTCTCAAGTCCTTCAGAATGTTCTTCACAGCAGTCCAGTGTTTCTCCCCTGTGTTGGATTGATACCTGCTTACTGCACTCAGTGCATAAGCTACATCTGGGTGAGTGATTTTTATGAAAAAGTTTGTTTGTAGAATAACCGCAATCAGAACGGTGTCGCGCGTAGCTAGACCGAGGTGAGTATGGGTCGTCTTTAGGGAAACATTGAATATTTTAATCCTACTTTAGATGTGTTGAAAAAGAGAGGAGGGATAAAGAATATTGTAGAATGATTGTAGGATCTAGATCTACGTTAAACACGGATGCAAAATATAGATCTAGATTAACTACGGATGTAAGTTTATATAAGAAGAGGGCTTGTAGGGTTCATTAGGATTTAGTAGTTATGGATGATTAATTCAAAATTACTCTTTCTATCCTTTAATAGATTTAAAACTAGAACGGCAGTGATGCATGCAGATTAGGGTTTCTGGAGGGAAAAGGAATCCCACTCTTAACCCCTATCTAGACACGGAACTCCGTTCATATCTAGCCTTTACCAAAACAATCATTAATCTAATCTCTAATCGCGGTCGAGACTAACAATGAATTGGTAGCGTGCCCGATTAGGATGTTAATGATTCTTTTGATAAAGTTTATAAACTTTATAGGACGTAAAAAGAGTTTAGGTATTTTCATCATCCATTAACCTACCATAATCCTACGAACCCTAACAAGCGGAGAATTACTCGCGCATGTTGGGAGAAAAAGAGATGGAGAGAGAATTCATAATGAAACTACAAAGAAAATAGAATAAGAAAAAGAACTACCTTTATTAATCAACAAAACTCATTACACTTTGTTTCCTTAGAAAATGATTACAAATACTAGTTTGCTTCTCGATCTCTTCTAAGGAGGTAGATGAACCGTTGATGATCATCCTGGATGCGTGAGCCGTCTTGGACTTCGTGATCTCGTCGACTTGATGATTTTTCCAAGAGGCTCTCGGTCTTTATTTATAGTCCCAAAGCCAGAACCCTAGCTTCCAAATTTTGAAGCCAACAGTTAAGATTCTCCCACCCAAATCTCAGCTCACAAGGCCTCTGGAACGCGGCGGATCCGCGGTCAACAGGTAAGTTTGACCGCGGATCCGCGGCCTTGTAGAGGGATCGGTGGATTTGGTCTTCTGGGATTTTCTCCTTGTGACACGTGGCGATCTCAGGAACCTTTGGAAATTGGAAATCTTTTCTTTATTTCAGCCAGACTTGATTTCTTAGTTTGCTTTCTTAATTAGGCAGGTTTGCTCTTAACAACTTTGATTCCCATGATTTTTAGCCCTGAAAAATTCTGCACAATCTCAACAAATAATATTAGTGGAGTTTTATTTTATTGAGATATTAATTTCACCATTAAGATTTGGTCAATGGTATTTTTGCATATATTTTCCTATCAAATGTTAATTATAATATATCAACACATGAAAAATAGTATTTTTACAGATAAACCCTCATATGTATCATATATTATAATAAACATCTTTTCTAGTATAGAAATAGTAGGAAAAATGTAATAACAAATGTGTAGTTTTATCAACTGAACAAATACCGCCAAACTTATCTTTGATTGTCCCGAGCAAACTAGTTTATTCAAGCGAAGGAGAAAAAGAAAAGAGAAAACTAAGCACACTTTCGTAGGCAAACACGATTGCACTGAGCACGTGCAACAAGCCGTTAAATCTTTAGGTGTCCCTAATAGGAGGAGTGTTGTCTCCTGAGGGTTTTCAGCGGATTACACCTACAAAAGCCTATAATAAAAGAGAGATGGTGAAATTTACATATAAAGATAAGAACCATAAAAGAAATACTTTGAAAATTTAGAGTTTCCAACTATACTAGATTTTCAGTTGTCATGAGCCCTATCTTAATAGTCATGAAAAGATGTTAGAAATCATTTCATCCTTCAATAAAACATCGTCTTTATTTTTCATTCCTACCTTTCATCCAAACATCGATCATATACCCCTATGTGTGTGAATAGAACATCCCTACACTCGGAGAATTCAATTCAAGCTATCATACTCTTGTCCATCTACCTCAGTACTTTTTAATTTGATGAATATTTTGATAGATTTTCTTGCACATTTTTCATGCGACCGTTAATACTTCTTGAGGTACTAACCGACCGATTACTCATGTGCTTGCTGATTAGTATTTTTCTCGTCTTGCACCACCTAAGGTTTAGCAGTGACTCCCAAACCAGTTGGTCTAAGGCACTAGGTGATGAAGCACCCTTGCTATATTTTTTATTGCTGCCTTGGTGATAACAAAACTAGTGTTCATTTTTCTTCATTTATTATTTCCTTCATACTTTGACTTTTAGACAAGAGCATTTCAAGGTATCCTCTACTATCCCGAGTTTCAAGACGTGTGTAAGTGCATATAGTAGGGTATCAACATTCAAATGTTTGGCTTCCAGAATAGAAACTATTTTCAGACTTATTTTTATCTTCAGAATAGTGACTTCCTTCATCTTACTAACCCTTGGGACAACGGCTCATAACTACTTATTACTAGTTCGTTTAAGAAAACTTCTAATTTTCTTGGTTTTCTTAAACTATTCATATCTTTTGGATGTAATTTTTCACTTTCTACTCTTTTTTTATAAAAGAAAATTTTAAATTTTTTTGAAAATGTTGTGCTTATGCAAAGTATGATGCAAATTGATGCGTAAATAAGCACAAACCTCCCCCAAACCTATTTACAGTAGTGTCCTCACTGATGTCATCCGTTAAGCTCAAAAACCTGTAGACTTGGGAGGAGAAAGGGGACAAGAAATAATGCAAGTGAAATCCTCCCCCAAACTTATTTTTGGCTCACAATCTTATAAAAATTCTTTTTCTTTCGAGAACCAAAATATACCCCCCCAAACTTAAGTTAAACAATGTTAAGCTTTGAAAATCACACGAGGGGGTCAAAGTTATTGGTCAATGCCAATCTTTGCAAAGAACGAAAGTCAACACCAACCATTCAAAAATTTTATCGATGAAGCACCAAGGTTGGTGGAAGAACATGTCACCTTTCGACGTGAAGAAGTGGGGAGGTGATAAGAGGTGTAATGGAAAAGGATTGCGTCTCAATTTGGAGAGACGACACAGTGATAGTGATGATGGATTACTCGCATTATCGTGATTGTCCAGAAGAAGGGGTGGAGGTTCAATTTCTTTATCTTGGAGTTGATTCATCTCAACACCCGTGTCTTTTAAAAATGCGAGTTCATCAGCGAAAATTTCCTCAAAGCTTTCATCGATACCCCGAAGAATAATGTCATCAGAAAAAATGGGGTGATCGTCAGACTTTATAAAAAGTTCCTCATCAGCGTTAGATGTTGACCCGGATAACTCGGTGGAAGAGTCTGTGTGTTTATAATACATGGTTGGGTCAAGCAACAACATATGAAAAGAGTCAGTATCATGAGGTTGATCAAATTCGCTGCTGTCGACATCCATTAATTCGACAGAACACACATGAGCATAGGGTTCAGAGGGTTCACTTCCCAACTTGTAAATATTAAGCTCAATTGACTTCTTTCCAAAGGATAGGGTCATAGAGCCGTTTCTACAATTGATTACTGCGTTGGAAGTTGCTAAGAAGGGTCGACCGAGTATCACCGGGATTTGATTGCGTGGGTTCGCTACAGATTGTGTATCTATAACGATAAAGTCCACAGGGAATATGAATTCCCCGACTTTGATTAACACATCCTCTAGCTCACCCCTTGGTTGGGTGATAGATCGATCGGCCATCTGAATAGTGCAATGCGCAGGTTTTAACTCTCCGATCCCTAATTGCTCATAAACAGAATACGGAAGCAAGTTAACACTAGCACCTAAATTGAGTAGAGCACGATTGATATTTTTACCCCCAATAGAAATAGAAATTGTAGGACTTCCGGGGTCCTTTCGTTTCTTGGGTAGTTGTTGTGTTAAAGCAGCGCTCACATTACTCGCAAGGAAATTTTTTTTAGGTACTTGAACTTTTCTCTTCCTAGTGCACAAGTCCTTAAGGATTTTCGCATATGACGGAACTTGTTGAATAGCATCTAGGAGAGGAATGTTTAGTTAACTTGCTTAAAAATTTCCACAATCTTCTCCATTTGTGGACTTGGTTTGTTGCCCCTTAACCTGTTTGGATAAGGTGCTTTATCAATAAGGGTTTGGTCCAAAATTGGAGAGGAGTGTGGGGATGGAGTGGATCCCAGAATTGGAGTGGGGATCGTTTTAGGTAGATTCGAGGAAATGGGCGAAGGGTTCGAGCCTTGGGGAAAACGGAGAATAGGCTCGGGTGAAGATGGGAGACTAGACGAATTAGGGGAAGAAGAAGAAGCTGGGGTATCATTGGTGTCACTAACATCATCACGTTGCTCACCCACTCGGTTATTCAGCACTTTTCCCGATCTCAACGTAGTAACGGCACTCACATTATAACTTTGTGAGTGGCAAGGATTAGGTATCGGTTGAGATGGGAGTTTCCTTTTCTCTCTCGCACTCATTGCGGCGTTCAACTGTGCAATTTGGTTTTCTATTGATTTAATACTCTCACCGTGGGAGGCGGAGTCTTTTGTTAGGGTATCAATAGAAGACTTCATATCAGCCGACATTTGCATGGAATGTTTCATAAACAAATCCAAAGTTTGTGCGAGTGAAGAGTTATCAGTACCGGCCAATTGTGGTGCAGAAGAGTTGGCCGGATTATGAAAATTTTGTGACTGAAAAGGGTGCTGACTTTGTGGTTGTGGTTGCTGTGGAGGAGGTCTTTGATAATTGCTTTGTTGGTTTTGGTTCCAAGAAAAGTTAGGATGATTCCTCCATCCTTGATTGTACGTGGAAGAGTAAGGATCGTTTCTAGGTCGCTGCTGAAAAGCAGCATTGGTTTGAAACGATGCATTCATAGGACATTCTTCCGTTAAGTGTGAAGGATTTGAACAGCAACCACAGACGGTCTTGGGAAGCGTGACCTGATTTAGGGAGACTGATGAAAATTTGTTCTCAATAGCGTCGAGTTTCTTCTGCATCGCTGCCATTTCGGCTTTCACTGCGATGGAAACATCGAGCTGGTGAATACCTCCCCTAGATGAAGGTGGTCTTACGCTTTCCCACTGCAAAGTGTTTTCAGCTAGATCTTCCAGATATTTGCACGCTTCACCGTCGTCTTTGGACACGAAATTGTATTGACACATTATTTCAAGCATCTGCTTTGTCGCTGGATTAATTCCCTCATATATAATTCGGCACAAATCCCATCTTTGTATTCCATGATGAGGACATTGGACAAGCAAATCCTTGAAACGTTCAAAGCACTTCCAAAATGATTCATTGGGAAGCTGGGTGAACTGGTTGATCTCGCTCCTAATATGGGCAGTCTTATGGTTTAGGTAAAACTTCTTAAGAAATGCAATTACGAATTCATCCCAGTTAGTGATAGAGTGTGCGACAGTATTATAAAGCCATTTTTCTGCCAAGTCGCACAGAGTGAATGGGAGAAGACGTAAGCGCATAGCATCCACAGTCAATTGTGAAGTACCAATCATTGCGCATACGCTTTCGAATTTGGTGATGAAAACGTATGTGTCTTCCGACTCAAGCCCGTGAAATTTGGGCAACAGATTGATGTAGTGGGAAGAGGACCACGGATAGGATAGCATCTCTCTTGGAGAGAAATTCGCGGTGGATTCTGCGCACCTACGGGCGGTGGCAGCGTGGTGTTATAATCTGATGGAGTACCGTCCATCTCGGTCGTGGTGTGTGGTGGGGAAAATAAGATGAAGAAGTACCGACTTCGGCGTCGATAGCAGGAACGCGGACAAGACGGGCACTAGAATCCCATGTCCAGCCGAGCATGCACTAAGCGGGTTTAGCGCAAGTGGCAGCGTGTGTGTGATTTAAAATTGGTCTGTTTTGAAAAAGTGGGACTTAAGACAAATCACACAAAAATGCACAAACAACCCTAGAACTAAGGTTACCTAGGCTCAGTCTCTAGACCGCTCCTAGACTTCCAAAGGACAAGCCGTAGGATCAATCCTCTACCGCCTCTTTACTACTCTTGTAGCCAGGTAAGTGCCAGGTAAGTGGGAGGTTGTCCACTACGTAAGTAGTAGTCCTAATTAAGTAACCACTTGCCGTAGACACACTTGCGTAGACACCACAAAAGTAATGCGGATAAGCGATAGATTACCCACGACCTTTCTCTGTCCTTATTGAGCGCGACAGTCCTTAGAGTGTGGTCTAGATATTTTTTAAATTAATGTAGGGTTGATGCAGTTGCTCGGTTTGTGATTTGTGGGGCTTAGGAAGGGTGATGAAATCCCCACATAATCTGGATTTGGTCTTTGCCCCTTAAAAGTCCGTATTAAAAATATGCAAAACAAAACCAATCACAAAAATTTTGCAAAAAGATTTTTGAGCGGCGATATTTTGCAAAGAATCCTGCAGAAAAGAAATTTTATTGGATTTGAGAGGAGAGAGAAAGAGGTTAGAATCTTACCAGAGAAGACTGAAGCCCTAGATCAACTAACTGGCCGCGCTTCCGCCGCCGATGTGCACTTCCGGCCGCAGATCCGCCGCAAGAGAGAGGGATCACTTGATGAAATTTTTTCTGTGGCCTTCTGTGCTCCTCTGGATCTCAATGAATGTCTCTGTCTTCCTGTTTCCTCAAGTCTGTGACTCCAGATCTTCTTGCAAAATTCACACAATAATCGTTAAATACTCAATTTGCAGTTTTGTTTTGATTATGATATAGATCGTATAAGAATTCAACACAAATAATAAGAATAAAAATTACGCACGTATCCCCGGCAACGGCGCCATTTGATTTTTATGAAAAAGTGTGTTTGTAGAATAACCGCAATCAGAACGGTGTCACGCGTAGCTAGACCGAGGTGAGTACGGGTCGTCCTCAGGGAAACGTTGAATATTTTAATCCTACTTTAGATGTGTTGAAAAAGAGAGGAGGGATAAAGAATATTGTAGAATGGTTGTAGGATCTAGATCTACGTTAAACACGGATGCAAAATATAGATCTAGATTAACTACGGATGTAAGTTTATACAAGAAGAGGGCTTGTAGGGTTCATTAGGATTTAGTAGTTATGGATGATTAATTCAAAATTACTTTCTATCCTTTAATAGATTTAAAACTAGAACGACAGTGATGCATGCAGATTAGGGTTTCTGGAGGGAAAAAGAATCCTACTCTTAACCCCTATCTCGACACGGAACTCCGTTCATATCTAGCCTTTACCAAAACAATCATTAATCTAATCTCTAATCGCGGTCGAGACTAACAATGAATTGGTAGCGTGCCCGATTAGGATGTTAATGATTCTTTTGATAAAGTTTATAAACTTTATAAGACGTAAAAAGAGTTTAGGTATTTTCATCATCCATTAACCTACCATAATCCTACGAACCCTAACAAGCGGAGAATTACTCGCGCATGTTGGGAGAAAAAGAGATGGAGAAAGAATTCATAATGAAACTACAAAGAAAATAGAATAAGAAAAAGAACTACCTTTATTAATCAACAAAACTCATTACACTTTGTTTCCTTAGAAAATGATTACAAATACTAGTTTGCTTCTCGATCTCTTCTAAGGAGGTAGATAAACCGTTGATGATCAGCCTGGATGCATGAGCCGTCTTGGACTTCGTGATCTCGTCGACTTGATAATTTTTCTAAGAGGCTCTCGGTCTTTATTTATAGTCCCAAAGCTAGAACCCTAGCTTCCAAATTTGGAAGCCAACAATTAAGATTCTCCTACCCAAATCTCAGCTCACAAGGCCTCTGGAACGCGGCGGATCCGCGATCGACAGGTAGGTTTGACCGCGGATCCGCGGCCTTGTAGAGGGATCGGTGGATTTGGTCTTCTGGGATTTTCTCCTTGTGACACGTGGCGATCTCAGGAACCTTTGGAAATTGGAAATCTTTTCTTTATTTCTGCCTGACTTGATTTCTTAGTTTGCTTTCTTAATTAGGCAGGTTTGCTCTTAACAACTTTGATTCCCTTGATTTTTAGCCCTGAAAAATTCTGCACAATCTCAACAAATAATATTAGTGGAGTTTTGTTTTATTGAGATATTAATTTCACCATTAAGATTTGGTCAATAGTATTTTTGCATACATTTTCCTATCAAATGTTAATTATAATATATCAACACATGAAAAATAGTATTTTTACAGATAAACCCTCATATGTATCATATATTATAATAAACATCTTTTCTAGTATAGAAATAGTAGGAAAAATGTAATAACAAATGTGCAGTTTTATCAACTGAACAGTGAGTACACAACATCGCATACATTATAGATCCTACCGCCAAAGCGTAGGGTATAATGCTCATGCGAGCCCTCTCTTCATCGGTCTTTGGAGATATCTCTTTCGAGAGGGTGATCCCGTGACAATCGGGTAAATTACCTCGCTTGGAATCTTCCATACTAAACCTCTTTAGTATGGTGTCAATATATCTCGATTGGGACAATCCCAATAATTTCTTAGATCTATCTCTATAGATCTAATCCCTAGAATGTACGAGGCATCACCCAGGTCTTTCATGGAGAACATCTGCAATAAGAATAGTTTGACCGATTGTAGTATAGGAACATCATTTCCTATCAAGAGAATGTCGTCCATGTACAATACGAGGAATGTAACAGTACTCTCTACAATCCTTTTATAAATATATGGTTCATCTACATTTTTGATAAAACCAAACTCTTTGATTGTATCATCAAAGCAGATGTTCCAACTCCGTGATGCCTGCTTTAATCCATAGATGGATTTAAGCAGCCTGCATGCTTTTCCGCTGCATCCACTATCAATGAAGCCTTCTGGCTGATCCATAAAAACGCATTCTTCTAAATCACCATTTAAAAATATCGTTTTAACATCCATCTTCCAGATCTCATAGCCATAGTGAGCAGCTATAGCAAGCAGGATCCGAATGGATTTGAGCATCGCGACTGGTGAAAAGGTTTCATCATAGTCCAAGCCTGGTTTTGACGAAATCCTTTTGCGACCAGCCTAGCTTTATAGGTCTCCACCCAACCATCCACACCGATCTTTCTCTTAAAGATCCATTTGCACCCTATGGGTTTTACTCCAGAAGGTGCAACCTCCAAAGTCCATACTTTGTTGGTGTGCATGGATTCCATTTCGGATCTCATGGTATCCAGCCACTTCACTGAGTCACCACTCGTGATAGCTTGCTGAAAACTAGTAGGATCATCATCATCCATGATGCAATCTTCTCTATCACCATCAATTAGAAAACCATAGTATCTATCAGGTGGGAGAGAAGTCCTACTAGATCTACGGAGTGGCTGAGGTTCGTCAGGTTCTATTGAAACCTCAGGTTCAAGCAAATCATCGGTAATTGTATGTGTATCTGGAATTTCTTCCAGTTCTACCGCATTGCCAACAGTATCATTTGTAAAAACTTCATTTTCTAAAAATATGGCATACTGAGAAACAAACACCCTTTGTTCCTCCTTGTGGTAGAAAAGATATCCATACGAGTGTTTTGGATATCCCATAAATTTACAAAAAACCGATCGTGTCTCGAGTTTGTCCGGATTCTGCTTTTTCACAAAAACCGTACAATCCCATATCCTAACTCTTTTAAGAGATGGTCTCTTCCCATACCATATTTCATATGGAGTAGTAGACACGGTTTTGGTCGGAACCCTATTCAATAGATAAATCGCAGTCCCCAATGCGTGCTCCCTGAATGATATTGGTAACTCAGCATCACTCATCATAGATCGTACCATATCTAATAGGGTACGATTCCTCCTTTCCGACACACCGTTGTGCTGTGGTGTATACGGAGAAGTGAGCTGAGAGAGAATCCCATTCTCTTTTAGGAAATCTAGAAACTCTAAGTTTAGATACTCACCTCCTCGATCTGATCGAAGTTTCTTGATACTCAAGCATGTTTGTTTTTCCACTTCAGATTTATACTCCTTGAATTTTTCGAAGGCTTCAGACTTATGTTTCAACAAGAACACGTGCCTGAATCTTGAGAAATCATCAGTGAAAGTTATGAAGTATGAAAAACCATCTCTCGCGTGTGTAGGCATTGGTCCACATACATCACTATGTATGAGGCCTAAGAGTTTAGTAGCTCTCTCCGTGTCCAGTAAATGGAGTTTTGGTCATTTTACCTTTGATACAAGACTGGAAAGTCGCATGAGATTTATATTCAAACGGGTTTAAATATCCATCTTTATGTAGATTGGTTAGTCTTGTTTCGTTAATATGACCAAGTCTACAATGCCAAATGAAAACTTCATTTATGTCTGAAACCTTTCTTTTGTTTGTGTGTTGTATATTGAAAATTGTGTGCTGGTTTAGGACATATATCCCGTTATTTAATGTACCAAACCCAATCAACTCTTGATTAAGGTTAATGTTCATAACATTAGATTATAATACAAAATTATATCCAGCATTGTCTAACAACGATACAGATATAATATTATATAACATCGAAGGTACAAAATAACATGGGTTCAAAACCAATATACAGCTCGACAGCAAACCAAGGTGATACGCTCCTACTGTTGTAGCATGTACAGAGGAGCCATTCCCAATCCGGAGAGTGTGATCACCTTTCTTCAAAAACCTGCTATTTCTTAGCCCCTGCACACAATTGCAGATATGAGATCCTGACCCGGTAGACCCGGTATCTAATACCCAGGAAGCAGAGTTAATTAAAAAACAGTTTTCTGTTACAAACACACCTGAAGTGGAAGCGTCACCATACTTCTTCTTCTTGAGACCGGCCAGGTATCCAACGCAGTTTCTCTTCCAGTGCCCAGTCTGGTGGCAGTGGAAGCATTCCCCTCGTCCTATCACAGCAGCCCCTATCTTGTCCTTTCTCGGTGCCTTTTTCACTCCTCCTCTCGGCTTGATGGGTTTCTTATTCTTCTTTCCCTTGGCCTTGGCTTTCGGGACGGAAGAGGAAGATGGCCCAGCAATTAGAGCGGGAGTTTTTGCTACCTTTAGCGCGCTCTCTGCACTCCTCAACATATTGAGGAGTTCAGGTAATGACTTCTCCATGTTGAAGTTTACAATGAACTGAGCAAAGGCAGGGGGAAGGGACTGTAGAACAATATCAACATACTGTTCGTTCTCCATGGTCCAACCCAGGTCCTCAAGTTCTTCGATAAGTCCAATCATCTTCAATACATGGTCACCTGCAGACGTATCAGCAGCCATCCACATCTGAAACAACTTTCGAGATGCCTCGTATCGGAGAGTACGAGATTGCTCTCCATACAACTCCTTTGTATGGAGAAAGATGGATTGTACATCCATCTTCTCATGCTGCTTCTGATGTTCATTGTTCATAGAAGCAAGCGCGAGGCACTTGGCTATTGTACAGTCTATATCCCATGTCTTGCGGATTTCTTTATCCGCAACTGAAAAATCAGGGCCTGGGCTAGGAGGGGCTGGAGTAGTCAGGAAGTATCCGATCTTATCATAGGTCAGGGCAATATTTATGTTCCTTAGCCAATCTTTGTAATTCGGTCCCATGAGTTTATTCTTGTCTAATAAAAGCTTAAGTCCCGTCATAGGTATCTGCCATTAGGAGAGAGAAAAGAAGACACTCTGCGATTGCTCTTGCATAATTAGATTGGTTATTAATCTTATCTAGTTGATGTCTCCCACTGCTTTTTAGCAAATTTTCCTTCAAACATTAAATTGAAAATTAGTCAGGATTAATTGCAATCTACAAGTTCGCTAACCGGACGGCCAGGCCAGTGTTGGTACTCCGAGGGAGGTTCCCCGTGCTTTCGCACGGACCTAATTAAAATAAACCTCGTTTTCCTAGAGGCGTAACCATGTTGACACCTTTCTAGACACCTACTGGATCAGCTAATTGTAAAGTGCAAAATTCTCCCGAGAGTTACTTTTACTCACAGTGGGATCGGGATCCAACTATCATATAGAAGGTATGCAATCCCATTGCAAATTTCAACTCATGAAATTCCCGATATGATTTTTACCCCTAGTGTCTTATGACCTTAAGTATGGTCAACAAATCATAAGCACTGGTCAAGTTCTACCCGCCATTTCGTGATCGATTTAGACCCACCCATATAACCCTTAACTATGGTCAACAAAGTCATACGAATATCCTAATCGATCATATCAAATGCTTTGTAGGAAGACATCACTTAACTACCGTACACCACGCCTTAACTATAGTCATCAAACGTGGCATGAAAACTAAGTACTCAGCTTCCTAAAATGGCGGAGGGCAACAGATGGTTTTTATGAAAATCCTTAACATTTTGAACTTGATATCGTTGTAGAATCTTATGAAGGAGTGGTTTAAGCTCCAGTTTTAAAAGTCGAATGGTTTTGTAGTATCTTTCTAATTTTTGCTAAATAGGTCACTCCCGGTGAAGGGATCTCGGCTCTTTCCTTATCGAATAAGGTGCTGGATATTTATGAATACCACGATGTAAAGCAAAAGTTAGATCAACTATAAAAAACAATCGAGTGCTTTGTAACATTTGCTAGTTTCGCTAAAGGGATCACTCCCGGTGAAGGGATCTCGGCCCTTTCCTCATCGAATAAGGTGCTGGATATTTATCAAGGAATACCACTATGCAAAGCAAAAAACTAGAGTTACCCATTTTAAAAAGTTTGATTCTATAATATCTTTAGGTTTCTTTTTCTTAACATTAATCACATTAATGTTGTCCTATCATTTACGTTTCCTAAATATCACAGAAAAGAAACGAAAATAGAACGTACGCTTATGCCATCCGCATTCGCCACGGGGCACCGTCATACACCGTTAGGTTACTTAACTAACGGCAGAGTGGGGGCTGGACTAGCGCGGGTGCAAAACATAAGCAACGTTTATTATATATCTCATATATAAATAATCATTCGTCGCACGCATTTATAAACATTCCAGATTACAGATGAATACATTGGATATATTAGGAATTCCATACTTCATTTATGCCCTTAATGAAAGACGGTTTCCACGGTCGTGATGAATAGCCAAACCCCATCCTAGACCCCTACAGGTGCGGAAAACTACCCGCCAAATTCCCGAAGTGAAGCAACCTCCCTCAACAAAGTGAGTAGGCCACTCGGCACTTCGAGAACCCGGTAGTTTGTGCACCCCACCTTGGGTCTATCCTAGGAGCAAAAACAGTAAAAAGAAATTATACAACGGTGGACACAACCTCAACCCGGATGTGCCCCGCAAAATAATATTACATTGCTTTTTACAAATTACATGAATGAATGAAAAACACTCTTCTCACATCCCTGGCCATTCATCACGACGATCCAACATATTCATATACACATACCATTGCATGATACTAATACCGATGTGTGCAACTCCGACTAATCGACATATAGCAATTAGTTGACGTTTCCATAACACACATACACATCACTAAGCTTATAAAGTAACCGAGACATTAGAATTCCGCACAAGATTAGCAAACTAAACCTTTTTCCAACTCTTGAAAAAATTCAGTGAGCAACCTTTTAAAAACTGATCTTTTGAGCCATCCGGGAGTCGAAATGAACTCGAAACCCGCCCGAACATCACGAAGACAAATAACAACATATTAACAGTCGAATGGGGGGCCTAAAGGGGGTACCCCACCCCCGAGGCCACCACGAGGTGGCCAGGAGGTGAGGCAGACCCGAAACTGCCTATGGTGGGGCAGTTTCGGGTCCCCACCGCTAAGACCACCTTGTGGTGGTCTTGGGGAGTGGGCCTAGCCATTTGGTCCCCCCTAGGTGTCCTCGGGGTGCGCGCGCTCCACCTCGCGGCTTCTCGGTTCAAACCGTGAGCCCGCGGGGTGTGCAAACATCTCAAAACATCGAATTTCAAAACTGTTTCTCGACAGTTTTTGCACGACGAAAAACGGCGGAATTCTAACGTTGCTACAAGCTATTAAGGTTTTAGATAGGCTCTGATACTATGTTATTGGATGTTGCACACCCTCACAACACTTGTGAGGAGGTGGAAGTGGTAAACAATGACATTTCTTCCATGCAACACCCACATAACCCAAGATTAGTGCTTAAACCCTAACTAGCAAAAACCATCAAGAGATCTAATCTACTATGATAGTATTTATACCTAATGGAACCGGTCGTTCGGGTCTTCACTTGAATGTGACTCCTAGGCTCCTTTTGGTTACATTGAGCTCGATCTCCGGCCATCTCAAGATCTAAGACGATCCACCCGAGAGCTATCGAACAAGCTACACACTCTTCACAAGAGTTCAACTTAGAGATCAAGTTTGCTAGAAGTGATCACTAATATGATGTAGAGATTAAGTATTGGATTATCATTTTTGCTCTAAGTTTTTGATTTACAACTCATGTGAGCTTAAAGCAAAGAGGAGGAAGAAGGAGAGAATGAAGAGAGAGAATATCAAAGTGATAATGAAAAGTTCAAGCATGGAAAAATATCATATGGCTCAAAATGAAATAATTGAAGCATGTAATAAAAAATTGCACCATGCTTTAATAGTAACTCTAAATGAATAAAATATGAAAGAATCAATTCCTTCATCCATGCTTAGACTTTCCAAAATTCCACCTCATTTATTTATTTTCACAAAATAAATATCTAATAATGAGGTGTCTCCTTCCAGAAGGTATTCATGTAACAATTACAAGAATACCCCTCCATCGTATACCGTATAAGTATACCCGTATTCGAATTTCGAAAAATACGAATACAATCAATCCAATAATATAATACCGGTATCCGGCTTAAACCAAAGCCCACCAGTATTATCCTTCCGATCATTATTCATGTAACAATTACATGAATATGATCGAAACCCTGCCGTAACAACTTACGGCATCTACATCTTTCGCCTGAACCAGAGAACTCTCTAGGTGGGACTCTAAAGACTCGACAGTACGCTGGTAATGGGTTTAACCACAAGCACGTCAACGGTACTAGCTGTGCGTAACGGCTACCCAGGTACATGACGAAAAAGAGGTGGCTGACGAGCGAACTCATTCCAACCCTAACGAGCCTGTAAGCAACACTTACCGTACAGTCCGGTCTCTTCGTCTGATACGTCGTATATGAAGTCTAGGGGTGGTAAATGTCAGACCCCAGTAACTTTATAAGTCATGCTGATTTATGGCCCATAACGGTTTGAGAAACTACTGATAACTCTTATCAATAAATCTCGAGAACACTGGCCAGGGATTTGCTGTTATGGCCGATGAAGTATAGCGCGACATCAACTCCCTATACCGGAAGAGACGAAACCCCTCCTATCGCTCGCTGCATCCATGCGATTCGGGACTGTACCCAAAATCCACCTGTTTGCACGACTCAACAGAGCCGTGGTAGGGAGGAAATCAAAGCACAGTGGGAATCACACAAGACACTATGACGATCTCGGGTCTATAGAATAACCTGTATAAGTGTCACCAGAGAACTGCTATCTGACAATAGGTATATATACCATCTAGGAGTTCTCGGCAAGTCCTGTTCGGTGAACCCATTCTCTAATGAGCACCTGTGTACAATCTTTGATGTCAAACACCAATGGTTGTGGGATCACACATGGTCAAGAAACTATTAAAGGATATGCTTATAGACTGTCCAGGCCCCACTAGTATGATCTACATCATATGTTGGATATATGTATGCCTTAGAGGCCATTATATGTATAGTGGATGCTTGGACATGTATATATGTATATTTATATATATGACTTTCTTGCTCGATTTGATAGTATGCTATCTGGTTTTACTTTATCTGACATATTTACTTGATACTGTTCATTTGATACATGTTGATAAAGCCCTGAGGATATTTGCTTAACTTCCATGGCTATGATGGAGATCATACTAGTGGGGCATGTGTGGTCTATAAGCATATCCTTAAATGTTCCTAATCGTAGGTATATCGAGACAGGGCATCGATATTCCAGAGTAGACTAGCGTATACGTTTCTTGACCCATATGATGGGCGATGGATGATCCCATATCCATTGGTGTTGTGACATCGAATATTGTATACGGGTGCTCAGTGGAGACTGGGTACACTGAACGAACTCACCGAGAATTCTTATATAGTATTATATCTATCGTCGGATAGCAGTTCTCTGGTGACACTGGTACAGGTTAGACTGTAGACCCGAGATCGTCATAGAGTCTTGTGTGTTCTCCCACTGTACTTTGATTTCCATCCTACCACGGCTCTAAACAGGTGGCTTTTGGGCATAGTCCCAAGACACATGGAGACAGTGAGCGATAGGAGGGGTTTCGTCTCTCCCGGTATTGGGAGTTGATGTTGTGCAATGTGCGATTGGCTCTGACTTGAAGTCCTTGGCCAGGGCTGATGAGATTTACTGATAAGTGTTATCAGTAGTTTCTCGACCGGTCATAGTCCATATCGACATGACTTATTGAGTTATTAGGGTACGTCGATTCCATCCCTAAACTTGATATGCAGCATAACAGACAAAGAGACCGGACTGTACGGTAAGTGTTGCCAATGGCTCGACAGGAGTTTTGACGGGTTCGCTTGTTTTTCTTCTGATCGCTCAATACCCGGGTGGCCGTTACGTTTAGCTGACCGCTTGCGGCTTGTAGGTGTTTTGATATGATCATCATCTACTGCCGGCGTATTGACGAGTCTTAGAGTCCCACACAGGATTTTTCTAGCTCAGGCGAAATGATGTGGAGTGCATATGAGATATGTGCGGGAGCTCGACTAAATGCGAGTATGTGATACCGTATTTTAATCGGGCGTTTACTATTGGTCGGGTTGCCTTGTATGTGACCAATTTATTAAATCAAGTGTTGATTTAATATTGACTTTTAGCTCACTTTTAATTAAACCTTTTCTTTTGGATGTATGCATATATGTTTATACATACGCATGATGGTGTGCATGCACACATACATACATACATATGTGTCATGGTTGATGATACATAGAAGATGGCAATGCAAGACTCACATGGTTGATAAATATCTAGATTTTTGTTAATGAATTAAAGAAAAAGGAAATTTGCTAAATGACTCATTGTTTCTACATTCTTCTTATTCGACCTTTGACTTTAACCATGGTTAGATTTCCTTTGTTCTTTAACACATCTACAAAATATCTAGATATTTAGTTAACTATGGTTATATTTGAGAGTGTCTCATATATATTCTTTTCTTTTTCTTTTTGGATTAAGTTTTTCATTATATTCACAAAAGCTTTTGCCATCTTCATCTTCCTCCTTCCTCAAGCTTTCTTGAGTTTTGTTTTGAGTGAGGAACTTAAAAAGAAAGGGGTTTTAAGTGAGTTTACAAACCACATAACCATTCTATACCACCCTAGCCCTTTAGTGTAGAGTGTTTGCTCCACTTCATCTTGATTTAGTGAGGCAAAGAGCTTGACCTAGAAATCTCCGGGTGGATCATCGTAGACGACGAAGGACCTTGAGCGGAGTTGATCTAAGTTTCGAGCAAAGCCGTAGGAGTCCTAAAGACCGAAGAAGTTGTCTATAAAGGTTGTATTTCATTTTCCTTTAGCTTAGACTTCTTTTTATGTTGATATCACCCTAATCTTTAGTTACGATTCGTAGTTCGTTTGTAATAACCCTCTAGAATTTGAAAGTTCACTACTTTATGATGTTGTAACCCAACAAGAGGCGCTACTACACACCAACATTGTATCAGAGCCTAGCTAGAGCTTTAGGGTAAACCGAATGGCGTTTAAAAACTCAATCGAACATGAAAAATGATATTTTTACATGCTTACTGGAAATTTTTTCAAAAGTTGGAATTTTTATAATTAAAAATATTCAGAAAATAGAGCAGGGTTTTCTGTGGATCCCTAAGAAAAACGAGCGCCTAACTCGACACAACGACCGCGGAACCACGGCTAAATAGGGGTATTTGCGGCGTTCCGCGGCGCCGTTGGTGAGGCTTGGACCGTGCGTTCTCGCGTTGATCCGTAGGTACTATATATGCTCTCTGGGAATTTTTTTTGCTGGTTCAATTGTTGAGATCTATTACAACAGTGGGTATGTTGATGTGTTGATTGATATATTTTAAAGTCGTCTATGCTTTTCAATTGTTGATGTGATATGATGTATAGGATCGTCGTGATCGAATGGACGGTTTTTTTTTATGTGAGACGAGAGTTTATCTTTTCATTCATGCAAAATTCATTGTATATATTATTCTTTTATTGGGGCATATCCAGGTTGAGGATGATGTCTCCATTGATGTATATTTTACTTTTCCGCATTAGGATAGACCCAAGGAGGGGAGCACGAGTGACCGGGTTCTGGAGTTCAGTGAGAGGCCATCTCGAGGAGTCGAGACCGGGTCTCCTAAACTCCAGAATTGGAAGGGTCACTTGCCGCTCTCGTAGGGGTCTAAAGGTGTGGGCTTGGCTATTCATCACGACTGTGGAATCCGTATTTTCTATCTTAGGCTAAGTATAAAATACGGAGTTCCTAGTATATCCTATATTTTCATATATGTGTTTTTGCTGCTAATTATTCTGTGATGTGATTGCTTAATATCCGAGATGAATGTAATATTGTTATATATGTGATATGTAATACTGTTTTTCGTTTCTTTCTGTAATGGTTTAGGAACTTAAATGATGGGAATACATTAATGAGATTGTTTCCTGATTTAAAATCAGGAAAGTTTACGGAGGAGGCATCACGTGCTAGCACGTGACCAGCAGTCACGTGTTGGCACGTGACAATTAAAAGCAGCAGCAAAGGCAGATTCGGCTCCTTGATTAAATCAAAGAAAAGGCTTTAGAAAGGGTCACGTGCTCACATGTGACCAGAGGTTACGTGTTGGCACGTGACGGCTGAACAGCGGCTAGAAGACAAAGCGCAGAAAGCAGAAGAAAGCAGAAGAAAGCTCGTTCCAAGGGGTCACATGCCTACACGTGACCAGGGGTCATGTGCCTACACGTGACCAGGGGTCACGTGGCCATACGTGACCGGCTTTCAAAGCCTATCTATTTAACAGAATTAAATTCTGAACGGCATTCAAATCTTTCCAAAGGAGGATGATTATTTGGAACCGATTGGATTAAAAATTTAAAGGTGATTAAATATCACCTATCTATGGAAAAATCTTGAACTTGGAAAGATTTCCCCTTAAAATCTAGCCGAAATAATAAAGGAATATCTTTGGATTTAAAATCCATTGGTGAATAAAATTCACCTAATAATCCAAAGGTCCAAATGAATGATGAATGCAAATCAAATCTCTAATGAATACAAATCAGATCCCTCAATGAATGACTCACCAAAACTAATTGATTCTGCTCCTTCTCCTATAAATAGGAGCCAGAAAAGAGAGAAGAGGGAGAGACAGATACAGAGATCTATATACAGAGACATAGAGAAAAAAAGAGAGCCTTGGGACTTTGGAAGAATTTGATCTTCTGCAAAAGAAAACCATAGGTAAGAAAGGGAAGGCATTTAAAAAAAGAGAATTTAATTCTCAAAAGAGTTTAACTCTTATATTAAAAAGAAGAACTTAGTTCTCTCTTTAGTAGAGGATCTGCAAAGTGCACATCTCCCCATGAATTGAGAATTTAATTCTCATTGGGTTGAGATCCTGCCATGCAGATCCAAAGCATAGGGGGGAATGGAAGTTTGAGAATTTAATTCTCACGGAACTATAGGAATTTAATTCCTTTGAAATAAAATTAGGGTTTAACCCTGTGTTATAGGAATTTAATTCCTTCAAAATGAACAGAACCAGGGTTTAACCCTAGTTAAGAACTTAAATCTGTCAAAATAACGGAATTTAATTCCCTTACGAAAGAAGAAACTAGAGCTCAACTCTATCTAAGAATATAATTCTTCAGAAGAAAACAGGAATTTAATTCCTCTAAAGTTTGTTACTAGGGTTTAACCCTATGAAGAATTCTGCAAACAGCAAAGGAACAGGGTCACGTGTTACCACGTGACCCCTGTAAAGATCCATAGAAAAGAAGCTCTGGGGCGCCCTCACGTGTCACCATGTGACCCCTAATGAACATCCTAACAGATCAAAGCGTAAGCCCCCATCACGTGCCCACACGTGATGGCCTTCAGAATTAAAAGTGTTAAACACTTATCTGTAGAACAAACTGAAGGGGATCTGGCCCCACCTTTTGGATGCCATCACGTGCCTCCATGTGATCTCTTCTCTTACCATATTTAGCATTAAACTGATGATCTGTTCCCAGTGTTTAACACTGATTTGTCATAGTGTTTAACACTAGTTTGAAAACTCCATTCCCAGTGTTTAACATTGATTTGTCTTAGTGTTTAGCACTAATTTGAAAACTCTGTTCCCAGTGTTCAACACTGATTATCTTTTAGTGTTTAACACTAACTTGTTAATCTTCTTCCCAGTGTTCAACACCGTTGGTCTCTAGTGTTCAACACTAGCTTTAGCCCAATTGGCTAAGTTTCCAGAGGCAAAGCCTCTCCTTCAATGGACCAACAGAGGGCCCATATTCTAAACATGATTGGACTTAGCCCAAGCTGGCCATAAGTCCTCAATTCAGACTTAACTGAGCCAATGGGCTCCTAATATGATTAATTGGTCTTGGTTCCAAATTAGGCCAAAGATTATTTTATCTACCTCGGTTTAAGGGTACATCTCTTCACTCCTTTGATACTTGGCGTTGTAATTTCTCAACGTCTTCAAAGAGGTGACGGGTCCCGATGACCACACATTGATACGGACTGTGGGGTCCTTAAACTCATGGACTATGAGGTCCTTAACCTTGACCGGGATGTCTTAAAACTAATATCGGACTGTGGGGTCCTTAAATCCATGGACTATGACGTCCTTAACCTTGACCGGAATGTCTTAAAACTAACAACGGACTGTGGGGTCCTTAAACCCATGGACTATGACGTCCTTAACCTTGACCGGAATGTCTTAAAACTAACAACGGACTATGACGTCCTTAACCTTGACCGTGATGTCTTAAAACTAATATCGGACTGTGGAGTCCTTAAATCCATGGACTATGACGTCCTTAACCTTGACCGCAACGTCTTAAACCTAACAATGGACCGCAATGTCCTTAAACTACCTATGGACCACAATGTCCTTAAACTACCTATTGACCGCAATATCTCTAAACTAAACAACAGGGCCTCCCCTTAAATTGCTCTCTTGTTGGATCTAAACGATCCCGTAAAGTTGATCTTAGTCTAAATTTAGACTAACGTATCCTTAACAAACATTTAAGTTGATCTTAGTCTCAAATGAGGCTAACGTATCCTTAAACCTAACCCCCAAACCCAAATCTAAGATAATACGGATTTGGACTAGTCCACGCCCTACGGGCGACGACATAACTCAGTCTCCGTATACAATCCACGGGCAACCAAACACAAAATAAACACACACGGCACGAAGTGAAATTTCTGGAGAAGGAGAAAGTGGTTACCGCAGTGCGGTAGCGTAATTAACTGCAGGGGCTTGCGCCTGCAGGGAAGAGCGTCCCCACAATCAAAAACCCCTCAAGCGAGGGGGGATCTGACGAAGTCTGCTATATCGGACGCATCCGTTTAAACCTTCGATATACGGTGCCATAAATCAACTTGGCATCTTCGGAGAGGTAGACGGATAGCACCAATTAGCATCTGCCCCGAATCTCAGGCGAGACGTCATGTCTCAGCCGCCGTTCGGAGGGGAACAGATTCTGGCACGCCCGGTGGGACCTTTTCCTCTTTCCACTCCACACTTCGTATGTCGTGATTCGCGAACCAATCGCGGTTTGCTAATGGTTGTCCTTGGGTTTCGAAGTACTAAGACTTGGTGTTTCGTTTGCTGCAGAAAGCAAAGGATCAATGGCGTTCACCTGCTCAAAGTGTTCCACATGCAGCTGCAACCCACGTCTTGCCTCAACTGGGGGTATATCTTATGGGCCCCAGGAATCTTCCCTGTTCACAATGCCGATGGAACAGGTCACTCAAGCCACTACAGGATTGTTTTTCGGGACCATGCTTCCGCCAATGAGCTTCACCGCTCCTATGCCAACACCGGGAGCTCCTAAGAAGTCGGTCTTCGATCGGCTTACAGCTAATGCGGCCCCTCTTAACGGGTCGTCCAACTCCAGCTCCTCGGTCTTCGCCAGACTGGGCAAAAATTCCTGTGGGCCCACAATGAAGCTTGCAATCCTAGAGAAGATTATTCCGAAGAGGATAACCATCCCTGCTCCTGAAGTCGTCAAGGCGGCTTCTCCTACCAAAGAGTCGGTCTTTACAAGATTGGCTGTTCCAGCTCCTGCTCCTGCTACCCAAAAGACATCGGTCTTTAACAGGCTGACACCAACAGCGACCCCCCACCTATACAGGGGGAAAGACAAGGCTATCACCCTCACCGAGCCGGTTCCATCAGCACGACGCGCTCGACGTCGTTACTGGCGCCGAATGAGGAAGGCCGGAGGCAACTCCCCTCCTGGGCTAACTCCTCCAGCCCCGATGGTAGAAGTTAATGCTGCTGTTCCAACTGGGAACGGTTTTGAGATGCTAAATAAGGTGCGTAGGAATTCTCCTACCGCGGTGTTAAAGAGGTCTTCCCCTCTGCTGAAAAAGGCCGCGGAAATAAAGCCAGAACAGCTCCAATCTCTTCAACGGCTGTCTTCCAAGATCTATAAAGTCTGGCGGCAGACCCGAGACTCGGTGATCGATCCAAATTTCTCCCGCTAGCACAAGAAGCTGAAAATCCAACAGGAAGTCAGTCACCAGGCTGAGCCACGAAAAGCTCTCTGGGTGCCCACTTCAACGGCCCCCTCAACTTCCACTGCTCATAAAAAGAAGAGGCCAGAGAAGACCCCCGGGCCTGCAATGAAAGCTAAAAGCGCTGAGCCCAGACGCCGTAAGGCTGGGGGCAGGATGGTCCATACTGTATACATGGCGTCGGGGAAGGAAGATAGCCGTGCGTCCACAGGTCATAGACCGCTTACACGGTCGGTGACCAAGGCTCAGGAGCAACAACAAAAGCTCTAGGAAATGATGATCGCAATGGCCGCGCTTACTGGACGGAAAGAAAGCCCCGAGGCGTCCTCGGATCAACAACAAGAACAGGAAACCGACGCCGAGTTCCTCCGGAGGATACTGGAAAAGAAAGACAAGGAGGCTGCGGAACAAGAGGCCAATATAAAGCAAATAGCCCACTTATTCCAGGACATGGTGGGAATGATGATCCAACAAGACCCACCTGCTGAGGATCCTCCGATCGTCCTTGAAGACGACAGGGAAGAAACGTCAAATCCACCACCGGCTCTCTCAACGGCCAAGGAGGAGACAATCTCTAAGGCTGACTTGGACGACTATATAGCCCAGCAAATCAGGGTTCACCATGCGACTTGTAAGTCCATGCTACCTCTCCCAGTACTTTCGGGCATGCGGAATTTGATAAAAAACGATTTTCTTAGAGGTGGTAACATGGACTTAAAACCCGGATCTTTGTTAAACATCTAACTAACAACCTAACTACGAGTTGCTAACTACTTGGTTAGGGGGTTATACCTTTCTTTTTCTCGAACTCCTTCGTCTTCAAGCTTCGATGGTCGTCCGAATCGGCTTCTCCCCGTCGTCTCCTTGCGCCGAAGATAGATCCACCTGAAAGCTTCAACCTTTGGCTCCTTCTTCGAACTTTGAAGAAACTAGTTCACTCGGTTTGCTAAACCTTGTGAACTAGAGTGAGTAGAGAAGAGTTTGTATGGGATTTTATCTATGGTTCTTGGTTCTCAACTCATGAGACAAGTGAACCATAGAGTCAAGAGAGGGAGAGCAAGAGGAGGAGATGAGAGCTCAAGAACAAGAGAGAGAATGGGCATGAAAGAATGAGAGAAGACTTTTCTCATTTGGCTCTCATAATCCAAAACAATCATAACACCTCATATCAATCAAGTATTATGTGATGGTTTAAGCAACCATAGCCATATCATTTCATGCATTCATTTTGCACAAAAGAGCAAGCAAGCAAAAGTCTTTGCCATGAAATGATAGCTATAGTTATCATGATGGTCAACTAGTCAAGCCTAGTCAACTGGTCAACAAAGTCAACAAGTCAACAAAAGTCAACAAGTCAACAAAGTCAATCCCTCAACAACCATGTCACCATAATACTTAATTAATATAATTGTTAATCACATATCATATTCTCATTAGGGTTGAGCAAAAAGTCAACAGTCAACTGTCAATGGTCAACAACCCTAATGAGAATCCTCTGCCTCTGTCTCTCCGTCAACTGTGCATACACACCCGCATCCGTGTTCCGAGGAACACGAATGCATACTGGATAAAACCAATCCCAAAAGGTACACTAGGATCTGGCTTAAACCAAAGCCCGCTAGTGTAAACTGTCCGGACACTGTACGTGCACAAGTGCACGGATGCGACCGAACCCTGCCGCAAAACCATGCGACCTGTCGCAAAACCATGCGACCTCTACTCTTTTGCCTAAAGGCGAATAGCTTTCTGTGTGGGACTCTAAAGACTCGACACTACGCTGGCAGTGGGTTTAACCACAGACCGCAAGCGGCACTAGCTGTACGTAACGGTCCCCAGGTAGATGCCGACAAGAAGACTGACGAGGTGAAACCCATCTGAACTCCTACTGAGCCTGAATGTGACATTCTCCGTACAGTCCGGTCTGTTCGTCTGATACATCGCATGGCGGGCCTAGGGGACGGTAAACGTCAGTCCCCCTATAGCGTTACAAGTCGTGTTGGAGTGAAGCCCAAAACACCCTGAGATAACACTGGAAGCCTACCAGTATATCTCGTTTGCCCTGGCCAGGGACTACTCGTGTAATGGCTCTCCTAGACACAGCGCGATGTCAACCCCCAATACCGGGAGAGACGGATCCTGTCTAACCGTCACTGCCTCCAAGTGCTTCGGGACTGCACCCAACTACTACCTGTTTGCACGACTCCTTTGAGCCGTGGTAGGGTAGTAATCAAAGTGCAGTGGGAACACACTCGAGGCGAAGTGACAGTGTCAAGTCAGCGGACTAAGCTGTACTCATGTCACCTGGGAACTGATAACTGACGATAGGCATAATACCAACTAGTCAGTTCCCGACGAGTCCTGTCCAGTGTACCCGTAACCTAACGAGCACCCGCATACTATCTCAAGTACGACGTACTGACGGCTGTAGGACAGACCGTCTCCCACACTGGGATGAGAAGCGCATGCACTAGTCTACTCCGGAGTATCGATGCCCTGTCTCGTTAGTCCTACGACTAGGGACCTGCATAAGGATGTGCTTATAGATTACCCAGCCCCACTAGTGTGACTGCCATCACATCGCTGGTAATCAAGCAAAGATCCTAAGGGCTCCACTAATGTGTATAGGTGATATACTAAAATAAACACATGTACACATTGAAGTAGAAACAAACCAAGTAGCATACTACTATTTTGAGCAAGATTGTATATACAAGGTGAATATCCCAAGCTTCCATTAAGTAATATACAAACTAGTATGATACAGTAATGGCCTCTAGGGCATATACACTAACAATCTCCCACTTGCACTAAGGCCATGTACTGGCGTATCGAAGACCTATCATCTCGATCAGCCGCTCGAACTGAGTCTGGGGCAAGGCCTTAGTGAATGGATCTGCAGTGTTATCTTCTGAAGCGACTCTCCGAACCTCGATCTCCTGGCGATCTACGATCTCCCTGATCAGGTGATACCGCCTCAAGATGTGTCTTGATCTCTGATGGGACCTGGGTTCCTTCGCTAAAGCTATAGCCCCGTTGTTGTCGCAATACAGAGGTATTGGATCAACAATGGATGGAACCACCTGAAGTTCTTTCAAGAACTTCCTTATCCAGACAGCTTCTTTTGCGGCATCAGATGCAGCGATGTATTCCGCTTCCATCGTCGAGTCTGCAACGGTTTCCTGTTTGGAACTCTTCCAACACACCGCCCCTCCATTGAGGGTAAAGACAAAACCCGACATGGACTTGGAATCATGCTTGTCACTCTGGAAGCTGGAGTCAGCAAAGGCCTCGATCTGGAGGTCTTTTCCGCCATACACCAAGAACATCTCCTTAGTCCTTCTCAGGTACTTGAGAATGTTCTTTACCGCTATCCAGTGTTTCTCCCCAGGGTTTGACTGATACCGGCTTACTACACTCAGTGCATAAGCTACATCCGGTCTGGTACACAACATCGCATACATTATAGAGCCTACTGCAAAAGCGTAGGGTATAATAGACATGCGATCCCTCTCCAAATCAGTCTTGGGAGACATTTCTTTAGAGAGGGTGATCCCGTGACAAGCCGGTAGGTTACCGCGCTTGGAATCTTCCATACTGAATCTTTTCAGTAAGGTGTCGATGTACCTGGACTGTGAAAGTCCTAATATCCTCTTGGATCTATCACGATGGATCCGGATCCCCAGGATGTATGAGGCATCACCCAGGTCTTTCATGGAGAACCTGTGCGACAACAACCCCTTGACAGATTGTAGCATAGGAATGTCATTTCCTATTAAGAGAATGTCATCCACGTATAAAATGAAGAATACTACATTTCTCGCTACAAATCTACTATAGATGCATGGTTCATCTGGATTTTTGATAAAGCCAAATTCCTTGACCGTCTCATCAAAACAGATATTCCAACTCCGCGATGCCTGCTTTAGTCCGTAAATGGACTTAAGCAACTTGCACACCTTTCCGCTGCTCCCACTCTGAATGAAACCCTCTGGCTGGTTCATATAGACACACTCCTCTAAATTTCCATTTAGAAAAGCTGTCTTTACGTCCATCTGCCAAATCTCATAATCGTGGAAGGCAGCAATGGCAAGAAGGATCCGAATGGAATTCAGCATAGCTACTGGAGAAAAGGTCTCGTCATAGTCCAAACCAGGTCTTTGACGAAAACCCTTTGCAACCAGTCTAGCTTTATAGGTCTCAACCTGTCCATCTACACCAATCTTCCTTTTGAAGATCCACTTGCATCCTACGGGTTTTACCCCGTCTGGAGCAACGTCCAACGTCCATACTTTGTTGGTGTACATGGACTCCATTTCGGACCGCATTGCATCCAGCCATTTTACCGAGTCGACGCTCTGAACGGCTTGCTGGAAGCTAGTAAGCTCATCATAATCTATGATGCAATCCTCTCTATCCCCGTCTATGAGAAAACCGTAGTATCTCTCGGGCGGATGAGACTGCCTACTACTTCTGCGGAGCGGCATAGGAATGTCCTGTTCTTTTGAACCCTCTGGTTCCACTAAGCTTTCAGTAATAGTCTGTGGTTCTGGAATTTCTTCCAGTTCTACTGCGCTCCCACTTATTTCCTTTTCTAAGAACTGGTGTTCTAGAAAGTGGGCATGACGAGAAACAAGAACTTTTTGTTCCTCTTCGCAGTAGAAGAAATATCCCTTGGAATTCTTTGGATATCCCACAAACTTGCACTGTACTGAGCGTGCCTCGAGCTTGTCCGCATGCTGCTTTTTAACAAAAGCTGGACTTCCCCATGTCTTAATGTGCTTAAGATAGGGTCTCTTCCCACACCACATTTCATATGGTGTAGTAGGCACAGTCTTAGTTGGAACTCGGTTCAAAAGGTATGCAGCTGATTCTAGCGCATACCCCCAGAATGATCGCGGTAACTCAGCGTTACCCATCATGGACCGTACCATATCCAATAGGGTTCGGTTCCGTCTCTCCGATACACCGTTATGTTGCGGAGTGTATGGAGGAGTAAGCTGAGAGAGAATTCCGTTCTCTTTTAAATAATCCAGGAACTCGGCACTCAAGTATTCTCCACCTCGATCCGATCTTAGAATCTTAATACTTTTGCCGGTTTGTTTTTCTACTTCATTCTTATATTCCTGGAACTTTCCAAAGGCTTCGGACTTATGTTTCATTAAGAAGACATAACCGTACCTCGAAAAGTCATCCGTAAAAGTAATGAAGTAAGAATAACCGCTTCGCGCATGTGTAGATATTGGACCGCACACGTCGCTGTGTACGAGTCCCAAGAGCTCGCTCGCTCTTACTCCGTGTCCAGTGAACGGAGTCTTTGTCATCTTTCCTTTGAGACAGGATTGACAAGTGGCATACGATTGATATTCGAACGGATTCAAATATGCTTCTGTATGTAACTTCGTCAACCTTCTCTCATTGATGTGACCCAGTCTACAATGCCATAAGAAAGCCTGATTGATTTCCGGAGACTTTCTTTTGTGCGTATTCTGGACATTGAAAATCTGTGGTTGGTTTAATACGTATATTCCATTGCTCAATGTACCTGACCCAATCAGAACTTGATTAAGGTGAATGTTTACAACATTACTTACAAACGCAAATTCATAACCTTCTTTAGAAACTAAAGATACAGAAATGATATTACAAGTTGCGTTGGGTACAAAATAGCAATTACGCAAAACCAAAACATGTCCATCTGACATTCCCAGGTGATAGTCCCCCACGGCTTTAGCATCCATGCTAGCTCCGTTCGCAACTCTGAGGGTCATGTCACCTGCCTTCAAAACCCTACGGTTTCTCAACGCCTGCAAAGAATTACAGATATGAGATCCTGATCCGGTATCCAATATCCAGGAAGTAGAGTTTATTGAAAGACAGTTTTCAATAACATACACACCAGAAGCTGAAGCTGCAACCTGCTTCAATTCCTGTGTTCTGGCCTTCCAGGCCCTGCAATCATTCTTCCAGTGTCCTTTCTTATGACAATAGAAGCATTCTTCCTTATCCACAAGCTTCCCCGCTTTCTTTGTTGCTTTAGCTTTTCCCTTCGTATCCACTTTACTAACACCGCCCCTTGGTTTGGCGGGGGCTTTCTTCTTCTTTCCCTTAGCTTTCGCCTTGGACTTAGAAGAAGATGATCCTCCTACAAACAAAGTGGATGTTTCCCTACCTTTCTGTAGGGTGCCCTCTGCGCTCCTCAGCATGTTGAGGAGCTCTGAAAGTTCAACTTCTTTTTCTTGTAAGTTGAAGTTCAGTATAAACTGGGCGTAAGTGGAAGGAAGGGACTGGAGAACTAAGTCCGTATAGAGCTCACTCTCCAATGTGGTTCCTAGGTCCGCGAGCTCCTCAATGTAGCCGATCATCTTAAGCACGTGTTCTGCTACTGATGATCCGATAGCCATCCTTGCCGAAAATAACTTTTTCGACGCTTCGTATCTTGTGATACGAGACTGCTCTCCATACAGTTCTTTTGTATGAAGAAATATGGATTCCAGGTCCATATTCTCGTGCCTCCTCTGATGTTCATTGTCCATAGAGGCAAGCACGAGGCACTTGGCCTTCGCGCTATCAATCTCCCAAGTCTTACGGATTTCCTTATCCGCGACGCTGGAAGTGGGACCAGGGACAGGGGGAGCTTTGGTGGTAAGAAGATACCCCAGCTTGTCGTAAGTGATTGCCATTTTGACATTCCTGAGCCAATCTTTGTAGTTTGGCCCTGTCAGTATGTTTTTATCTAGAAGTAACTTAAGTCCAGTCATGTCGATTGGTCGCTGCAATTAGGAGAGAGAAGAAGAAACACTCAGCATGATGCTCTTGCAAGTTTAGAGTGGTTTTTAGTTTGTCTAAACAAGATGGCTCCCACTATTTCTCGAATCCCTTCTCAAACCAAAAAGGAAGAATTAGTCAGGATCAATCTCACCGTACAATACTTGCTTAACCGTTCGGCCAGGCTGGTGTCGGTACTTCGAGGGAGGTTTTCCAACACTTTCGCGAAATTCCTTAATTAAATAACCTCTTTTCCCTGTGGGCGTAGCCCCGCTAACACCTTTCTAGACACCTACTTGGTTTATAGCATTGATCGTTAAGTGAGAAATTTTCCGAGGAGTAGCATATACTCACAGTAGGATCGGGATCCAAATATCATCGCGTGACGAAACTGAAGGAATCCTACCAGAATCATCACACTCCAAATGGTATGCAACACTAGCAAGTTTCAGTTCTTTTGAAACTCCCGATGTGGATTTTTGCCCCATGCTCTTATGACCTTGACTTTGGCCAAAATATCATAAGTCACATGTCAAGTTCTACCCGTCATTTTCCAGGTTAATTTGGATCCACCCGTACCTACCCTTGACTTTGGCCAAAATGGCAGTACGACTGTCCCAAACTAACGCATCTATCTATGCTACGCATGAATACCCAATAGCTACCAATCACTATGCCTTGACTTTGGCCAACATACATAGCTTGAATACTATTGACTATTTATGTGAAACGACGGAGGGCTACGAATGGTTTTGGCGAAACCGTGAACGTAGTGAACTTGATATATTCGATGGAACGAGATAGCTTTTAAAAGGAGTGGCTCAAACTCCGCATTTAAAAGTTAGTTTTGAAAAGAACCGAGTGGTTTTTCGAAAGTGTTCCAACGACTTTTACTTGGTTTATTTTCTTGCATTAGTTCTTTTAATGCGTGATATTCTTGCATTAGTTCTTTTAATGCGTCCCATCATTTAATCCTACCATTGCAGAAAACAACCAAAATATGACGTACGCTTATGCCATTCGTATTCGCCATAGGGCCCTGTCATTACCCGTTAGGTTACTTAACTAACGACAGAGCGGGGGCTGGGCTAGCACGGCTGTAAAACATAAGCAACGCCTAAATAATATCATATATAGATATATTGCAATGATAACCATTTCAGATCACAGATGAATACATTGGATATACTAGGAATCCGCAATTCGTACGAGCCTGTAACGAAAAGCAGATTACACGGTCGCGGTGAATAGCCAATACCCCACCCAAGACCCCTACGGGTGCGACAAACTACCCGCCAAGTACCCGAAGCGAAGCAACCTCCCTCATCCCCGTGAGTAGGCCACTCGGCACTTCGGCATACCCGGTAGTTTGTGCACCCCCTCCATGGGTCTATCCTAGGAGCAAAAACAGTAAAAAGAAATTATACAATGACGGCTACAACCCCGACCCGGTTGTGCGGTCATACAAATAATTATTACATCAATTTACAAATTTACAAGAATTGAAAGAAAAGAAAACTCTCGTCTCACAACCCCCGACTATTCACCCACGACAATCCAATGAATTCATATATACATTCCAACAACATTACAGATCACAGATTTGTATAATCCCCACTAATCGACATATAGCGATTAGTAGACGTTCAATACAAATATCACATCACAGAAAAACCCGTCAGCTTATGTCTTTTAGAAGTTCGATCAAAAATACGGATTTATAGGCCCCAAACAAAAATTTTCGTTCTGGAAAATCTGGGCAGAAAATACATATTCCAAAAATCCCAAAACAACCCCAGAAATACACTGCACCAAAGATGGACCCCGGCCGAGTCAACTCGGCCGCAGAACCGCGGCGGGAGCGTGCTCGGCGCTTTGAATTGATCGTGAGACCAAATTTGGTGGTTAACCAAATAAAAGCCTGAGCCGATTTTTAAGATGAAAATTATCAACTTTTGAACAGAATAAAAATCGGCAGAAACTTGACTTTTTTGGGTTCGTTTTGCGACTTTTCTTTGATTGATCTTCTAGCTACTTTGCTAACATGTTAGATAGAGTTTAACTAGGCTCTGGATACCACTGTAAGTCCATGCTACCTCTCCCGGTACTTTCGGGCATGCGGAATTTGATAAAAAACGATTTTCTTAGAGGTGGTAACATGGACTTAAAACCCGGATCTTTGTTAAACATCTAACTAACAACCTAACTACGAGTTGCTAACTATTCGGTTAGGGGGTTATACCTTTCTTTTTCTCGAACTCCTTCGTCTTCAAGCTTCGATGGTCGTCCGAATCGGCTTCTCCCCGTCGTCTCCTTGCGCCGAAGATAGATCCACCTGAAAGCTTCAACCTTTGGCTCCTTCTTCGAACTTTGAAGAAACTAGTTCACTCGGTTTGCTAAACCTTGTGAACTAGAGTGAGTAGAGAAGAGTTTGTATGGGATTTTATCTATGGTTCTTGGTTCTCAACTCATGAGACAAGTGAACCATAGAGTCAAGAGAGGGAGAGCAAGAGGAGGAGATGAGAGCTCAAGAACAAGAGAGAGAATGAGCATGAAAGAATGAGAGAAGACTTTTCTCATTTGGCTCTCATAATCCAAAACAATCATAACACCTCATATCAATCAAGTATTATGTGATGGTTTAAGCAACCATAGCCATATCATTTCATGCACTCATTTTGCACAAAAGAGCAAGCAAGCAAAAGTCTTTGCCATGAAATGATAGCTATAGTTATCATGATGGTCAACTAGTCAAGCCTAGTCAACCGGTCAACAAAGTCAACAAGTCAACAAAAGTCAACAAGTCAACAAAGTCAATCCCTCAACAACCATGTCACCATAATACTTAATTAATATAATTGTTAATCACATATCATATTCTCATTAGAGTTGAGCAAAAAGTCAACAGTCAACTGTCAACGGTCAACAACCCTAATGAGAATCCTCTGCCTCTGTCTCTCCGTCAACTGTGCATACACACCCGCATCCGTGTTCCGAGGAACACGAATGAATACTGGATAAAACCAATCCCAAAAGGTACACTAGGATCTGGCTTAAACCAAAGCCCGCTAGTGTAAACTGTCCGGACACTGTATGTGCACAAGTGCACGGATGCGACCGAACCCTGCCGCAAAACCATGCGACCTGTCGCAAAACCATGCGACCTCTACTCTTTTGCCTAAAGGCGAATAGCTTTCTGTGTGGGACTCTAAAGACTCGACACTACGCTGGCAGTGGGTTTAACCACAGACCGCAAGCGGCACTAGCTGTACGTAACGGTCCCCAGGTAGATGCCGACAAGAAGACTGACGAGGTGAAACCCATCTGAACTCCTACTGAGCCTGAATGTGACATTCTCCGTACAGTCCGGTCTGTTCGTCTGATACATCGCATGGCGGGCCTAGGGGGCGGTAAACGTCAGTCCCCCAATAGCGGAACAAGTCGTGTCGGAGTGAAGCCCAAAACACCCTGAGATAACACTGGAAGCCTACCAGTATATCTCGTTTGCCCTGGCCAGGGACTACTCGTGTAATGGCTCTCCTAGACACAGCGCGATGTCAACCCCCAATACCGGGAGAGACGGATCCTGTCTAACCGTCACTGCCTCCAAGTGCTTCGGGACTGCACCCAACTACTACCTGTTTGCACGACTCCTTTGAGCCGTGGTAGGGTAGTAATCAAAGTGCAGTGGGAACACACTCGAGGCGAAGTGACAGTGTCAAGTCAGCGGACTAAGCTGTACTCATGTCACCTGGGAACTGATAACTGACGATAGGCATAATACCAACTAGTCAGTTCCCGACGAGTCCTGTCCAGTGTACCCGTAACCTAACGAGCACCCGCATACTATCTCAAGTACGACGTACTGACGGCTGTAGGACAGACCGTCTCCCACACTGGGATGAGAAGCGCATGCGCTAGTCTACTCCGGAGTATCGATGCCCTGTCTCGATAGTCCTGCGACTAGGGACCTGCATAAGGATGTGCTTATAGATTACCCAGCCCCACTAGTGTGACTGCCATCACATCGCTGGTAATCAAGCAAAGATCCTAAGGGCTCCACTAATGTGTATAGGTGATATACTAAAATAAACACATGTACACATTGAAGTAGAAACAAACCAAGTAGCATACTACTATTTTGAGCAAGATTGTATATACAAGGTGAATATCCCAAGCTTCCATTAAGTAATATACAAACTAGTATGATACAGTAATAGCCTCTAGGGCATATACACTAACACGACTGAGGCAACTGGTCAAGTCGTAAAAATGGGGCGACCATATCCGAGCTGGTACGACCAAATCAAATATCCGCCGGGTTATACAATACCGAAATTCCACGTGTATAAGGGGACCGGCAATCCCCACCAACATGTTGCCCAGTTCAGGGCCCTATGCGGTAATACCGGCCGTGACGATAAACTGTTGCTTCGCCAGTTCGTGGGCAACTTATCAGAAACAGCGTTCGAATGGTATTCGGAACTCCCGAATGATTCCATCACGACGTTCGCTAAAATGGAATTGCTATTCACTCAGCGATTCGCAAGCGCCAGCGAACGCACTCCGATAACAGCATTAATTAATGCCAGCATGTAACCAGGCGAAACGTGGGTCCAGTATGTAGGGTTGCTATGCACGCGCACAAGGGTCTACGAGGCATCAACCATGCCCGATTTAAAAATTAGCCGTGCCGAACAACCCGAATACGGATCTTTAAACTAGAGATTAGGCGAAAACTAGCATGTTAACAACTTTAACACTAAATGAGAGGGATTACAACCTTTGTAGATCCGGTCCTTCACTTCATATTGTTGGTTATATGTATGCCCTAGAGGCCATTACTGTACATAGGATGTATATTGTAGTGGATGCTTGGACATATATAGGGAGGACTTTCTTGCTCGACATGATAGTATGCTATCTGGTTGATCTTTACCTTAACGTGTACACTGATTGTCTCTCTGTTACATGTTGGTAAAGCCTTTAGGATGTGTACTTGACTACCTGGACTATGATGCGGATCATACTAGTGGGGACATGGTAGTCCATAAGTACATCCTTCAAGGTCTCTAGTCATGGGTGTATCGAGACGGGGCATCGATATACCAGAGTAGACTAGCGTATACCTTCTCGACCCATACAGATGGGCGATGGATGATCCCATATCCATTGGTGTTTGACATCGGAGATGATATACGGGTGCTCAATGGAGACTGGGTACACTGGACGGACTCGCCGAGAACTCCCAGATGGTATTATACCTCACGTCAGATGGCAGTTCTCAGGTGACACTGGTATAGAGTAGTCTGTTGACCCGAGATCGTCATAGAGTCTTGTGTGGTTCCCACCGTGCTTTGATTTCCATCTTACCACGTCCAAGAGGGCATGCAAAACGGTGGTTTTTGGGTATAGTCCCGAATCACATGGAGGCAATGAGCAATAGGAGGGGATTCGTCTCTCCCGGTATAGGGAGTTGATGTTGCGCTGTGTTCGATTGGCTATAACCGGAAATCCCTGGCCAGGGTTGCTGAGATATACTGGTAAGTGTTACCAGTAGTTTCTCGAACTGTTATAGACCTCATATCGACACGACTTATCGAGCTATTGGGGTCTGACGTTTACCACCCCTAGGCAAGATATGCGACATATCAGAAGACGAGACCGGACTGTACGGTAGTGTTACTGGTTGGATTCACTGGAGTGTGAGCGGGTTTGCTCGTCGATCTTCTGATCGCTCAATACCCAGGCGGCCGTTACGTTTAGCAGACCGCTTGCAGCTTGTGGGTGCTTGATATGATCATCATCTGCTGCCGGCGTATTGACGAGTCTTTAGAGTCCTACACAGAGGTTTCCTGGCTCAAGCGAAACGAAATAGGAGCGCATATGAGATATGTGCGGGACCGAGAATGATACCAGTATGTGATACTGTATTCGATTCTCGCGATTTGTGACATTGATCGGTTATATGCGATATAGCCAGGATATCGGATCAAGGGTTGATTCGATAAGTTGTTACTGTTTATATTAGTCGGTTATATGCGATATGACCGGATCATTAAATCAAGTGTTGATTTAATGATTTAATGCATAATCATATATTTGATATATTATTTTGCATTAACTAGTATCGGTTTACTTTAAATGGATTTTCTCACTCGGGTGTGCACATTGTATATGTGATATATTTTTGTGCACTTGATTGTATTATGTTTGATGATATATGATTGCTAGGGTTTGTGTAAAGAGTTAAACCATGGTTAAGTAAATGGTTAGGGTTTTTATTCATTTATTCATTCATTTATCTTTTAATTTGGATTAAAAGAAAAGGTGAAAAGAAAATAAAAAGGTTGCATTCTTACATGAAGCTTCTTGAAGCTTCATGCAACTTTGACTCATGTAACCTTTTTGTCTTCTTCTTCAAACCCTAACCATTCATCTAACTTGAGTTAACTCTCTACATCTAACCATGGTTCAAGTTATGATAAGTATAATTCTTTTTCAATTATTCTAATGAACTTATCATAATAATATTCCTTCTTCTTCTTCTTCTACACATGAAGAAGCTTGACTTCATCAATGGTGGATTGATGAAATGAGTGAGAAATCCAATTTTAAAGTCTACCCACTTCCTATTTCTTCATCCTCTATCTCTTGCCAAGTAGTAGAGTGTGTTCTCTTCACAAGTTTCATGACTTGGTGAAGTGGGAGCTTGATCTTGCGATGCCTCGACGTAGATCATCTTCGGCACGAAGCCGACGACCTTGCCCGCCCATTTCTCCGATGAAGCCGACGCTAGAGCCCGGGTTTCCATTTGGACAGCGAGGATACTTCATTGCGGAGCTATGGAGGTGGAGAACCGGATCTACAAAGGTTGTATTTCCGTTCACTTAGTTAATTTGTTAACTAGTTTGATTTGTCGCCTAGAAATCTAGCCAACGATCCGTAGTCTAGGGTTTCTCGGCACCGTAATTTTTGAAATTGGCATGGTTGATGCCTTGTGAGACCTCTTGAGAGTGCCTAGGAACCCTACAGTGGTATCAGAGACTAGCTAGAGCCTTAGGCGAAATCTAGACGACGTTTGAATCCCGATCGAACCCGAAACCCCATTTTTCCCATGCTCTCTGTCCTTTTTTCAAAACTGTGCATTTTTCCACATTAAAAATATGCAGAAAATTAAGCAGGGTTTTATATGAATTACTGTGAAATACGGGGGCCTAATTCAATTAAACCACCGCGGAACCGCGGCACGAGCTTGGCATGTGCGGCGGTTTCGCGGCCGTATGGTCTCCTCTTGCGTTGACTTTTGCACAATAATTCCTATTTAACAGTGATGAGTTCTCTGGGTATTTTTAATATTTATTCAAGAGTTGAATAATCTGGGATGTTTTGGAGCTTCGATGATTCGATCGGGTTTATCAGATTTTGTCTATTTGGCTTTCCGGATAAATTTTAGAATATGTTAAAAAGTTCGACCGGATATAAATACCCAATTTTTCCCCTGTCGGGAAATTTCCAAGTGTTGGATTTTTCCGTAGTTTAACGACGTTCTAAGTAGTGCAAGTAACGCGATGGACCCTCTAGAAGACAACAAACCTTAACTCGATTATGTGACCGTCTTGAACTGCTCTTTGAACCTTCGGGTTTGGGGCAGTACGGCATGCCACATGTGAGGCGTTGGCTTGACCCTTCTACGGCTGGACCGTTGGTACTGAGGCACGAACTGAATGTTGTTAGACTTATTTCATGTGTTGATCTGTATCGGGAAAACTTGGGTGTTCGATTGTTCGATCGGAAAGTTTGACATTTTCTGTTTATCCGGAATGGGATACAATAATTGGAATTCATAAGTAGTTATGAGATAACTGAATGAATGTTATAAACATAGCAGTTTAGTCTCACTTGATCGGTTGCCACGGAATTTTGATGTGATCAAAAGTCCGTCGCAATCGCGTAGCGTACGCGGATACTCGCCGGATAAACTTAATAGACAGCCTCACCCCATAGCCCCGACCAAGTGACTGTACGAGAACCCCGTCGCCGAAAGCATCCGTTCGGGTGCTCGCGGTAGCGGTGTTCCGCCTTGGTGCACTTCGTCGTCGGTATCGGGGGTGCGACCGTCTACTAAAGTTTGCGATGAGCATTCGATCAAAATGTCGGGAATCTTGTTGAATTGCCCGACTTGATATTGAAAAGTGTTTTCGATTTTGAGACTAAAATGCGGGGTTTATAATTGTTAGGCATGCGATGTCTAAGTAATTCATTTGGTCAGGCATGCGATGTCTGAGGTGGTTGCGGATTCCAACTGTTGTAGTTTACACTTTCTTTTCTGTGACCGTAAGTGTAATATGTGATATCGCCGGTTTCGTTGCTATATGTCAACGACAATTGGGATGGACATATTTACTTACGTTGATGACATGTGATGTTATGTGTTGCTGGATATGTTATATTGGATCGTCGTGTTCGAATAGCCGGGGTTTTTTTCATGTGAGATGAGTGTTTTTCATTTTCATTCATGTAATAACTTGTATGTAATATTCTTTTATTGGGGCACTTCCAGGTTGCGGAAGATGTCACCGTTTGTATATTATTTACTTTTCCGCACTAGGATAGACCCAAGGAGGAGGGCACAAGTAACCGAGTTCTGGAGTCCAGTGGGAGACCAACTCGAGGAGTCGAGTCCGGGTCTCCTAACTCTAGAATTGGTAGGGTTGCTTGCCGCTCTCGTAGGGGTCTAGGGGTGTGGGTTTGGCTATTCATCACGACCGTGGAATCCGTGTTTTATACTGGCTCGTATTGAAAACACGGACGTCCTAGTATATCCAATATTTCATATGTTTCTTCTGTTGCGATATCTGTGATGTGATCATGTGATGTTCTGTGATAGATACAGTATATAGTATATATGATATATTATATAGACGTTACTTATGTTTTACACCCGCGCTAGCCCTGCCCCGCTCTGCCGTTAGTTACCTAACCTAACGGTGCATGAGGGGACATCGAGGCGAATGCGGATGGCATAAGTGTACGTCGTATTTATCTGTGATGTTTAGGTACTTAAATGATGGGACTTCATTAATATGATTAATGAAATAAAAGAAACCTAAGATGTTGTAGAATCGAATTTCAAAATAAAACAGGTAGCTACAGTTCTTGCTTTGCACAGCGGTATATATGATATATCCTGCACCTTATTCGATGAGGAAAGGACCGAGATCCCTTCACCGGGAGTGACTCCTTTAGCAATAACTGGCAGATGCTACACACTCGGTTTGTCTTTTGATTGCTTTTAAGAGTTTTGCTTTGCACAGTGATATATATGATATATCCCGCACCTCATTCGACGAGAAAAGGACAGACGATCCCTTCACCGGGAGTGACTCCTTTAGCAAAACTAGAAAAGCCTCAAAAACACTCCATTTTTAAAATCATTTGATTCTACAACGATATCAAGTTCATTATGCAATAGGTTTTCAGAAAAACCTGTCGTAGCCCTCCGTCATTTCAGATAAGTACTAGTTAGTATTCGTGTTGCGGTAGTTTGGCCTCCGTCAAGGCGTAGTGTACGGTAGCTAACTAGTGCTTATCTGCTTGCATATGATGCGATTGGATTAGGGTATTCGTACGGCGTTGTTTAGCCTCCGTCAAGGGTCGTGCGGGTGGGTTTAATTCAATCAGGAAATGACGGGTTGAACTTGACTAGCGGACTATGGGTAGTTTGGCCTCCGTCAAAGTCATAGGACGCTAGGGCCAAAATATTATCGGGAATTTCAAGTGTTGAAATTTGCAATGAGATTGCATACCTTCTATGAAATAGTTGGATCCCGATACCCGCTGCGAGTAAGAGTTACTCCTGGGAGATTTTTACACATTACAATTAGCCGATCAAGTAGGTGTCTAGAAACGTGTCAACGGGGTTACGCCTCTGGGAAAACGAGGTTTACATTAATTAGGTTCGTGCGAAAGAACGGGGGACCTCCCTCAAAGTACCGACACTGGCCTGGCTGAAAGATTGGCGAACTTGTAGTGTGTAATTAATCCCGGCTAGTCTTTCCTTTTAGGGTTTGAAGGAAGATTTGATAAAAACAGTGGGAGCCATCCTGATTAGATAAAATAATAACCAATCTATTCTTGCAAGAGCGCACGCTGAGTGTTTTCTTCTC
Organism: Agapanthus africanus; assembly: GCA_030015575.1. Classification (NCBI taxonomy): domain Eukaryota; kingdom Viridiplantae; phylum Streptophyta; class Magnoliopsida; order Asparagales; family Amaryllidaceae; genus Agapanthus; species Agapanthus africanus. Next base: position 127,563,521 of record CM057340.1, on the reverse strand, counting down.
TCTCTCTCCAGGTAGCGACCATATCACGCCTTAATCAAGATAATAATACGGAATATTGACCGAACCCGCTTGTTTTACTGAGCTGGGGAACGTTGGTCCCGCTCCAACTTATAATAGTTATAAGACAGAGCAGGAAATTGGGGAATACCAGATTTCCCGTGCCGCCCAAACGAAGAGAGTGCATGCTGATGCATCATCTTCGGGTGTGTTCATTACAAAGAACTGTTTCTCAGTATCCTCCGCATCCTGGGTATATGATACCGGATCAGGATCCCAGATATGTAATCTGTTACATAGGGATACAAAAGGGTAGAAAAACTGAGAACGGGTGATAAGTTTCATGAGGCAGAAAACGGGGCAAGTGTTGCATCCAAGTCTGTTGGTCACTGTCACCCTGTATTACCTATACATTGATTCTGAACAAATGTTATTAGATACCGAACCTGATATACAAAATCATATCAGTCTCTTTATTAGTAAAGAAATGATATAATTTTGTATTGTTGGATAATGTTTTGAACATTTCCTATATCAAAAGTTGATCGGTTCAGGCACGTTATCTAAAAGCATTAATGTTCTAAATCAAACTACAGTTCTTAGTATATAGAACACACACAAGAGGAAGAGTTCAGAAATGAACGAATCCTTCTTGAGGCATTGTAGACTATGTCATATCAATGCGACCCGACTGGCTAAAGTTACATTAAGATGCATATTTAAATTAGTTTGAATTTACATCTTATGAAACTTGCCAGTCATGTCACAAAGATAAGATGACCATAGCTCTGTTTATTAGAAACAGAGAAAGAGTTAGTGAACTCTTGGGACTGATACATGATGATGTATGTAAGGTCTCCTGTCTACACATGCCAGGACTGATTCTTTATACTTCATTATATTCTCTGATAATCTCTCAAGATTCAGTCATATGTTCCTGTTGAAACATGAGTCCGAACCTTTTGAGATATTCACAGAATATAAGCGAGAAGTAGAGAACCAAAATACGGGTAAAAGTATTATGTCCTTTGATGAGATCAAGGAGGAGAATACTTGAGCATGGAATTCTTGGACTTTTCTAAAGGAGAATGAGATTATCTCTCAGCATTACTCCTCCGTATACACCATTGCACGATGGTATGTCGGGGCGGAGCAGATACACCCTATTTGATATGGTGTGCTCTATGATGAGTAATACTGAGTTACCTTTTTCCTTAGGGAGTTATGCACTTATGAAGCTGCATACCTATTGAATAGGGTTCGAATCAAATCAGTTGCCTACCACTTCATATATGATATGGAAAGGGAAGAGCCCATATCTTAAGTTAGTTAAGATTTAGGATTGTCCGGCCTATGTCTAAAAGCAAAATCCGGACAAGCTCGAGGCAAGGTCTGTAATGTAGAACTGGAAAGGTTCCAGCTATACAAAATACAGCAGATGATTTGGTACAACCAAAGGATTCAGTAGATACCAACGAACCTCAGCCTCTCCGCCGATCTAGTAGGGTTCCTCACCCACCTGAGAGATACTTCGGTTTCTCTATGACAGTGGGAGCGAGGATTACATCATGAGATGATGACCCAACTAGTTTTGAGCTGGCCATCAGGAGTGAGACTCTGTAAGAATGGCTGGATGTTTAGCGATCTGAGATGGAATCCTTATACACCAACAAAGTATGGACTTTGGTTGCTATATCTGAAGGGTTAAATCCCCATCAGGAGCAAGTATATCTTGAGAAGATTGCTTGGTGTAGATGGAAAAGTTAAGACTTTCAAAGCTAGACTTGTTAAAGGTTTTCATCATCGACCAGTCGTGGATAATGATGAAACCTTTTCCAGTGCCTATGCTTAAGTCCATCCAGATCCTACTTGCCACGGCTACATACCATGACTACGATATCTGGCGGTTGGGTGCCATGACTCCTTTTCTAAATGATGTTTTAGAAGAGTGTGTCTATAAGTACACAGCCAGAGGGCCTCGTAGACAGTGGGAGCAGCGGAAACGTGAGCAAGATGCTTTATCTGATAAAGCAGGCATCGCGGAGTTGGAACATCTGTTTGATGGATTAGTCAAAGAAGTTGACATCATCAAAATGGTAGATGAACCTTGTATAAACAAAAGGGTAGTAGGGAGTATGGTAACGATCCTCGTAGAGCACGTGGATGACATACTCTTGATAGGGAAGGAGTTTCCTATGCTACGCTCGATCAATTTCCGCTTATCACAATGATTCTCCACATAGGATCAAAGTGATACCTCCTAAATCCTGAGTTTTCATCTATGAGATAGATGTTATTTCGGTGTTAGAATACTCACTAGCTGTAGTGAGATGGTATCAATTGATCCTGGGGAGAATCACTGGAAGTGTTCCAGAGTGATAAAGACGACTGAATGTCAGTCGCAGGCATTGTCTTTACCCTCAGTAAAGGGACGGTATGTTGGAAGAGTTCCAAGCTAGATACCGTGACATACTAGACGATAAAGGCTGGATACATCGCTACTTAAGATGCTACCAAAGAGGATGTTTGGGTGTATATTAGTTCATGAGATGAACTACGTTCCTACCATTGTGAGACAATGGAGTTGTGGCTTATGCCAAGGAATGCCGGTCCCATCAGTGATCCAGACTTATTCTAAGGCAGTATCACCTGATTATGGAGATGGTTGATCTCCAGGGTGATCGAGGCAAGGAGAGCAGACTTAGAGGATAACGCAGCGGATCCACTCACGAAGGCCTATTCCCAGAGAGAGACTTTTATGGGATGGTTGAGTATGAGATACTGCAACCACTGCTACAGATGGCCCTAGTGCAAGTGGGAGATTGTTAGTTATATGTATGCCCTAGAGGCCATTACTGTACATAGGATGTATATTATAGTGGATGCTTGGACATATATAGGGAGGACTTTCTTGCTCGACATGATAGTATGCTATCTGGTTGATCTTTACCTTAACGTGTACACTGATTGTCTCTCTGTTACATGTTGGTAAAGCCCTTAGGATGTGTACTTGACTACCTGGACTATGATGCGGATCATACTAGTGGGGACATGGTAGTCCATAAGTACATCCTTCAAGGTCCCTAGTCGTGGGTGTATCGAAATGGGGCATCGATATACCAGAGTAGACTAGCGTATACCTTCTCGACCCATACAGATGGGCGATGGATGATCCCATATCCATTGGTGTTTGACATCGGAGATGATATACGGGTGCTCAGTGGAGACTGGGTACACTGGACGGACTCGCCGAGAACTCCCAGATGGTATTATACCTCACGTCAGATGGCAGTTCTCAGGTGACACTGGTACAGAGTAGTCTGTTGACCCGAGATCGTCATAGAGTCTTGTGTAGTTCCCACTGTGCTTTGATTTCCATCTTACCACGTCCAAGAGGGCGTGCAAAACGGTGGTTTTTAGGTACAGTCCCGAATCACATGGAGGCAATGAGCGATAGGAGGGGATTCGTCTCTCCCGGTATAGGGAGTTGATGTTGCGCTGTGTTCGATTGGCTATAACCGGAAATCCCTGGCCAGGGTTGCTGAGATATACTGGTAAGTGTTACCAGTAGTTTCTCGAACTGTTATAGACCTCATATCGACATGACTTATCGAGCTATTGGGGTCTGACGTTTACCACTCCTAGGCAAGATATGCGACATATCAGACGACGAGACCGGACTGTACGGTAGTGTTACTGGTTGGATTCACTGGAGTGTGAGCGGGTTTGCTCGTCGATCTTCTGATCGCTCAATACCCGGGCGGCCATTATGTTTAGCAGACCGCTTGCAGCTTATAGGTGCTTGATATGATCATCATCTGCTACCGGCGTATTGACGAGTCTTTAGAGTCCTACAAAGAGATTTCCTGGCTCAAGCGAAACGAAATAGGAGCGCATATGAGATATGTGCGGGACCGAGAATGATACCAGTATGTGATACTGTATTCGATTCTCGCGATTTGTGACATTGATCGGTTATATGCGAAATAGCCGGGATATCGGATCAAGTGTTGATTCGATAGGTTGTTACTATTTATATTAGTCGGTTATATGCGATATGACCGGATCATTAAATCAAGTGTTGATTTAATGATTTAATGCATAATTATATATTTGATATATTAGTTTGCATTAACTAGTATCGGTTTACTTTAAATGGATTTTCTCACTCGGGTGTGCACATTGTATATGTGATATATTTTTGTGCACTTGATTGTATTATGTTTGATGATACATGATTGCTAGGGTTTGTGTAAAGAGTTAAACCATGGTTAAGTAAATGGTTAGGGTTTTTATTCATTTATTCATTCATTTATCTTTTAATTTGGATTAAAAGAAAAGGTGAAAAGAAAATAAAAAGGTTGCATTCTTACATGAAGCTTCTTGAAGCTTCATGCAACTTTGACTCATGTAACCTTTTTGTCTTCTTCTTCAAACCCTAACCATTCATCTAACTTGAGTTAACTCTCTACATCTAACCATGGTTCAAGTTATGATAAGTATAATTCTTTTTCAATTATTCTAATGAACTTATCATAATAATATTCCTTCTTCTTCTTCTTCTTCTACACATGAAGAAGCTTGACTTCATCAATGGTGGATTGATGAAATGAGTGAAAAATCCAATTTTAAAGTCTACCCACTTCCTATTTCTTCATCCTCTACCTCTTGCCAAGTAGTAGAGTGTGTTCTCTTCACAAGTTTCATGACTTGGTGAAGTGGGAGCTTGATCTTGCGATGGCTCGACGTAGATCATCTTCGGCACGAAGCCGACGACCTTGCCCGCCCATTTCTCCGATGAAGCCGACGCTAGAGCCCGGGTTTCCATTTGGACAGCGAGGATACTTCATTGCGGAGCTATGGAGGTGGAGAACCGGATCTACAAAGGTTGTATTTCCGTTCACTTAGTTAATTTGTTAACTAGTTTGATTTGTCGCCTAGAAATCTAGCCAACGATCCGTAGTCTAGGGTTTCTCGGCACCGTAATTTTTGAAATTGGCATGGTTGATGCCTTGTGAGACCTCTTGAGAGTGCCTAGGAACCCTACACATATGCTCCGTGTTGTGGTCCCTTCGCTGCGATCATCGGGTTCCGGACTCTCGAGAGCTTCCACGAAGAGAAAGATGCAACCTTTGCTTCCGATCTTCGATACTAAGATGATCTACCTTGAAGTTTCGTTAACACAAGCTAACACTCATGAAATGATGTGAACACCCTCATCTAAATGGTAAGGGAAGATGAGGATGATGAAGTAGGATTTTTTGCTCTCTTTATTTATCTTTTTCTCACATTTATTCATCACTTGAAGAAAATCTAGAAAGCTTTTTCATGAAAGAATGAAGGAAGAAGAAGATGAATAATCATTGAATTTCTTTTGTGATGAATAGAAAAAGAATAATATGATGAATAATGCAACCATGGTTGACTAAACCCATGTAGAGAATTAACTAGGGTTAGGGTTTGGGTTGGGTTAAAGCATGAGTCACTTACAAATATCTTTCACAAAACAAAACCAAAACCTTCTAGAAACATCTAGAAAGCTTAACCCTAATCCAAACCGTAATCATGTTTAAACTCCACTAAACAAGTTGCATTAGTTATCATATTATGTTACAATATTATATATCACATATATAATATTTATCGTAACAAAATAATACAATTAACATATATCGCATATATATCAATGTATTACCCGAGTGAGAAAAAGAATCTTTTAGTGAGCATATATTAGTTAATGTAATTTAATATATCATATATATTATTATATACATTAAATTATCGAATCAACACTTGATCCGACAACCCGGCTATATCGCATATAACCGACTAATATTTATCCGTACCGATTCATCGAATCAACACTTGATCCGATGACCCGGTTGATATCAAATATCGCGAGAATAGAATACGGTATCTCATATTGTATTATCCTCGGTCCCGCACATATCACATATGTGCTCCTACTCCGTTTTGCCTGAGTCAAGAAACCTCTGTGTAGGACTCTAAAGAATCGTCAATACGCCGGCAGTAGGTGATGATCATATCAAACACCCACAAGCTGCAAGCGGTCAGCTAAACGTAACAGCTACCCAGGTATTGAGCGCTCAGAAGATCAACAAGCAAGCCTGTACATTCTCCTGTGAATCCAAACAGTAACACTCCCGTACAGTCCGGTCTCGTCGTCTGATATGTTGCATATCTCGCCTAGGGGTGGTAAACGTCAGACCCCAGTAGCTCGATAAGTCGTGTCGATATTAGGTCTATAACAGTTCGAGAAACTACTGATAACCCTTACCAGTAAATCTCAGCAACCCTGGCCAGGGATTTCCGGTTATAGCCAATCGAACACAGCACAACATCAACTCCCTATACCGGAAGAGACGAATCCCCTCCTATCGCTCATTGCCTCCATGTGATTCGGGACTGTACCCAAAAGCCACCTTTTTGCACGCCCTCTTGGACGTGGTATGATGGAAATCAAAGCACAGTGGGAATCATATAAGACTCTATAACGATCTCGGGTCAACGGACTACTCTGTACCAGTGTCACCGGAGAACTGCCATCTGACGTGAGGTATAATACCATCTGGGAGTTCTCGGCGAGTCCGTCCAGTGTACCCAGTCTCTACTGAGCACCCGTACACCATCCTTGATGTCAAACACCGATGGATATGGGATCATCCATCGCCCATCATATGGGTCAAGATGCGTATACGCTAGTCTACTCTGGTGTATCGATGCCCTGTCTCGATACACCCTCGACTAGGAACAGTTATAGGATGTACTCGTCGACTACCGTGGCCCCACTAGTATGATCTCATCATAGTCCCAGTAGTCGAGTACATATCCTAAGGGCTTTATCAACATGTAATATAGAGACAATCAGAGTACATGTTAAGATAAAGTACAACCAGATAGCATACTATCATGTCGAGCAAGAAAGTCCTCCCTATATATGTCCTAGCATCCACTACAATATACATCGTATGTACAGTAATGGCCTCTAGGGCATACATATAACTAACAATCTCCCACTTGCACTAGGGCCATCTGTTGTGGTATCGCATACCCAACAATTAGCTGCGGTTGAAGTATCTCATACTCAACCATCCCGTAAAAAGTCTCTACTGGGAAAAAGGCCTTTGTGAGTGGATCCGCGCTGTTGTCCTCTATGTCTGCTCTCCTAACCTCGATCTCCCTGGAGATCAACCATCTCCATGATCAGGTGATACTGCCTAAGAATTATATCTGGATTTTTGATGGGACGGGCGTTCCTTGGCATAAGCCACAACTCCATTTTCTCACAATGGTAGGAACGAAGTTCATCGCATGAACTTATAAATATCCAGACTGCCTCTTTCGGTAGCATCCTTGGTAATGATGTATCTTGCCTTTAATCGTCTAGTATGTCACGGTATCTAGCTTAGAACTCTTCCAGCATACCGTCCCTCCACTGAGGGTAAAGACAATGCCTGCGACTGACATTCAGTCGTCCTTATCACCCTGGAACCTTTCCAGGGATTCTCCCCAGGATCGATTGATACCATCTCACTACAACTAGTGAGTATCCTAACATCCAATTAGAACTATCTCATAGATCCAAAACCCAGGATTTAGGAGGTATCACTTTGATCCTATATGGAGAATCCTTATGATAAGCGGAGATTGACCGAGTGTAGCATAGGAAACTACTTTCCTATCAAGAGTATGTCATCGACGTACTCTACGAGGATCACCACCATACTTTCTACTACCTTTTCGTATATACAAGGTTCATCTACCATTTTGATGAAGTCAAACTCTTTGACTACGACATCAAAACAGATGTTCCAACTCCGCGATGCCTGTTTTATCATATAAAACATCTTGTACACGTTTCCGCTGCTCCCACTGTCTACGAAGCCCTTTGGCTGTGTACTTATAGACGTTCTCTTCTAAAACATCATTTAGAAAAGCAGTCATGACACCCAACCACCAGATATCGTAGTCATGGTATGTAGCCGTGGCAAGTAGGATCTGGATGGACTTAAGCATAGATCCTTAGAAAAGGTTTCAACATAATCCATACCTGGTCAATGATGCAAACCTTTAACAAGTCTAGCTTTGAAAGTATCAACTTTTCCATGTACACCAAGTAATCTTCTCAAGATATACTTGCTCCTGATAGGGATTTAACCCTTCAGATAAAGCAACCAAAGTCCATACTTTGTCGGTGTATAAGGATTCCATCTCAGATTGCTAAGCATCCAGCCATTCTTACAGAGTCCCACTCCTGATGGCCCGCTCGAAACTAGTTGGGTCATCATCTCATGATGCAATCCTCGCTCCCACTGTCATAGAGAAACCGAAGTATCTCTCAGGTGGGTGAGGAACCCTATTAGATCGGCGGAGAGGCTGAGGTTCGTTGGAAACTATTGAATCCTTTGGTTCTACCAAATCATCAGCTGCAGTTTGTATAGCTGGAACCTTTCCAGTTCTACATAACAGACCTTGCCTCGAGCTTGTCCGGATTTTTCTTTTTAGACATAGGCCGGACAACCCTAAATCTTAACAAACTTAAGATATGGGCTCTTCCCTTTCCATATCACATATGAAGTGGTAGGCAACTGATTTGATTTGAACCTTATTCAATAGGTTGCAGCTTCTCAAGCGCATAATACCCAAAAGGAAATAGGAAACTCAGTTGTACTCATCATAGAGCACACCATAACAAATAGGGTGCTATTGCCCCGATACACCGACGTGCTGTGGTGTATACGGAGGAGTAATGCTGAGAGAGAATCTCATTCTCCTTTAGAATAGTCCAGGAATTCCGTACTCAAGTATTCTCCTCCTTGATCGCATCAAAGGACATAATACTTATACCCGTATTTTCGGTTCTCTACTTCTAACTCATATTCTGTGAATATCTCAAAAGGTTCGGACTTGTGTTTCAACAGGAACATATGTCTGAATCTTGAGAGATTATCAGAGAATGTAATGAAGTACAAAGAACCGATCTTGGCATGTGTAGACAGGAGACCTTACATACATCAACATGTATCAATCCCAAGAGTTCACTAACTCTTTCTCTGTTTCCAATAAACAGAGCTGTGGTCATCTTATCTTTGTGACATGATTGGCAAGTTTCACAAGATGTAAATTCAAACAAATTTAAATATGCATCTATATGTAACTTAGCTAGTCGGGTCGCATTGATATGACCTAGTCTACAATACCTCAAGAAGGATTCGTTCATTTCTGAACTCTTCCTCTTGTGTGTGTTCTGTATACTAAGAACTGTGGTTTGATTTAGAACGTCAATGATTTTAGATAACGTGCCTGAACCGATCAACTCTTGATATAGGAAATGTTCAAAACATTATCCAACAATACAAAATTTTATCATTTCTTTACTAATAAAGAGACTGATATGATTTTGTATATCAGGTTCGGTATCTAATAACATTTGTTCAGAATCAATGTATTCTGGTAATACAGGGTGACAGTGACCAACAGACTTGGCTGCAACACTTGCACCGTTTTCTATCTCATGAAACTTATCACCCGTTCTCAGTTCTCTACCTATCTGTAGCCCATATAACAAATTATATATACAGGATCCTGATTCGGTATCACATACCCAGGACATAAAGGATACTGAGAAACAGTTCTGTGTAATGAACACACCCGAAGATGATGCATCAACATGCACTTTCTTCGTTTGGGCGGCACGGGAAATCTGGTATTCCCCAATTTCCTGCTCTGTCTTATAACAATTATAAGTTGGAGCGGGACCAACGTTCCCCAGCTCAGTATAACAAGCGGGTTCGGTCAATATATCCGTATTATTATCTTGATTAAGACGTGATATGGTCGCTACCTGGAGAGAGAGAGAAGAAAACACTCAGTGTATGCTCTTGCAAGATTAGATTGGTTATCTAATATATCTAATCAGGATGTCTCCCACTGTTTTAATCAAATCTTCCTTCAAACCTTAAAAGGAAAGACTAGCCGGGATTAATTACACGCTACAAGTTCGCCAATCTTTCAGCCAGGCTAGTGTCGGTACTTTGAGGGAGGTCCCCCGTGCTTTCGCACGAACCTAATTAAAGTAAACCTCGTTTTCCCAGGGGCGTAACCCCGTTAACACCTTTCTAGACACCTACTTGATCGGCTAATTGTAATGTGTAAAACTCTCCCAGGAGTAACTCTTACTCGCAGCGGGTATCGGGATCCAACTATCTCATAGAAGGTATGCAATCTCATTGCAAATTTCAACACTTGAAATTCCCAATTATATTTTGCCCCTAGCGTCCTATGACCTTGACGAATGCCAAACCACCCATAGTCCGCCAGCCAAGTTCAACTCGTACATTTCTTGATTGAATTAAACCCACCCGCATGACCCTTGACGAATGCCAAACAACGCCGTACGAATACCCTAATCCAATCGCATCGTATGCTAGCAGATAAGCATTAGTTAGCTATCGTACACTACGCCTTGACGAAGGCCAAACTACCGCAGCACGAATACTAACTAGTACTTATCTGAAATGACGGAGGGCTACGACAGGTTTTTAAGAAAACCCTTTGCGTAATGAACTTGATATCGTTGTAGAATCGAGTGATTTTAAATGGAGTGTTTTTGAGGCTTTTCTAGTTTTGCTAAAGGGGTCACTCCCGGTGAAGGGATCGTCGGCCCTTTCCTCATCGAATAAGGTGCGGGATATATCATATATATCACTGTGCAAAGCAGAAACTATAGAAGCAATCAAAAGATAAACCGAGTTTGTAGCATCTTCCAGTTAGTGCTAAAGGAGTCACTCCCGGTGAAGGGATCTCGGTCCTTTCCTTATCGAATAAGGTGCAGGATGTTCTACAAGGAACACCGCGATGCAAAGCAAGAACTGTAGCTACCAATTTTTAAACAAGTTTCTAGAACATCTTTAGGTTTCTTTTATTTCATTAATCTCATTAATGAAGTCCCATTTTATTATGCTTCACAAGCATCACATTTGAAACGAAATCTGCAATATAACATATATCTCATATATATAATATAAACATTCGTCACAGGCAGTAATATGATCTCATCACAGCACATTGCAGCAGAAGAAACATATATGAAATATTGGATATACTAGGACGTCCGTGTTTTAGTACGAGCCTGTATAAAACACGGATTCCACGGTCGTGATGAATAGCCAAACCCACATCCCTAGACCCCTACGAGAGTGGCAAGTAACACTGCCAATTCTAGGGTTAGGAGACCCGGTCTCGACTCCTCGAGATGGTCTCCCACTGGACCCTAGAACCCGGTTACTTGTGCTCCCCTCCTTGGGTCTACCTAATGCGGAAAAGTAAATAATATACAACGGTGACATCTTCCGCTACCTGGAAGTGCCCCAATAAAAGAATATTACATACAAATGAATTTTACATGAATGAAAAAGAAAAACTCTCATCTCACATAAAACCCCCGGCTATTCAAAACGCGACGATCCAATATAACATATCACAGCAACATATAATATCTCATATCATCAACGTAAGCAAGTATGCGTATCCCGATTGTCGTTGATGTATAGCAACGAAGCCGGCGATACACCACATACTACGCTTACGGTTATAGAAAAGAAAGTGTAAAACTACAATAGTTGGAATCCGCAACTTCTTTAGACATCGCATGCCTAACCAAATGAATTCCTTAGACATCGCATGCCTAACAATTATAAACCCCGCATTTTAGTCTCATTATCGAAAACTCTTTTCAATATCAAGTCGGGCAATTCAACAAGATTCCCGAAAAACTGATCGAGTGCTCGTCGCAAACTTTAGTAGACGGCCGCACCCCCGATACCGTCGACGAAGTGCACCAAGGCGGAACACCGCTACCGCGAGCACCCGAACGGATCCTTTCGGTGACGGGGCTCTCCTACAGTCACTTGGTCGGGGCTATGGGGCGTAGCTGTCTATTAAGTTTACCCGGCAAGTATCCGCGTACGCTACGTGATTACGACGGACTTTTGATCACATCAAAATTCCGTGGCAACCGATCATCTGAGACTAAACTGCTATGTTTATAATATTCAAATTAGTTATCTCATAACTACCTGTGGATTCCAAATATTGTATCACATTCCAGATAAATAGACAAAGTTAAACTTTTCGATCGAATAATCAAACACCCAAGATTTCCCCAATATATCTCAACACTTGAAATCAGTTTAAAAAAAACATCCATCACATGCCACAGTATCAATGGTCCAGCCGTAGAAGGGTCAAGCCAACGCCTCACATGTGGCACGCCGTACTGCCCCAAACCCTAAGGTTCAAAAGGCAGTTCAAGACGGTCACATAATCGAGTTAAGGTTTGTTGTCTTCTAGAGGGTCCACCGCGTTACTTGCATGACTTAGAACGTTCTTAAACATGAGGAAAAATCCAACTTTTGAAAAAATTTCCGACAGGGGAAAAAGTGAGTTATTGATATCCGTTCGAACTTTTTAACAGTTTCTAAAATTTATCCGGACAAAACAAAATGACGCAGTTAAAGTTCCCGATCGAATCATTGAATCCCCAATACAACCCAGAAAATTCAACAGTTGAATAAATATTAAAAATTCCCAGAAAATACAGCACTAAAAGACAAGAATTACTGTGCAAATTTCAAACAGTGAAGTGACTAAAGTGCCGCGGAACCGCCGCACAAGCCATGCTTGTGCCGCGGTTCCGCCGCTCTTTGGTGGAATCAAGAGTACGTGCTTCACAATAACTCTTGTATTTCCCTGCTGATTTTTTTTGAGCATTTTTAATTTGGAAAAAATCACAGTTTTGAAAAATTTCCAGAAACTAGGGTATATCGGGTTTTCCGGATTCGATCGGACTTTAAACTTCGTCTACACTTCGCCTAAAGCTCTAGCTTGGCTCTGATACCACTGTAGGGTTGCTATGCACGCGCACAAGGGTCTACGAGGCATCAACCATGCCCGATTTAAAAATTAGCCGTGCCGAACAACCCGAATACGGATCTTTAAACTAGAGATTAGGCGAAAACTAGCATGTTAACAACTTTAACACTAAGTGAGAGGGATTACAACCTTTGTAGATCCGGTCCTTCACTTCATATGCTCCGTGTTGTGGTCCCTTCGCTGCGATCATCGGGTTTCGGACTCTCGAGAGGTTCCACGAAGAGAAAGATGCAACCTTTGCTTCCGATCTTCGATACTAAGATGATCTACCTTGAAGTTTCGTTAACACAAGCTAACACTCATGAAATGATGTGAACACCCTCATCTAAATGGCAAGGGAAGATGAGGATGATGAAATAGGATTTTTTGCTCTCTTTATTTATCTTTTTCTCACATTTATTCATCACTTGAAGAAAATCTAGAAAGCTTAATAATGAAAGAATGAAGGAAGAAGAAGATGAATAATCATTGAATTTCTTTTGTGATGAATAGAAAAAGAATAATATGATGAATAATGCAACCATGGTTGACTAAACCCATGTAGAGAATTAACTAGGGTTAGGGTTTGGGTTGGGTTAAAGCATGAGTCACTTACAAATATCTTTCACAAAACAAAACCAAAACCTTCTAGAAACATCTAGAAAGCTTAACCCTAATCCAAACCGTAATCATGTTTAAACTCCACTAAACAAGTTGCATTAGTTATCATATTATGTTACAATATTATATATCACATATATAATATTTATCGTAACAAAATAATACAATTAACATATATCGCATATATATCAATGTATTACCCGAGTGAGAAAAAGAATCTTTTAGTGAGCATATATTAGTTAATGTAATTTAATATATCATATATATTATTATACATTAAATTATCGAATCAACACTTGATCCGACAACCCGGCTATATCGTATATAACCGACTAATATTTATCCGTACCGATTCATCGAATCAACACTTGATCCGATGACCCGGTTGATATCAAATATCGTGAGAATAGAATACGGTATCTCATATCGTATTATCCTCGGTCCCGCACATATCACATATGTTCTCCTACTCCGTTTTGCCTGAGTCAAGAAACCTCTGTGTAGGACTCTAAAGAATCGTCAATACGCCGGCAGTAGGTGATGATCATATCAAACACCCACAAGCTGCAAGCGGTCAGCTAAACGTAACAGCTACCCAGGTATTGAGCGCTCAGAAGATCAACAAGCAAGCCTGTACATTCTCCTGTGAATCCAAACAGTAACACTCCCGTACAGTCCGGTCTCGTCGTCTGATATGTTGCATATCTCGCCTAGGGGTGGTAAACGTCAGACCCCAGTAGCTCGATAAGTCGTGTCGATATTAGGTCTATAACAGTTCGAGAAACTACTGATAACCCTTACCAGTAAATCTCAGCAACCCTGGCCAGGGATTTCCGGTTATAGCCAATCGAACACAGCACAACATCAACTCCCTATACCGGGAGAGACGAATCCCCTCCTATTGCTCATTGCCTCCATGTGATTCGGGACTGTACCCAAAAGCCACCTTTTTGCATGCCCTCTTGGACGTGGTATGATGGAAATCAAAGCACAGTGGGAATCACACAAGATTCTATGAAGATCTCGGGTCAACAGACTACTCTGTACCAGTGTCACCGGAGAACTGCCATCTGACGTGAGGTATAATACCATCTGGGAGTTCTCAGCGAGTCCGTCCAGTGTACCCAGTCTTTACTGAGCACCCGTACACCATCCTTGATGTCAAACACCGATGGATATGGGATCATCCATCGCCCATCATATGGGTCAAGATGCGTATACGCTAGTCTACTCTGGTGTATCGATGCCCTGTCTCGATACACCCTCGACTAGGAACAGTTATAGGATGTACTCGTCGACTACCGTGGCCCCACTAGTATGATCTCATCATAGTCCCAGTAGTCGAGTACATATCCTAAGGGCTTTATCAACATGTAATATAGAGACAATCAGAGTACATGTTAAGATAAAGTACAACCAGATAGCATACTATCATGTCGAGCAAGAAAGTCCTCCCTATATATGTCCTAGCATCCACTACAATATACATCGTATGTGCAGTAATGGCCTCTAGGGCATACATATAACTAACACAGTATGCTATACGCTGGCGAAATTTGTGGTCGAAATGTGAGCAACGCATTGAGGAAGCACCCGCGGTGGGCATGTTCGTGGGAACCCTAGACCCTCATGCAACCAGCTCCCAGTTCATGATGTTTTTTAAGCCAACCACGTTCCAGGCTTTGATCGACAAGTTGGCCCAGATGGACCAGATGGGTCACAGACCGTCTCCCCCGAAGCCGGAGCCTCGGAGTGACAAGGGTAAAGGGAAGGCAACCTTCGTCGCGAATGCTCAGCAGCAAACTAGTGCCCCAAAGCTGGCGGATCAACTGGAAGAAAGACGCCGGTATTATAATGGGAAGATGAAGCGCCCCTACTCGTTCCCGCGGGATAAGACAAAACGATTATTCGAGCTGGCAGTATGCAATAGACTTATAAACTTGCCAAATCCAAGGCGACCGCCACAACCCACTGAGGTGAATAACCCCAATTATTGCCCTTACCATCAAACGGTAAGCCACCCGATTGAGGATTGCTTCGTCTTCAAAGGATGGATTGAGGATCAATACCTCCAGGGAAAGTTTGCGCTGTCCGAAAAGTGGAAGGTGAACCCGCCACAGCCGCATACTCCTAAGAAAGCAGACACACCGGGGGCAACCTGTTCTTTCATTGAGGAAGCTCCATGGGAAGTCGTGCTATCAGCTAAAACCAGAAGAATGCTGAGTGATCTTCATGCGTGCCCAGCAGTCGAATGGAAGAACCCGCTTGAACCTCAAATCATCAAAGGGATGCTGAAGCCGCGTCCAACTACAAAGAGCGGTGGTGATGGCCCAAGTACTCACACCCAACCGTCAAAATCTTCGAAGAAAAAGTAGAAGAAATCTAAGAAGCCCGTGAAGCCTGGAGACAAGCGCACGGATTTACAGAAACAGATTGACGCGCTGGAGGAGTACAATCAAAAGGCGCGGACTCCCGTCACGCTACAAGAGTTCCTCAACCACGTCTTTCAGGAGGAAGATGATGGAGAGAGCTCATCGGATGAATCCGAGGAGTATGTGGCGAGTTGTCATCTGATTTCCCACTCGGAAGATGAGAAAACTCCTGGCACTGAGAAACCGGGGGCACAGCCTGAGCTAGAACTTGTATGGCCAACAGATGAAATGATCGACGCCTTTCTAGACGAGATTCGTTTGAAGAGTAAAGCCGATCAGGAGCGTGAGATGGCTGCATCGGAAGGAGCCAAGCGCAGGCGACTAAACGAAAGAGTCGAAGCACTCCCGCCAGATCAAAAGACATCCGATGCGAATAAAAACAAGTACAAGACGAGGAAGAGGTTCGCCAAAGCCATGTCAGTGGGGATCAAGCTACCACCCTCGGAAGAGAACGCGTTCGATGGGGTGGAGAGGCACCCTAATTATTGCTCATATCATCGGAAAATTTCACACCCTACAGAGGAGTGCGACGCTTTTAGGATATGGTGGCAGGGATATGTTGCTCACCAGCAACATTTTAAGTGCATGAAACGCAGAACTCGTCGGGAGCAGAGAAGTACAACCGACAGGCACAAAAGAACTACCGGCAGCTGTTACATGGTCGACGCCGGAAGATCACAAGTTCTCACCTTTGGGAGCGACTCTGATGAGGAAATGGCTTTGGGCCCTCTCTTTAAAGAGTCCATCTTAGGGAAAGAGGAAGAACCGGAAGCCTGCGAGAACATTCAGCTGCGCAATCGCACGCTCCCGGAAAAGAATCTCGGGCCCGCAAATAGAAAAGATAAGGGGAAGGAAAAGGTCACTGGGGATATCGCCTTAGATGACCAAGTCATGAAAGAGCTGACTGCCAAGGACCCTCCCAGGAAGGGTAAGGTGGACTACAACATCCTAGCGCACCTAAGGAAGCTACCTTCTCAACTCAGGATTCTCGAGGCCCTCCTATTATCAAAAGAAGCGCGAGTTTCGTTAATCAAGGTGTTACAAGAACCAGAGCAATTCTAAGCCTTCCTCGCCGCAGAAAGGATGAAGGATGAAATGGAAGAAGTGCACACGGCCGACATCACTTTCGGTGACGAAGACCTTCTTCTCGGGACGTGCGACCACAACCGTCCCCTATATGTCTCTGGATACTGCCATGATATCAAGGTAGGCAAGATCCTGGTGGATAATGGATCCTCCGTCAATCTCCTTAATGTTCGGGTGTTGAAGGAAATCTGCATGAGCGTACAACATCTCGCTCGTGACAAAATTACCATCTCTGGTTTCGACTCCCAGTCATCACGGACTCTCGGATCTGTAATACTAACATTACGCTTCGGACTGCTCGTCACGGACATCAAGTTTCACGTCATTGACGCCAAGACCTGCTACAACGCCTTGCTCGGTCGTCCTTAGTTACATGAGTACAACATCATCCCTTCCACACAACATCAGTGTATGAAGTAATTTAAGGATGGTTTCGAGTATACCGTAACAGGTGAGCTGAACCCATTCTCTGTGAACGAAGTCCGCAAGTGCGAAGATGCAAAGTACTTTTTGCCAGACTTCGAGGATACAGAAAAGTGTCGCAAGCCGGAGGACAAAGCCGCCGCCGCCATCCCTGTTTTCGGGAGCGATACCGAAGAAGAAGAAGAGACAGTTTACGCTGGGCCGTCTCGACGCAATAACCCGGGACCGTCCGCCACCATGTTGATCTTCGGAAGTGACTCAGAAGATGAGGTTAATGCCGCGTTCTCCAGTCGGCCGTCAATACGAGCATCCCCTAGCGATGATCAGAGTTTGCAAATCACCATGGTGCCGCAGAAACACTACAAGGATCTCGACGCACTTCAAGCTTACAATGTGCAGGACCTGCAGACGTTTTACGTCCCTCCCAGGCGAAAGGGTGAAAAGGTGATCCTATTCTACCAATCCACAGAAACGAGAGTGGAGAAAGAGATATGGCATGGCGCGGATGCTACACTCGACAGACTCCAACCCATCCGTTTGCCCATATATTACACAAATGGACTAAAGAGGCTATTGAAGCGCCAAGGAGTACCCTTAAAACAGACTGTTCGACAAGCTCGGTTCTACAACAGGATTTGGAATGTCCCTGGGACTCAGCGCAAATTGCCCAATGGGAGAATGGAAACGCTTGGGCTTGGATATATGAGATCCGGGAAACGGGAGCGAGTCTACGGCAGCTACGCCATATATAACTTCGATGAGGAAGAGGACACCCTGTCGGGGAATGCTAACTCCTCGTCAAAACTGGATCTCACGAGCGAAGTGCCGAGTCCGTCATTTGAAGAACAAGTGGACAAGCTTATCAGGAAAGCAGGTCAAAAAGCTCGGGAAGACCACAACCGCGAGATGGGCATCTACGAGAAGGCCAGGACGCAACGTCTGTTTCAACAGGCTGCAAAAGACAAAGACGCTCCTCCCTGTCAACCCGTTGTACAAAAGGCCCGACGCAGAGGCAGAAGTAAGACAAGAAGCGGAAAGAGGAGCCGACAACAACGACGCAGGATTAGAGAGTCATGTGATCGGGTATTGCGCGACCCGGATTTGTCCCTCATAAAGAAGATGAGTCGAGCGTATTCCTTCCCCCGAGACAAGATGAAGAAGTTACTCGAGCTCGCTATAAAACATCAAATGATCACACTTCCGGAGTTTAAGCACCCTGAGCAAGCTAACAAAGTTTCTCATCCGGTCTATTGCTCTTATCACCGAGCCATATGACACCCTATCGAAGACTGCTTCACCTTCAAGAACTGGGTCGAAGACCAGTACCAGCAAGGCAGGTTTGCTTTATCCAGCAGCTGGACGGTAACGCCGCCACAAAAGCACGAACCCAAAGCCGCAAGAGCAGAACCAGATCCACATCGATCTTGGAAGCAGATTCGCACCTGTCACATGATTACAATATTAAAAGAAGAGCCCGAGGACATAGATGAGCTCCCTTGGTGCTTCGAAAACAATGACAATGAGGTAATCTCAGAATTTCCACCGGCTCCGAAAGAACTGGAAGATGGCATACATACTACTGCAGATAAGCTCAAGAGGATTGAGTTGGGATCGGCAGACGATCCACGACCGACATTCGTCAGCGAGCTGCTATCTGAAGAAAGGATGGCTGCGTTAAAGGACGTGCTTCTACAGCATAGAGACTGCTTCGCGTGGAACTATTCCGAGATGCCGGGATTAGATCCAGAGATTGCTGTGCATAAATTAGCGATATCCCCGGATATCAAGCCAGTCAAGCAGGCACCGAGAAGGATGCGGCTCGAGCTTGAGATGAGCATCAACGCCGAAGCCAAGAAGCTGATCGATTCTGGATTTATCCAAGAAGTCCAATATCCTGACTGGATCGCCAACATCGTCCCGGTAATGAAGAAAAATGGGACGGTACGCATATGCGTGGACTTCAGGGATCTCAATAAATCCTGCCCGAAGGACGATTTCCCAGTACCGGTAACCGAGCTGATGATAGATAACATGTCCACTCACGAGGTTTTCTCTTTCATGGACGGTTCATCAGGGTACAATCATATAAAGATGCATCCCGAAGACCAGAAGCACACCGCTTTCCGGACTCCTTTGGGCATATTCTGCTACAAAGTCATGCCCTTCGGATTAAAAAATGCCGGTGCCACCTATCAGAGGGCCATGACAAAGACCTTTGATGATCTCATACATGAAATCGTCGAGTGCTATATCGACGACCTCGTAGTAAAGAGCATGTCACATGAAGAGCATTTAGAGCATCTGAAGACCGTATTTCAACGCCTTCGGCAATATAATTTGAAGATGAATCCCCTCAAATGCGCGTTCGGAGTCTCCTCGGGTAAATTCCTGGGATTCATCATCCGACACCGAGGTATCGAAATAGATCCATCTAAGATCAAGACGATCATGGAAATGCCACCGCCAAGGACTCTCAAACAACTGCGGTCTCTCCAAGGGAAGCTCGCGTACATCCGGCGATTTATCGCCAACCTGTCAGGCAAGTGCCGTCCTTACAGTCACCTGATGAAGAAGGGAACTTCATTCGTCTGGGACCAAAAATGCCAGAGCGTGCTAGATGAAATCAAGCAATACCTGCAGAACCCGCCGGTGCTGGCTGTTCCGGTCAAGGGAAAGCCCCTTATCTTATATACGACAGCCCTCGAAGGTTCCTTAGGCGCATTATGGGCGCAAGAAAACGACCAAGGGAAGGAGAGAGCGCTCTACTATTTAAGCCGAGTTCTTCTGGGGGCAGAAAGCAATTACTCCCCTATCAAAAAACACTGCCTGGCGTTAATCTTTGCGATAACAAAACTCCGGCACTATGCATTGGCACATGAAGTCCGTCTTATATCAAAGGTGGACCCCCTAAAATATCTAATGTCAAAGGCCATATTGACAGGGAGACTCGCTAAATGGGCCCTACTCCTGATGGAGTTTTCAATAACCTATCAGCCTCTTAAGGCAGTGAAAGGCTAAGCCATCACCGACTTCCTTGCTGAGCATCCAGTACCTGCCGGTTCTCCTCTGAATTGCGATATGCCAAACGAACATGCGTTTGATGCGATCGACGGTGGTAATACCCGATGGGAGCTTTATTTCGATGGAGCATCTTCCATGAAGAAGCGCAAACAAAGTATCCCTATAATCAAATCGGGAGTAGGACTCATCTTTGTAACTCCACAAGGAGGGATGATGCACTTCGCTTTCTCCTTAACAGAACCGAGGACGAACAATGAAGCCGAATACGAAGCTTTGATAGCAGGCCTCGAGATCGCCATCGGCATGGAGATTGAAAACCTCCTCATATACGGGGATTCTCAACTAGTCGTTAGTCAAGTAAACGGTGACTACCAAACGTGCAAACCGGAGTTGGTGAAATATGGTGAAAAGGTGCGACAACTATTGACCCAAATTCCCTCCTATACTCTGGAAAGCATACCACGCACGGAAAACAACAAAGCAGACGCGTTGGCCAAGCTCGCTAAAGAACTGGCTGACGAGAGCCTTGATGACGTTAAAATCGTGGTGCAAAGCCGTCGAGTGCTTGCCTCAGCAAAAATATCTCCGGAATCGTCCGAAGAGAAGGGAGTGACTGAGCAGACGACCCTACAAATAAAAGACCGTGAGAAGGCTGAGGGCTGGAGGGAGGTCTTCATAGACTACTTTAAGTTCCACCGAATGCCCGAAGAAGCGTCTTCAAGACATCAGCTCATGAAACGAGCTCTGTCTTTCGCCTTCGTCAACGATACTCTATATAAAAGGTCGTTCGATTCTTTATGGTTGAGATGCCTGGGACCTGTCGAAGCGAAAAGGGTCGTTCAGGAAGTTCACGACGGACTCTGCGGTTCTCACCAAGCAGGCCCGAAGATGAAATTGAAGATCAAACGAATGGGTTATTATTGGCCCACGATGATCCAGGATTGCCTCGAGTATGCGAAGCAATGCCACTCGTGCCAGATTCATGGGGACTTTATCCACCAACATCCAAATCCACTACATCCAACGGTGTCTAGCTGGCCATTCGAAATGTGGGGAACTGACATAATCGGCCCCATCGAACCAGCGTCATCCAGGGGACATCGTTTTATCCTGGCAATGACTGATTACTTCTCTAAATGGGCGGAAGCAGTACCGTTAAGGGAAGTGAAGGCAGAAAATATTCTTCATTTCTTCAAGACACACGTCATTTATCGGTTTGGAACTCCGCGGCGGATTATTTCCGATAACGGGCCAGCCTACAGAAGTCATAAGATCATCCACTTTGCGCAACAGCATAATATAGACTGGAGGTATTCCTCGGTTTATAATCCGCGAGCTAACGGTCTCGCCGAGGCCTTCAACAAGACCTTGACGAAAATCATGAAGAAAACGGTGTCCCGAAATAAGGACTGGCACGAGAAACTGCAGGAGGCTCTCTGGGCATACCGAACTACGTTCAAAACAGCCACGAACACAACGCCGTACGCATTGGTATTTGGTACAGAAGCAGTACTCCCCCTCAAGATAGAGTTACCCTCTCTACGGGTGGCGGTCCACTATGAGCTGACGGACGAAGAAAATGCTCACCTCCGGCTTGAGGAGCTTGATGCCCTTGATGAGACCCGGCTTATAGCACAACAAAATCTGGAGGCTTACAAAGCAAAGATGACGCGCTCATACGAAAGATTGACCAAGCCGAGGACGTTCCGCCAAGGCGAACTTGTGCTAATTTTCACAAGACCTATGATCCCCAATCGCGCCAAACGGGGAAAATTCGAGCCAAACTATGAAGGCCCGTACATCATAGACAAGGTCTACCAGGGTGGAGCTTATCTACTCATGGTTATGCACGGTGAAAGGCCTTTCAGGCCAGTGAACGGCCTCTTCCTGATGAAATACTATGCTTAACGGGTCAAGGTTCAGGTTAATGATAGATGACGACGATTATGTCCGCTCTCTATCTCCCTAAGCCCGAACTCTAGGTAGTAACCAACATCCTTAAACTAACGGTGGACCAAAACGTCCTTAAACTAACAATGGACCGAAACGTCCTTAAACTAACATCGGACCGAAACGTCCTTAAACTAAAAATGGACCACTATGTCCTAAAACTAGCCGTTGACCGAGACGTCAATAAACTACGGTGGATTGCAATACCTCAAAGACGATATATATATAAAAAAAAAACGGTATGTCCATAAGCAAAAAGGGCACGGATGAAAACTCGAAAGGGCTCCGTGAGTAAAAACAGCAGGGCTACCGGCGAGTGTTCGTGAAAACCCGAAAGGGCGCGACCTCGTAAAAAAATATATAGATATAAAAATAAAAAAATAATAAAAAAAGAAATAAAAAAAGGTATGTCCGTAAGCAAAAGGGGCACGGATGAAAACCCGAAAGGGCTCCGTGAGTAAAAACAGCAGGGCTACCGGCGAGTGTTTGCGAAAACCCGAAAGGGCGCAACCTCGTTAAAAGACACTTACAGGGCCCTCACGACCTTATAAGGAGAAACCACCCGCGTGAGATCCTTACGACTCACAAGGGAGCAACACACTTAGGAGTCCTCACGATTCCTAAGGAGAAATTACACTTGCGAGATCCTCACGACTCGTAAGGAGAACTCTCTTATGGGACCCTCACGGTTCATAAGATTTGAAAGCCTTAAGTTACAGAGACCTGAACCTGTGCTTAAGCAACCTCCACAACCTTCGATATTGCCCTACAGGCGGCTCAATACTGACCCTGTATACAATCCACGGGCGCGAATAAACATTTCCCCAACCAAGTCCCATCCGTGGCTAGGGATATGTTCATATGGCAAACAACCCCTGCAAGTCCTCTCGACTTATAAGGAGAAAACCTTTTTCTAAGATCCTTACGACTTGCAAGAGGACACACACTTAGGAATCCTCATGATTCCCAAGGAGAAAACACACCTACAAGATCCTTACGACTTGTAGGGAGAAATACCTTTGTAAGACCCTTATGGCTCATGAAGTCAAAAGCCTTAGTCGACAGGATCCTTACCCTGTTTGCTAAGCCACCTTTGTTCAACATCGACAGAGGCAAATGATGATTCGCTCCTGGCAACGTCCCAGTTGTAGCGATGCTGATGCCAAAATCGGTGTCTAAAATCCAAGCTTGCAGCGAAAAGGCTAGCGAGCCACACATGCATAAAAAATAGCCGAAATGATGGGGCAACTTGCAATAAAAAGCAGCAAGTAAAAATGTATGCATGAAAAATAGCCAAAATGATGGGGCAACTCGCAATAAAAAGCAGCGAGTAGAAAATAAATAAATAGCCGAAATGATTGGGCACCGCGAAAATAGCCGAAATGATGGGGCAATCGCGACCTTCGCGATATGAAAGCTAAAATGATAGAGCATCGCGGAAAAATAAATAAAATAAAAATGAAATTCATGCCCTACAGGCGATGTTCCATCACACCCTGTATACAATCCAAGGGCGTAAACAAAGAAGTGATCGTACTTCCCCCCAGGTTTCATTAAAGAAAGAAGCTAAATCTCAACGGGCCGCAAGAGACCTAGAGGTCATCCCAACACTCGTCTCGTAACGACGGACACAACTTCAAAAAAAGCGGAGCAGCGGCAACCCCTAGTTCCATGGCTCGGCGATATACACATCACCAACATCAAACCTCCATTCCGTGAAATGAGGATACAATCAGCAAAATTCCTGGTTACGTGGAACGCGGATAACGTCACTCTTTCACCCCGTGGAAAACGTCCAGAGCGGATCCTGGTCCTCGCAGAGCACGGCAGTGAACCCGTGTGAAGCATCCAGAGCGGAGCCTAGTCCTCGCCGAGCACGGCAGTGAACCCGTGTGAAGCATCTAGTGCAAAATTCCTGGTTACGTGGAATGCGGATAACGTCACTCTTTGACCCCGTGGAAAACGTCCAGAGCGGATCCTGGTCCTCGCAGAGCACGGCAGTGAACCCGTGTGAAGCATCCAGAGCGGAGCCTAGTCCTCGCCGAGCACGGCAGTGAACCCGTGTGAAGCATCTAGTGCAAATTCCTGGTTACGTGGAACGTGGATAACGTCACTCTTTGACCCGCGGAAAACATCCAGAGCGGATCCTGGTCCTCGCAGAGCACGGCAGTGAACCCGTGTGAAGCATCCAGAGCGGAGCCTAGTCCTCGCCGAGCACGGCAGTGAACCCGTGTAAAGCATCTAGTGCAAAATTCCTGGTTACATAGAACGCGGATAACGTCACTCTTTGACCCACGAAAAACATCCAGAGCGGATCCTGGTCCTCGCAGAGCACGGCAGTGAACCCGTATGAAGCATCCAGAGCGGAGCCTAGTCCTCGCCGAGCACGGCAGTGAACCCGTGTGAAGCATCTAGTGCAAAATTCCTGGTTACGTGGAACGCGGATAACGTCACTCTTTGACCCCGTGGAAAACGTCCAGAGCGGATCCTGGTCCTCGCAGAGCACGGCAGTGAACCCGTGTGAAGCATCCAGAGCGGAGCCTAGTCCTCGCCGAGCACGGCAGTGAACCCGTCTGAAGCATCTAGTGCAAAATTCCTGGTTACGTGGAACGCGGATAACGTCACTCTTTGACCCGCGGAAAACATCCAGAGCGGATCCTGGTCCTCGCAGAGCACGGCAGTGAACCCGTGTGAAGCATCCAGAGCGGAGCCTAGTCCTCGCCGAGCACGGCAGTGAACCCGTGTGAAGCATCTAGTGAAAAATTCCTGGTTACGTGGAATGCGGATAACGTCACTCTTTGACCCGTGGAAAACATCCAGAGCGGATCCTGGTCCTCGCAGAGTACGGCAGTGAACCCGTGTGAAGCATCCAGAGCGGAGCCTAGTCCTCGCCGAGCACGGCAGTGAACCCGTGTGAAGCATCCAGAGCGGAGCCTAGTCCTCGCCGAGCACGGCAGTGAACCCGTGTGAAGCATCTAGTGCAAAATTCCTGGTTACGTGGAACGCGGATAATGTCACTCTTTGACCCCGCAGAAAACGCCCAGAGCGGAGCCTAGTCCTCACCAAGCACCGTGGTGAACCCGTGTGAAGCATCCAGAGCAAACATCGGACTGTGGAGTCCTTAAAATCCACGGACTATGATGTCCTTAACCTCGACCATAATGTCTTAAAACTAACGATCAACCACCCTGAGTCTATATTGATTCCACCTTGGTTTAGGGGTACATCTCTTCACTACTTTGATACCTGGCGTTGTAATTCCTCAATGTCTTCAAAGAGGTGGCGGGTCCCCGCAACCAAACATCGGACTGTGGAGTCCTTAAATCCACGGACTATGAGGTCCTTAACCTTGATCGTGATGTCTTAAAACTAACATCGGACTGTGGAGTCCTTAAATCCATGGACTATGAGGTCCTTAACCTTGACCGTAATGTCTTAAAACTAACATCGGACTGTGGAGTCCTTAAATCCATGGACTATGAGGTCCTTAACCTTGACCGCGATGTATTTAAACTACGACACTCTGGAAACCATCCCAAACCAACCCCTGACCCCGCGAAACACGGATAAGGGTGACCACATCCAGCACTTGCAGGTCCTCACGACTTGTAAGGAAGAAAAACTTTCTTGTGAGATCTTTACGTCTCTCAAGGGAAACCCCGCTTAAGAATCCTCACAATTCTTAAGAGGAACTTACACCTATGGGATCCTCTCGATCCATGGGGAGAAAAACCCTTTATGAGACCCGCGTGGCTCATAAAGTGTAAAAGTCTTAGGAAGCAGATCTTAACCCTGAGCCCTAAGCCATCGCTGCCCTGCAGAGAGATCAAGATAAATTGTCCGCAAAACACATTCAATAAAAAAAAAGACACACCATTGGGAAGAAAATTGTATCTTTTATTCATAAACCAAAATGGATACAAACTACAATCCATGAAAGAACAAAAAGAAAATACTCTTGTCCATGAGTATGTACAAAAAGAAAGAAAAAGATACAAGTCTTTAAGCCGGCGGGCGATGTAGCAATTTGGTCAGCTCATCCTGCTTTTGTTGGGCCACGGCCTCATGATTTAAGATCGCCAGAAGACGGGCCTCCGCCTGAGCCTGCTGGGCCTGATACGAAGCGAGCCGGCCTTCAAGCTCTTTCTCGGTGGCCTTATGAGCCTCGACCCTCTCACGAGTGAACGTGGCGGCTTTATCAAGAGTCACCACCTCCCTGATAGACTCTTGAAGCACCCGCCAGAGCTCATACGCTTTGTTGGCCTTGGCAGTAAGACTCGCGTGAAGCTCGCTCAGCGCTTTAGAAGCCAGCTCCCTCTCTGAGAATTTACGGCCGAGCCTCTTCTCGCATGATGTCATGTTTGCCGCGCACCGCGCTATTAGCCCCCGCAAGTCCGCCTTTGCAGCCATGACCTCCGAGGAAAGACGGGAACATTCAAGTGCGTGCAAGCAAGCCTCCACCTGCTGACAGAACTCCACCCAGACTCGCACCACCTCTTCGCTATGGTAGGTGGCAAGAAAAGGAAGAGAACCATTAGCCTCGGCAGCAAATGCTTCAGCTGTGGTTGCACTGCCAGCACGAAGCTCCTCGATCAAAGACGGCAGAGAGACAAGGCTCAGTTGGGCCAAGCGTTCTGAAGCTCGCAAAGCATAAGGGCCGGGCGGCATGACGACACGCGATTCCAACGCTATTGGAGCTGGCAAGGCTGTTCAGAATTGAAAAATATTAGTAAGACTCTTAAACAAAGGAACAAATGAGGCTATACCGAAATGTCACCTACCCACGGTCATGCAAGTAGGAGCTGAGGATTCCCCTGGCCCTTCGAGAACCTCGACCTCATCATCGGCCTCCAAAGCTGTAGAGAACATCAATATCAGTACACAAAATAACAACGATTCTATGAGAAATGATGAAACAGTCACCTTGTCCAGATGAGAGGACGATGCGTTGAGGAGATATCGCCTGCGGAGCGGCCATTTCCAAAAGACGCTGGAAGGATTGCCGAGGAGACAAATCGACAATGGAGGCCACCAGTCCACGCAATTCTGAAAAGGCAAAAGAGTTCAGGTAACAGAAAGATTACTAGCTTAAAACGTGGAAGGTTACCTTCGACACTCCTCCCATTCTGAGCCGAGGGGATAGCAGCTTCAACGGCCTCTGTCGTGACCTCAGGCTCCAACAAAGGGAGGGTAGTCCCGACTACCTCCATCTCAACCTCTGGGCCGCCTTCGGGTAGAGTCGTTGGGACGGAAACCACCGAGGGAACCTCTCCCAAAGGAGCGAGTACCCTGGAATCAAGAGCCGCCACCGGAGGTTCTATTGCGAGAGGAATGGCATTATCGGCCCCATCCGCATCGAGTAAGGCTGCATCGGGAATGTCAACGGGCTCTAGCTGCAGCAAGCCAGTGGGGATCTCTCCCATCGCCGAAGACTCTGCACAAGTCACACAAAATAAGGATACATATATACAAGCATAAGCAATCTGAAGAACTGTGAAGAAATATAAGAACATACCAATGCGCAAGGAAGCCTTCAGTATGGCTTCTTCAAGCTGATGCTCCTTCTCAAGGAGGCGTGCTCGCCGAGGTTCGAGGGTAGACTCATGGCCGCCGGTCCACAGGGAAAGCGCGTCCGCAGCATCCTCCGAAGCGGCCTGTTTCAGGGCCCTTTCTCCCCATTCCTCCAAAGGGCCAATGAACCGCCGCCGAATCCATGAAGGGTCTTCATAAAGGATTACGGCAGGATAGGGCTTCTTCGGAACCCTGACGTTCTGGAACTCATCTTGGGAACGTCTTATAGCCTCAGCCAATTGTGCGGCCTCCTCGGCAGCCGAACCCGGGAAAAGAAGACCAGCGTCCGACTCTGGCATGGCCAGCGACTCATCTGGAAGTATGGGCTCCGACTCCGTTAAAGAATCAAGTAGGTTGGTGGCCACCCTCTTCCGCCTCTTAGATCCAGAACCGGCCGCCGAAGACGACCGTTTCTTTCCTCGCGGAGCTTTGGTGCGGCGGCGACCCACGTCGCCTTCAACAACATCGTCCTTATTACCCTCGCGTGGTGCCACAACCGAGGATGACACCGCCATTGTCGATGCCACGGGAGGCAGTGCTGCCGCAGGCGGTGGTGCTGCTACTGGGGCCCGTCTACCCCGCGATCGGGTACCTAAAGGCATACCAGTTGTTGGACCAGGTCCACCCCCGATTCCCCGGAATGAGCGCAGTGCCAATCTCCCGCAGAGGGAAGCGGACCGGAGCTCGCGGCCGCAGCATAGCTCCTATGGCCGAAACCTGAGGAGGGGCATCATGACCAAGAAGCACCCTTCTCTCCTCAAGAATAATCGGGCTGACTCGATGCAGATACCAACCCGTGAACGATCCCACACACCGGGGCATGTGCTCAGCTTCAGGGATCATGAAGTAGGAGCCAGTGTTCAACCTCACGAAATGATGAGCGGCATCACGAACGGCATCAAGTGAAGGGACCGGCGCAACTATGTGTTAGTTATATGTATGCCCTAGAGGCCATTACTGTACATAGGATGTATATTGTAGTGGATGCTGGGACATATATAGGGAGGACTTTCTTGCTCGACATGATAGTATGCTATCTGGTTACACTTTACCTTAACGTGTATGCTGATTGTCTCTCTGTTACATGTTGGTAAAGCCCTTAGGATCTGTACTTGACTACCTGGACTATGATGCGGATCATACTAGTGGGGACATGGTAGTCCATAAGTACATCCTTCAAAGTCCCTAGTCGAGGGTGTATCGAGACGGGGCATCGATATACCAGAGTAGACTAGCGTATACCTTCTCGACCCATATAGATGGGCGATGGATGATCCCATATCCATCGGTGTTTGACATCAGAGGAGATATACGGGTGCTCAGTAAAGACTGGGTACACTGGACGGACTCGCCGAGAACTCCCAGATGGTATTATACCTCACGTCAGATGGCAGTTCTCTGGTGACACTGGTACAGAGTAGTCTGTTGACCCGAGATCGTCATAGAGTCTTGTGTGGTTCCCACTGTGCTTTGATTTCCATCTTACCACGTCCAAGAAGGCGTGCAAAATGGTGGTTTTTGGGTACAGTCCCGAGTCACATGGAGGCAATGAGCGATAGGAGGGGATTCGTCTCTCCCGATATAGGGGGTTGATGTTGCGCTGTGTTCGATTGGCTATAACAGGAAATCCCTGGACAGGGTTGCTGAGATTTACTGGTAAGTGTTACCAGTAGTTTCTCGAATAGTTATAGACCTCATATCGACACGACTTATTGAGCTATTGGGGTCTGACGTTTACCACCCCTAGGCGAGATATGCGACATATCAGACAATCAGACCGGACTGTACGGTAGTGTTACTGGTCGGATTCACTGGAGTGTGAGCGGGCTTGCTCGTCGATCTTCAGATCGCTCAATACCCGGGTGGCCGTTACGTTTAGCAGACCGCTTGCGGCTTGTGGATGCTTGATATGATCATCATCTGCTGCCGGCGTATTGACGAGTCTTTAGAGTCCTACACAGAGGTTTCCTGGCTCAAGCGAAACGAAATAGGAGCGCATATGAGATATGTGCGGGACCGAGAATAATGCGTGTATGTGATACCGTATTCTATTCTCGCGAAAAATATATCGAATGGTTGTATGCGATATAACCTAGTTATCGATTCAAGCGTTGATTCGATAAGCCGATATATTGTATACTAGTCGGTTGTGTGCGACATAACCGGGTCATTGAATCAAGTGTTGATTTAATGATTTAATGCATATTTATATATTTGATATATTACTTTGCATCAACTAGTATCGGTTTACTTAAGATGGATTTTCTCACTCGGATGGGCGCATTGTATATGCGATATACTTTTGTGCACTTGATTGTATCATGTTTGATGATACATGTCATGCTAGGGTTCAAGTGTAAAGATTAAACCTTGGTTAATGAAATGGTTAGGGTTTATTATTTATTATTCATTTATCTTATTTAATCATCCTTTTTATTTTTGATAAATGAATAAAAGAAAAGAGAAAAGAATGGTGGTTAATTTTGTTCTTTAGTTGAAGCTTCATGAAGCTTTGTTCAAGTCAACCATTCTTATCTCATCCTTAACCCTAACCATTCCCACTAACCATGATTCATTCTCTACACTTGACTCTAGTTAAAATTATGATAAGAATTCATTTTCTTTTCTTATTCTTTTAACTTATCATAACTTATCATAACTTTGGATAAGATTTCTTCTTCTTCTTCCTTGACTTCAAGAAGAAAAGCTTCACCTCCATCAATGGTGATTGATGTTTTTGAGTGAGAAATCCAATTCTAAAGTTAACCCACTTCCTATTTCTTCATCCTCTACCTCTTGCCAAGTAGTAGAGTGTGTTTCCTTCACAAGTTTTCATGGATTTGTGAAGGTGGAGCTTGATCTAGCGATGCTTCGACGTAGATCATCTTCGGCATGGACATCGACGACCTAGCTTGCCCATTCTCCGACGAAGCCGACTCTAGAGCCCGGATTTGATTTGAACAGCGGAGACGACCTCGTTGCGGAGCCGTGGAGGTGGAGGACCGGATCTACAAAGGTTGTATTTCCGTATTCCCAATAGTTAAGTGTTAACTAGTTCTTTTTCGCCTAGACATCTAGTTATCGATCCGTAGTTTAGGGTTTCTCGGCACCATATTTTTGAAATTGCCATGGTTGATGGCTTGGGAGACCTCACTAGTGTGCCTAGGAACCCTACAGTGGTATCAGAGCCTAGCTAGAGCCTTAGGCGAAGTCCAGACGGAAATTGAAGTCCGATCGAACCGAAACCCTACCCGGAAAATTGCTCTCTGTACTTTTTTCAAAAACAGTGATTTTTCATGATTAAAAATATGCAGAGAAATAAGCAGGAAAATATTAGAATTACGGTGCAAAATTGGGGCCATGAACAGTGAACCTTGGCGCGGATCCGCGGCATAATGCTGGTTTAGGCGGCGGTTTAGCGGCATGTTGGTGACGTCAGCCCTAAATTCTTACACAGTAATTCATTGTTTCAGCTTCTGAGTTCTCTGGATATTTTTAAATGTTATTCAAGAGTTGAATTTTCTGGAGTTGTTTTGGGAATTCGGTGTTTCGATCGGGATATCAAATTTTGTCTGTGTGGCTTTCCGGATAAATTTTAGAATATGTTAAAAAGTTCGACCGGATATAAATACCCAATTTTTCCCCTGTCGGGAAATTTCCAAGTGTTGGATTTTTCCGTAGTTTAACGACGTTCTAAGTAGTGCAAGTAACGCGATGGTCCCTCTAGAAGACACAAACCTTAACTCGATTATGTGACCGTCTTGAACTGCCCTTTGAACCTTCGGGTTTGGGGCAGTACGGCGTGCCACATGTGAGGCGTTGGCTTGACCCTTCTACGGCTGGAGCGTTGGTACTGAGGCACGAACTGAATGTTGTTAGACTTGTTTCATGTGTTGATCTGTATCGGGAAAACTTGGGTGTTCGATTGTTCGATCGAAAAGTTTAGCATTTTCTATTTATCTGGAATGGGATACAATAATTGGAATTCACAAGAAGTTATGAGATAACTAAATGAATGTTATAAACGTAGCAGTTTAGTCTCACTTGATCGGTTGCCACGGAATTTTGATGTGATCAAAAGTCCGTCGCAATCACGTAGCGTACGCGGATACTCGCCGGGTAAACTTAATAGACAGCCTCACTCCATAGCCCCGACCAAGTGACTGTAGGAGAACCCCGTCGCCGTAAGCATCCGTTCGGGTGCTCGCGGTAGCGGTGTTCCGCCTTGGTGCACTTCGTCGACGGTATCGAGGGTGCAGCCGTCTACTGAAGTTTGCGACGAGCATTCGATCAGGATGTCGGGAATCTTGTTGAATTGCCCGACTCGATATTGAAAAGTGTTTTCGATAATGAGACTAAAATGCGGGGTTTATAATTGTTAGGCATGCGATGTCTAAGTAATTCATTTGGTCAGGCATGTGATGTCTGAGGTGGTTGTGGATTCCAACTGTTGTAGTTTTACACTTTCTTTTCTGTGACCGTAAGTGTAATATGTGTTATCGCCGGTTTCGTTGCTATATGTCAACGACAATTGGGATGGACATATTTACTTACGTTGATGACATGTGATGTTATGTGTTGCTGGATATGTTATATTGGATCGTCGTGTTTGAATAGCCGGGGGTTTTTATGTGAGATGAGTGTTTTTCATTTTCATTCATGTAAAAACTTGTATGTAATATTCTTTTATTGGGGCGCTTCCAGGTTGCGGAAGTTGTCACCGTTTGTATATTATTTACTTTTCCGCACTAGGATAGACCCAAGGAGGGGAGCACAAGTAACCAGGTTCTGGAGTCCAGTGGGAGACCAACTCGAGGAGTCGAGTCCGGGTCTCCTAACTCTAGAATTGGCAGGGTTACTTGCCGCTCTCGTAGGGGTCTAGGGGTGTGGGTTTGGCTATTCATCACGACCGTGGAATCCGTGTTTTATACTGGCTCGTATTGAAAACACGGACGTCCTAGTATATCCAATATTTCATATGATTCTTCTGCTGCGATATCTGTGATGTGATCATGAGATGTTTCTGTGATGGATATAGTAT
Organism: Agapanthus africanus; assembly: GCA_030015575.1. Taxonomy (NCBI): domain Eukaryota; kingdom Viridiplantae; phylum Streptophyta; class Magnoliopsida; order Asparagales; family Amaryllidaceae; genus Agapanthus; species Agapanthus africanus. The sequence goes on along the minus strand of CM057340.1, from coordinate 127,530,446 downwards.
ATAGTATATATGATATATTATATAGACGTTACTTATGTTTTACACCCGCGCTAGCCCTGCCCCGCTCTGCCGTTAGTTACCTAACCTAACGGTGCACGAGGGGACATCGAGGCGAATGCGGATGACATAAGTGTACGTCGTATTTATCTGTGATGTTTAGGTACTTAAATGATGGGACTTCATTAATGTGATTAATGAAATAAAAGAAACCTAAGATGTTGTAGAATCGAATTTCAAAATAAAACAGGTAGCTACAGTTCTTGCTTTGCACAGAGGTATATGAGATATATCCTGCACCTTATTCGATGAGGAAAGGACCGAGATCCCTTCACCGGGAGTGACTCCTTTAGCAATAACTGGCAGATGCTACACACTCGGTTTGTCTTTTGATTGCTTTTAAGAGTTTTGCTTTGCATAGTGATATATATGATATATCCCGCACCTCATTCGACGAGGAAAGGACCGACGATCCCTTCACCGGGAGTGACTCCTTTAGCAAAACTAGAAAAGCATCAAAAACACTCCATTTCAAAATTCATTCGATCCTACAACGATATCAAGTTCATTACGCAATAGGTTTTCAGAAAAACCTGTCGTAGCCCTCCGTCATTTCAGATATGTACTGGTTAGTATTCGTGCTGCGTTTGTTGACCTCTGTCAAGGCGCAGTGTGCGGTAGCTGATTAGTGCTTATCTGCATAAGCATATGATGTGATTGATTTAGGGTAGTCGTGCGACCTTGTTGACCTCTGTCAAGGGTCATGCGGGTGGGTTTACTTCAATCAGGAAATGACGGGTTGAACTTGACTAGCAGCCTATGGTTTGTTGACCTCTGTCAAGGTCATAGGACGCTAGGGGCAAAATATTATCGGGAATTTCAAGTGTTGAAATTTGCAATGAGATTGCATACCTTCTATGAGATAGTTGGATCCCGATACCCGCTGCGAGTAAGTGTTACTCCTGGGAGAGTTTTATACATTACAATTAGCCGATCAAGTAGGTGTCTAGAAAGGTGTTAACGGGGTTACGCCTCTGGGAAAACGAGGTTTACATTAATTAGGTTCGTGCGAAAGCACGGGGGACCTCCCTCAAAGTACCGACACTGGCCTGGCTGAAAGATTGGCGAACTTGTAGTGTATAATTAATCCCGGCTAGTCTTTCCTTTTAGGGTTTGAAGGAAGATTTGATAAAAAGCAGTGGGAGCCATCCTGATTAGATAAAATAATAACCAATCTATTCTTGACAGAGCGCACGCTGAGTGTTTTCTTCTCTCTCTCCTGGTAGCGACCATATCACGCCTTAATCAAGATAATAATACGGATTATTGACCGAACCCGCTTGTTATACTGAGCTGGGGAACGTTGGTCCCGCTCCAACTTATAATTGTTATAAGACAGAGCAGGATATTGGGGATTACCAGAATTCCCGTGCCGCCCAAACGAAGAAAGTGCATGCTGATGCATCATCTTCGGGTGTGTTCGTTACAAAGAACTGTTTCTCAGTATCCTCCGCGTCCTGGGTATGTGATACCAGATCAGGATCCCAGATATGTAATCTATTACATAGGGCTACAGAAAGGTAGAGAACTGAGAACGGGTGATAAGTTTCATGAGGCAGAAAACGGGGCAAGTGTTGCAGCCAAGTCTGTTGGTCACTGTCACCCTGTATTACAGTACATTGATTCTGAACGAATGCTATTAGATACCGAACCTGATATACAAAATCGTATCTGTCTCTTTATCAGTAAAGAAACGGTAAAATTTTGTATAGTTGGATAATGTTTTGAACATTTCCTATATCAAAAGTTGATCGGTTCAGGCACGTTATCTAAAAGCATTGATGTTCTAAATCAAACTACAGTTCTTAGTATATGAAACACACACAAGAGGAAGAGTTCAGAAATGAACGAATCCTTCTTGAGGTATTGTAGACTAGGTCAGATCAATGCGATCCGACTGGCTAGAGTTACATATAGATGTATTTTTAAATCAGTTTGAATTTACATCTTGTGAAACTCGCCAGTCATGTCACAAAGATAAAATGACCATAGCCCTGTTTATTGGAAACAGAGAAAGAGTTAGTGAACTCTTGGGATGATACATGTTGATGTATGTAAGGTCCCCTGTCTATACATGCCAGGACTGTTTCTTTATACTTCGTTATATTCTCTGATAATCTCTCAAGATTCAGTCATATGTTCCTGTTGAAACACAAGTCCGAACCTTTTGAGATATTCACAGAATATAAGTTAGAAGTAGAGAACCAAAATACGGGTATAAGTATTATGTCCTATGATGAGATCAAGGAGGAGAATACTTGAGCACGGAATTCCTGGACTATTCTAAAGGAGAATGAGATTCTCTCTCAGCATTACTCCTCCGCATACACCATAGCACGATGGTATATCGGGGCGGAGCAATCACACCCTATATGATAAAGTGTGCTCTATGATAAGTACTGCTGAGTTACCTTTTTCCTTTTTGGGAGTTATGCACTTGAGAAGCTGCATACCTATTGAATACGGTTCCAATCAAATCAGTTGCCTACCACTTCATATGTGATATGGAAAGGGAAGGGCCCATGTCTTAAGCTAGTTAAGATTTGGGGTTGACCGGCCTATGTCTAAAAGCAAAATCCGGACAAGCTCTAGGCAAGATCTGTTATGTAGAACTGGAAATGTTCCAGCTATACAAGCTACAGCAGATGATTTGGTACAACCAAAGGATTCAGTAGATACCAACGAACCTCAGCCTCTCCGCCGATCTAGTAGGGTTCCTCACCCACCTGAGAGATACTTCGGTTTCTCTATGACAGTGGGAGCGAGGATTGCATCATGAGATGATGACCCAATTAGCTTCGAGCTGGCCATCAGGAGTGAGACTCTGTAAGAATGGCTGGATGTTTATCGATCTGAGATGGAATCCTTATACACCAACAAAGTATGGACTTTGGTTGCAATATCTGAAGGGTTAAATCCCCATCAGGAGCAAGTATATCTTGAGAAGATTACTTGGTGTAGATGGAAAAGTTGAGACTTTCAAAGCTAGACTTGATAAAGCTTTTCGTCATCGACCAGGCGTGGATTATGATGAAACCTTTTCAAGTGACTATGCTTAAGTCCATCCAGATCCTACTTGCCACGGCTACATACCATGACTACGATATCTGGCGGTTGGGTGTCTTGACTGCTTTTCTAAATGATGATTTGGAAGAGAGCGTCTATAAGTACACAGCCAGAGGGCTTCGTAGACAGTAGGAGCAGCGGAAACGTGTGCAAGATGTTTTATAGGATAAAGCAGGCATCGCGGAGATGGAACATCTGTTTTGATGTGTTAGTCAAAGAAGTTGACATCATCAAAATGGTAGATGAACCTTGTATAAACAAGAAGGTAGTAGGGAGTATGGTGACGGTCCTCGTAGAGTACGTGGATGACATACTCTTGATAGGGAAGGAGTTTCCTATGCTACGCTCGATCAATCTCCGCTTATCACTATGATTCTCCATATAGGATCAAAATGATACCTACTAAATCCTGGGTTTTGGATCTATAAGATAGATCTAAATGGATGTTAGGATACTCACTAGATGTAGTGAGATGGTGTCAATCGATCCTGAGGAGAATCACTGGAAGTGTTCCAGGGTGATAAAGACGACTGAATGTCAGTCGCAGGCATTGTCTTTACCCTCAGTAAAGGGACGGTATGTTGGAAGAGTTCCAAGCTAGATACCGTGACATACTAGACGAAAAAGGCAGGATACATCGCTACTTAAGATGCTACCAAAGAGGCTGTTTGGATGTATAATGGTTCATGAGATGAACTATGTTCCTCCCATTGTGTGACAATGGAGTTGTGGCTTATGCCAAGGAACGCCGGTCCCATCAGTGATCCAGACATATTCTAAGGCAGTATCACTTGATCATGGAGATGGTTGATCTCTAGGGAGATCGAGGTTAGGAGAGTAGACTCAGAGGACAACACAGCGGATCCACTCACAAAGGCCTGTTCCCAGAGAGAGACTTTTATGGGATGGTTGAGTATGAGATACTGCAACCACTGCTACAGATGGCCCTAGTGCAAGTGGGAGATTGTTAGTTATATGTATGCCCTAGAGGCCATTACTGTACATAGGATGTATATTGTAGTGGATGCTGGGACATATATAGGGAGGACTTTCTTGCTCGACATGATAGTATGCTATCTGGTTACACTTTACCTTAACGTGTATGCTGATTGTCTCTCTGTTACATGTTGGTAAAGCCCTTAGGATCTGTACTTGACTACCTGGACTATGATGCGGATCATACTAGTGGGGACATGGTAGTCCATAAGTACATCCTTCAAAGTCCCTAGTCGAGGGTGTATCGAGACGGGGCATCGATATACCAGAGTAGACTAGCGTATACCTTCTCGACCCATATAGATGGGCGATGGATGATCCCATATCCATCGGTGTTTGACATCAGAGGAGATATACGGGTGCTCAGTAAAGACTGGGTACACTGGACGGACTCGCCGAGAACTCCCAGATGGTATTATACCTCACGTCAGATGGCAGTTCTCTGGTGACACTGGTACAGAGTAGTCTGTTGACCCGAGATCGTCATAGAGTCTTGTGTGGTTCCCACTGTGCTTTGATTTCCATCTTACCACGTCCAAGAGGGCATGCAAAACGGTGGTTTTTGGGTACAGTCCCGAGTCACATGGAGGCAATGAGCGATAGGAGGGGATTCGTCTCTCCCGGTATAGGGGGTTGATGTTGCGCTGTGTTCGATTGGCTATAACAGGAAATCCCTGGCCAGGGTTGCTGAGATTTACTGGTAAGTGTTACCAGTAGTTTCTCGAATAGTTATAGACCTCATATCGACACGACTTATTGAGCTATTGGGGTCTGACGTTTACCACCCCTAGGCGAGATATGCGACATATCAGACAATCAGACCGGACTGTACGGTAGTGTTACTGGTCGGATTCACTGGAGTGTGAGCGGGCTTGCTCGTCGATCTTCAGATCGCTCAATACCCGGGTGGCCGTTACGTTTAGCAGACCGCTTGCGGCTTGTGGATGCTTGATATGATCATCATCTGCTGCCGGCGTATTGACGAGTCTTTAGAGTCCTACACAGAGGTTTCCTGGCTCAAGCGAAACGAAATAGGAGCGCATATGAGATATGTGCGGGACCGAGAATAATGCGTGTATGTGATACCGTATTCTATTCTCGCGAAAAATATATCGAATGGTTGTATGCGATATAACCTAGTTATCGATTCAAGCGTTGATTCGATAAGCCGATATATTGTATACTAGTCGGTTGTGTGCGACATAACCGGGTCATTGAATCAAGTGTTGATTTAATGATTTAATGCATATTTATATATTTGATATATTACTTTGCATCAACTAGTATCGGTTTACTTAAGATGGATTTTCTCACTCGGATGGGCGCATTGTATATGCGATATACTTTTGTGCACTTGATTGTATCATGTTTGATGATACATGTCATGCTAGGGTTCAAGTGTAAAGATTAAACCTTGGTTAATGAAATGGTTAGGGTTTATTATTTATTATTCATTTATCTTATTTAATCATCCTTTTTATTTTTGATAAATGAATAAAAGAAAAGAGAAAAGAATGGTGGCTAATTTTGTTCTTTAGTTGAAGCTTCATGAAGCTTTGTTCAAGTCAACCATTCTTATCTCATCCTTAACCCTAACCATTCCCACTAACCATGATTCATTCTCTACACTTGACTCTAGTTAAAATTATGATAAGAATTCATTTTCTTTTCTTATTCTTTTAACTTATCATAACTTATCATAACTTTGGATAAGCTTTCTTCTTCTTCTTCCTTGACTTCAAGAAGAAAAGCTTCACCTCCATCAATGGTGATTGATGTTTTTGAGTGAGAAATCCAATTCTAAAGTTAACCCACTTCCTATTTCTTCATCCTCTACCTCTTGCCAAGCAGTAGAGTGTGTTTCCTTCACAAGTTTTCATGGATTTGTGAAGGTGGAGCTTGATCTAGCGATGCTTCGACGTAGATCATCTTCGGCATGGACATCGACGACCTAGCTTGCCCATTCTCCGACGAAGTCGACTCTAGAGCCCGGATTTGATTTGGACAGCGGAGACGACCTCGTTGCGGAGCCGTGGAGGTGGAAGACCGGATCTACAAAGGTTGTATTTCCGTATTCCCAATAGTTAAGTGTTAACTAGTTCTTTTTCGCCTAGACATCTAGTTATCGATCCGTAGTTTAGGGTTTCTCGGCACCATATTTTTGAAATTGCCATGGTTGATGGCTTGGGAGACCTCACTAGTGTGCCTAGAAACCCTACACTATGAAGGCCTCAAAAGGAACGCCCTGGTCGTATCCAAGCTGTCGAGCGAAGCGATGCGGATTATACCGCATGAAAAGAGCTGCACTGTCCTGGCGAAATACCAAATAGCCTGGTCTGATGGTATACAAGTACACAGCCTCCCGGGGCCTCAGAGAGGGTGCATTGTCTTTTGACCCGTCCCAGAGTTGCTGAACTGGACTTGAAGGAGAAGACAGGACCCGATCATTAAAAACCATCCCGCCAGCGGTGGCATGAGGAGAAATCAGCACCCGAATAGCCCCGAATTGAGTCGGGTCGGCGGCAGAAGCATCCACCAATCGCATAAGTCGCGGGAAGGGGTAGGCGTCGTAAAATGCGGGCCTCTGATGCATAGCGAAAGCCCCCAGCACATGCATTTCGACCCATGACGTGAAATAATGAAGCAAAAAGTTTACTACATCCACGCCGGGAGTAGAGGTATTAGCTGCGGTGCCCAACCCATGATAAAGGCGCGCCAAAGCCGGGATGCCGATGGCCAACCGTGTCCCCTCAGCGATACAATAAGCCGGATAGATAACCGAAGCTCTCATAAAGCGACGATGCATGGGGATGACAAACCAACTGAGCCAGACACTAACAAACCCCACGAAGAACGTCTCCTCATCCATGCCGGGAGCAGCAATGGATTCGAAAGACGTCGGCGACATAATAGGGATGTAGTACTGTGGTAGATCCGATTCAGTGGTCGGCAGCCTCTTCGGACCAAACCCAAAGGGGTCTCTAATGTTGGCGAACTTCGGAGCTGTCTTCGACAAGACGTCCGCACGAAGGAAACAAGCAATGAAACTCTTGAAAGTAACACCCTGCTCTTCGGATTCGGTGAACAATCGGTCGAAGATACCTAGCGCCTTGATCAAACTGGGACGCTTGTGGCGGACGGCATTCTCAGCAGACAGGCCGTCAACCGAAGCAGGCTCGGGCTCAAAGATGTACTCGTCAGAGGGCAGTAACTCCTCATACAGACTGCCCCTGATTGGCAACCCCGAGATGTCATATAATTCTGCCAAAGAGATCGAGACCTCGCGGTCCCCTAAAAGGAAAGTGTTGGTGGGGAGGTTCCACTGGTTCAAGAACGCCTTAACCCACCAGACATGCGGGGATTGGTAGTGAAAGAGCGACGCGTATATCGCCTGGTAAAGCCCTACTTTCTGTAGCCACGCACGATGGGCGGACAGGATATAACGAGCCCAGAGAAGGTACCCCGTAGGGTGTCGAGGGGTGAGCCCTATCTTGTAGATTTGTCCCCATGGTTGGGCCTCACCCTGGCAAATACGCCGCCCTAAGATATCTATAGCCGGGATCGGATGGTCCGGGATACCGGTCGTCGAAGGCTCGAGCCTCCCCGTTGGAGTCTAATTTGGCATCTCCACAGCAAAAGCCATCCTCAGAGGGTCCATTGGCAAAAACGGGAAAGTAGGCTCTGTTGGTATTGCGTAGAGGAAACTCCGGCGACCCCGGATAATATGACTGTACCAAGTTCCCCATAGAAGCAAGTTGGTGCAGTTCGGGTCATGAACCCGGATCATCGCCATCGCTTCCTCATCGGATGGTGATTGAGGAAAAGCGGCCTCCGAACGAGTAAAGGGAAAACATGAAGCAGAAGCCATCACACCTGAAATCGAGTGAAAGAAGACCGTCAAAAGCAAAGTCAGCAATATATATCCATGCATGAACATGAAGACCAATCCTAAACAGCAATACACCAGTTGAAGAAAGCAACAGCAGACTCTTTTTATGGGACCATTGGCTATAAAACACATGGGCCCCACAGAATCAGGATGCCGGCTTGTTAATAATGAGACCAAGCAGTTGTACTAAGACAAAGGGGATATCCTCATTAAATAAAAACATTAAATAAAAAGTGGATTTCAGGTGGCCCTACACATCCCCTAGAAGACAAATCTACCTCGGATTCTACAACAAATCAAACAGGATCAAGGGAATTAAATTCCCACAGAAGATATCATTGCAAAGCTTCTGTTCCATTAATTACAGAAGGACAACCTCAGGCAAAGAGACCCTAAGAAGCCTCCGTGTGAAGAAACCGAGTTCTTCATAGGAATTAAATTCCTTATTAAGAAAAGGGAATTAAAATTCACAGAAACACTTTTCCTGTGAATGGAGTTAAACTCTATGGATCATCATCTAAACCCTAAGAGATCTACTGTTGAAGGTTAAAATGGTTTCATACTTTGGTTAAAAAGCTTGAAGAAAAATGGATTCTTTGTTAAAAAAAGGGTAAAAACCCTTGTTTTGGATTTAAAATCCAAAGGAATGTGAAAGTTCATCGTTTGTTCAAGAACATTACCTGAGGAAAAGAATCTTTTTGAACAGAGTTAAACTCTGAGAAGGTTTCAAGGCAGAGAACTAAGCTTTGGAAGAAGAGAATTAAATTCTCAGAAAAGTTTGCAAGGAAGGAGATGAGCAAAGTGGAGGCTCTTCTGAAAGGACATGGGTATTTATAGGATGTGATGGAGACGCTTCATCTCCCCAAATCCCTAGAGGAATCCAACGGTCACAAAAGTGACAGTGTTGCACCCACGTGCAGACACGTGAGAACAACGCTGTGGGGACATTTGTTTCCTGATTTAAAATCAGGAAAGTTTACGGAGGAGGCATCACGTGCTAGCACGTGACCAGCAGTCATGTGTTGGCACGTGACAATTAAAAGCAGCGGCAAAGGCAGATTCGGCTCCTTGATTAAATCAAAGAAAAGGCTCCAAAAAGGGTCACGTGCTCACACGTGACCAGGGGTCACGTGTTGGCACGTGACGGCTGAACAGCGGCTAGAAGACAAAGCGCAGAAAGCAGAAGAAAGCTCGTTCCAAGGGGTTACATGCCTACACGTGACCAGGGGTCACGTGGCCACACGTGACCAAGGGTCACGTGGCCACACATGACCAAGGGTCACGTGGCCACACATGACCGGCTTTCAAAGCCTATCTATTTAACAGAATTAAATTCTGAACGGCATTAAAATCTTTCCAAAGGAGGATGATTATTTGGAACCGATTGGATTAAAAATTTAAAGGTGATTAAATATCACCTATCTATGGAAAAATCTTGAACTTGGAAAGATTTCCCCTTAAAATCTAGCCGAAATAACAAAGGAATATCTTTGGATTTAAAATCCAATGGTAAATAAAATTCACCTAATAATCCAAAGGTCCAAATGAATGATGAACGTAAATCAAATCTCTAATGAATACAAATCAGATCCCTCAATGAATGATTCACCAAAACTAATTGATTCTGCTCCTTCTCCTATAAATAGGAGCCAGAAAAGAGAGAAGAGGGAGAGACAGATACAGAGATCTATATACAGAGACAGAGAAAAAAAGAGAGTCTTGAGACTTTGGAAGAATTTGATCTTCTGCAAAAGAAAACCCTAGGTAAGAAAGGGAAGGCTTTTTAAAAAAGAGAATTTAATTCTCAAAAGAGTGTAACTCTTATATTAAAAAGAAGAACTTAGTTTTCTCTTTAGTGGAGGATCTGCAAAGTGCACATCTCCTCATGAATTGAGAATTTAATTCTTATTGGGTTGAGATTCTGCCATGCAGATCCAAAGCATAGGGGGGAATGGAAGTTTGAGAATTTAATTCTCACGAAACTATATGAATTTAATTCCTTTGAAATAAAATTAGGGTTTAACCTTATGTTATAGGAATTTAATTCCTTCAAAATGAACAGAACCAGGGTTTAACCCTAGTTAAGAACTTAAATCTGTCAAAATAACAGGAATTTAATTCCCTTACAAAAGAAGAAACTAGAGCTCAACTCTATCTAAGAATATAATTCTTCAGAAGAAAACAGGAATTTAATTTCTCTAAACTTTGTTGCTAGGGTTTAACCCTATGAAAAATTCTGCAAACAACAAAGGAACAGGGTCACGTGTTACCACGTGACCCCCGTAAAGATCTATAGAAAAGAAGCTCTGGGGCGCCCTCACGTGTCACCACGTGACCCCTAATGAACATCCTAATAGATCAAAGCGTGATCCCCCATCACGTGCCCACACGTGATGGCCTTCAGAATTAAAAGTGTTAAACACTTATCTGTAGAACAAACTGAAGGGGATCTGGCCCCACCTTTTGGATGCCATCACGTGCCTCCACGTGATCTCTTCTCTTACCATATTTAGTATTAAACCGATGATCTGTTCCCAGTGTTTAATACTGATTTGTCATAGTGTCTAACACTAGTTTGAAAACTCCATTCCCAGTGTTTAACACTGATTTGTCTTAGTGTTTAGCACTAATTTGAAAACTCTGTTCCTAGTGTTCAACACTGATTATCTTTTAGTGTTTAACACTAACTTTTTAATCTTCTTCCCAGTGTTCAAAACTGTTGGTCTCTAGTGTTCAACACTAGCTTTAGCCCAATTGGCTAAGTTTCCAGAGGCAAAGCCTCTCCTTCAATGGACCAACAGAGGACCCATATCCTAAATATGATTGGACTTAGCCCAAGCTGGCCATAAGTCCTCAATTCAGACTTAACTGAGCCAATGGGCTCATAATATGATTAATTGGTCTTGGTTTCAAATTGGGCCAAAGATTATTTAATCTACCTTGGTTTAAGGGTACATCTCTTCACTCCTTTGATACTTGGCGTTGTAATTCCTCAACGTCTTCAAAGAGGTGATGGGTCCCGATGACCACACATTGATACGGACTGTGGGGTCCTTAAACTCATGGAATATGAGGTCCTTAACCTTGACCGGGATGTCTTAAAACTAACATCGAACTGTGGGGTCCTTAAATCCATGGACTATGACGTCCTTAACCTTGACCGGAATGTCTTAAAACTAACAACGGACAGTGGAGTCCTTAAACCCATGGACTATGACGTCCTTAACCTTGACCGGAATGTCTTAAAACTAAAAATGGACTATGACATCCTTAACCTTGACCGTGATGTCTTAAAACTAATATCGGACTGTGGAGTCCTTAAATCCACGGACTATGACGTCCTTAACCTTGACCGCAACGTCTTAAAACTAACAATGGACCGCAATGTCCTTAAACTACCTATGGACCGCAATGTCCTTAAACTACCTATTGACCGCAATGTCTCTAAACTAAACAACAGGGCCTCCCCTTAAATTGCTCTCTTGTTGGATCTAAACGATCCCGTTAAGTTGATCTTAGTCTAAATTTAGACTAACGTATCTTTAACAAACGTTTAAGTTGATCTTAGTCTCAAATGAGGATAACGTATGTAGGGTGTTTTTCGTCACCCCATTGAGATGGGAATATGCGCGCGCTTGTCAGGCGTACTACAGATTTCTCCTGCCTAGGGTAGGCCAAGGTTTAATGATTATGGGGATCCGAATCTCCGGCAGCCGCGAACTAAGCTGCCGTTAATTACCCCTCGTCTTTGGAGCGAGGGAACCTCCAATTGACGAGTTAAACTGGTCATGCGAACTCAATGTGCAGTGTACGTGTGTTTTGTTTTGAAAGGGGGGTTTTGGATATATCGGGAGCCACGCAGAGTTTTTACGGGGGTCCCGCTACCTGGATAGCGGGCTGGGGGTCAAGAGGGCTAGCAGCCCTCTTGCGGGGTGCGGGGCAGCGCCCCGTTAGAAATTTTTTCTAACAGGGACAGTGTCGTGGAGTATGTGTATGTGTACATTTGTATACATATGTATATATATACATGTATATATAAATAAAGGGGAAAAAGACATCCAAAGGATGCGTGGGGCCAGCGCCTAGGCGCTTGAGCGCAAGCGCTACGTGTCGGCACGTTGGCGCTTTGCGCTCGAGCGCAAGCGCGCCACGTATCGGCACGCGGGCGTTTTGCGCTCGGACGCAGAGCGCTGGATCGCAACGCGCCACGTGTCGGCACGTGGGCGCTTTGCGCTCGTACGCTGAGCGCTTGGGCGCAAGCGCGCCACGTGTCGGCACGTGGGCCACTTGCGCTCGAGCGCTTGCGCTTGAGCGCAAGAGCGCCACGTGTCGGCACGGGGGCGACTTGCGCTCGAGCGCTTGCGCTGGAGCGCAAGCGCCACGTGAAGGCACCGGGGTGACTTGCGCTTGAGCGCAAGAGCGCCACGTGTCGGCACGAGGGCAACTTGCGCTCGAGCGCTTGCGCTGGAGCGCAAGCGCGCCACGTGTTGGCACCGAGGCGACTTGCGCTCGGGCGCTTGCGCTTGAGCGCAAGAGCGCCACGTGTCGGCATGAGGGCGACTTGCGCTCGGGCGCTTGCGCTTGAGCGCAAGAGCGCCACGTGTCGGCATGAGGGCGACTTGCACTCGAGCGCTTGCGCTTGAGCTCGGGCGCTTGCGCTAGAGCGCAAGCGTGCCACGTGTCGGCACGTGGGCGCTTTGCGCTCGAGCGCAAGCGCGCCACGTATCGGCACGTGGGCGCTGTGCACTCGAGCGCGAGCGCTAGAGCGCAAGTGCGCCACGTGTCAGCACGTGGGCGCTCTGCGCTTAGCGCCGGCGAGAAAAAGAGGCTTTTAGCCTGAAAAAAATTCTCAGAAGAGAAATCAGAGAGGAGTTGGACTCCTGAGTGTGTTTTTCTTCTTTTTTGGGGGTTTAGTGAAATATGTTCTTCTTCTTCCTCCTCTGTTAGCTGGATCTTGAAGATCAAGAGATGTGGGATTTTTAAAAATCTCTTCTTTTTGAGATATAATGGAAGATCTGAGTTCCCCTTTATGGGTTTTGTGGTGAAAAACTATTTTGTTTTATAAAATGAAGAGTAAAACTCTTGATTTAATTCAAAAGAAAGAAGAAGGTTTTGGAACCTTGAAGGAGGAAGAAAAAATCTCAGATCTCAAGCTTTTTTGGAGAGAGAAAAAAAAGTTGTTGGGATATTTCATTATCTTTGCCTTTATAGGCCATACATTTTACACATAGCCCCTTGGGTTTCACAAAATGACATTTTGCCTATCCCATGGCTCATGTGCCATTTCTTTTTGCACATAAGCTATTGGCTTTACAAAAATTTGGCTTTATGCCTATTTTTTCTTATATTTATCCAAAAATAAAATAAAAGAAATACAACAAAATTATTTATTACAAAATTTTTATCTTGGCATGGGGGGAGGCCGGCCGCTTCATGTTCTGGCTCGACCCGGGCATGGGCCCACTGGATCTGGGCTTGGGCCCACTTGGCTTGGGGTTGACTTTGATTTTCACTTGGTCAACCGGGGTATAAATTTTTACCCCAACAAATTGCCCCCCATCAATAAATGCACACCACACATGTAGGTCGTGTGCATGAAATTGATGGATCTTCTTTCACGTGGAGGCGACTTGATTTGGTTCCCGCTTTTTGGGAAGCTGGCACTGCCCTTTTTACGACATGGACGGTCGTTGCTTGACATATCTCCGAGACGGAGTGTCCGTGATAGACGTTTTCCCTGGCCCGGAGTCATCTGGTTCCCGCTTTGTAGGAATCCTGCGCTGCCCTTTTTGCGACTTGGACGGTCGGTGCTGCCCTTTTAGCGACGTGGACGGTCGTTGCTGCCCTTTTAGCGACTTGGACGGTCGGTTCTGCCCTTTTTGCGACATGGACGGTCGGTTCTGCCCTTTTTGCGACATGGATGGTCGGTACTGCCCTTTTTGCGACTTGGACGGTCGATTCTGCCCTTTTTGCGACTTGGACGGTCGGTGCTGCCATTTTTGCGACGTGGACGGTCGATGCTGCCCTTTTTGCGACTTGGATGTCGATGCTGCCCTTTTAGCGACTTGGACGGTCGGTGCTGCCATTTTAGCGACGTGAACAGTCGGTTCTGCCATTTTTTCGACTTGGACGGTCGGTGCTGCCCTTTTAGCGACTTGGACGGTCGGTGCTGCCCTTTTTGCGACGTAGACGGTCGGTGCTGCCCTTTTAGCGACTTGGACGGTCGGTGCTGCCCTTTTAGCGACGTGGACGGTCGATTCTGCCCTTTTTGCGACAAGGATGGTCGGTTTTGCCCTTTTAGCGACGTGGACGGTCGATGCTGCCATTTTAGCGACGTGGACGGTCGGTTCTGCCATTTTAGTGACGTGGACGGTCGATACTGCCATTTTAGCGACGTGGACGGTCGATGCTGCCCTTTTTGCGACTTGGACGGTCGATGCTGCCCATTTTAGCGACTTGGACGGTCGGTGCTGCCCTTTTAGCGACGTGGACGGTCGATGCTGCCCTTTTAGCGACTTGGACGGTCGGTGCTACCCTTTTAGCGACTTGGACGGTCGGTGCTTGATTTGACTTGCTCTGCTTCTTGCAGTGTCAGGGGTAGACTTGACTTGCTCCGCTTCTTGCGGTGTCGAGATTGGATTCTGACTTGCTCCGGTTTCTGCGGTGTCGGAGTGGAAGTTGACTTGTTGATTTTGATTTGGGTTGACATCAGCATCGCTATACTGGAATATGGTACCAGGAGTGAATCATCATCTGTCATTTAGAGGATTCTGGGATTTTGGTTTTTGTTTGGCATCTGCATTGCTGCACTGGAATAATGCCAGGAGCAACTCATCATTTGCCCCGAGAGAATTTGAGAATTGATGGCTTAGGAGGCAGGTTTAGATCCCTATCACCTAAGACTTTTCAATTTTATGGGCCGTGAGGGTCCCATAAAAGCATTTTCTCCCTACGAGTCGAAAGGATCTCGTAGGTGTATTTTCTCCATAGGAGTCGTGGGGACTCCTAAGTGTGTTGCTCTTTTGTGAGTCGTAAGGATCTCACGCGGGAATTTTCTCCTCTCAAAGTCAAGAGGACTTTGAGAGTGCATTTCATCTCCTTTTCACGAGTTTGCGCCCTTTCAGGTTTTCACAAACTCGTCGGCAGTCCTGCTGTTTTTACCCACGGAGCCCTTTCGGGTTTTCCTCCGTGCCCATTTTGCTTGTGGACATAACCTTTTTTTATTTTATTATATTTTTTTTAGTGGGACTTTGAATGTGGTCTCACCGGTAGGACTTAGGAGAGATTGGGATTGTTTTACGCCCGTGGATTGTATACGGTTTTGCAGGATGTATGATCCAGACCGTAGGGCCGGAAAGATTTCAGGGATTTGTTGGCGTCTGTATCGCTGCACTGGAATGTGGTACCAGGAGCGACTCATCATTCGCCGTTGGGGTATGAGATTTGGAATTTGGTTGGCGTCTGCATCGCTACACTGGAATATGATACCAGGAGCGACTCATCATTCGCCGTTTGGGGACTTGGAATTTGGATCTTGTTTGGCATCAGCATTGCTGCACTGGAATAATGCCAGGAGCAACTCATCATTTGCCTTGGGAGGACTTGGGATTTGGGTTTTTGGTCGGCATCAGCACCGCTAACACTGAAGCGAAATGCCAGGAGCGACTCATCATTTGCCGTTTAGGGACTTGGAATTTGGATCTTGTTTGGCATCAGCATTGCTGCACTGGAATAATGCCAGGAGCAACTCATCATTTGCCTTGGGAGGACTTGGGATATGGGTTTTTGGTCGGCATCAGCACCGCTAACACTGAAGCGAAATGCCGGGAGTGACTCATCATTTGCCGTTGCCCGTTGGGGAATGATGGCTTAGGAGATAGGTTTGGGTCCCTACCACCTAAGGCTTTTTCAATTTTATGGGCCGTGAGGGTCCCATAAAAGCATTTTCTCCCTACGAGTCGTAAGGATCCCGCAGGTGTATTTTCTCCTTAGGAATCGTGAGGATTCCTAAGTGTGTTGCTCCTTTGTGAGTCGTAAGGATCTCACGCAGGGGTTTTCTCCTCACAAGGTCGAAAGGACTTTGTGAGTGTATTTCATCTCTTTTCACGAGTTTGCGCCCTTTCGGGTTTTCATCAGACTCGCCGGTAGTCCTGCTGTTTTTACTCATGGAGCCTTTCGGGTTTTCATCCGTGCCCATTTTGCTTGTGGACATACCGTTTATTTCTTCTTCTTTTTTTTTCTTTTTCTTCCTCTTTTTTTTTCCTTTTTTTTTGCCGCTGGTAGGACTTTAAAGTAGTCTCACCGGCAGGATTTGGGAGAAATAGGGGTCATTTACACCTGTGGATTGTATACGGTTTTGCAGGATGTCTGATCCAGACCGTAGGGCTGATGTGCTCAATTCGCATGCGACTTGGAGCATTCACGTGTAGTATTTCTTGAGATATCGTCCATTGATGGGTGGCATGGGCCTTTCTCCCTCTGCACTTATTAGTTGGTAGGATCCTCCGTCGAACACTTTCTCAATGACGTATGGTCCTTCCCAGTTCGGCTCGAATTTTCCCTTGGCATGTCGATTGGGGATAATCGGTCTTTTGAGGACCAACACCAATTCACCTTTCTTGAAAGCGCGGAGACGGGTTATCTTGTCATAGGCCCGTGACATTTGGGCTCGGTATAGCTCCAGACTTTGTTGCACCGCGAGCCTCTTTTCTTCGAGGGCATCGAGTTCTTCCAGTCGAAGGAGCACATTTTCCTCCTCCGTCAACTCATGCTGAACGGCCATTCTTAAACTTGGAACTTCAACTTCGAGGGGGAGGACCGCCTCCACTCCGAAGAGCAATGAGTATGGAGTGGACTGAGTTGGAGTACGGTGCGTGGTACGATATGCCCACAATGCTTCGTGAAGTTTGAGATTCCAGTCTCTCTTGTTGGCTGAAGCATTTTTCCTCAGGAGCTTGCATAGAGTCTTATTGAAGGCTTCGGCTAGCCCATTGGCTCTTGGATTATAGATGGAGGAATATCTCCAGTCTATCTTGTACTGAGTAGCGAACCTTGAGACATTGAAGCTCTTGAAAGAAGGCCCGTTGTCGGAAATGATTCTTCTTGGTGTACCGAAGCGGTATAGAATATTATGCTGGAAGAATGTCAGAATATCTCTTGTTTTGACTTCTTTTAGCGGGACAGCTTCAGCCCACCTGGAGAAGTAGTCTGTCGCGGCCAGTATGAACCGGTGGCCTTTAGATGATGGAGGATCAATTGGGCCAACAATGTCGGTGCCCCAGACTTCGAAGGGCCACGACGCCACCGTAGGATGCAATGGATTGGGATGCTTGTGAATAAAATCACCGTGAATTTGGCAGATATAACATTTCTTTGCATGCTCTCCACAATCCCGTATCATGGTGGGCCAGTAATACCCAAGCCGTTTGATTTGAAGTCGCATCTTGGGGCCAGATTGGTGAGCACCGCAAACGCCCGAGTGGACATCTTTCATGACCTTTTGGGCTTCGGCCAATGACAGACACCTGAGCCAGAGTTGGTCATATGACCTGCGGTATAACGTGTCATTTACAAACACGTATCAGAGAGCTCTTTTCTTCAGCTGAATCCTTGCAGATTTTTCTTCGGGCAGCTTGTCGTATCGAAGGTACTCTATGAAGGGTTCTCTCCAATCGGGCTCGTCTTGGATGATCGAAGCTTCTTCCGCAGGACTGCTCTTCTGTTCCGCGCTTTCCTCTTCTCGTAGAGAGACTGGGGGTAGAATTTGCCGGCTCCTGACTGTGATCAGAATTTCGTCCATGTCAGGATCGGCCAGCTCCTTGGCCAAGCGAGCGAGTACATCAGCCTTTCCGTTCAACGCTCTAGGGACTCTCGTTAGTTCAATATGAGTGAACCGTTTCATGAGTTCCACCACTCGACCTCTGTACCGAGCTAACTCGGGTTTGTATATCTTATAGTCGCCGCTTACTTGGTTGACGACAAGCTGGGAGTCACCGTAGACTCGTAGCCGACGGATTTCCATTTCTACGGCAAGCTCCAAACCAGCTATCAGAGCTTCATACTCAGCTTCATTGTTTGTCCGAGGCTCGGTGAGAGCAAAAGAGCGCCGTAGGGTTCCCATTGATGGCGTGATGAACACCAATCCTATCCCTGCTTTTATCTCCAGGACGCTTGATTTACTGGAGGTCCTTATTGACGAGGCTCCATCGAAGTAGAGCTCCCAACATGGCTCATCTTCCTCGAGGTGCAGCACTTGTTCATCGGGTAACTCACAATTTAGCGGCGACCCTTCTGGTATGGGATGAGCGGCGAGAAAGTCTGCAATAGCTTGCCCTTTTACTGCTTTCTGAGGGGTATAAACTATGTCAAACTCAAGTAGCATGACAGCCCATCTTGCCATTCTGCCGGCTAGGCTTGCTTTGGTCATCAAGTGTTTAAGTGGGTCGACCTTGGAGATCAGCATAACCCGATGAGCGAGCAAATAGTGCCTCAGCTTCTTCACAGCAAATATTAGAGCCAGGCATTGCTTTTCGATTGGGGAGTAGTTGTGTTCCGCTCCGACTAGAGTTCGACTGAGGTAGTAGAGGGCATTTTCTTTTCCCTCCTCGTTATTCTGTGCAAGGAGCGCACTGAGTGACTCGTCCAGCGCGGCAGTGTAGAGAATCAGCGGTTTATTTGGAATAGGAGCGGCCAGCACTGGAGGGTGCAACAAGTATTATTTAATGCTTTCGAACGCTGCTTGACATTCGGCATCCCAGATAAAAGGAGCTCCTTTTTTCATGAGCTTTGAGAAGGGCCTACATCTCCCTGATAAATTTGAGATAAACCTCCGTATATAAGCAAGCTTGCCTTGAAAAGATCTTAGCTGTGTCAGACTCTTCGGAGGGGGCATCTCCATGATGGCCTTTATCTTTGATGGGTCAACTTCGATCCCTCGATGTCGGACTATGAAGCCCAGGAATTTTCCTGATGACACGCCAAAAGCGCACTTCAGAGGATTCATCTTCAGATCGTATTCCCTCAGTCTGGTGCGAACGGTCCTGAGATCTTGGATATGATCGGCCTTGGCTTTAGTCTTGACGACCAGATCATCAACATAACATTCGATGGCTTTATGGATTAGGTCATCAAAGATATTAGTCATTGCCCTTTGATATGTAGCACCTGCGTTCTTCAGTCCGAATGGCATTACCTTGTAGCAATATATTCCGATCGGGGTTCGAAATGCTATGTGCCTCTCATCCTCAGGCGACATCTTGATCTGATTATATCCAGACGAGCCGTCCATAAAGGTGAACAGTTCATAATTTGAGGTGTCATCGACCATCGTTTCCATGACCGGTAGCGGGAAGTTGTCTTTAGGACATGCCTTGTTGAGGTCCCTGAAATCGACACAAACTCGGATCTGCCCATTTTTCTTCTTCACTGGGACTATGCATGCGATCCAGTCTGCATATTTCTCTTCCCTGATGAAGCCGGCATCGATGAGTTTCTTGGTTTCCTCGATGACCTTTTCTTCCAACTCCCTTCTCATTCTTCCAGGAGCTTGTTTGACTGGCTTAGCATCAGGAGATATAGCCAGCTTATGCACGGCTACCTCAGGGGAAAGGCCAGGCATTTCTTTGTACGTCCACGTGAAGCAGTCGACGAACTCACGCAGCAGGGCAATTATCTGCTCTTTCATTTCCTCCGACAAGAGTGAGCTGATGTAGGTCGGCCTTGGATTATCGGGCGTTCCTAAGTCAACCTCGGTTAGCTCATCAAAGGTTGCTTGTCCGCCATCTTCGAGCTCTTGAGGAGCTTCTTCTGGCTCGGCTATCTCGTCATCATCACTTGATCTTTCGCTGGCCTCACCAACATGGATCATGTAGCACGCTTTGGAATCAGGTTGAATGTAGCCTATGCCCCGTCTATCTGGAATTCGTCCATCGATGAGTGCTCGGACCTGGGGCGGATACCATAGCCCTTCGTAAAACTTTGCTTCGGACTCCGTTTGATATAACCGGCATCCGCACTTCTTAAAGTATTCCCGCATCTCGGGCGCATAGTATCTGGGATTGAGGACGGCTCTTATGCCTCTCTCATAGGGAAGGCACACGACAGAAAGATCGTCCGGGTGCACAACGGGGTTTGACCTGTAAAACAGGATGCCCTTCTGTCCATTTTTTCTCCCGGGCACGTAGAAAGTTTTCAACTGGTCCACGGTAGAGACTGACAATGCGTCGAGCTCTTTGCACATCCGTTCCGGCACCCTTGTGATGGCCAGGGACCCTTCTACGACTTCGAAGGTCTCTCATAGTTTCGCTTGCTGCATGGGGGGCCAATCTGCACAGCTGTTGCACGGCAGGTCCTCTTCTTCTGACTCTTCAGTGTCACTGCCAAGATGAGGGCGGACTTTGCTGCTAGATGGGCCTTCAGTAACAGATTCGTCCGTATCGCTGCCGAAATGAGGGCGAGTTTTACGGAAGGACGGGCTTCCAGCGTCGGACTCATCAGTGTCGCTGCCGAAATGCGGGCGCACTTGGGTATTTTTGCTTTTGAAAGTGATAGCCGGCGCAGATTTGCTTTTGAGTCTTGGGGCTGTTCTATACTCAGTCAGTTCTGTAAGTGCACGGCGGCGCCCCGGCCGTCGATCCGACGCCGGAAAGCGGAAGCGGTGAAAAACTTAAATTTTGCGGACTTAGCAAACCGGCACCACCGCGCACTAAACACCCGGATCGAAACCATTAACTAGTCTAAGCTAACTAGAAGAAGGGTTAGAGATATACCGACGATCCAAGTCCTCCGGTCTTCTCATCATCGTCCCGATCTCCTGCGGAATGTCCCGTCTCCTCCCCGTCGCCGGAAGCGCACCACATCGCCTACTTTGTTTACGGGCTCCCACCTCAATGCCGAGGCAACTCGGGCACGAAGCCGGCTACTCGACGTGCCCAAGGTTCGCTGTAGAATATGTAGTCCTCAAGTCTCACTTTGGGGTTCTTGGAGATGCCATTTTAGGTGGAGGGATGATACAAGAACAATGTGGGGGAACTTGGGGATTTTTCTAACATCAAGAGAGCAAAAATCCCCACTACAAAAATGGGCAACCCCTCCTCCAAGTTTGGCCGGCCATGAGAGGTGAATGGAGAGAATGAGAGAGAGTGAGCCAAGGAATGAGTGGTGCAACCATAACAATAATGCAAAAGGGAATCATGAAAGAACATGATAACAAAATACATCCACACTCAATCACCAACCATCATCAAACATGATGGCTTAAAAGTCATGCCATCATGAAGATACAAGTCAAGGTCAAAAGAATGGTGCACCATCATGATACAAGGAAACATGCAAAGACCCCCTTCCACAAAAGCTTATTTGCAACAATGCAAATAAGCCCTCCTCCACCAATCTTCGGCCAATGAACGGAACAATAGAAATTGGCCGAAACGGAAAGCAAACTGGCAACTCCAAAAACTGGTCCCGTAATAAATTACAGGAAAACCCCGATACTGTGCATACACACCCGCATTTGTATTCCGACCGAAATACAAATGCAATGAGACAAAGTCTATACTGTACTATACTAGGATCCGGCTTATACCAAAACCGGCTAGTAATATCCGTTCGATCCTGATCCGTGCAATACCGCACGTATCTGATCGAACCCTGCCATATATCCATACGGCCTATAGTACAAACTGTCCGATCCCGATCCGTGCAATACCGCACGTATCTGGTCGGACCTTGCCATATCTCCATACGGCCTCTACAACCTTTCGCCCGAAAGCTGAGTAACTGAATGTGGGGGACTCTAAAGACTCGTCAACACCTCGGTTGTGGATTTAACCACTAGCACGTCAGAGGTATAAGCCAATACGTAACGGGCTACCAAGTATTGACTAAAAGGGACGTCTGTGAGTGAACTCAGCCTGACAACCCTACTGAGCCTGTCAGTGACAATATCCGTGCAGTCCGGTCCGTTCGTCTATGAGTATCGCATGGCGGGCCTAGGGGGTTGGTAAAAGTCAGACCCCCAAAAGCGGTACAAGTCGTGTCGGAGTGTAGCCCAGAACACCCTGAGATACTACTGGAATACCTACCAGTAAATCTCCTTGCCTTGGCCAAGGACTTTGTGTAATGGCTCTCCTAGACACAGCACGACCTCACCCCCAATACCGGGAGAGACGAACCCCTGAAGATACGCTCACTGCCTCCATGTGGCTCGGGACTGTACCCAACTAAAACCTGTTTGCATGACTCCTTTGAGCCGTGGTAGGGTAGTAATCAAAGTACAGTGGGAACTCACACGAGACAAATGACGATCCCCAGGTCGATGAACTAACCTGCACACATGTCACCAGGGAACTGCCATCTGACGTCTGGTATATGACCAACTAGCATGTTCCCGGCGAGTCCTGTCCGGTGTACTCATAACCCAATGAGCACCTGTATACATCTTAGGTGATCCAACTGACACCAGTGGCTTGTGAGACCGGCCACCGCCCCTCGTCGGGGTCTCGACTGTATACACTAGTCTACTAATGGAGTATCGATGCCCAGTCTCGAAACTCCCACGACTAGGGACCTTTTAAGGATAAGCTTATAGACCCCCAGCTCCCACTTATATGATCGCCCTCATACTGCTGGTGGTCAAGCAAGAATCCTAGGGGCTCTATCAACGTGTAATAGCGACGTGTCAGGTCACCTAAAACAGTACACGATGATAAAGGTAAACCAGATAGCATACTATCATCTCGAGTAAGACTGTCCTACCGGGATATGTCCTCCATCAATCATTGCAATCACGTACCTGTGACCTAATAATTGACTCTGAGGGCACTATCTCCAACAATCTCCCACTTGCACTCAAGGCTAATTATTGCGATGTCGCATACTCACAGCCCGTGTGATACCGAACACCCAACTCCTCTACTAGTCAGTCTCACAAAGCTCGTTTGCGAAACTATTGCGTTCGAGGAATAGCCTTAGTGAGTGGATCCGCTTTGTTGTTTCTTTCTGTGTCTCTCTATATCTCAAGTTCGCGGAGAAAGCCATCTCCCGAAAAGAGCAATACCTGTCTCAGAATATGTCTGGATGTCTGATGGGACCTAGCTCATAAATGAACTCCAAATCCAAACTTCTTAGACTGTATCGTCAACTGAACTTAATCAGTATCCTGCGCCATGCCTCCCTCAGTATTGCCTTGGACCAACTGTCCAAAATACTGCCCCTCGTCAGAAGGAAAACTATAACTCTGACAACCTTCTTGTCGTCCATGTCACCTTGGAAGCCTGGAATGATAACTGTCTCCTGAATAAGGCTGTCGTTATCATATCCCTAGAACATCTACTTATGTTCTAAAACTGCTTCCGACCGTTTCTCCAGGATTGGATTAATGTCAACTTATTGCATCTAGTGCAAGAACAACATCTGGTGTGGTACTTGACATCTCACGATTGACTCAATTGCCTGAGCAAGTGATCTGCCAATCATGCCCGTCCCTCTCCCCTTTAGTCTGTAAGACACCTTTGGAGAGGGTGACTCCATTACCTGCAGGTACACTACCGTGCCAGGAGTCGTCCATCCTAAATACTCTTAGAATGCTGTCAAGTACCCTAATTGGGAAACCACCCAAATCTAGATCTAAGACCATAGATCTAGTAACCAGTATGTCTGATATAAAATCCATTTCCTTTGTGGAGAAACAACTGTGTGACGACCAAAGTATAACCGATCGTAGTGTAGGAGTTTCTTTTCCTACTTTGTGTATATCATCCAAATACCAAGATATCACACCCTACTACCTTCTCAACAGATCCATCCCCTATTCTGATGAAGTCAAACCCATGACTGTCACGTCAGAAATAGATGATCTTTCTCCGCTACATCTGCTCTAGTCTATAAATAGACATAAGCAACCTGTCCACCAATGCTTCCACTGCTCCCACTGACGACGACAACCCTCTGGCAGAGTCATATAGACGTACACTTCTAAAACTGGTTTAGAACGACGCTATACTCATCCTCCCGCCGGGTCTCGTAACCTGGAACAACAGCAATGGCAATTGTGGGTAAACAAGAACTTCCCTGTCACCGTCCTTGAGGCTACCGGAGTACCTCTCGGGTGCCTGAAGTTACCCACCTTATCTGCGGAGTGGCCAATGGAATGTCAATTCAGATTGAATCTTTAGGTTCCTTATCAAATCTTCAGTAATCGTTTGTGGTTCTGGAATCACTTCCAGTTCTACCATACTCCCACTACTGTTTTTCTGAAAAAATCCATTTTTAATAAAACTGTGGCGAGTCTAGAACAATATTTCTATTGTTCATCCAGATGGTAGAAAGTCAACCCTCGTCATAGCCTGGGTCAACCCACAAACAGCCATTACAGAAACGTGCCTTGAGTTGTCCAGTGTCTGGTTTTAATCATAAACCGGACAACTCCCCGTACCTTAACATCGTTAAGATATGAACTGTTCTATATCCAATATAGAAACAGAGGCACTGATTTAATTGAACCAGATTCAAATCATGCAGCTGTCCCCAGCGCATGTCAACTAAATGGAAGGAGGCCGATCAGCGTTACTCAACTTAGGAATACTTCCAATTATGAGTAACCTGAAAGAGAAGCAAGATCTCTTTAACATTACTATCAACTGAATACCATACACAAGTATCTACATCTTCGATCTCTTTGAAGAATCCCGATACCTGCTATACCTGGTTCTCTACTCTATTCAAATACCTATAACTTCTCAAAATTTGGACCCTGTGTTTCCGCGAAACACCTGTCTAAAAACTAGAGAAGTCATAAGTAAACCGAATATAGTACGAGGACCAAGCCCTCTGTCCTGATGGACCCTGGACAACATACAATCCTTTGTATAAGTCCCTTGAGTCTGATAACTCATTCACTGTGTGTCGTAGGTTGAAAACTGTACTTATGGTTAAGAAGAATTACACCGCTGTTTAATGCTCCTTACCTAACCATCCACTGATATAGGTAAATGTCGTAGACATAATTTCAGAAAGGTATATCTCACTCTATGAAAATAGACGTACAGATATATCAATTTGAAATTGGTGCATAACAGCGGATATTCAAAACCAAATATTTGCCGACCGGCAAACAGCCCAGGTGATTTCCTCAAATATCACCGATTACAACGAATCCCGATATAATGAGGATAATCACCCAATTCCCAATAACTTACTCCCACTCATCATCTGTAAAACCATACAGATGTGAGAATCGTACCTGGTAAATACATACCCTGGAGTAAGTATCTAATCGGGAAATCAGTTTTCCTTTAACATTACACAGTGAAACTGAAACATTGAAATGTTCCGATGGGGTATTCTGGTATTCCTAGTAATGCCTCTTCCAGATTCACGACTGTAACCGTATAGTTCTTTGCCACCTCTCCAAATCCCTTCATATGTCTTTAGTCTTTACCTTCTGCACACCCTTTTAGGCCAAATGGTTTTCTTCCTTCCCTACCGTTCGGCACCAGCCTATGGTTTGGAAGAAGACTATCCAATAAGCATAATGGGTGTACTGTCCCAATCCTAGGAACATTCGCAATGAGAGAGGGTGAAGATAAAAGACAACCGAATAAACCTTATTTTTTATTTCTCCTGAACCAGAATCCATCCCCGAACTGGAACAAGTTCCATTCGAGTTCGTATATAACCATACGATGGAGTATCCAAATAAACTGTGGATCTTCGTAGTGATACGGAGTGTCCTGGAGAAATACAAAGGTGATGTGGGAGTGGTAACGAAATATTTGGTTTGGTCGTGAATATCTGTTGCAATTTACTTTGCCCTCTTACTAATCCCTTGCTTTGTCTGAACTTAATACCTTCTGCACACCATCGTTATGCTAATTGGTTTTCTTCATTCCCTACCGGTCGGCACCAGCCTAAGGTTTGGAAGAAGACGATCCAATTTGCGTAATAGGTGTACTACCCCTAAACCAAGGAGTACTCGCAACCTGAGAGAGGGTAAAAGGAAAAGACAACTGAATAATCCTATCCGTTTTCCCCAGAACCTGAAACCATCCTCGAATAAATTCTTTCGAGTTCGTATCTAACCATACGATGGTTTTGTCCAATGGAAGTGGACGTTCGTAGTAATACGGGGTGTCCTGGAGAAAAGGGTAAAAGTAGGAGTGGCAATGAGGTTAGCAACTCTGACAATCCAAAAGCCAGTGTTAAGAAGGTTCGGTTAACTTGGTCACTGAGTCATAGTCTTAGGGTCGGGTCAATGGTCGCTGCCAAAGAGAGAGAGAAAAGAAACACTCAGCGTGCACTCTAACCTAGATCAGAATGGTCACCAATTTATCTAATCAGGAAACCTCCCACTGTACCTCAAATTCTCCTCCAAACCTGAAAGAAGAATTAGTCGGTGTCACCCGAGGAGTAAACTAACTCATCAGTGGGAATCGGGATCCAACTATCATCGCATGATAACGTGACAGAATCCGCTCACGTCATCACACTCCAGAAGGTATGCGCATATCTGGCAAGTTTCAGTTCTTTTGAAACTCCCGATGTGATTTCTGCCCCATGCTCTTATGACCTTGACTTTGGCCAACATATCATAAGTCACATGTCAAGTTCTACCCGTCATTCTCCAGGTTAATTTGAATCCACCCGTACATACCCTTGACTTTGGCCAACATGGCAGTACGACTGTTCCAAACCAACGCATCTATCTATGCTGCATATGAATACCCAATAGCTACCAAACACTGTGCCTTGACTTTGGCCAACATACACAGCTTGAATACTATTGACCACCCATATGAAACGACGGAGGGCTACGAATGGTTTCTGGCGAAAACTTTTAACGTAAAGAACTTGATATCGTTGAAGGAACGGATAGCTTTTTGAAAATATAGTGACGAAAACCGTTGCTAAAGAGGTCACTCCCGGTGAAGGGATCTCGGCTCTTTCCCCGTAGAATGGGGTGCAGGATATTCCAAATGAATACCGCGATGCAAAGCAAAAGTAATCGGCTATAGTGAAGTTAATGCCCTGACGCAAACTTCTGTCCAAGGGGTCACTCCCGGTGAAGGGATCTCGGCCCTTGCCTCGTCGACTGAGGAGCAGGATATTCCAATGAATACCACGATGCAAAACAAAAGTAAACGTCCTTGCAATAACAGCTTTTTGAAAAGTGTTCCAACAACATCAGATTAGGTTTGTTTTAACTTGCATTGATCCGAATCAATGCAGTCCCATCAATTGATCACACCAAAAAGAACGAAAATATACTGATGTACGTATATGCCATCCGCATTCGCCACTGGGTCCCGTCATTACCCGTTAGGTTAGCTAACTAACGACAGAGCGGGGACTGGACTAGCGCGGATGCAAAACATATACAACATCTACTAATATATATACCAATATATTATATTTCGCTCAAGGCGTGAATAAAATGCAACATCACAGAGAATGAACAGCATCACAGAAACAATACAGATATCTGGGATCCCCGGGTTTCACAGAGCCACTACTGAAACCCGACGTTCCCCTGGTCGTGTGGATAGCCTGTGCAATGAAATCCTAGACCCCTACGGGCGCGGAAAGTCACCCGCCAAAACCTGAAGCGAGGCAGCCCCCTTCAGCACCGTGAATGGACCACCCAGCACTTCACGGAATCCGGTAACTTGGGCACCCCTCCTGGGTCAACCTGTACCCCCTACGAGTGCGGCGAATAGCCCGCCAATCCTAGAGTGAAGCCCCCTCCGTCCCAATGCCATGAGATGCGGGCTTGTTGCCCTCTAGAACCCGGCTATCCGTGCACCTCACCTTGGGGTAATCCTAGTACAGAAAGTAAAATATACATACAACGGGTACATCGACCGCAACCAGGTCGTGCCCCAAAATAATAATACAAACAGGCAGTGACGGCAGTCCACATGTCGGACGCTCGCCCCGCAATGTCAAATGTACATAATACAACAAAACTGTACTAGCATTGCATCCAGGCTATCCCCCACGACCGATCCGCAACATCACAGCAAAAACAAAACATCAACGTGAAAGTCACGTTCGCAAATCCGTCTAACCGGGTTATAGCAGTTAGACCGGATTTTCCGATCAAGTGACATTCACGGTCGCAGATATAATGTAAATACTGTGAAAAATGTGTTTAAAATATCCGATCGATCAAAAATTAACAAGTGGGCCCCCAATCAAAACTGTAGCAGTCACAGAAATCCTGGGCCCAATTTTAATATTCCAAAACCCATATTTTAAGCCCAGAAGGCCTCTGTAAAAAATTGGTGAAGTGATCTCCACAGTGCGCGGCGGAAGGGCGGCGGGAAGGTGGTTTTCGCGGCGGTTCCGCGCTCCCACTGTGGAGTTACTTCGTCGAATTTTTACAGAGCTCTTAGATTTTCCAGTACATCAATATTTTACAACCTGAAAAATTTTTTGACACCAAAAATTTCCAACAGAAAACTGATGTGGGCAAATACGGGTTTTTGAACATTTCGATCGATCGGAACAGAAAAACACATTACACAAAGCTAGACTAAGTTAATGGGGAGGCTCTGATACCACTGTAAGTGCACGGCGGCGCCCCGGCCGTCGATCCGACGCCGGAAAGCGGAAGCGGTGAAAAACTTAAATTTTGCGGACTTAGCAAACCGGCACCACCGCGCACTAAACACCCGGATCGAAACCATTAACTAGTCTAAGCTAACTAGAAGAAGGGTTAGAGATATACCGACGATCCAAGTCCTCCGGTCTTCTCATCATCGTCCCGATCTCCTGCGGAATGTCCCGTCTCCTCCCCGTCGCCGGAAGTGCACCACATCGCCTACTTTGTTTACGGGCTCCCACCTCAATGCCGAGGCAACTCGGGCACGAAGCCGGCTACTCGACGTGCCCAAGGTTCGCTGTAGAATATGTAGTCCTCAAGTCTCACTTTGGGGTTCTTGGAGATGCCATTTTAGGTGGAGGGATGATACAAGAACAATGTGGGGGAACTTGGGGATTTTTCTAACATCAAGAGAGCAAAAATCCCCACTACAAAAATGGGCAACCCCTCCTCCAAGTTTGGCCGGCCATGAGAGGTGAATGGAGAGAATGAGAGAGAGTGAGCCAAGGAATGAGTGGTGCAACCATAACAATAATGCAAAAGGGAATCATGAAAGAACATGATAACAAAATACATCCACACTCAATCACCAACCATCATCAAACATGATGGCTTAAAAGTCATGCCATCATGAAGATACAAGTCAAGGTCAAAAGAATGGTGCACCATCATGATACAAGGAAACATGCAAAGACCCCCTTCCACAAAAGCTTATTTGCAACAATGCAAATAAGCCCTCCTCCACCAATCTTCGGCCAATGAACGGAACAATAGAAATTGGCCGAAACGAAAAGCAAACTGGCAACTCCAAAAACTGGTCCCGTAATAAATTACAGGAAAACCCCGATACTGTGCATACACACCCGCATTTGTATTCCGACCGAAATACAAATGCAATGAGACAAAGTCTACACTGTACTATACTAGGATCCGGCTTATACCAAAACCGGCTAGTAATATCCGTTCGATCCTGATCCGTGCAATACCGCACGTATCTGATCGAACCCTGCCATATATCTATACGGCCTATAGTACAAACTGTCCGATCCCGATCCGTGCAATACCGCACGTATCTGGTCGGACCTTGCCATATCTCCATACGGCCTCTACAACCTTTCGCCCGAAAGCTGAGTAACTGAATGTGGGGGACTCTAAAGACTCGTCAACACCTCGGTTGTGGATTTAACCACTAGCACGTCAGAGGTATAAGCCAATACGTAACGGGCTACCAAGTATTGACTAAAAGGGACGTCTGTGAGTGAACTCAGCCTGACAACCCTACTGAGCCTGTCAGTGACAATATCCATGCAGTCCGGTCCGTTCGTCTATGAGTATCGCATGGCGGGCCTAGGGGGTTGGTAAAAGTCAGACCCCCAAAAGCGGTACAAGTCGTGTCGGAGTGTAGCCCAGAACACCCTGAGATACTACTGGAATACCTACCAGTAAATCTCCTTGCCTTGGCCAAGGACTTTGTGTAATGGCTCTCCTAGACACAGCACGACCTCACCCCCAATACCGGGAGAGACGAACCCCTGAAGATACGCTCACTGCCTCCATGTGGCTCGGGACTGTACCCAACTAAAACCTGTTTGCATGACTCCTTTGAGCCGTGGTAGGGTAGTAATCAAAGTACAGTGGGAACTCACACGAGACAAATGACGATCCCCAGGTCGATGAACTAACCTGCACACATGTCACCAGGGAACTGCCATCTGACGTCTGGTATATGACCAACTAGCATGTTCCCGGCGAGTCCTGTCCGGTGTACTCATAACCCAATGAGCACCTGTATACATCTTAGGTGATCCAACTGACACCAGTGGCTTGTGAGACCGGCCACCGCCCCTCGTCGGGGTCTCGACTGTATACACTAGTCTACTAATGGAGTATCGATGCCCAGTCTCGAAACTCCCACGACTAGGGACCTTTTAAGGATAAGCTTATAGACCCCCAGCTCCCACTTATATGATCGCCCTCATACTGCTGGTGGTCAAGCAAGAATCCTAGGGGCTCTATCAACGTGTAATAGCGACGTGTCAGGTCACCTAAAACAGTACACGATGATAAAGGTAAACCAGATAGCATACTATCATCTCGAGTAAGACTGTCCTACCGGGATATGTCCTCCATCAATCATTGCAATCACGTACCTGTGACCTAATAATTGACTCTGAGGGCACTATCTCCAACAAGTTGTGGCTTAGCATTTTGGTGGTTCGTAAAGTACCGAGAATCTTCATATCGGACTTCATGCACACCGAACGGCTGGATGTCTCCGTCAATGCGTCTTTCTTCGCCATTTTTAGTATACTTCATGCATTGATGGAGAGTTGACGGAATGATGCCGTAATCGTGGAGCCACGGCCGCCCCAAGAGAATCTTATAAGACGTGTCAGCGTCGATCACGTATATCTTAGCTTCAGTTTGCAGATCCTCAAATTTGATTGGCAAAGCTATTGACCCCAGAACTTGCTGGCAATTTTGGTTGAAGCCTTGAATGACAATCCTTTCCCTTGACAGGTGTCGGACGTCCATTGACAAACTCTTCAGAGTTCGCAAGTTCATGATGTTCACTGAGGACCCCGGATCAATCAATATGCGATTAATTCGATCTCCGTCGCTGTACCCGGTCACGTAAAGCGGCCGATTATGCTCAGCCATTCCCAGTAGCAAGTCTTCATCCTTAAATGTGGCTGCGGCGGCATGCAAAGCGTGCTGGGCTTCTTTCATAATAATTTCCGCAAAGTGAGCCTGATACCGCTCGGGGTTTTGTAGAGCGTGAATGAGAACATCTCTAAGCTCCTTAGATAGGACCAAGGCGTCGTAGATGCCCAGGAGAGACGGAAGCTTCCGGAGATGCGCCAAGACATTATAGTCCACCGAGGAAGGACTTATGTTTTCATCGGCCGGTTCTCTGCCATCTTCTTCATTAGCGACGTGTTTTTCCTTCCCTTTTGGGGCGTTGCCCTGATTTTGCGGTAGAGCCCTGCCGCTTCTGAGCTGGATTTGATTGGCCTTTGTGGTGAGCTCCTCGTCCTCTTCCGGAAAACAGAGATCATCCTCGGAGTCACTGCCAAGATGGATGGCGTAGCAGGTCACTACTGGGATCTCTTCATTGGAGTCTTCTTCTAACTCCTCCAGAATTTCAGCCGCTTGTACAGGGAAGAACTCCTTCAATTGAATCAATGTTCTTTCCTTTTGTTCATATTCTTCGAGGGAATCGATATATTTTTGAATGGTCGATCTCCCTGCCGACTCTTTTTCGAGCCGAGCTGCACTTTTCTTCTTCTTGAGCTTCTTGGATTTTGAGCCTGATGGAGTCGCATTGGCAGCTGGACTGGTAGGCTTCTTCTGTCCTTCCCATTCTATCCTAGGCTCTTTCTGAAGTAGCTTTAGCATCTTCTTCGTCTTATTAGATATGTGCGTACTCCACGGAGGCCGCGATGAGTCAGTTTCTTTTTTCAGGGCAGCAGGTTCAGCTGTCTGCTCCCAGAAGGCTTCAGCTTCCGTTTGTATAAAGTTGGCGGTTGCAACTTGATTGTTTACCAACACGCTTTTGGACAGCTCGATCTCTCCAGCCTTGTACTGCTTCTCGACCCAGTTCTTGAAGATATAGCAATCCTCGATCGCATGGCTCACTACCCGGTGGTACGGGCAATACAGGGGATTGTCGGTCATTTTTGCTTCTTGGGGTCTTTTCGACTCCGGCAATTGTAGGCCATTGTTCAAGGCATCTTTAAATATCTTGCGGACCTTGTCCCTTCTGAAAGAGTAAACCTTGTTCTTTTTCTCCTCTAGGGAAGGCCCATCTCCTCCCAGCAATGGCTTTCGAGACCGGTTGGTTTTGGATTCGCCCGCCCTTTGCTTTTCTTCATTGTCGGAGGCATTGAAGACATTGGTACTGCTGGAACTCCCGCTTCTACGGTTGTCGTCCCGCTTGCTTTTCCAGGTTTTGTCTTTCTGAGAGTCCGGCGGGGACTCTTGCTTCTAGCGTTCTAGCATTTGGACTTTCTTGGTTAGCTCCTGAAATGTCTTGAGGCCCGCTGTACATAAGAATGGGACCGTCCAATTGCTGAGGTTTCCAATGAGAAGGCTGACGGACTGGTCCTGCTCCAGCGGCGGTTCGCACTTGACTGTGAGATTACGCCATCGGGCGATAAAGTCGGTGTTGCTTTCATTCTTCCCCAGCTTGGTCCTCACAAGGTCAGCAATGGAGATTTTATCACTGACACTCATGAACCTTTGCCGAAACAGGGACTCTATTTGGGCAAAGGTACTGACGGACCCGTCCGGTATACTCTCATACCAGTCGAAGGCGACGCCGGTCAGGCTGTTGACAAACTGACGAAGAAGGAGCGCGTCATTGCCCCCTGTATTTCCGCACGATGCTTTGAAGTGGGCAACGTGCTGGTTTGCATTCCCCGTTTTATCAAATCTTTCGAACTTAGGAATGACATAGCCGCTTGGGAACTCAATCAGATCGTACTGAGCGGGATATGGCCGCCCACTACTGCCGATTTCTTTCTGAGCTTCAGCTTCGGCCACCAATGTTTTAACCTTGCTGGTGACCAAATCCATTATCCGATCCTGTGTTAGCGGGATAGTGCTATCTGGGGCCAAGGCATCCCCAGAAGCGGAATGTGGTCGGCTTTCATTCGGCTCGACCAGTCTTGGTCCCAAAGGAACAGGCATTGGCTGCCTCGGATTGTCATCACCCGGCTGATTAGTAGCGGCTTGTGCCTGATTGGGAGGCGCTCGAGCAATTTGAGCCGTAAGCTGCATCACCACGTTCGTTAAGTCGTCAATCTTCGAATAGAGCTTGGCCATCTCTTTATCTTTGCTCCTGAGCTATTTTCGAAGCTCTTGAAGCAACTCCTGCTCCGCAGTCCTGGGGCGGAAAGTCGGCTCTTCCTCGCTGTCCGAGCTTGACTCTACATGGACCGAGGGGTCTATCTGCCTATCTTCCTCATCGAGAGGGTTTTCTTCATCCAGCGGGGGAGGCTGTTCTTGGGCGGTGGCAACCACATTCAGGCTAGATTGGGCTTGGGATGTGGTGGCCCCGTCCTTGCTTTTGCTGCGAAGGTTGTCGCTAGGGCGCCCGCCCGCCATATAGACCGTATGGATGGTATATCCGGACGTCTTTCTATCATTGGCAGCTGATTTCACGGATCGCTTTCTTGAACCCCTTGTTTCGGTAGCTGGTAGTCGATTGAAGGCGGCTGGCCTAACCAGGTTCTTGAATGGTGCTGGCGCTTCTTTTCTGGGTTTGCCCCACTGCTTTCGTGCAGCACAGAGTGCTTGATAGACTCTTGAAGAGACAGTGTCATACTTTTTCTGTTGGGGCCGGGACACGTCTCTTTGTGGCACTGTTCGGACCGCTGTCTTCTTGATTCTGACGGTCATGGCGTTTTTCTGAACCCACTTCAGAGGCTCGAAGGAATTGCTGATTCTTACGTCCGACTCAGCCGTCGTCGCGGGGCAACCCTGCACTTGGAACTTCACACGACTCCATTTGGCCGAAGCCTTGGCCCTCTTGTTGGCTCAATACCTGAGCCGCTTCTGCCTTAACTTTTCCGTTCTAAGCACCTGGCAGACTTCGGCTCTTTGGGAAGACGCCGCAGACCGGTTGATGGAGGGCCTTGGAGATACGCTCGATTGTGCATTTATTGGAGTCATCGCCTGAGCTCGTCCGCAACATTTGATGTTGCCCTTTGTACCGAAGTTCTTGCCCCCAGCTGGAGCGCCAGGGAGTCGTTCAGACACCATCTTAAGTTTCGGTTGTGGCGCCTTAGCAATCACCACATTCGGCCTCTTGCCCCTTGGGATTGGCTTGGTCACCTGTTCCGCCGGGATCTCTGCCAGATGAGCACTTCCGGCAGGGTAGATGATGACGGAGCCGAACTGGCGGGGCGGTTCCTCCCACTGTCGACTGAGGCTTGCGGGGAGAACCACACGAGCGTTGATCTTGACCACGTACGGAATCGGGGTCACGTTGGAAGCTGAATTCGTCTGGGGAGACATTGTCGTCGAAGGTTGATTGCTGCACGGAAAAAAGCACATCATTTCAGTATAGGCAATCGATATGTATATTGATTGAGTTCGCATGAACGTTTAACCCGAAATATGGGAGGAGAGAGACGTCCCACCGGGCGTGCCAGAGTCTGTAGGGTGTTTTTCGTCACCCCATTGAGATGGGAATACGCGCGCGCTTGTCAGACGTACTACAGATTCCCCCTGCCTAGGGTAGGCCGGGGTTTAATGATTGTGGGGATCTGAATCTCCGGCAGCCGCGAACTAAGCTGTCGTTAATTACCCCTCGTCTTTGGAGCGAGGGAACCTCCGATTGACAGGTTAAACTGGTCATGCGAACTCAATTTGCAGTGTACGTGTGTTTTGTTTTGAAAGGGGGGTTTTTGATATATCGGGAGCCACGCAGAGTTTTTACGGGGGTCCCGCTACCCGGATAGCGGGCTGGGGGTCAAGGGGGCTAGCAGCCCCCTTGCGGGGTGCGGGGCAGCGCCCCGGTAGAAATTTTTTCTAACAGGGACAGTGTCGTGGAGTATGTGTATGTGTACATTTGTATACATATGTATATATATACATGTATATATAAATAAAGGGTGAAAAGACATCCAAATGATGCGTGGGGCCAGCACCTAGGCGCTTGAGCGCAAGCGCGCCACGTGTCGGCACGTGGGCGCTTTGCGCTCGAGCGCAGAGCGCTGGAGCGCAACGCGCCACGTGTCGGCACGTGGGCGCTTTGCGCTCGGACGCTGAGCGCTTGGGCGCAAGCGCGTCATGTGTCGGCACGGGGGCGACTTGCGCTCGAGCGCTTGCGCTGGAGCGCAAGAGCGCCACGTGTCGGCACCGGGGTGACTTGCGCTCGAGCGCTTGCGCTTGAGCGCAAGAGCGCCACGTGTCGGCACGAGGGCAACTTGCGCTCGGGCGCTTGCGCTGGAGCGCAAGAGCGCCACGTGTCGGCATGAGGGCGACTTGCGCTCGGGCGCTTGCGCTTGAGCGCAAGAGCGCCACGTGTCGGCATGAGGGCGACTTGCGCTGGCGCTGGCGCGCTTGCGCTTGAGCGCAAGCGCGCCACGTGTCGGCACGTGGGCGCTTTGCGCTCGAGCGCGAGCGCTTGAGCGCAAGTGCGCCACATGTCAGCACGTGGGCGCTCTGCGCTTAGCGCCGGCGAGAAAAAGAGGCTTTTAGCCTGAAAAAAATTCTCAGAAGAGAAATCAGAGAGGAGTTGGACTCCTGAGTGTGTTTTTCTTCTTTTTTGGGGGTTTAGTGAAATATGTTCTTCTTCTTCCTCCTCTGTTAGCTAGATCTTGAAGATCAAGAGATGTGAGATTTTTAAAAATCTCTTTTTTTTGAGATCTAATGGAAGATCTGAGTTCCCCTTTATGGGTTTTGTGGTGAAAAACTATTTTGTTTTATAAAATGAAGAGTAAAACTCTTGATTTAATTCAAAAGAAAGAAGAAGGTTTTGGAACCTTGAAGGAGGAAGAAAAGATCTCAGATCTCAAACTTTTTTGGAGAGAGAAAAAAAAGTTGTTGGGATATTTCATTATCTTTGCCTTTATAGGCCATACATTTTACACATAGCCCCTTGGGCTTCACAAAATGGCATTTTGCCTATCCCATGGCTCATGTGCCATTTCTTTTTGCACATAAGCCATGGGCTTTACAAAAATTTGGCTTTATGCCTATTTTTTCTTACATTTATCCAAAAATAAAATAAAAGAAATACAACAAAATTATTTATTACAAAATTTTTATCTTAGCATGGGGGGAGGCCGGCCGCTTCATGTTCTGGCTCGACCCGGGCATGGGCCCACTGGATCTGGGCTTGGGCCCACTTGGCTTGGGGTTGACTTTGATTTTAACTTGGTCAACCGGGGTGTAAATTTTTACCCCAACAACGTATCCTTAAACCCAACCCCCAAACCCAAATCTAAGATAATACGAATTTGGACTAGTCCACGCCCTACGGGCGACGACATAACTCAGTCTCCGTATACAATCCACGGGAAACCAAACACAAAATAAACACACACGACACGAAGTGAAATTTCTGGAGAAGGAGAAAGTGGTTACCGCAGTACGGTAGCGTAATTAACTGCAGGGGCTTGCGCCTGCAGGGAAGAGCGTCCCCACAATCAAAAACCCCTCAAGCGAGGGGGAATCTGACGAAGTCTGCTATATCGGACACATCCGTTTAAACCTTCGATATACGGTGCCATAAATCAACTTGGCATCTTCGGAGAGGTAGACGGATAGCACCAATTAGTATCTGCCCCGAATCTCAGGCGAGACGTCATGTCTCGGCCGCCGTTCGGAGGGGAACAGAGATTAATGTAAAGAAAAAGAAACCTAAAGATGTTGTAGAATCAGATTTGAAACCCACTCGGCTCTTTTATGAAAAAGCAAGTTTCAAAAGATGCGGAGCTTAAGCCACTCCTTTTTCTAAAACTATTTAGATTCTACAACGAAATCAAGTTCAAAGCGTTAAAGGTTTTCGTAAAAACCATCTGCAACCCTCCGTCATTTTAGGAAGTAGAGTACTTAGTATTCGTGCTACGCATGTTGATTATAGTCAAGGCGTAGTGTACGGTAGCCAGGTGGTGTCTTCCTGCAAAGCATATGATGCGATAAGTTAGGACATTCATGTGATTATGTTGATCATAGTCAAGGGTCATATGGGTGGGTCTAGTTAATCATGAAATGACGGGTAGAACTTGACTAGTGCTTATGATATGTTGACCATCGCCAAGGTCATAAGCATCTAGGGGTAAAAACTATATCGGGAATTTCAAGTGTTAAAATTTGCAATGAGATTGCATACCTTCTATATGATAGTTGGATCCCGATCCCACTGTGAGTAAGAGTTACTCCCAGGAGAGTTTTACACTTTACAATTAGCTAATTCAGTAGGTGTCTACAAAGGTGTTAACGAGGTTTGACCTCTGGGGAAAACGATGTTTATTTTAATTGGTCCGTGCGCAAGCACGGGGAACCTCCCTCAAAGTACCGACACTGGCCTGGTTGACCGGTTAGCGAAACTGTAGAATGTAATTAATCCTGGCTAGTTTTCTTTTCAGGTTTGAAAGAAAATTTGATAAAAGCAGTGGGAGACATCGATTAGATAAGATAATAACCAATATGATCTTTGCAAGAGCATTTCGCTGAATGTATTCTTTTCTTTCTCCTAATGGCAGATACCGATGATGGGACTTAAGCTTCTTTTAGAGAAAAACAATCTGACTGGACCGAATTATAAAGAATGGTTGATGAACTTGAACATTGCACTCACATATGATAAAATATCATATGTCCTCACTACCAAAGCCCCACCCGTCCCAGGACCTAAATCATCTGTTTCGGATAAGGAGATCCGAAAAACATGGGATATTGATTGCAACACGGCCACATGCCTCGCGCTTGCTTCTATGGACAGTATCCATCAGAAACAGCATGAGAAGATGGATGTACAACCCATCTTTCTTCATACAAAGGAGTTGTATGAAGAGCAATCTCGTACTTTACGATACGAGGCATCTCGAAAGCTGTTTCAGATGCGGATGGCCCCCGGCGCATCAGTAGGAGACCATGTTCTGAAGATGATTGGTCTTATAGAAGAACTTGAGGAACTGGGATGGACTATGGATAATGAGTAATATACAGATATTGTTCTGCAGTCTCTCTCCCCCGCCTTTGCTCCGTTCATAGTGAATTTCAATATGAACGATTTGGAGAAATCATTGTCTGAACTTCTCAATATGTTGAGAAGTGCAGAGAGCACGCTTAAGATAGCGAAAAATCCCGCTCTGCTTTATGGGCCATCTTCATCTTCAGTCCCGAAAGCCAAAGCCAAGGGAAAGAAGAAGAAGAATCCCACCAAGCCGAGAGGTGGAGTTGAAAAGGCGAAGGGGAAAGACAAGTCTGAGGCCGAGGGAAGTGGAAAAGGAGAATATTTTTTCTGCCACAAGTCGGGACACTGGAAACGCAATTGTGCTTTGTACCTTGCTGATCTCAAGAAGAAGAAGCATACTGATGCTTCCGCTTCAGGTATGTTTGTAACTGAAAACTGTTTTTCATTAAACTATGCATCTTGGGTATTAGATACCGGTTCTGGTTCTCACATCTGTAATTGTATGCAGGGATTGAGAAACAATAGAGTTTTGAAGACTAGGGACCACACTCTACGGGTTGGAAATGGTTCCAATATACATGCGTATCCGTAGGAGAGTATCATCTGGGGTTGCTTTCAGGATATATTTTGGTTTTGAACCCTTGTTATTTTGTACCTAGTATGCTATGTAATATAATATCCGTATCTTTATTGGACAATGAAGGATATCATTTTGTGTTGCAAAATAATGTTATGAACATTAACTTGAATCAACTGTTGATTGGGTATGGTACACTAAGTAATGGAATTTACGTTCTAAACCAACACACAATTTTCAATATACAACATACAAAGAAAAGAAAGATTTCTGGTATAAATGAATCTTTTCTTTGGAATTGTAGACTTGGTCATATTAATGAAACAAGACTAAACAAGCTACATAAAGATGGATATTTAAAACCTTTTGAATATAAATCTTATACGACTTGTCAGTCTTGTATCAAAGGTAAAATGACCAAAACTCCGTTTATAGGACACACAGAGAGAGCTATAGAACTCTTAAGCCTCATACATAGTGATGTATGTGGACCAATGTCTACACATGCTAGAGACGGTTTTTCATACTTCATCACTTTTATTGATGATTTCTCAAGATTCGGACACGTGTTTTTATTAAAGCATAAATCCGAAGCTTTCGAGAAATTCAAGGAGTACAAACTTGAAGTAGAAAAACAAACTGGCTCAAGTATCAAGAAACTTCGATCAGATCAAGGTGGAGAGTATTCAAGCACTGAGTTTTCAGACTTCTTAAAAGAGAATGGGATTCTCTCTCAGCTCACTCCTCCGTACACACCACAACACAACGGTGTGTCAGAACGGAGGAATCGTACCCTATTAGATATGGTACGGTCCATGATGAGTGATGTTGAGTTACCACTTTCCTTTTGGGGACATGCATTAGAGACATCAATTTATCTATTGGACAGGGTTCTAACCAAGACCGTGTCTACCACTCCATATGAGATGTGGTGTGGGAAGAGACCATCTCTTAAAAGAGTTAGGATATGGGGTTGTCCGGCTTATGTAGAAAAGCAGAATCCGGATAAACTCGAGACACGATCGGTCATGTGTACATTTGTAGGATATCCAAAATATTCATATGGATATATTTTCTACCACAAGGAGGAACAAAAGGTGTTTGTTTCTCAACATGCCACATTTTTGGAAAATGAAATTTTTACAAATAGTACTGATGGCAATAAGATAGAACTAGAAGAGGTTCTAGAGACACAAATTACTCATGAAGAATTGGTTGAACCTGATGTTGCAGTAGAACAACAAGAACCTCAGCCGCTCCGGAGATCTAGTAGAACTTCTCGTCCACCGGAAAGATACTATGGTTTTCTCATTGATGGTGATAGAGAAGATTTCATCATGGATAATGATGACCCTACTAGTTTTCAACAGCTATCACGAGTGGAGACTCAGTGAAGTGG
Organism: Agapanthus africanus; assembly: GCA_030015575.1. Classification (NCBI taxonomy): domain Eukaryota; kingdom Viridiplantae; phylum Streptophyta; class Magnoliopsida; order Asparagales; family Amaryllidaceae; genus Agapanthus; species Agapanthus africanus. The sequence continues at coordinate 127,490,211 of CM057340.1, read as the reverse complement.
CTGGATGCCATGAGATCTGAAATGGAGTCCATGTACACCAACAAAGTATAGACTTTGGACGTTGCACTTCCTGGGATAAAACCCGTAGGGTGCAAATTGATCTTTAAGAAAAAGATTGGTGTAGATGGACAGGTAGAGACTTATAAAGCAAGGCTTGTAGCGAAAGGTTTTCGTCAAAGACCAGGACTGGACTATGATGAAACTTTCTCTCCAGTAGCAATGCTTAAATCCATTCGGATCCTACTTGCTATTTCTTCTCACTACGACTATGAAATCTAGCAGATAGACGTTAAGACTGCATTTCTAAATGGTGATTTAGAAGAGTGTGTTTTTATGGATCAGCCAGAGGGCTTCACAGACAGTGGGAGCAGCGAAAAAGCATGTAGGTTGCTTAAATCCATTTATGGGTTAAAGCAGGCATCTCAGAGCTGGAACATCTGTTTTGATGATACAGTTAAAGAGTTTGATTTTATCAAAAATATAGATGAACCATGCATTTATAAGAAGATTGTAGGGAGTACTGTCACTTTCCTCGTATTGTACGTAAATGACATTCTCTTGATAGGAAATGATATTCCTATGCTACAATCGGTCAAATTATTCTTATCACAAAGGTTCTCCATGAAGGACCTGGGTGATGCCTCGTGCATTTTGGGCATAAGGATCTATAGAGATAGATCCAAGAGATTATTGGGATTGTCCCAATCAAAGTACATTGATACTATCCTAAAAAGGTTTAGTATGGAAGATTCCAAGCGTGGTGCCTTGCCCGCTTGCCATGGAATCACTCTCTCTAATGACTTCTGTCCGGAGACCGATGAAGAGAGAGTTCGTATGAGCATTATACCCTACGCTTCATCCGTAGGATCTATAATGTATGCGATGATATGTACTCGTCCTGATGTATCTTATACACTAGCTGTAGTGAGTAGGTATCAATCCAACCCAGGGGAGCAACACTGGATAGCCATGAAGAACATTCTTAAGTACTTACGAATGACTAAAGAATTGTTCTTGGTGTATGGTAATGGGGATCTTCAAATGGAGGCCTTTACCGATTCCAGCTTCCAAAGTGATAAGGATGACAGTAAATCTATCTCAAGGTTTGTATTTACCCTCAATGGAGGGGCGGTATGTTGAAAGAGTTCCAAACAGGATACCGTTGCAGACTCCACGATGGAAACTGGGTATATTGCTGCAAATGATGCTGCCAAGGAAGCCATCTGGATGAGTAAGTTCATCGCGGAGCTAGGAGTAGTTCCAACCATTATTAATCCAATACCATTGTATTGTGATAATAATGGAGCTATTGCGTTGGCCAAAGAACCCAGATTCCATCAAAAGTCCAGACACATCCTCAGGGGATATCATTTGATCCGGGAGATAGTTGATCGCCAAGAGATCGAGATTCGGAGAGTAGATACAAAGGATAACACCGTGGATCCACTCACCAAGGCCCTTCCACGGCCGCAACATGAGCAACTTTTTGAGATGTTGGATATGAGATACGCCAATAATTGGCCTTAGTGCAAGTGGGAGATTGTTGGATATATGTATGCCCTAGAGGCCATTATATGTATAGTGGATGCTTGGACATGTATATATGTATATTTATATATATGAATTTCTTTCTCGACATGATAGTATGCTATCTGGTTTTACTTTATCTGATATGTTTACTTGATACTGTTCATTTGATACATGTTGATAAAGCCTTGAGGATATTTGCTTAACCTCCATGGCTATGATGGAGTTCATACTAGTGGGGCATGTGTGGTCTATAAGCATATCCTTAAATGTTCCTAGTCGTAGGTATATCGAGACAGGGCTTCGATATTCCAGAGTAGACTAGCGTATACGTTTCTTGACCCATATGATGGGCGATGGATGATCCCATATCCATTGGTGTTGTGACATCAAAGATTGTATACGGGTGCTCAGTGGAGACTGGGTACACTGAACGGACTCACCGAGAATTCCTATATGGTATTATATCTATCGTCGGATAGCAGTTCTCTGGTGACACTGGTACAGGTTAGACTGTAGACCCGAGATCGTCATAGAGTCTTGTGTGTTCTCCCACTGTACTTTGATTTCCACCCTACAACGGCTCTACTGAGTCGTGCAAACAGGTGGATTTTGGGTATAGTCCCGAGACACATGGAGACAGTGAGCGATAGGAGGGGTTTTGTCTCTCCCGGTATTGGAAGTTGATGTTGTGCAATGTGCGATTGGCTCTGACTTGAAGTCCCTGGCCAGGGCTGATGAGATTTACTGATAAGTGTTATCAGTAGTTTCTCGACCGGTCATAGTCCATATCGACATGACTTATTGAGTTATTAGGGCTCGACGATTCCATCCCTAGACTTGATATGCAGCATATCAGACGAAGAGACCAAACTGTACGGTAAGTGTTGCCAATGACTCGATGGGAGTTTTGACGGGTTCGCTTGTTTTTCTTCTAATCGCTCAGTACCCGGGTGGCCGTTACGTTTAGCTGAGCGCTTGCGGCTTGTAGGTGTTTTGATATGATCATCACCTACTGCCGGCGTATTGACGAGTCTTAGAGTCCCACACAGGATTTTTTTAGCTCAGGCGAAATGATGTAGAGTGCATATGAGATATGTGCGGGAGCTCGACTAAATGCGAGTATGTGATACCGTATTTTAATCGGGCGTTTACTATTGGTCGGGTTGCCTTTGATGTGACCGATTTATTAAATCAAGTGTTGATTTAATATTGACTTTTAGCTCACTTTTAATTAAACATTTTCTTTTGGATGTATGCATATATGTTTATACATACGCATGAAGGTGTGCATGCATACATACATACATACATACATACATATGTATCATGGTTGATGATACATAGAAGATGGCAATGCAAGACTCACATGGTTGATAAATATCTAGATTGTTGTTAATGAATTAAAGAAAGAGGAAATTTGCTAAATGACTCATTGTTTCTACATTCTTCTTATTTGACCTTTGACTTTAACCATGGTTAGATTTTCTTTGTTCTTTAACCCATCTACAAAATATCTAGATATTTAGTTAACTATGGTTATATTTAAGAGTGTCTCATATCTATTCTTTTCTCTTTCTTTTTGGATTAAGTTTTTCATTATATTCACAAAAGCTTTTTCCATCTTCATCTTCCTCCTTCTTCAAGCTCTCTTGAGTTTTGTTTTGAGTGAGGAACTTAAAATGAAAGAGTTTTTAAGTGAGTTTACAAACCACATATCCATTCTACACCACCCTATCCCTTTAGTGTAGAGTGTTTGCTCCACTTCATCTTGATTTAGTGAGGCAAAGAGCTTGACCTAGAAATCTCCGGGTGGATCATTGTAGACGACGAAGGACCTTGAGCGGAGTTGATCCAAGCTTCGAGCAAAGCCGTAGGAGTCCTAAATGTTGGGTCGCGGCAGCGCCCCGGCCGTCGAAACGCGGCCAAAATGCCGAACAAAAATTTCTTAACCGGCGCTACCGCTACCCGAATCACGGATCTACCTTAAACCCAAAACTAGCAAACTAAGAAGAGGTTAGAATCATTATAACGAGTTGATATGTATCCTTCGGTCTTCATTCCAAGCTCCTAACGGCTCCTTGATGTGGTTTGGTTGCCGGTCTTCCTTCGTCTCCGATGATCCACCCGAGGGAAACGGCGCAAGCTCCAACCTCGTCGAACGAGGTAACCGACGCTCCAAAGTCGCTAGCGATGGAGAGTGGGGGTGTAGTAGTGTGTCACTATGATTTTCTCTCAACCATGTGCTCCATGGAGCAACTCAAGAAGAAGATTAAAGAGGTGATGAAGCTTTGGCAAGAAGAACAAAGAAAATGGCTAAGTCATTTTCTTTTCTTTTTTGAGTGAATGAGAGAGTGGAAGGAGTAATGTGTTGTAATGAACCAAAAATAAATTAACCTAATCCCACCAAAAGAATTGGCCGGCCCCTCCTCTCTCCTCCACACAAAAAATGTCATTTTCTTTTTCCAACATTTTGCATTAAACAAATGAGACCATACCATGCTACATGCACAAACCCATGCCACAAATCACATCACCTTTTCCACCTCATTAATAAAAATAAATGAATTTCCATAAATGGAAAATCATATAAATGAGGTGGCATCTTCTAGAAGCTATTCCGTATAAAATACGGAATACTTCCCGGTACATGTATCGAAATACATATACGCGTATTCGTACCAAAATACGAATAGCCGAGAGAGAAAAACGAATAGTGAACAATAATACTAGAATACGTATATACAAATATATATATAAATTATTAAATCAAAACCCGATTTAATAATCCGGCTTAATCCTAAGCCGCTAGTATTATCAACCATCCGATTAAAGTCTGCGCAGCATGTGCACATATTTAATCGGACACCTGTATGTATCAACATACACCATATACACCATATCGCCTGAACTATGAAAACCCTCTGTGTGGGACTCTAAAGACTCGTCAATACACTGGCAGTGGGTTTAACCACAAGCACGTCAGCGGCATTAGCTGTACGTAACGGCTACCCAGGGATTGAGCAAAAGGGAGGCCGACGAGCAAACTCATGCAGAACCCCTACTGAGCCTGACAGTGACAATATCCGTACAGTCCGGTCTGTTCGTCTAAGAGTATCGCATATCGAGTCTAAGGGGGTGGATAAAGTCAGACCCTTAATAACGCGGCATTTAGTGTCGGTATGAAATCCCATCACTGCCTGAGAAACTATCGATACTGGATCGGTAGTTCTCGTCCACCGTGGCTACGGATTTATGGTGATGGCCATCTGTACACAATACGACATCAACCCCCAATACCAGGAGAGACGAATCCCCGACGATCCGATCACTGCCTCCATGTGGCTCGGGACTGTACCCAACTAAAACATGTTTGCACAACTCGTTTGAGCCGTGGTAGGGTAGTAATCAAAGCACAGTGGGAACTCACACGAGACAAATGACGATCTCAGGTCGACAGACTAACCTGTACACATGTCACCTGGGAACTGCTATCTGACAATAGGTATAATACCAACTAGCAGGTTCCCGGCGAGTCCGTCCAGTGTACTCATAACCCAATGAGCACCTGTATACTATCTTAGGTGAACAAACTAACACCAATGGCTTGTGAGACCTGACCACCGCCCCTCGTCGGGGTCTTGATCAGTATACACTAGTCTACACTGGAGTATCGATGCCCGGTCTCGATACTCCTACGACTATGGACATTTAAGGATGTGCTTATAGACCCCCATCTCCCACGTATGTGATCGCCATCATAATGATGGCAGTCAAGCAAGAATCCTATGGGTTTTATCAACATGTATATGATGATAAAGACAAACCAGAGAGCATACTATCATTTTGAGTAAGACTGTTTTTATCGGTATAGGTCCTGCCTCAATCATCATAATCACAAGTCCGCGACTATGATAATTGCCTTGAGGGCACTATAGCCAACAATCTCCCATTTGTACTTAAGGCCAATTATTGCGATGTCGCATACTCACAGCCCGTGTGATACCGAACACCCAACTTCTCTACTAATCAGTTTCGCAAAACCTGTTTGCGAAAATGATTGCGTTCAACAAATAGCCTCAGTGAGTGGATCCGCTCCAATGTTTCTTTCTGTATCTCTCTTAATCTCAACTTCGTGGAGAAAGCTATCTTCCGAAATGAGCAATACCTGTCTTAGAATTTGTTTGGATATCTGATAGGACCCAGTTCACAAATGAACTCCAAATCCAGCAAACTTCTTAGACTGTATCGTCTCCTGAATTTAATCAGTATCCTGCGCCATGCCTTTCCTCAGTATCCGCTTGGACCACCTGTCCAACATACTGTCCCTCAAAAGAAGGAAAAACTATAACTCTGACAGTCACTCTGTCATTCAAGTCACCTTGGAAGCCTGAAATGATAACCGTCTCCCGAAGGAGGCTGCCGTAATCATTTTCCAAGAACATTCACTTATGTTCAATAAACTGCTTCCCAATGTTTCTCCAGGATTGGATTAATATATGTTTATTGCAGCCAGTGCAAAAACAATATCTGGTGTGGTACATGACATTTCATGATTAACTCAATTGCCTAAGCAAGTGATATGCTAATCATGTAGAACCCTCTCCCTTTTAGTCTGTAAGACACCTTTAGAGAGGTTGACTCTATCACCTGCAGGTAGACCACCATGCCAGGAGTCGTCCATTTAATGTCAAAATACCCAGATTAGGATACTTCCCAAATCTAGATCCAAAACCATAGATCTAGTAACCAGAAAACTTGATATTATTTCTATATCCTATGTGGAGAAACAACTGTGTGACAACCAAAGTATAATCGATCGTAGTATAGGAATATCTCTTCCTATCAAGTGCATGTCATCCCAATACCTGGACATCACTCTCTACTACCTTCTTACCAGATCCATCTCCTATTCTGATGAGGTCAAAGACTATGACTATCACATCAAAAATTAGATGATCTATTTCCGCTATATCTGCTTTAGTCTGTAAATAGACATAATCTACTTGCCTACTATGCTTCCGCTGCTCCCACTGACTACAACAACCCTTTGGCAGAGTCATATACACGTGCACTTCTAAAGCTAGTTTAGAATGATGCTATACTCATCCTCCTGCCGGGTCTTATAGTCTAGAACAACAGCAATGGCAAGTCTGGGTAAACAAGAACCTCCCTGTCACCGTCCCTGAGAAGACCGATGTACCTCTCGGGTGGCTGAGGTTACCCACCAAATCTGCGGAGTGGCTAATGGAACATCAAATCCAATTGAATCGTTAGGTTCTATTGAATCATCAGTGATCGTTTGTAGTTCTGGAATCACTTTCAGTTCTACTATACTCCCACTATTGCTTTTCTGAAAAAATCCATTTTACTAAAACTGTGGCGAGTCAAGAAAAATATAAATATTGATCTTTCTGATGGTAGAAAGTTATCACTCGTCAAAGCCCGGGATAACCCACGAACAGCCATTACTGAAACGTGCCTTGAATTTATCCGGATTCTGGTTTTAAGCATCAGCCGAACAACTCCCTATATCTTAACATCGTTAAAACATAAATTGATTCTATATAAATCTAATATAGAAACAAAAGCACTAATTTAATTGGAACCAGATTCAAAATCATGCAGCTGTCTCCAGTGCATATCAACCAAATGGAAAGAGGACAATCAACATTACTTATCTAGGAGTGCATCCACATATGAGTAACCCGAAAGAGAAGCAAGTTCTCAAAACTATTACTATCAATGGAATACCAAACACAATTATCTACATCTTCGACTTCCTCGAAGAATCCTGATATTTTCAACAAATGGTTCTCTACTTTATTCTTATACCTATAACTTCTGAATATCTGGACCTTGCATTTCAACGAAATACATATCCAGAACTGGAGAAGTCATAAGTAAACAGAATATAGTACAGTACCAACCCCTTTGTCCTAATAGACACTGGACAACATACAGTCTTTTGTATAAGTCCCCTGAGTTCAATAACTCAAACCCTATGCGTTGTAGGTTGAAAAACTGTACTATGGTTAAGAAGAGTTACACCGCTGTTGAATGTATTTTACCTAATCACCAACTAATATAGGTAAGTGTCATTGACACAATATCAAAAAGTTATATCACACTTTATAAAATAAATGTACAGATATACCAGTTTGAAATTGGTGCATAACAACGGATATTCAAAACCAAATATTTGCCATCCGGCAAAATCTAGATGATTTCCTCAAATATCACAAATTACTACGAATTCCGATATAATGAGGATCTAATCACCCAATTCCCAATATCTTACTCCCACTCACCATCCGTAATAACATACAGATGCGAGAAACTGATCTGGTAAATACATACCCTGGAGTTAGATTCCAAATGGGAAAACAGTTTTCAATTAATATCGCACAGTGAAACTGAAGCATGAAAATGTTTCAAAAGGGGTCAACTGGTATTCCTAGTAACGCCTCTTCCACTATCCTGATTAACAACAGTAACCATATACTTATCTGCCCTCACTACAATCCATTTAATATATGTCTTTACTTATTACCTTCTGTACACCTCCTTAACGCTAATTGGTTTTCTTCATTCCCTACCCTTCGGCACCAGCCTAAGGTTTTGAAGAAGACTATCCAATAAGCGCAATAAGTGTACTCTCCTAATCTTAGGATCCCTCGCAACCTGAGAGAAGGTAAAGAGAAAATACATCTGAATAATCCTATTCAATTTCTCCTGAACCACAATCCATCCTCGAAAAAGTTCCTTCGAGTTCGTATGTAACTATACGATGGATTTATCCATTGGAAGTAGATATCCATAGTGATACGGAGTGTTCTAGAGAAAAGAAAAGTGGATGTAAGAGCGGCAGGGGTATACACGGTCTTTGCCGTGAATGATGATGATCGCAATTTACTTTGATATTATTCTAATCCCTTTATAAGTCTTTACTTATTACCTTCTGTATACTACAGTTAAGCTTGTTGGTTTTTTTCCTTCCCTACCGTTCGACACCTGCCTATGGTCTGGAGGAAGACTATCCAATAAGCTCAATAGGTGTACCCTCTCCTAATCCTAGGAGCCCTCACAACCTGAAAGAAAGTAAAGAGAAAAGACAACCGAATAATCATATTCAATCTCTCCAGAACCAGAATCCATCCTCGAATCAGATCCTTCGAGTTCGTATATAACCATACGATGGATTTATCCAATGGAAGTGAACGTTCGTAGTGATATGAGGTGTTCTGGAGAAATGCAAAGGTGATATAGAAGTGGCAATGATATATGCGACACCGTAACATTCAAAAAGCCAAAGTGTTTTAAGAAGGTTCGGTCAACTTGGTTTCTGAGTTATAGTCAAGGGTCGGGTCATAGTCGCAGCCAGAGAGAGAGAGAGAGAAGAAACACTCAGCGTGCACTCTAACCTAGATCAGAATGGTTAATCATTTTATCTAATCTGGATGGATCCCACTGTATCCTCGAATTCTCCTCCAAACCTAAAAGGAGAATTAGCCGGAATTACCCGAGGAGTAATCCTACTCATCAGTGGGAATCGGGATCCAACTATCATTGCATGATAAACATATGGAATCCACTCAAGTCACCACACTCCAGAAGGTATGCACATGCCTAGCAAGTTTCCTGTATGTTTGAAACTCCCGATATGATTTTTACCCCTAGGACCCAAGTGACCTTGACGAATAATCAACAAATCAAAAGGTCCTAGTCAAGTTTAACCCGTCATTATCTTGATTGCATTAAACCCATCCGCACGACCCTTGATGGATAATCAACAAAGTCGTACGACTGTCCTAACCAATCTACATATCCATGCTACAGAAAAGCATTACAGAGCTACCGCACACTACGCCTCGGCGAATAGCAACGACAAACGTAGCACGAATACTAAGCAATACTAATCTGAAATGACGGAGGGCTACGGCTGGTTTTTGGCGAAAAACCCTTAACGTAATGAACTTGATATCGTTGAAGGAACCGAGTGGTTTTATAAATATATAATGGCGAAAACTTTTGCTAAAGAGGTCACTCCCGGTGAAGGGATCTCGGCTCTTTCCCCGTCAAATGGGGTGCAGGATATCCCAAACTGAATACCACGATGCAAAGCAAAAATAATCGACTATAGTAAAGTTATTACGTTTACGCAAACTTTTACCCAAGGGGTCACTCCCGATGAAGGGATCTCGGCCCTTGCCTCGTTGAATGAGGTGCAGGATATTCCAAAATGAATAATACGATGCAAAGCAAAAATAATCGACTATAGTAAAGTTATTACGTTGATGCAAAATTTTACCCAAGGGGTCACTCCCGATGAAGGGATCTCGGCCCTTGCCTCGTCGAATGAGGTGTAGGATATTCCAAAATGAATACCACGATGCAAAGAAAAAGAGAACGTCTGTAATGTCAGTTTTTAAAAACTTGGTTCCAACAACATCATATATAGGTTTGTTTTATCCTTGCATTGATAAGAATCTATGCAGTCCCATCAATTAATCACACCAGAAAAGAACGAAAATAAAATATACGTATATGCCATCCGCATTCGCCACTGGGTCCCATCATCACCCGTTAGGTTACTTAACTAATGACAGAGCGGGGACTGGGCTAGTGCGGGTGCAAAACATATACAACATCTACTAGTATATATAAATATATATATATAACATTCGTCCCAGGCATGATATAAAGCAACATCACAGAAACACCACAGAAGCAACACAGAATGGTGGATAATCTGGAGCCACGGGTTTCACTTGAGCCGCAAGTGAGACCTGACGTTCCTTGTCGTGTGGATAGCATGTGCAATGAAACCTATACCCCCTACGAGTGCGGCGAATAGCCCGCCAATTCTAGAGTAAGGTCCCCTCCGTCCCAACGCCATGAGATGCGGACCCGTTGCCCTCTAGAATCCGGCTATTCGTGCACCCCACCGCGGGGTAATCCTAGTACAGAAAAGAAAATAATATACAAGGATGACATCGACCTCAGCCCGCTCGTGCCCCAAAAGAATAATATACAAACTGGCAGTGACGGCAGTCCACATGTCGGACGCTCGCTCCGCAATATCAAATGTACAAATGAAATAAAACTGTACTAATATTGCACCATAACTATCCACCATGACGATCCAACCAACATCATAGCACAACACAGAACATCAACGTGAATGTCACGTTCGCAAACCCGTCTAAAAGACATATAGAAATAAGACGAGTTTACCGATCAAGTGACATTCACGGTCACAGATAGAAAAGTATGTACTGTTAAACGCACACTTAAAATATCGATCGACTAAGTTCCAAATTGGCCCCAATAGCAAAACAACACTTCACTGAAATCTGGGCCAAAACAGAATATCACAAAAATCACATTTCCTAGTAAATGAGCTACAGAAAAAATTTGGACGCCCGTTGCCACTAAACCGCCGCGAAACCGCCGCCAATAGGGGCTAAGTGCGGCGGATCCGCGGTGCTTTTGGGGAATCACGAGCCCAAAATTTTTGTGTACCCATAAAATCGCCTGCACGGATTTTTAAGATGCCTGAAATAATTTTTTGACCACTTTGGAAAATCGACAGCAAACAGAAAAATGGAATCGTGATTTTGGAAATTTCTGTCTGTCGATCTTTCAAGCACGTTTAGACAAGCTAGTAAGGGGTTTAAAGGGTGGCTCTGATACCATGTTGGGTCGCGGCAGCGCCCCGGCCATCGAAACGCGGCCAAAATGCGGAACAAAAATTTCTAAACCGGCGCTACTGTTCATATCATAATATTGCATTTTATATTCCCCATTCTTATGCATTTTACAATAAAACAGGTGCTTTTGACGCATGTCTGCTACATGTTACAGGTTACAGGTTCTTGGACAGAAAACAGTGAAAACGATGAAAAGACGATGCAAAAGTGGACTTTAACCAATAAACAGAAGACTCTTGATCAAGCCTACATAAGGAACAATTCACATAGCAAGATTCAAGACATCGACTCAAAGCGAACGGGTAGAAGTCCACTACAATGTTCACTGGAAAATCTGGAAGAGAACCAGAAGCCCAATTGATAAAAGAACCACAGAATATTAAAGCCCAGAAAGCCCAAAACATGACCTGAAAGATTCAGCATTCAAGACGATCAATGGGCCGTGGAACCGCGGCCTAAGCCCACCAATGCCGCGGTTCCACGGCCATCCAATGCCCGGGCTTCATGATTTTTTTACCAAGTTCTTTTAGCGGCGCTGAAAAGTTGACCTATGGCTATTTTTGTAAATTTAGACATGCAGATCAAAATGTAACCTAGGGTTTCCTATTCTCTATAAATAGGAACTCTAAATCATTGTAAAGGCTATGCCTCCCTTCATTAATAAAATTCAGATTTCTTTTGGAGAGCATCAATTTGTAAGTTCTTTATTTTCTGCCCTAGGTTAAATTTTCTATTCTTGCCCTAGATAAATTTAATTCCTTGCCCTAGTTAATCTTTTATTCTCTGCCCTAGATAAATGTATTTTAATTCCCTAATGAGTGAGTAGTCACCTCGCTTGTTAGGGTTAGATCTGGGGAAGGTTTGAGAGACGAAGATCTCTCATCCCCTTTCTTGCCCATCATATATTTTCATAGGACTCTATGCATACATGCACATACCGCTCCCTACGGCACCCTATCCATCGAGGTAGCGGTGATACCGTAGTATAAAGGCCCGGTTGTGATGTTTTCCATGGAGGTTAGGGTAAGGATTGATAAAGGAAGGACAAGAAACTAGAGGAAGAAAACATCTTCCCGATGATTCTAATCCCTTTTATTAATAATTACCGTAACACCTAATTAGATCTTCATATGGGTATAGAAAGCGGTGAGATTTATAGACTTTCCAAACTTAACCTAGACCTAACCCTAGCAAGATTTAGATATAGATTAATTTAGTTTTTAGATTTAATAATCAATCCGACCACAGTCGGAATTAACTCGTTAGAGCGATTAGGAAATTCACAACATCCATGTGGACCGACCCGTACTCACCGGCTAGCTACATGCGACGTCGTTCTTGATTGCGGTAATAGATAGTTTTTGAGATCAATCAGCTACCGCTACCCCGAATCCCGGATCTACCTTAAACCCAAAACTAGCAAACTAAGAAGAGGTTAGAATCGTTATACCGAGTTGATCCGTGTCCTTCGATCTTCATTCCAAGCTCCTAGCGGCTCCTTTTTGTAGTTTGGTTGCCGGTCTTCCTTCGTCTCCGATGATCCACCCGAGGGAAACGGCGCAAGCTCCAACCTCGTCGAACGAGATAACCGACGCTCCAAACTCGCTAGCGATGGAGAGTAGGGGTGTAGTAGTGTGTCACTATGATTTTCTCTCAACCATGTGCTCCATGGAGAAACTCAAGAAGAAGATTAAAGAGGTGATGAAGTTTTGGCATGAAGAACAAAGAAAATGGCTAAGTCCTTTTCTTTTCTTTTTTGAGTGAATGAGAGAGTGGAGGGAGTAATGTGTTGTAATGAGCCAAAAAGAAATTAACCCAATCCCACCAAAAGAATTGGCCGGCACCTCCTCTCTCCTCCACACAAAAAATGTCATTTTCTTTTTCCAACATTTTGCATTAAACAAATGAGACCATACCATGCTACATGCACAAACCCATGCCACAAATCACATCACCTTTTCCACCTCATTAATAAAAACAAATGAATTTCCATAAATGGAAAATTATATAAATGAGGTGGCATCTTCTAGAAGCTATTCCGTATAAAATACGGAATACTTTTCGGTACATGTATCGAAATACATATACGCGTATTCGTACCAAAATACGAATAGCCGAGAGAGAAAAACGAATAGTGAACAATAATACTAGAATACGTATATACAAATACATATATAAATTATTAAATCAAAACCCGATTTAATAATTCGGCTTAATCCTAAGCCGCTAGTATTATCAACCGTCCGATTAAAGTCTGCGCAGCATGTACACATATTTAATCGGACACCTGTATGTATCAACATACGCCATATACACCATATCTCCAGAACCGTGAAAACCCTCTGTGTGGGACCCTAAAGACTCATCAATACGCTGGCAGTGGGTTTAACCACAAGCACATCAGCGGCACTAGCTGTACGTAACGGCTACCCAGGTATTGAGCGAAAAGGAGGCCGACGAGCAAACTCATGCAGAACCCCTACTGAGCCTGACAGTGACAATATCCGTACAGTCCGGTCTGTTCGTCTAAGAGTATCGCATATCGATTCTAAGGGGGTGGATAAAGTCAGACCCCTAACAACCTGACATTTAGTGTCGGTATGAAAACCCATCACTGTCTGAGAAACTATCGATCCTGGATCGGTAGTTCTCGTCCACCGTGGCCACAGATTTATGGTGATGTCCATCCGTACACAACGCGACATCAACCCCCAAAATCGGGAGAGACGAATCCCCGACGATCCGATCACTGCCTCCATGTGGGTCGGGACTGTACCCAACTAAAACCTGTTTGCACGACTCCTTTGAACCGTGGTAGGGTAGTAATCAAAGCACAGTGGGAACTCATACGAGACAAATGACGATCTCAGGTCGACAGACTAACCGTACACATGTCACCTGGGAACTGCTATCTGACAATAGGTATAATACCAACTAGCAGGTTTCCGGCGAGTCCGTCCAGTGTACTCATAACCCAATGAGCACCTGTATACTATCTTAGGTGAACAAACTAACACCACTGGCTTGTGAGAACTGGCCACCGTCCCTCGTCCGGGTCTCAATCAGTATACACTAGTCTACACTGGAGTATCGATGCCCGGTCTCGATACTCCTACGACTAAGGATATTTAAGGATGTGCTTATAGACCCCCAGCTCCCACGTATGTGATCGCCATCACAATGCTGGCAGTCAAGCAAGAATCCTATGGGCTTTATCAACATGTATATGATGATAAAGACAAACCAAATAGCATACTATCATTTTGAGTAAGACTGTTTCATCGGTATAGGTCCAGTCTCAATCATCATAATCACAAGTCCGTGACTATGATAATTTCCTTGAGGGCACTATAGCCAACACTAAAGACCGAAGGAGTTGGCTACAAAGGTTGTATTTCCTTTTCCTTTAGCTTAGACTTCTTTTTATGTTGATATTACCCTAATCTCTGGTTACGATTGGTAGTTCGTTTGTAATAGCCCTCTAGAATTTGAAAGTTCACTACTTTATGATGTTGTAACCCAACTAGAGGCGCTACTACACAACAACATCATAATCCCGGTAGTCAAGCATAATCCTAAGGGCTTCATCAACATGTATATAAAGATATGAAATACAACACATCACACGTTAAGATGAAGATAAAGCAGATAGCATACTATCATTTCGAGCAAAGATTGTTTCTGTACATATATATGCCTAGCATCCTATACAATACAGGCCTCTAGGACATACATATCTAACAAGCCAAACATGCCTGATGACGGATTCAATTCCATACAACTTCCATTCTATGGCACGTAGGTTGACACAATTATATATAACTATGGTTGAGATTTGCATGGTCTGACAATATCAAATCTGTACAATATGAATTGGACAATGATGATAGCTGGAGAAAATAAGTAATATGCTATATTAAATAAAATTGATAATACTCTTCGTATATCGAATCATGGTTAATTGACATGTGATTTTTAAATTTATATGTCGCTTAAGTCTTCATTTTTTAGGCCGGAGCATATGCGAATACAAAGTTCAATGCAAAGGGAGTTTGGTGCCAGTGCATTTTTAGGAGGTGGAACACCTTATGTAGTTCATGAATTGCCACCCTACGAATCTTTAGATCCAACACCTTATGTGGGACCAGATTCCTCACATCATATTGAAGAAAGAGATGACTCCGAAAACGAGAGAGATGGTGATGATGAAGAAGATACTGATCGTGAAAGAGATAGTGGTATCCAAGAAGACAGTATGCAGTACGCAGTAGTTGATGAAGTTGACGATCAGTGGGTGTATCAAGTATATGGTAACAACGAATATGTTGAGTTCGAAGAGTCGCCTCCTGATGAGGCGATCGATGATGACGTGGTACAAGCATATGCTACTGAGGATATGATCATCAATGACACTCGTTGGATGACGGGAACCGACGATAATGTCGGATTTCAAGTTGGATTGATGTTTGCGACAAAGTAAAATTTGATTCAAACACTCAGTGTGTCCATTAAAAGGGGCGTGTCATTCAAAACAACCAGGAGTACTAAATCAACGTACACTGTAGTGTGTGCTAACAATCTAGGTACATGCACTGGACAATGCCGTTGGAAACTTCATGCAATAATTTCAAAACGGTGGACGCTTTTGACACACTTCACTATAAAAGAATATAATCCGGAGCATCCGTGCCAAAATACTTCTAGGAATGTGGGGCACAAACATGCCGCATCAACATTTATTTGCCAATGCATCTTGCTTTTGCTGAAGAGGCGGCTTGATATGACACCGGCTGTGATTCAAGATCAAATGAAATAGGCATATCATATTGACGTAACTTATTTCAAAGCGTGGGAGGCGAGAAAGAAGGCTTTGTGCATGATATTTAGGTATTGGGAGAAATCATATAAAACTCTGCCACAGTATATAATTAAAAAGAGAAATCCCGGCACAGTTTACAAGATCATCCATGATACCCTGACTCCAAACGCAATTCAATTTATCGGCATGTTTTGGGCATTTGGACCATCATTTAAGGGATTTGCACACTGCCATACAGTTTTGAGCATTGGTGGCACACACTTATACGATAAATATCAGGGGACTTTGCTTGTTGCTACCGGAGTGGATGCGGATGGAGGTTTGTATCTCTTGGCATTTGCGATTGTCAGTGGTGAAACTGAAGCAAATTAGGAATGGTTCTTCGCATGTTTTATAAATATATCCCCAGTGTACGCCATCGCGCGATTACTTGGTTGTCTGATCAGATGAAGGACTTCTAAGGGCACTAGCTCAGGGCCGACGTACGCCCTATTATCATTGTTATTGTTTGAGACATATCAGAGCTAATTTCTTAAGAATATTCAGAGACGAAGCATTACAGTTTTTGATGTGTAATTGGTATTTATCATCGAATTATTAATTTGGTAGATCTTGTATCTATGGACCCTGAATCTATAGATCCGTCTGTTTTATACCCGTCGCACCAACATTGGGTGATAACATGCGCGACGGTAAAAAATAAATTCAATTTAATATAATATTTATACTTGCTTCTAATTGTATATTTCTAATAAGTCCGTTTGTTTAATGTGCAGGAGAACGTCGTTTTGATATGTACTGCTCACTTACAGCAAGTGAGGTTCTGGTCAATTGACGATGCACGTGTGCAGGCTGAGTTATCACGTGCAGGTTTCCTTTACTAAATGAAAATTGATTATATTCGTCTCGACCATGCGCTCATTACAGCATTGGCCGAGCGGTGGAGGCCGAACACTAACACATTTCATTTTCCCGTGGGGGAGATGACGAGCACCCTTCAAAATGTTGTTGTACTTCTTAGTTTGCACATCAACGGTCCACCGATGACAGAGAAGAAGGGGCACGACTGGTGGGAGCAATGCATGGAACATCTTGGTCGGGTTCTTATACATATTAAATGTGGTTCTGTGAACCTTACATGGCTTCGCGATGCATTCGATGAGCCCGAAGATGATACAGATCAGGAGGAGTCGAGTAGTACGTACAGGCATATATTCTCCATCAAATCAGAACGTCCTTATTTCCTGACACATCGAAAAATATAGTACATCTCATGTGGCTACCTTTATTAGACGATCTAGACGTGTGTGGCACGTTGTCGTGGGAGGTGTCGTGCTAGCTTACCTGTATGAAGAGTTGACCACTGTCGCTCTGAAGGAGAGACACATGATAGATGGTTGTCTTTATCTTATTCAGGTAAAAACATGAAATTCTTAATAGATTTCGTTATCGATTTGAATATATTGGTAACTAATAAAGTATGATATTTTCAGATGTGGTGCTAGACCCGACTATCCACCGGTTGTCCAACATTAATCCAAAAGGTGCGGCTAGATAGGAATCAGCCGTTGCCACGCTCTGCTTCCCAAAAGATGGAAACAGACACGTGACAAGGCCTGCAGTGTATTTATTATGCGAAGGTCATTTCCCGTAATAAACACGCTAAGCGTTTATAAGTAATATAACATCCAAGAAAATTAAATAAGTGAATTAAGCTTCAACAACTTTATTTATATTCAAATTTCACAAGTTTCAAACTGATTACAAGAGGTCTGAACAAGAAATATAAACATAAAAGCCTAAACATGTGGTTTACTAAAAAGAAAATATGAAAGAAACTAAAAATCAGCCTGTGCTATGAACCGGTCATAATCTGTTAGCGTCGGTTCTACCTCCTCTGTCCCTACGTCACCTGACGAACATTCCAAGAAACAAAGAGATTGGTGGAATGCCCGTCGGTGAATTTGTTCTCGGTAAGTCCTCAGGAAAGAGTATGGAGGTAAAGTGTGATAAAAGACAGGTATGTAAGAAGAACATGAATCTAGCGTAACAATGAACATGTAAAAGTGTCAATTAGACATGAGTATGTTAATATATCTTAAGCATGTATATGAACTTGGTTAATCTATTCTAACGTGGTTATTTATAGCTTGATAAGAAAGGTATGCGTGTATACGAGAGTGGTCCCTCAAACCCACAATACAAGAAGTACAGGGCCTCATCAAACCCACAGGACAACAGCACATGATATTCATGTTAGGTGTCTTTTATGGACTCTCGTGCCACGTCATAACTTCTTTACCAAACTACCCCTTATCCCCCGCGTATTTTAATTTATAGATTTAGTTACAAGTCTTGCCCGAAATTCATGAATACAAAGAGAGTGCAAGTCAAATTCAAGTCAAGTTCGAGTATTCAAGTTCAAGTGTTCAATCAAAATCGTATTCATAGTTTGGGTCAAGTCAAGTCAAGTTCAGATTCAAGTCAATCTTAAGTTCAAGTTGAATCTAGATTGTAATAGACAAGCATAGGGTTCAAGACATAGAACTAGTATGAAAGTAAATGTGATTTAGATTATAAGTCAAGTATCAAAACTAATTTATATTTTGAAGCGGTACGAATTGATTTGTTCAAATAGCTATACAAGTGAATCACTTATTGTCTCTGGCTCTCCGAGGCTCAAGAGTGAATAGGTCACTTAAAACCCATCGTCTATCTATATGCTAGCTAGCTACTAGTTTTATAGCTCTTGGTATTTATGAAAATATATCATTTAGCAATTTAAAAGTATTTATGCAAATTTAGTCCATTAAAAGATGGAGGGAGTTTCATGTAATTACTTTATTTTAAAAATAAATCTCGAGTGTGTATTTGGTAAAAACATGTTAATTAGAACGTCGAGAGTTTTAATAAAAATAATTTAGATTTAATGGTATTATAGTGATAAAACCCATCTCTTAAAAGTTTATGGTATTTTAATGAAAAATCTATTTTTTGGAAACATTAAGGTATAAAAACTTAATCTCAGCATAATTTTATTAAAAACGAATTTGCAACTTGGCTTTCTTTAAGTTTGTATATGGATGATAATTAAGTTATTATTTCAATTTTGTAGAAATAGTTTTAATTTGTTTAAAACTGTATTTATTTCTTTTCGAGACCGCGCTCCGTGAAGAGCTTTGCATCTCACTTCACTAAATCCAAAATGTGCGATAATCTGTACCATCACAACGGGTTATCCTAAAGAGGGTTGTAGAGGCAGATTATGCAAAGGAAGAGATAGTAGATAATTTTATTTTGAAACTTGAGGGTATTTTATTAAAAATTATAACTCTTGATGAGTTAACGGTAGCTTATAAAAATCTAATGTTTGAAACATTTTAATATTGAGTTGTACCTAACTCTTGAGAATTTTCTAATTTATTTTATTGTGGTTTAACAAATATGAATTTTCATTGCTCTAATAATCTGCATTTCCAGTTTACCAGAAATGAATTGAAATAGTTAATGGCCTTAATTGGTAACTTTACTCTTGGGGGAAAAATCAACAACACTTAGGAAAAAAGGAACTAGTGTAAACACTAATACTAGCATATTACCTAAAGCTAACATTAGATTGTAAATTAACAAAAAGAATTTTATTTTTTTTCAAAGATCAAGAAAAGTGATGATTTTTAGGGGAAAAGAGAGGGAAAGAGATAGGTGTTGGATATAGGTGCACTCAAGGCAATTATTGTAATTGAAGGAGAATCTATACGAGAGAACAATTTTACTCGAGATGATAGTATGCTATTTGGTTTGTCTTTATTTTTCATGTGATGCATTTATTTATTATCATGTATCGTTTAGATATGAGATAAAACTCTTAGGATTTTGCTTGATTACCAGGACGATGATGGAAATCATACTAGTAGGGCCTGAGTAGTCGATAAGCACATCCTTAGATATCCCTAGTCGTAAGAGCATCGAGACTAGGTATCAGTACTCCAGTTTAGATTAGTGTGTACGTATCCTGACCCGGTTGGTGGGCGATGGCTGATCCTGCAGCTATTGGTGTTTGACATCAAGAATTGTATGCAGGTGCTCATTGGATGGGTTACACTGGATAGACTCGCCGAAACCTCCTAGTTAGTAATATACCAATGTCAGATAGCAGTTCTCTGGTGATATGAGTGCAGGGTAGTCCTTAAGACCTGAGATTGCCATAGTGTTTCATGTGTGTTCCCACTATACTTAGACTTCTACCCTACCACGGCCCAAAAAAGTCGCGCAAACATGTTTTTGTTAGGTATAGTCTTGAAGCACGTAGAGGCAGTAAGCAGTCGAGGGGATTCGTCTCTCTCAGTATAGCGAGTTGATGTTGCGCTATGCAGGACACGACTACAACCACAAGTCGGTGGCCATTGAAATGGAGATAAACTGATAAGCATTATCAGTTGTATCTCTGGATGGTTATGAGTTCTCTGTTTCACGACTTATTGAGTTAATGGGGTCTGACAGATTCCAAACCCTAGACCTGATATGTGATACTCTTAGACGAAAAGACCGGACTATACAGTGATGTCACTAATAGATTTTGCAGGGTTCAGATGAGCTTGCTCGTTGAACTTTTTTCGGTCAATACCTGGATAGCCATTACGTGCAGTTAGTACTGGTGACGTGCTTGTAGGCTATGGATATGATCGTAACCTACTGCTAGCGTATTGCCGAATCTTTAGAGTCCTACACAGGGTTTTCCCAGTACAGGCAAAACGATGTAGGGCACATATGAGGATATGTGCAAGAATTCGATTAAACACGTATATGTGATACATGTATTTTAAACGGGTGTTTAATGATATTAGCTGGTATATATATGATATAATCGGACTATTAAATCAAGTGTTGATTTAATAATTAAATATATATTTATATATTGAATATTTATATAATGAATATTTATATATTGATATATTTATATATTAACTAATAAGTAATACCCTAACACGATCGTACGTTATTTAATGATATTAATTAGTACATTGAGTTTCTTTTAATTATTATTATTTTGGTTATAATTGGTGTTTTGGATGGTATGCATGATTATTATATTGTACTCGACCCGCTTGCAAAGAAAACTATTATTAATTATGTCACGCCCCGCTTCCTAAATTACGTAAATACGGTACGTGACAAAACCAACCATTCTACCCATGACAAGGAAAAATCCTTCCATAGTCACATTACGGTTGTCAATCAGATATCAAGAGCAGTAAATAAAAATCTAACTAACACATGTCCAACTGCCACGATAAAACAATAACAAGAAAATAACGGAAACGAATAAGGATCCAACAAAACAATATTTTAGCTGTGTCCTTTATCGGATCACAACGTTAAACCATAAATAGAAAATAAAATAAAACTAAACATCACTAAACTAATCAGCAAAGCTCCTCACTGTTTGGCCTGCTTTTCAAAAAATTCTCGATCTTCCCGCGACAATATTAACGGAACTGGGCCTGCAAAACTCAGATGTCAGTCCGTCATAAATATCATAATAGTAATAACTGAGCAATATACTAAATAGGGTGTTATGTGCAAAATAAGGTATAATTATAAACAAACGATCACAGGTGATATAACGGCATGCTGTATGTATCTCATGTGTATCCTAAAATCTATGTTTCTAGGTTATCTATCCTAACGGTATTTGAAACCAATTAATGTAATTCTCGTCATAACTCAATAGTATCCCATGCGTGTCCGGAACCACGGTCATGATTCTCGGGGATAAATCTGAGACGTTCCACTAGGCAGTAAAACAATGTCATGTCCAGATGAATGATGTCAGCATCATCAATTTGGGGCTTGAAACCCGTATCAACTGATCGGTTTCTGAAAAGTAGTGAACTGTTGAGTTACAAGTCCGGTTTCATTCTTGATTTCCCCTTTCCCCCAGGTTTCGTGTTCAAGTCAGGTATCAATAGAATGTCTATCTAATGCCCATATAGGAATAATCGTATACATGGCTTATCTAGTAAGACAACAAGTCAGGTCAATCAGGGTAACAATACAATATTGTTGGCATCAGCAGTTATTCAGGTAACATGTATAAACAATATAGTAATGGTAAAGGCAAGAAACGTGCCGTGCACATGTCAGGTATTACATATTAAACAGGATAATTATTTAATCGCGCAACCAGTCACAACAAAAGCAGTACTATAATCGTTATGGTTATCTAGCTATAACGGAATGGATATATTCAGTTTTACTTGTCAAAATATTTCTAACCATATCTGCAATAGTGTTCTGCATTTGTTTAATATTTAAATTAACTCTCTACTAAAATAATTTGTATAAGTATTTTGCATAACTTCAACAATTGTAACTAGTAAATGATAAAATATAGATTAACAGTATATTGATAACAATTACAAGATATGGATTGCATTTATAAAATTATATAATGATAATAATTTGCAATATTATATATATATATATATATATATATATATATATATATATTTGGTATATGTAAATTAGCATGTTGCAAGTTAAAAACTTGCCTTGATCGGTAAAATATGACGACGAATACCCGCATGATGATAACGATCGTAAAACACGATGCAATCACGACCTCGGCCAAAAGTGACGATGTATTGTGCTGGGGTGGTCTGTAGAGTGTTAGTTATATATATGCCCTAGAGGCCATTGTTGTATATATGATGTATATTATAGTGGATGCTTGGATATATAGAGAGAGGACTTTCTTGCTCGTCATGATAGTATACTATTTGGTTTCACTTTATCTTAACATGTTGACTTGTATTAGTTTACTGTCTTGTTCTCACAAGTTGATAAAACCCTTAGGATATGTACTCGACTACTGGGACTATGATGAGATCATACTAGTAGGGCCAGGATAGTCAATAAGTACATCCTATAACTAATCCTAGTCGAGGGTGTATCGAGACAGGGCATCGATACACCAGAGTAGACTAGCGTATACGTATCTTGACCCATATGATGGGCAATGGATGATCCCATATCCATCGGTGTTTGACATCAAAGATAGTGTATGGGTGCTCAGTGGAGACTGGGTACACTGAACGGACTCGCCGAGAACTCCCAGATGGTATTATACCTCACGTCAGATGGCAATTCTCTGGTGACACTAGTACATGTTAGTCTGTAGACCCGGGATCGTCATAGAGTCTTGTGTGATTCCCACTGTGCTTTGATTTCCACCTTACCATGTCCAAGAGGGCGTGCAAAACGGTGGCTTTTGGGTACAGTCCCGAATCGCATAGAGGCAATAAGCGATAGGAGGGGTTTCGTCTCTCCCGGTATAGGGAGTTGATGTTGTGCTGTGTTCGATTGGCTATAACTGGAAGTCCCTGGCCAGGGCTGATATAGAGTACTACTGGTAAGTGTTATCAGTAGGTTCTCAACCTGTTATGAGACTCACATCGACACGACTTATCGGTTACTGGGGTCTGACGTTTACCACCCCTAGACCAGATATGCGACATATCAGACGAAGAGACCGGACTGTAAGGTAATGTTACTGATTGGATTCACAGGAGAATTTACAGGCTTGCTTGTTGATCTTCTGATCGCTCAATACCTGGGTGGCTATTACGTTTAGCTGACCGCTTACAGCTTGTGGGTGTTTGATATGATCATCACCTACTGCCGGAGTATTGACGATTCTTTAGAGTCCTACACAGAGGTTTCTTGACTCAGGCAAAACGGAGTAGGAGCACATATGTGATATGTGCAGAACCGAGGATAATACGATATGAGATACCGTATTCTATTCTCGCGATATTAGATATCAGCCGGGTATATGTGTCATAGCCGGATCATCGGATCAAGTGTTGATTCGATGAACTGATACAGTTTATATTAGTCGGTTATTTGAGAAATAGCCGGATTGTCGGATCAAGTGTTGATTCGATAATTTAATGTATAATTATATATGTGATATATTACATTACATTATCTAATATTGGCTCGCTTTACTGATTCATTTTCTCACCAGGTAATACATTGATATATATGCGATATATGTTAATTGTATTATTTTCTTTTGTTACAAAAATATATTATATATGTGATATATAATATTGTAACAAGTTATGTTTACAAATGCAATATGATTGGTGGAGATTAAACATGGTAAGGGTTTGATTTGGGTTAGTCTTTTCTTGAAGCTTCTAGAAGCTTTTGTTTTGTTTTAAGCAAAGATATTATGTGTTAATATTTTGGAGATATTATTTAACCCAACCCAAACCCTTAACCCTAGTAAACTCTCTACATGAGTTAATGCTTCATATTATTAACTCAAGGTTCATTTGTAAGCATAGTAAATGTTCATTATTCATCACAAAAGAAATCATCTTCTTCTTCCTTCATGAAAGCTTTCTAGCTTTTTGATTTTGTGATGAATTAGTATGAGATCTTGAAAATAAAAGAGAGCATAATTCCTACTTCATCATCCTCATATAATCTAGCCAATTAGATTAGGGTGTTCACTTCATTAATACTTGATTAGAAAAGTGAGAGCTTGAGTTAAAGAAACTTCAAGGTAGATCATCTTCGAAAAGGAAGACTTCAAGCAAGCATGCATCGTTCGGCTTGTGGAGCCTCTCTTGAGTCCGGGAGATCATGGATCGCGGCGAAGGGACTACTACTCGGAGCTTATAAAGTGAAGGAGCGGACTACAAAGGTTGTAATCCCTCTCTCTTAGTTGTAAAGATATTTACTTGTATGTTTAACCCTAATTATCTAGCAAAGATCCTCGCTTTAGGTTGTTCGGCACGTCTAAATTTTAAATCGGGCATGGTTGATGCCTTGTAGAACCTTATGACAGTGCCTAGTAACCCTACATAGAGGGCTCGGGTTCTGGTGTTTGGATCTAAAGCGACGACGAGCGGTCGAGATGGCAACGAGGAGGTCGGGGGATGAAGGGTCTTGGTGAGGAAAAGAGAGAGAGAGATGATGGTGATGTGGTTAGGGTTCAGGCGAGGATGGAGAGGGAGAGTGGTTGGTGATGCTGATGGGGTCTGGGATCGACGGCGAGGGGAAGCAACTGCTAGCGGCAGTGTTAGGTTCGGTGATGGTGGCGAAGAGGAAGGATGAGGATGGCGAGGGGGTAAGGTGATGGGTCACGAGGTTTGAAGAGGAGGATGACGACAGGATGATGACGAGGAAGGAGGAGACGATAAGATGGAGGAAGGGATGAAGGCAAAGTGAGGTGAGGTGCATGGGTTGCTCGGTGTTGTGTGAAGGAGAAGATGGAATTGATTAAGACGAGGGCAAAGCGGTTGAGGGTGGACGTGGAGAGGATGGGTGTGGCAACGGCGGCGTAGGTTTAGGGTTGGGTTGAGATCGAGGAAGACGAAGGGGGAGAGAGAGATACAGAGAAGAGATGGGAAGAGACAGAGATAGAGGGAAAGTTTTGTTTAATAATAAAAAGAATAAAGTATATACAGTATAGTAAGTCAATAGTTAAGTTATAAATATATATTATAATATAGTTATAACTAGATAATATCAAACTTCAACCAATCTCTACCAAAAATTCATCAAAAATATATTTTGAAAAACAATACTTATACGTGGACTTTTAAACCATAACGCAAGAATATAATTTAAATAAATTATAACCCCTAATATAAGATTTAAAAGAATTCTAAACATATATCTAAATCTAGTAAATATTTGATATCCCGATTCAACCAGATTTAAGCGCAATAGATAAGAGTCAAAAATAAAACATAGATTCAGTTTACTGATAAATATCAGATATAATCTAGCACCATACTGGGTTTACACATGCGGGTCGGGTTGGATAACTACCTCTACTATTCGAATCGATCGCAATCTAAATAGATAAAAATATAAAACACAATTTAAAATACCAATTATTATTTTATAACCATACTAGGGTGTTACATTATACCCAAAGACAAAAGAATTTCGCCCTCGAAATTCACGAAACGGGAAAAGACAAGAACAATACGGATCTAAGGAAAGAGATGTGGAAACTTTTGTCAAATCTCGTCTTCACGTTCCCAAATAGATTCTCCATACGAACGATTTCCCTATGAAATAAGTACTAAAGGGATCACTTTATTCTTGAGAATTTTTTCTCGTCGATCTACAATAACCATCGGTTTCTCTTTATAAGTTAAATCTTCTCTCACTGTCAGTTCCGAGTGATCAAGGACACGCGTCTCATCTCGAACATACTTTCGGAGTTGAGATACATGAAACACGTTATGAACACTGCCAAGGATAGGGTAAAGCCAATCGATAAGCTACCTCTCCAATACGCTCAATGATATCGAAAGGCCCCATAAATCGAGGACTAAGCTTGCCTCGACTACCAAATCGGATTACTCCCTTAGTCGGTGATATCTTCAAGAACACAAGATCACCAACAACAAATTCCAAAGGTCTTTTTCTAGTATCAGCCCAATTTTTCTGTCGATCTTGTGCCACCTTCATATGATCACGAATCAGGTTAACTTTCTCCATAGTTTGCACAATGAGTTCTGGTCCCAACAATTTTATTTCTCCAACATCGTCCCAATATACTGGCGAGCGAAACTTACGACCGTACAATGCTTCGAATGGACAATCTGTATAGTTTCCTGAAAACTGTTATTGTATGAAAACTCCACTAAATGTAAATGATCCTCCCACAAGCCCTTGAAGTCCAACATGCAAGCTCTCAACACATTTTCAAGAGTTTGGATCGTTCTCTCAGACTGTCTGTCTATCTGAGAATGATAGGCCGTACTAAATTTCAAGAGAGTTCCCAAACTTTCTATAGACTCCTCAAAAAATGTGATAGGAACTGAGTGTCATAATCAAAAACAATACTCATCGGTATCCTATGCAATCTCGCAATCTCCTGCATGTACCGCTTTGCCAAAGCCTCTATCGACTGACCAACTTGAAATGGTATGAAATGAGCTGCCTTTGTTAGTCGATCGACAATCATCCAAACTGCGTTATTGCCCTTTGGACTCCGTGGTAAGGCTATCACGAAATCCATGGTTATATGTTTCCACTTCCACTGAGAAATCGGATGTGGTTGCAACAAACCCGCTACCCTTTGATGTTCAGCCTTGACTTGCTGACACACCAACCATCTTGATACGTAACGAGCAATCTCTCTTTTCGTGCCTTCCTACCAAAAGTGTTGTCGCAAACCCCTATACATTTTCGTGCCTCTTAGATGTACTGAATATGCGGAACTATGAGCTTCCTTCATGACTTCTTACGAATATCTCCTTTAGGCACGCACAACCGACTTCTATATCTTAACAAACCATCTTCATGAACCAATAAATCTGTTCAAAGTCCCGCTTCCACTTGTCCTCGCAATTTCTGCAATCTAGGATCGTGCAATTGTGTTGCCTTAATACTATCAATTAAGGATAACTGTACTTGCAGCTGCATCAACTGTTCCGAAGAATCTGGTAGTACAAGCTCTAACTCGAATCTCTGAAAATCTGTTATAATCTCCTTCTATGCATTCAACGTCCATATTACTAGCAACCGACTTAAAATATCCGGTACTATATTAACTTTCCCCGGATGGTATTTTAGATCAAGGTCATAATCAGCCATCAGCTCTAACCATCTACGTTGCCTCATATTGAGCTCTTTTTGTGTAAACGCGTATTATAAGCTCTTGTTATCAGTGAACACCTCTACCTTTTCGCCCAATAAGTAGTGTCTTCAAATCTTCCACGTAAAAATAACTGCTAGTTCCAAATCATGAGTTGGGTAGTTCTTCTCATGAATCTTCAATTGCCTCGACGCATACGCTACAACCTTTCCATGCTACATCAAAAAAACATCCCAAGCCTTTCCCAGATGCATCGCTGTGAATAACTAATCCTCCGGAACCATCTAGCACTGTTAAGATAGGAGCGGTTGTCAATTTTTGCTTCAGCGCTTCAAAAGCCGATGCACACTTCTCGGTCCAAACAAATGGTACCTCCGTTCATATTATCTTGGTCAAAGGTTCTGCTATCCGAGCGAAGTTCTCCACAAATATTCTATAGTATCCAGCAAGCCCAAGAAAAACTTATGATCTCTTCCATATTCTTTGGAATTGGCCAATCATGAACAGCTGCAATCTTTTCGAGGTCAACTACAATTCCATCTCCAGATACAACGTGACCCAAAAACTTCACTTCTTCGAGCCAAAACTTACACATACTCATCTTAGCATATAACTTTTCTTGTCTCAACGTCTGTAATGCGATTCTTAAGTGTTCTTCATGCTCTTCTTTGCTTCTTGAATAAACCAAAATATTGTCAATGAATATTACCACGAACTGATCTAGAAATAGTGAAAAGAGTTGGTTCATCAAGTCCATAAATATCGCCGGTGCGTTAGTAACTCCAAATGGCATCACTAAATACTCGTAATGCCCATATCGAGTTCGGAACGTTGTCTTGCAAATGTCTCCTTCTTTCATCCGAACTTGATGATACCCTGATCACAAATCCAACTTTGAGAATACTCTCGCACCATTGAGTTGATTGAATAATTCATCTATGTGAGAAATTGGGTATTTATTCTTAATAGTCATCCGATTTAACTCTCGATAGTCGGCACATCTTTCGCATGCCATCTTTCTTCTTGACTAAAAGAACTGGAGCTCCCCACGGTGAACCGCTGCTGCGAATCCAGCCCTTCTCAAGTAATTCGGAAACTTGTCTCTTTACCTCTTCCAGTTCCACCGGTGCCATCGGATAATAAGCTATTGAAATTGGCGCTGCTCCTGAAATAAGATCAATCGCTAACTCCATATCTCGTTTTGGCGGTAAACCCGAGATGTCCTCAAACACATCCATGAAATCCCAAACTACTACTGGTGCTTCCTCCTTGAATACCTCCATTGAAGAAAAAGCGGCACTTGTCGGCTTAGCCCTAAATTCGACTGGCCCGACAGATTTTCTACCTCCCAAGAATACGAACTCCGGATGTCCAGGAATCTGGAAAATCACTTTCTTTGCCCTACTATCAATGTGAGTGTGGAAAATTCCAAGAAAGTCTATTTCTAAGATGTCATGCCCCGCTTCCCAGAGTGTGCTAAGATCGGAACGTGACAGAGCCAACCATGCTACCTATGGCTAGGAAACATCCCTCCACAGTCACATTACAGCTGTCTATAAGATATTAAGAATAGTAAAATAAAATAAACTATCTAGTATATGTCCATATGCCAGAATAAACGAGTCAAGACATAATATGCGGAAGCAATAGATCCAATAAACAATAACATCTGGAAATACGTCCCAAATACGGGCTCACATCAGGAAATGAAAGTACGAAAAGAAAACTAAACTAAGCTAAACACTAACAAGATCCTCACTGCTCGGCTTGGCAGCTGAAATACTCCTGATCAGCCTGCGAAAGAGATAAAGGATCTAGGCCATGCAAAACCCAGACGTCAGTGCGTCATAATATCAAATAATAGAATATAACCAGGAGGTAACAAGATATGCAGGCATGAGTATGAACAATAATATAGGTATAACAAGTAACACGGATATAGAATAGTGAAGAGTATAAGTATATGTGACGTGCGGTGAGTAATCTGAACTAAACTACCGTGTTATCTATTCTACAGTTTGTGAAATCAATTTGATGGAATCGTCGATGTAACTCAATAGTATCCCGTGCGTGCCCGGGACTACGGTCCAGATTCTCGAACTGAAACCGAGACATGCCGCTGGGCATTAAACAAGAACATGTACAGATGAATGATGTCAGCAGCAGCATCCCGGGGCTGGCTTAGCCTATAAAACTGATTAGTATAAATGTCGAACTGTTGAGTTACAACTCAGGTTTCATCATTGATTTTCCCTTACCCCCAAGGTTATGTGTTCAAGTCAGGTATTGATAAATCTGGAGATAATGCCAACACAGGATCAAGAATGTACAGGTTTTGTCTGAATAGACAACATGATATGTCCGTCGGGACAGCAAGTCAGGATTGTCTGCATTAGAAACAATATCAGGTATCAAGTCAAGTAGTGGTGTATCAGGTCATATCAGGTAGTGCATATGTATCGTACGGATGCCCAAAGTAAAACTGTAGCAGGTATCGAAGCACGGTAAAAAACGAATGCACAATGTCTATCGGGGATCACATCTACTCCATGACTACGTATGATGTACATTATCAAGCCTGGGGTGCTAGTGTAATAGTAACATGTAATAATATGACATGGCATGTAACTAGATATATAATATATGATACGGATACGAACGGCTATCGGAAAACGGTAAAACTGTGACATGGATGCACGATACAATAAACATATAATATTTTATTCATATGAATATAGATATATTAGCATAGCATGTAGCAAGATAAACTTGCCTGATCGAATCTCACGACGGAATGTGTATGTTGTGTCCGACGTCGGGTAAACGTCGCAATAAATACACGCGCGCACAGGACAGGACCAGGTAAAGCAAGAACATGACCACGCTGGCTGGGAACTTCCACTGGGTCGCCCGAATCGTCGGCGACGGACACGGCTTCGGCAATCACTAGGAAATGCGAAACCACGAAAGAGAAGAAGAAGAAGAAAGTGAGTGTGATCTAGTTTGGTTGTTCTGGAGTTGGCTCGAGGGTTCAGAGAAGTCGAGGACAGAGAGGGCGACGACATTGATGGGTTTTCCGGTGAGGTTGCAGGAAGGGTTCTTCGTCGGGGATCTTGGGTTCTTGAGGTGTGCAGGAGTTCGAGCTCGGGAAGGAGGAGAGGAAGATGATGGTGGCGAGGGTTTAGGGTGAGGCGACGACGACGTGGTGTCGACGACGGCGAGGTGGCGATGGTGACAGAGGGGGTGGCCACAGTGGACTCTCGGGTGTGGGTTCGAGCACAGGAGGCTTCGCGTGAAGACGAAAGGAGAAAGAAAATTTTTGAGGGAGAAAGAGAGGGACGTGGGGATTAAATAGGATTCTGTTTTATATAATATATAAAATAATATATTAGGTACTGGAGAGAGATTGAGAGAAGGCTGTTAGGATTATAAAAAAATAAAATATGAATATTATTTTATGTAGAGAGAGAATCAGCGTGGGTTAGGATTTTAGGATTTAAAAATATTTCTTTAGTTGGTAAAATAATAGGCAGAGAGAGGGAGAGTGATTGACGGAGAGATTAGAGGTGGGTTGGTGAGCCATAAATAAAGAAAAGAAGGAGAGAGAGGGTTGGGTCGGTTGAACATTTAGAGACCGTGGGCTGTAAAGTTAGGATAATGTAAACTTAATAGATGATATATATATATATATATATATATATATATATATATATAGAGAGAGAGAGAGAGAGAGGATAGAGACAGAACGTGAGAGAGGAAGAGGAAGGTGGGGCTAATTAATAGATTGGGATTAATTAATATAAAACATGCATAGAGAATATAATGAACAGTATGAGGATTAAAATATTATTAAATTTGAGTTTTCTGGCTAATACAAAAATACTCCAAAACATGCCCGGGTTGTGTCTAAAAATCCAGTTTTAAAATATGGAGAATATACGTATAAGTTAAAACTATAATGCGATATCTGGTTAATAAAAATGCATACCCCCAAGAACGGATGCTCATAAAATGCACATAGCGATCCAGACGAGTCCGTTTCAATAAACGGAATGAGAACACGATGTACTGATGGAACCACAGGGTCAGGGGTATGATACAGGTCATGCTAGGTATTTTTAAAATATATTAATTTATTATATTTGTATTATTAAAACAATGTAGATGCCCGATATATGATACGGGTAAATAGGATATAGAACAAGAAAGTGCACGGATTCTCATAACTAGCCAGGATAAATTATAAACAGGAATCAAGACGGGTTTCCAGTAAACAGGTCGGGTCGGATGCAAATACAGATACCAATTACGCTATTCACACCCATAACAACAATAAATCAAGAAATAGCCATCCAATATATTAATTAATCAAATCAAGTCATGGTATAACGAACTAGGGTGTTACATAAGACGATATCATAACTGCCAGTATCAATCACCAAGAAATCCGCGAATAACTCCCGTCCGTAAATAACAATCGAACAACCCTTACATTAACTACTAGATATAATTCTCCAATTCCCAGTGTGTATGTCCCACAGCTAGATAGGGAAGTATGTGTGATAGAGTGTGCACTAATAAACTTGGACGACATAAAGCAATGGGACGCTCCAGAATCGAATAATGCCAATGCGGGAAAATCATAAACAAGTAGGATATCTGAAACAACATCGTCTGAGGTTTTAGCCTCCTCGGCTGTCAAGGTGAAGGCTTTCCCTTGATTAGACCTCTGAATGATCTGCTTCTGCCCATAAGTCTGCTTCTGCAGTGGTTTTGAACATCGTCTCTCAATCGTAGTTTTAAAGGGCACGTACCAATGGTATGGTCAGCTCATCCACAAACTAAACAAAGTCCAAGCCTCCTTCGACAATCTTTCTGCGTGTGGCCGGGTAGACGGCATAAGTCATAAATCACAGTCTTTTTTTTGATATGATACAAAAGGCCTTTTCATAAGTACTTTCCTTCATTTGTTTACCGGAATGCCTCTACGTCCAGGAACTCTGGTTGGCGCATACGGGGTCTTCCGCACTACAATCTCTTGCTGTTAAGTATCCTTTACTTAAACTCTGAGTTCCCTAACCGTCTTGAGAAGTTGGGAGAAGGTGGTCAATCCCAACGATATGATGTGCCTCTAAATTTCCACATCCAAACTATGCATAAACCGCCTTACCCTATCTTCCTCATTAGCAACCAAGGGCCCTGCGAATCGACTAAGCCAGGTCCACTCAGCCGCATGTGTATCAACGGATCCGCCATTCTGCTTCAAGCTAATAAATTTTTCTTCTATTTCCTCCCAAGCAGATTATGGAAAGAACTTCTCCAAGAAACTTCGCGAAAAAGTCACCCAGCTGATCGGCTTGGTTAGACAGGTCTTCTCAACAAGCCACCACTCTCAAGCGCAATCTACTAACTGGATGCGTATTACATCTATCCTTTTCTCATCTGAAATCTGTTCGACAACAAGAAGATTATCTGTATTCACTAGCCACTGTTCTGCTGGTAATGGCTCCTCCAATCCTGTAAATGTGGTCAGATCGAGCTTCCTGAAGTCCGCCACGATGACCTTACGCTGTGATGGTCTGCGAGCTACTGCCCTTTCAGCTGTTGTGATAATAGTTTGTTGGACCGTTCTCAGGCCCTCTTAAAAAGCCTCAGCCTGTCACTGGTTCAATTCTGTTTGACGCTTCTAGTTTTCCAGCATATTATGTACGACCCCAAGTAAAGCGGCAGAATTTACACAAATCTGATATACCCGCAAACCTCTTTCTGCCATGATTCTGAAGCCAAAAACACTGAAGAGAATTAGCAACGGAAACATGATTCAATAAAAAAGAAGTCGATAAACTATAGATTCAAGACTGGCAGGGTAGTAATGTGGCAGGACATGTTCCTAATTCTGGGCTTCCTGGTCAGAGTATTGGGTCCAATACCCAACTATAAATTGAACCAAATCCGACTAATCCTAAAACCTATGCGTCTCTGATACCAACAAAACCTTGTTACGCCCCGCTTCTCAAAATACGTAAATACGGTACGTGACAAAGCCAACTATACTACCTATGGTGAGGAAAAATCCTTCCATAGTCACATTACGGCTGTCAATCAGATATTAAGAACAGTAAATAAAAATCTAACTAACACATGTCCAACTGTCACGATAAAATAATAACAAGAAAATAACGGAAACGAATAAGGATCCAACAAAATAATATTTTAGCTACGTCCCTTATGAGATCACAACGTTAAATCATAATTAGAAAATAAAATAAAACTAAACATCACTAGACTAATCAGCAAAGCTCTTCACTGCTCGGCCTGCTTATCAAAATATTCTCGATTTTTCTGCGACAAGATTAAAGGAACTGGGCCATGCAAAACCCAGACATCAGTGCATCATAAATATCATAATAGTAATAACTGAGCAATGTACTAAATATGGTGTTATGTGCAAAATAAGGTATAATTATAAACAAACGATCACAAGTGATATAACGACAGGCTATATGTATCTTACGTGTATCCTAAAATCTGTGTTTCTAAGTTATCTATCCTAACGGTATTTGAAACCAATTAATATAATTCTCGTCGTAACTCAATAGTATCCCGTGCATGCCAGAGACCACGGTTATGATTCTTGGGGCTGAATTTGAGATATGACACTAGATAGTAAAACAATGTCATGTATAGATGAATGATGTCAGCATCATCCTTTCGGGGCCCGAAGCCCGTATTGACTGATCCGTCTTTGAAAGTAGTAAACTGCTGAGTTACAAGTCGGATTTCATTCTTTATTTTTTCCTTTCCCCAGGTTTCATGTTCAAATTAGGTATTAATAGAAAGTCTATCTAATGCCTGTTAGTGTTTATGCCCTAGAAGGCCATTACTGTATCATACTAGTTTGTATATTACTTAATGGAAGCTTGGGATATTCACATATATATAACAGTCTTGCTTAACATGGTAGTATGCTACTTGGTTATTCTATCTTAATATGTGAGTATACGTATTGATAGAGCTCTTAGGATCTTGCTTGATTACCAGCGTTGTGATGGCAGTCACACTAATGGGGGCTGGGTAGTCTACAAGCACATCCTTATTCAGGTCCCTGGTCGTTGGATTATCGAGACAGAGCATCGATACTCCGGAGTAGACTAGTGTGTACGCTTCTCATCCCAGTTGGGGAGATGGTCTGTCCCACAGCCGTCAGTACGTCGTACTGGAGATAGTATACAGGTGCTCGTTAGGTTACGGGTACACCGGACAGGACTCACAGGGAACTGTTGGTTGGTTTTATACCAGTCGTCAGTGAACAGTTCCCAGGTGACATGAGTACAGCATAGTCCGCAGACTTGACACTGCTACTTCGCCTCGAGTGTGTCCCACTGTTCTTAGATTGCTACCCTACCACGACTCAAAGGAGTCGTGCAAACAGGTAGCAGTTGGGTGCAGTCCCGAGCACTTGGAGGCAGTGGCGGTTAGACAGGATTCGTCCCTCTCGGTATTGGGAGTAGATATCGCGATGTGTCAGAGAGCCATTACGCAAAGTCCCTGGCCAGGGCAAGCGAGATTTGCTGGTAGGTTCCAGTAGTTTCTCAGGGTGTAATGGGCTTCCCTCCGACACGACTTATACAGCTATTAGGGGACTGACGCTTGCCGCCCCCTAGGCCGGATATGCGATAGTCTTGGACGAACGGACCGGACTGTATGGAGATTGTCACATCAGACTCAGTAGGAGTTCGGATGGGTTTTCTCATCGGCCTTCTTATCGACAACTACCTGGGGACCGTTACGTACAGCTAGTGCCGCTTGCGGTCTGTGGTTAAACCCACTGCCAGCGTAGTAGTCGAGTCTCTAGAGCCCCACACAGAGAGTTTCCTATTCCAGGCGAAACGATATAGAGGTCGTATGGTTTTACGACAAGGGTTCGGACGCATACGTGCGTTTACGCGCGTACGACTTTCGGACAGTTTTTACCAGTCGGCTTTGGTTTAAGCCAGTTACTGGTATCCGGTTATTGGATTTTTACAGTCTAAAGTTTTTCCGTATTTTTACGGAAAGGAGGGGCGTTCTCGTAATTTTGCGGGAAGCTTCTAGAAGGTAGTGACTAAGGAGGTTAAGGTGGCATATGAAATGATTGTGATTAGTGAGTCACCTTGATGATTCATAGAAGTCTTTTGTCATTATAATGAATCATCACAAGATATTTTCAAGCATGGTTGCTAAATTCATTTCTTATTCTTTTCTTCATAAAAGAAAATGCTTGATATATCTTCTTGACTCACTATTCTATTATCATTATCATCTACATATTCTCTCTCCTCAAGCTCTCTCTCTTCAAAAGACTAATCCTCCCCTCTCATGAGTTGAGTACAAGGGTTAGTAAGACTAAACAATCCATAACCATCACTCTATCTCAATCTATCTTCTTTGATTAGCAATCCAAGAAGGTTAGTTGCCTCAAGTTTAGAGGCTAAGCTTGGAGTTTTGCTCTCGGGTGGATCGTCTACTACAAAGAGAAGGCCGAGGAGAACAAGGAGATCGTAAAGACGAAGGAGTTGGTTCATTAGGTATAATCCCTAAACACAGTAGTTTAGAAACACTTTGTGTTTAGTTATTTATAGTTTAGCTTCGATTCAAGCGGTTAGTCGATGTTAGTTCACTAAACAAGTTCGTTTTTGAAAATTCCGCCTCCCCACAAGTATTGGGGTGTAGTACATCGACTTACAGTGGTATCAGAGCCTCGCTAAACAATAAATAACTTAATTGCAAATTTGTACGAATTTCGAACGGAAAAACGAAGCCGGAAAACCCTAAAACTGTCAAGTTTCTGTCGAAATTTAAATGAAGTCCAAAAATTTTTCAGGTAAGTTCAGAGAGCTTGAAAAGACACCAGAAGAACACCCAAGAAATTTGAGCTCCTGAATCGGCAACACGGCCGCGGAACCGCGGCGGATCGCACCGATCCGCCGCGCTTCCGCCGCCGAGTTGCTGAGTCAGGAACTCAAATTTCCTGTGCTGCTTCTCTGTGTTATTTGGGATTTTCTGGGATATTTAATATTTGCTCAGGTTTCAGTTTTACAGAGCAGTTTTTGGAGCAATATTGAAGATGTTTAATCGATCGAAATTGTACAGTATTTGCATATTGGATTATATCTGTGATTGTTTAATGTGTTCGTAAACCTCCCCTAACTGCTAGTATGTCAGTTGGCAGGGGGTTGCACATTTCTGAAATGGTTTTATCTGTTTGTGAATATGAACTGTAATTGGACTGTTGTGGTGTATAGCCCGGGTTTGGCAATGGGTTATTATTTAATTCATTTGTTGTAAATGTAATTTGTTGTAATATTATTTTGCGGGGCACATCCAGGTTGCGGTTGTAGCCACCGATGTATTATTTCATTTTACTGTTTTTGCTCCTAGGACTGACCCAAGGTGGGGTACACAAACTGCCGGGTGGGTAGTTTGCCGTACCCGTAGGGGTCGAGGGTGGGGTAATGGCTATTCATCACAACTGTGTAATCTGTCTTTTCTTGCAGGCTCAAAAGAAATACAGATTGCTTGCAAATCCAATTAAGTTCATCTGTGTTCTGGAATGTATATCATTGCGTCAGACGAATGTAAAATATCTATATTTATGATAGCTATTTAGACGTCACTTATGTTTTACACCCGCGCTAGCCCAGCCCCCGCTCTGTCGTTAGTTAAGTAACCTAATGGGTGATGACGGGACCCCGTGGCAAATGCGGATGGCATAAGAGGACGTTGTATTTTCGTTGTTTTCTGCAATGATAGGTTAATGATGGGACGCATTATCTATAATGCAAAGAAAATAAACCAAAGTTTTAATCGTTGGAACAATTTAAAAGAAACCACTCGGTTAATTTTAAAAACAGATATTTTTAAAATGCGGAGATTTAACCACTCCTTTTAAAAGCTATCAGGTTCCTTCGGTTATATCAAGTTCACTACGTTCACGGTTTCGCCAAAACCAGTCGTAGCCCTCCGTCATTTCATTTGGGTATCCAGTTGTATTCAAGCTATGCAGTTTTGGCCAACGTCATGGCATAGTGTTTGGTAGCTGCTGGATATTCATTTGTTGCATAGATAGATGAGTTGATTTGGGACAGTCGTATTATCATTTGGCCAACGTCAGGGATATATACGGATGGGTTCAAATTAACAAGATAATGATGGGTAGAACTTGACATGTGACTTATGACATTTTGACCAACGCCAAGGTCATAAGAGCATGGGGCAAAAACTTATATCGGGAATTTCTAAAGAAACTGAAATTTGCAAAGAGATGCATACCATTTTGAGTTTGATGAATGTTGGTAGCATTCCTACAACATTATCAGACGATGATATTTGAATCCCGATCCTACTGTGAGTATATGCTACTTATCAGGATATTCGTCGCTTAACGATCAATGCTATAAACCTAGTAGGTGTCCAGAAAGGTGTCAGCGGGGTTACGCCCCCAGAGAAAAGAGGTTATTTAATTAAGGAACTTCGCGAAAGCGTTGGAAAACCTCCCTCGAAATATCGACACTGGCCTGGCTGAACGGTTAAGCAAGTATTGTACGGTGAGAATAGTCCTGGCTAATTCTTCTTTTATGGTTTGAGGAAGGATTCGAGAAACAGTGGGAGCCATCCAGTTTAGATAAACTAAAAACCACTCTAAACTTGTAAGAGCATCATGCTAAAGAGTTTTCTTCTCTCTCTCCTAATTGCAGCGACCCTGAAAATGACTGGACTTAAGTTACTTTTAGAGAAAAATATACTGACAGGGCCAAACTATAAAGATTGGCTGCGGAATGTCAAAATGGCTTTGACCTATGACAAACTGGGGTACGTCCTCACCGCTACGGCACCTGCTGTCCCTGGTCCCAAATCCAGCAATGCGGATAAGGAAATCCGCAAAACCTGGGATTTAGATTGCGCGAAAGCCAAGTGCATCGTGCTTGCCTCGATGAATAATGAACATCAGAGGAGGCACGAGGATATGTCCCTAGATGGCATATTTCTCCATACAAAGGAACTTTATGGAGAGCAATCTCGTATAGCAAGATACGAGACCTCTAAGAACTTGTTTCGAGCGAGGTTGGCTGTCGGGTCATCAGTAGGAGAACATGTCCTAAAGATGATCGGCTACATTAAAGAGCTCGCAGACCTTGGGACGACTTTGGATAATGAGCTCTATACAGACCTTATTCTCCAGTCCCTTCCTCACACCTACGCCCAGTTTATCCTGAACTTCAATCTTCAAAGAAAAGAAGTTGAACTTCCGGAACTCCTGAACATGTTAAGGAGTGCAGAGGGCACCTTGAAGAATTCAAGGGAAACACCCGCTATGTTTGTTGGCGGTACCTCTTCTTCCGGGTCCAAGGCAAAAGCCAAAGGAAGGAAGAAGAAGGCCGCACCCAGACCTAGAGGAGGTGTTAGGAAGGTGGGAGGGAAGGAAAAGAAAAAGATAGCAGTACCGATAGTTGGCCAGGATGAGTGCTTCCATTGTCACAGGAAAGGGCACTGGAAGAAGGATTGCAAGGCGTGGATCGCCAAGAACCAGGAACCGAAGCAAGCTGTGGCTTCGACTTCAGGTGTGTTTGTAATTGAGAATTGTCTGTCGATCAACTCTACTTCCTGGGTATTGGATACCGGATCAGGATCTCATATTTGCAATTCATTGCAGGCACTGAGAAACCGTAGAGTGCTGAAGGAAGGTGATATGACCCTAAAGGTTGCTAACGGAGCTAGCGTGGGAGCTGCGTCCGTCGGGGATTATCACCTAGGATTGACGAGTGGACATATTTTGGTTTTACATAACTGTTATTTTGTACCAAGCTTAACGTGTAATATCATATCAGTTTCCTTGTTATCAAATAAAGGTTATGATTTCACGTTTGTAAGAGATGTTGTCAACATCCACCTTAATCATGCTTTGATTGGGTCAGGTACATTAAATAACGGCATATATGTTTTAAACCAACTCTAAATTTTCAATGTCCAGAACACACCCAAAAGAAAGTCTCCAGATTTAAATAAGGCTTTCTTATGGCATTGTAGACTGGGTCATATCAATGAGACAAGGTTAACTAAGTTGCATAAAGAAGGATATTTGGACTCGTTCGAATATCAAACTTATGCCACTTGCGAATCATGTCTCAAAGGAAAAATGACAAAGACTCCATTCACTGGACATGGAGTAAGAGCGAGCGAGCTCTTAGGACTCGTACACAGTGATGTATACGGTCCAATGTCTACACATGCGAGAGGTGGTTTTTCCTATTTCATTACTTTTACGGATGATTATTCAAGGTTCGGATTCATTTATCTGATGAAACATAAATCCGAAGATTTTGAAAAATTCCAAGAGTACAAGAATGAAGTAGAAAACCAAACAGGCAAAAGTATTAAGACACTGAGATCTGATCGAGGTGGAGAATACTTAAGTGCCGAGTTCCTAGGTTATCTAAAAGAGTAAGGAATTCTCTCTCAGCTTACTCCTCCATACACTCCACAGCATAACGGTGTATCGGAGAGACGGAACCGAACCCTATTGGATATGGTACGATCCATGATGAGTAATGCTGAGTTACCGCGATCTTCCTGGGGATATGCGCTAGAATCAGCGGCATATATTTTGAACAGAGTTCCAACCAAAACTGTGCCTACCACACCATATCAGATGTGGAGTGGGAAGAAACCCTATCTTCAGTATATGAGGATCTGGGGATGTCCAGCTTTTGTCAAAAAGCAGTTTGTGGACAAGCTCGAGGCACGTTCAGTAAAATGTATGTTTGTGGGATATCCAAAGAACTCCAAGGGATATTGTTTCTATTACGCAGAGGAACAAAAGGTTTTTGTTTCTCGTAATGCCCATTTTCTAGAACAGCAAGTGTTAGAAAAGGATACTAATGGGAGCGAAATAGAACTGGAAGAAATTCCAGAACCACAAACTGCTACTGAAAGTTTGGTAGAACCAGAGGTTCAAGAAGAACAAAACATTCCCGCACCCCTCCGCAGGAGTAGTAGGCCGTCTCATCCGCCTGAGAGATACTACGGTTTTCTTATAGACGGGGATAGAGAGGATTGCATCATAGATGATGATGAACCTACTGACTTCCAGCAGGCCATCCAGAGCGGCGACTCGGTACGATGGCTAGATGCAATGCGGACCGAAATGGAGTCCATGTACACCAACAAAGTATGGACTTTGGACTTTGCTCCAGATGGGGTAAAACCCATAGGATGCAAATGGATCTTCAAGAAAAAGATTGGTGTAGATGGACAGGTGGAAACCTATAAGGCTAGACTTGTTGCAAAGGGTTTTCGTCAAAGACCTGGTTTGGACTATGACGAAACTTTTTCTCCAGTGGCTATGCTCAAATCCATTCGGGTCCTTCTTGCTATTGCTGCCTTCCATGATTATGAAATCTGGCAGATGGACGTAAAGACGGCTTTTCTGAATGGAAATTTAGAAGAGAACGTCTATATGGATCAGCCAGAGGGTTTCAATCAGAGTGGGAGCAGCGGGAAAGTATGCAAGCTGCTTAAGTCCATTTATGGACTAAAGCAGGCATCGCGGAGTTGGAACATCTGTTTTGATGAGACATTCAAAGAATATGACTTTATCAAAAATCCAGATGAACCGTGCATATATAGCAAAGCTGTAGCCAGAAGTGTCATATTCCTCGTCTTGTACGTGGATGACATTCTATTGATAGGAAATGACATTCCTATGCTACAATCTGTCAAAGGATTCTTGTCACACAGGTTCTCCATGAAAGACCTGGGTGATGCCTCTTACATTCTGGGGATCCGGATCTATCGTGATAGATCCAAGAGGATGTTGGGACTTTCGCAGTCCAGGTATATCGACACTGTACTGAAAAGATTCAGTATGGAAGATTCTAAGCGCGGTAATCTACCGGCTTGTCACGGAATCACCCTCTCCAAAGAGATGTCTCCCAACACTGATTTGGAAAGGGAACGCATGTCTATTATACCCTACGCTTCTGCGGTAGGCTCTATAATGTATGCGATGTTGTGTACCAGACCAGATGTAGCTTACGCACTAAGCGTGGTGAGCCGGTATCAGTCAGACCCAGGGGAGAAACACTGGATAGCAGTAAAGAACATTCTCAAGTACCTGAGGAGGACTAAGGAGATGTTCTTGGTTTACGGCGGAAAAGACCTCAGGTTGGAGGCCTTTACTGATTCCGGCTTCCAGAGTGATAAGGACGATTCCAAGTCCATGTCGAGTTATGTCTTTACCCTCAATGGAGGGGCGGTGTGCTGGAAGAGCTCCAAGCAGGACACCGTTGCTGACTCGACGATGGAAGCGGAGTATATAGCTGCTTGCGATGCCGCAAAAGAAGCAGTCTGGATGAAGAAGTTCCTAACAGAACTTCAGGTGGTTCCTACCATAGTTGATCCAATACCTCTGTATTGCGACAACAACGGAGCTATAGCTTTAGCGAAGGAACCAAGGTCCCATCAGAAGTCCAGACACATCTTGAGGCGGTATCACCTGATCAGGGAGATCATTGATCGTCAGGAGATCGAGGTTCGGAGGGTTGCTTCAGAAGAGAACATTGCTGATCCATTCACGAAGGCCCTACCTCAGACGCAGTTCGAGAGGCTACTCGAGATCATTGGTCTTCGATATGCCAGTACATGGCCCTAGTGCAAGTGGGAGATTGTTAGTGTTTATGCCCTAGAAGGCCATTACTGTATCATACTAGTTTGTATATTACTTAATGGAAGCTTGGGATATTCACATGTATATAACAGTCTTGCTTAACATGGTAGTATGCTACTTGGTTATTCTATCTTAATATGTGAGTATACGTATTGATAGAGCTCTTAGGATCTTGCTTGATTACCAGCGTTGTGATGGCAGTCACACTAGTGGGGGCTGGGTAGTCTACAAGCACATCCTTATTCAGGTCCCTGGTCGTTGGATTATCGAGACAGAGCATCGATACTCCGGAGTAGACTAGTGTGTACGCTTCTCATCCCAGTTGGGGAGATGGTCTGTCCCACAGCCGTCAGTACGTCGTACTGGAGATAGTATACAGGTGCTCGTTAGGTTACGGGTACACCGGACAGGACTCACAGGGAACTGTTGGTTGGTTTTATACCAGTCGTCAGTGAACAGTTCCCAGGTGACATGAGTACAGCATAGTCCGCAGACTTGACACTGCTACTTCGCCTCGAGTGTGTCCCACTGTTCTTAGATTGCTACCCTACCACGACTCAAAGGAGTTGTGCAAACAGGTAGCAGTTGGGTGCAGTCCCGAGCACTTGGAGGCAGTGGCGGTTAGACAGGATTCGTCCCTCCCGGTATTGGGAGTAGATATCGCGCTGTGTCAGAGAGCCATTGCGCAAAGTCCCTGGCCAGGGCAAGCGAGATTTGCTGGTAGGTTCCAGTAGTTTCTCAGGGTGTAATGGGCTTCCCTCCGACACGACTTATACAGCTATTAGGGGATTGACGCTTGCCGCCCCCTAGGCCGGATATGCGATAGTCTTGGACGAATGGACCGGACTGTATGGAGATTGTCACATCAGACTCAGTAGGAGTTCGGATGGGTTTTCTCATCGGCCTTCTTATCGACAACTACCTGGGGACCGTTACATACAGCTAGTGCCGCTTGCGGTCTGTGGTTAAACCCACTGCCAGCGTAGTAGTCGAGTCTCTAGAGTCCCACACAGAGAGTTTCCTATTCCAGGCGAAACGATATAGAGGTCGTATGGTTTTACGACAAGGGTTCGGACGCATACGTGCGTTTACGCGCGTACGACTTTCGGACAGTTTTTACCAGTCGGCTTTGGTTTAAGCCAGTTACTGGTATCCGGTTATTGGATTTTTACAGTCTAAAGTTTTTCCGTATTTTTGCGGAAAGGAGGGGCGTTCTCGTAATTTTGCGGGAAGCTTCTAGAAGGTAGTGACTAAGGAGGTTAAGGTGGCATATGAAATGATTGTGATTAGTGAGTCACCTTGATGATTCATAGAAGTCTTTTGTCATTATAATGAATCATCACAAGATATTTTCAAGCATGGTTGCTAAATTCATTTCTTATTCTTTTCTTCATAAAAGAAAATGCTTGATATATCTTCTTGACTCACTATTCTATTATCATTATCATCTACACATTCTCTCTCCTCAAGCTCTCTCTCTTCAAAAGACTAATCCTCCCCTCTCATGAGTTGAGTACAAGGGTTAGTAAGACTAAACA
Source organism: Agapanthus africanus (assembly GCA_030015575.1). Lineage (NCBI taxonomy): Eukaryota > Viridiplantae > Streptophyta > Magnoliopsida > Asparagales > Amaryllidaceae > Agapanthus > Agapanthus africanus. Next base: position 127,446,278 of record CM057340.1, on the reverse strand, counting down.
ATCCATAACCATCACTCTATCTCAATCTATCTTCTTTGATTAGCAATCCAAGAAGGTTAGTTGCCTCAAGTTTAGAGGCTAAGCTTGGAGTTTTGCTCTCGGGTGGATCGTCTACTACAAAGAGAAGGCCGAGGAGAACAAGGAGATCGTAAAGACGAAGGAGTTGGTTCATTAGGTATAATCCCTAAACACAGTAGTTTAGAAACACTTTGTGTTTGGTTATTTATAGTTTAGCTTCGATTCAAGCGGTTAGTCGATGTTAGTTCACTAAACAAGTTCGTTTTTGAAAATTCCGCCTCCCCACAAGTATTGGGGTGTAGTACATCGACTTACAATGCCAACACAAGAATTAATCGTGTACATGTCTTTTCTAGCAAGACAATAAGCAGATCAATCGGGATAACAATACAATATTGTTAGCATCGGCAGTTATTCAGGTAACAGGTATAAACAATATAGTAATAGCAAAGGCAAGAAATGTGTCACGCACATATCATGTATTGTGTATTAAACAGGATAATTATTTAATTACGCAACCAATCACAACAAAAGCAGTACTATAATTATTATGGTTATCTAGCTTCAGTATTACTTGTCAAAATATTTCTAACCATATCTGCAATAGTGTTCTGCACTTGTTTAATATTTAAATTAACTGTCTCTACTAAAATAATTTGTATAAGTATTTTGCATAACTTCAAAAATTGTAACTAGTAAATGATAAAATATAGATTAACTGTATATTGATAACAATTACAAATATGTGTTATAAATAATAAAATACTGATTGCCTTTATAAAATTATATAACGATAATAATTTGCAATATTATATATATATATGGTATATGTTCTCTACTAAAAATTCATCAAAAATATATTTTGGAAAACAATACTTATACGTAGACTTTTAAACCATAACGCAAGAATATAATTTAAATAAATGATAGCCCTAATATAAGATTTAAAAGAATTCTAAATCTAGTAAATATTTGATATCCCGATTCAACCAGATTTATGCGTAATAGATAAGAGTCAAAAATAAAATATAGATTCAGCTTACTGATAAATATAAGATATAATTTAGCACCATACTGGGTTTCACACATGCGAATCGGGTCGAATAACTACCTCTATTATTCGAATCGATTGCAACCGAAATAGATAAAAATATAAAACACAATTTAAAATACTAATTACTATTGTATAACCATACTAGGGTGTTACAAATTTGCGGTTTAATGTTTTATATAGAATAATTAGGGTTGTCTAATTTGTTAAGTAAATGATAATTAAGTTTTGTTGCTAATTGTTTAATATCATATTCATATGCATATATTTTATCGTCTAATATTAGTTTGGTAAACTAAATATTCTACCAAAATCTCTAAGATTAATCTTTACGTAGAATATTGAATGCGTTTAGTTACTAGAATATTTTAGTGGTTTGTTTTCTAATCTAGTAATATCCTATTTTAATATGCATATTATAATTTGTCTAACATTATTGTGTAACCAAAGATATATTTTGTTTGGTAGTTTAAATAAGATATGTTAAGATATTTAATCTTCAAATAATATTTTAAAGATAATCTTATGGGGGTTTGTTGTGAGAAGATGGATCCTCTGGGGGTTTTGAGCAATTTTACTCTAAACCTGTTTATACTAAACCCATCATCATCACCTTAAAAATAAAAATAAAAATAAAAGAAAACCCTTTTCCTTCCTCTCCACTTCCGCGTACCCGCACCCCACGACGTCGACGCCTCCTCACTCATGCCCATCGCTCGACTCCAGTGCCACCCTCACCGTCGTCACCATCATCTTCTCTGATCTAATCTCTACAGCCAACCGAACAACCCCGATCCTTTCCTCCTCATCTCAACTCTCATTTCATTCTCGCCGACGACCAAGCCCCTCCTCGAAGTCGCCTTCATCTTCCTTCTGTTAGTTATATGTATGCCCTAGAGGCCATTACTGTACATTGGATGTATATTGTAGTGGATGCTGGGACATATATAGGTAGGACTTTCTTGCTCGACATGATAGTACGCTATCTGGTTGCACTTTATCTTAACATGTATACTTTCTATCTCTCTGATTACATGTTGATAAAGCCTTTGGGATGTGTACTCGACTTCCAGGACTATGATGCAGATCATACTAGTGGGGCCTGGGTAGTCCATGAGTACATCCTTGAAATATTCCTAGTCGAGGGAATATCGAGACGGGGCATCGATATTCCAGAGTAGACTAGCGCATATCTTCTCGACCCATGCGATGGGCGATGGATGATCCCATATCCATTGGTGTTTGACATCGAAGATGGTATGCGGGTGCTCAGTGGAGACTGGGTACACTGAACGGACTCGCCGAGAACTCCCAGATGGTATTATACCTCACGTCAGATGGCAGTTCTCTGGTGACACTGGTACAGCTTAGTCTGTTGACCCGAGATCGTCATAGAGTCTTGTGTGTCTCCCACTGTGCTTTGATTTCCCCCCTACCACGGCTCTACTGAGTTGTGCAAACAGGTGGTTTTTGGGTACAGTCCCGATTCACATGGAGGCAATGAGCGATAGGAGGGGATTCGTCTCTCCCGGTATTGGGGGTTGATGTTGTGCTATGCTCGACTGGCCATAACAGGAAATCCCTGGCCAGGGTTGCAGTGATATACTGGTAAGAGTTATCAGTAGTTTCACGAATGTTATGGACCTCAAGTCGGCATGACTTATCGAGCTATTGGGGTCTGACGTTTACCACCCCTAGGCGAGATATGCGACATATCAGACGAACAGACCGGACTATACGGTAAGTGTTACTGGTTGGATTCGCAGGAGTCTGAGCGGGCTTGCTCGTCGATCTTCTGATCGCTCAATACCCGGGTGGCCGTTACGTTTAGCAGACCGCTTGCGGCTTGTGGGTGTTTGATATGATCATCATCTGCTGCCGGCGTATTGACGAGTCTTTAGAGTCCTACACAGAGGTTTCCTAGTTCAAGCGAAACGAAATAGGAGCGCATATGAGATATGTGCGGGACCGAGAATAATTCGTGTATGTGATACCGTATTTCATTCTCGCGACGAATGTATCGATTGGTTATATGCGATATAACCTAGTTATCGAATCAAGGATTGATTCGATAAGCCGATACATTGGATACTAGCCGGTTATATGCGACATGACCGGATCATTGAATCAAGTGTTGATTTAATGATTTAATGTATAATTATATATTTGATATATTGCTTTGCATTAACTAGTATTGGTTCACTTTAAATGGATTCACTCACTTAGTTTGTGCACATTGCATATGTGATATATTTTGTGCACATGATTGTATCATGTTTGATGATACATGCAAGCTAGGGTTAGTGTAAAGAATTTGACCATGGTTAAGATTATGATTAGGGTTTTCTTTTTCTTATTTATTTATTTATTTATTTTGGAAAAAGAAAATGATAAAGAAAATGAAATGGTGGCTTATTTTGTTTGTAGTTGAAGTTTCTTGAAACTTTGACTAAGTAACCATTTTGTCTTCTTTCTTAACCCTAACTCTTCAAATTAACCTTGGTCAATTCTCTACACCTAACTAAGGTTAATGATATGATAAGTATTATATTTTCTTTTCTTTTTAAAAAGGTTATCATATCATCTTCTTCTTCATCATCTTCTTCCTCCATGAAAAAAGCTTGCTACATCAATGGTGATTGATGAAAAAGTGTGTGAAATCCAAATCTAAAGTCAACCCAACTCCTATTTCTTCATCCTCTACCTCTTACCAAGTAGTATAGGGTGTTTCCTTCACAAGTTTTCCCGACTTGGTGAAGTTGGAGCTTGTTCTTGCGATGCCTCGACGTAGATCATCTTCGGCATCGAACCGATGATCAAGCCCGCCCATTCTTCGATGATGACGATGCTAGAGTCATGGGTTCGATTTGGACAGCGGAGGGAGATCATCGCGGAGCTTACGAAGTGGTAGACCGGATCTACAAAGGTTGTAGCCCCTTCCCTATTTCTATATTTCCGTTTACATGCTTGCTTTGCCTAAATATCTAGTTAACGATCCGTTCTAGGTTTTCTCGGCACCGTAATTTTTAGAAATTAGCGTGTTTGATCACTTGTGAGACTTCACTAGAGTTCCTAGGAACCCTACAGTGGTATCAGAGCCTAGCTAGAGCCTTAGGCGAAGTCCCGACGGAGTTAGAAGTCCGATCGACCCAAAACCCCGACCCGAATATTGCTCTCTGCACATTTCTGTAAATTGTGGTGTTTTCAAGATTAAAAATATTCAGAAAACTCAGCAGAAAGATGTAAGAAATACTGTAAAATTCGTGGTCCTGATTGCACAAAAGTAGCGCGGATCCGCGGCCCCACAGTAGGATGATGCGGCGCATCCGCGGCGCTTTTGTCTCTTTGTGCATCAAATTTTGCACAGTAGTTCTTAGCTTTCTGTGCTGGATTTTCTGGGGATTTTTAATATTTTATTCCAGAGTTGAATTTTCTGAGTTGTATTGGGGACTCGGTGTATTCGATCGGACTGTCTAATTTTGTCGGTGTGCTTTTCCGGGTATTTTTAGAATATGTTAAAAAGTTTGACCGGATATAAATACCCACTTTTTCCCCTGCCGGGAAATTTCCAATTGTTGGATTTTTCCGTAGTTTAACGACATTCTAAGTAGTGCAAGTAACGCGATGGACCCTCTAGAAGACAACAAACCTTAACTCGATTATGTGACCGTCTTGAACTGCCCTTTGAACCTTCGGGTTTGGGGCAGTACGGCGTGCCACATGTGAGGCGTTGGCTTGACCCTTCTACGGCTGGACCATTGGTACTGAGGCACGAACTGAATGTTGTTAGACTTATTTCATGTGTTGAGCTGTATCGGGAAAACTTGGGTGTTCGATTGTTCGATCGAAAAGTTTAGCATTTTCTATTTATCCGGAATGTGATACAATAATTGGAATTCACAAATAGTTATGAGATAATGGAATGAATATTATAAACATAGCAGTTTAGTCTCACTTGATCGGTTGCCACGGAATTTTGATGTGATCAAAAGTCCGTCGCAATCACGTAGTGTACGCGGATACTCGCCGGGTAAACTTGATAGACAGCCTCACTCCAAAGCCCCGACCAAGTGACTGTAGGAGAACCCCGTCGCCGAAAGTATCCGTTCGGGTGCTCACGGTAGCGGTGTTCCGCCTTGGTGCACTTTGTCGACGGCGTCAGGGGTGCGGCCGTCTACTGAAGTTTGCGACGAGCATTTGATCAGAATGTCGGGAATCCTGTTGAATTGCCCGACTTGATATTGAAAAGAGTTTTCGATAATGAGACTAAAATGTGGGGTTTATAATTGTTAGGCATGCGATGTCTAAGTAATTCATTTGGTCAGGCATGCGATGTCTGAGGTGGTTGCGGATTCCAACTGTTGTAGTTTTACACTTTCTTTTCTGTGACTGTAAGTGTAATATGTGCTATCGCCGGTTTCGTTTCTATATGTCAACGACAATTGGGATGCGCATATTTACTTACGTTGATGACATGTGATGTTATGTGTTGCTGGATATGTTATATTGGATCGTCGTGTTTGAATAGCCGGGGGTTTTTATGTGAGATGAGTGTTTTTCATTTTCATTCATGTAAAAACTTGTATGTAATATTCTTTTATTGGGGCACTTCCAGGTTGCGGAAGTCGTCACCCGTTGTATATTATTTTCTTTTCTGCACTAGGATAGACCCAAGGAGGGGAGCACAAGTAACCGGGTTCTGGGGTCCAGAGGGAGACCAACTCGAGGAGTCGAGTCCGGGTCTCCTAACCCTAGAATTGGTAGGGTTGCTTGCCGCTCTCGTAGGGGTCTTGGGGTGTGGGATTGGCTATTCATCACGACCGTGGAATCCGTGTTTTATACTGGCTCGTATTGAAAACACGGACGTCCTAGTATATCCAATATTTCATATGTTTCTTCTGCTGTGATTTATCTGTGATCATGTGATGTTCTGTGACAGGTATTATATATAGTATATATGATATATTATATAGACGTTGCTTATGTTTTACACCCGCGCTAGCCCTGCCCCGCTCTGCCGTTAGTTACCTAACCTAACGGTGCACGAGGGGACATCGAGGCGAATGCGGATGGCATAAGTGTACGTCATATTTATCTGTGATGTTTAGGTAATTTAAATAATGGGATATTCATTAATGAGATTAATGAAAGAAAATAAACCTAATTGATGTTGTGGAATCGAATTTCAAAATAAAACAGGTAGCTACAGTTCTTGCTTTGCATCGTGGTGTTCCTTGTAGAACATCCTGCACCTTATTCGATAGGGAAAGGACCGAGATCCCTTCACCGGGAGTGACTCCTTTAGCAATAACTGGCAGATGCTACACACTCGGTTTGTCTTTGATCGCTTCTATAGTTTTTGCTTTGCACAGTGATATATATGATATATCCCGCACCTCATTCGACGAGGAAAGGGCCGACGATCCCTTCACCGGGAGTGACCCCTTTAGCAAAACTAGAAAAGCCTCGAAAACATTCCATTTAAAAACCATTTGATTCCGCAACGAGATCAAGTTCAAAGCGTTAAAGGTTTTCACAAAAAACCATTCGCAACCCTCCGTCATTTTAGGAAGTAGAGTACTTAGTATTCGTGCTGTGTTTGTTGACCATAGTCAAGGCACAGTGTACGGTAGCTAAGTGATGTCTTCCTACACAGCATATGATGCGATTAGTTAGGACAGTCATGTGACTTTGTTGACCTTAGCCAAGGGTGATGTGGGTGGGTCTAATTAATCACGAAATGATGGGTAGAACTTGACTAGTACCTATGATTTGTTGACCTTAGCCAAGGTCATAGGTGCTAGGGGTAAAAACCATTATCGGGAGTTTCAAGTGTTGAAATTTGCAATGAGATTGCATACCTTCTATGTGATAGTTGGATCCCGATACCCACTGCGAGTAAGTGTTACTCCTGGGAGAGTTTTATACATTACAATTAGCCGATCAAGTAGGTGTCTAAAAAGGTGTCAACGGGGTTACGCCTCTGGGAAAACGAGGTTTACATTAATTAGGTCCGTGCGAAAGCACGGGGAACCTCCCTCAAAGTACCGACACTGGCCTGGCTGAAAGATTGGCGAACTTGTAGTGTGTAATTAATCCCGGCTAGTCTTTCCTTTTAGGGTTTGAAGGAAGATTTGATAAAAATAGTGGGAGCCATCCTGATTAGATAAAATATATAACCAATCTGATCTTGCAAGAGCGCACGCTGAGTGTTTTCTTCTCTCTCTCTCCAGGTAGCGACCATATCACGCCTTAATCAAGATAATAATATGGATGTATTGACCGAACCCACTTGTTATACTGAGCTGGGGAACGTTGGTCCCGCTCCAACTTATAATTGTTATAAGACAGAGCAGGAAATAGGGGAATACCAGAATTCTTATGCCGCCCAAACGAAGAAAGTGCATATGATGCATCTCCTTCGGGTGTGTTCATTATAAAGAACTGTTTCTCAGTATCCTCTGCATCCTGGGTATATGATGCCAGATCATGATCCCAGATATGTAATCTGTTACATAGGGCTATAAAAGGGTAGAAAAACTGAGAACGGGTGATAAGTTTCATGAGACAGAAAACGGGGCAAGTGTTGCAGCCAAGTCTGTCGGTCACTGTCACCCTGTATTACAAATACATTGATTCTGAACAAATGCTATTAGATACCGAACCTGATATACAAAATCATATCAGTCTCTTTATTAGTAAAGAAAGGATATAATTTTGTATTGATGGATAATGTTTTGAACATTTCCTATATCAAAAGTTGATCGGTTCAGGCACGTTATCTAAAAGCATTGAAGTTCTAAATCAAACTACAGTTCCTAGTATACAGAACACACACAAGAAGAAGAGTTCAGAAATGAACGAATCCTTCTTGAGGCATTGTAGACTAGGTCACATCAATGCGACCCGACTGGCTGAAGTTACATTTTAGATGCATATTTAAATCAGTTTGAATTTACATCTTGTGAAACTTGCCAGTCATGTCACAAAGATAAGATGACCATAGCTCTGTTTATTAGAAACAGAGAAAGAGTTAGTAAACTCTTAGGACTGATACATGATGATGTATGTAAAGTCTCCTGTCTACACATGCCAGGACTGGTTCTTTATACTTCATTATATTCTCTGATAATCTCTCAAGATTCAGTCATATGTTCCTGTTGAAACATAAGTCCGAACCTTTTGAGGTATTCACAAAATATAAGTTAGAAGTAGAGAACCAAAATACGGGTATAAGTATTATGTCCTATGATAAGATCAGGGAGGAGAATACTTGTGCATGGCATTCCTGGACCATTCTAAAGGAGAATGAGATTCTCTCTCCGTACTACTCCTCTGAATACACCACAGCATAATGGTGTATCAGGGCGGAGCAATTGCACAATATTAGATATGGTGTGCTCTATGATGAGTATTACTGAGTTACCTATTTCCTTTTGGGGTTATGCACTTGAGAAGCTGCATACCTATTGAATTAGGTTTGAATCAAATCAGTGCCTACCACTCCATATGAGATATGGTATGGGAAGAACCCATCTCTTAAGCGAGTTAAGATTTGGGGTTGTCCGGCCTATGTCTAAAGCAAAATCCGGACAAGATCGAGGCAGGATCAGTTCTGTAGAACTGGAACGGTTCCAGCTATACAAAACTGCAGTTGATGATTTGACAGAACCATAAGATTCTATAGTTCCCGACGAAGCTCAGCCTCTCCGCCGATCTAGTAGGGTTCCTCATCCGCCTGAGAGATACCTCGGTTTCTCGATGACAGTGGGAGCAAGGATTGCATCATGAGATGATGACCCAACTAGTTTCGAGCAGGCCATCGAGAGTAGGGACTCTGTAAGAATGGCTGGATGCTTAGCGATCTGAGATGGAATCCATGTACACCAGCAAAGTATGGACTTTAGCTGCTATATCTGAAGGGTTAAATCCCCATCAGGAGCAAGTATATCTTGAGAAGATTACTTGGTGTAGATGGAAAAGTTGAGACTTTCAAAGCTAGACTTGTTAAAGGTTTTCGTCATCGACCAGGCGTGGATAATGATGAAACCTTTTTCCAGTAGCTATGCTTAAGTCTATCCAGATCCTACTTACCACGGCTACATACCATGACTACGATATCTGGCGGTTGGGTGCCATGACTGCTTTTCTAAATACTGATTTAAAAGAGAACGTCTATAAGAACACAGCCAGAGGTCTTCGTAAACAGTGGGAGCAGCGGAAACGTGTGCAAGTTGCTTTACATAATGAAGCAGGCATCGCGGAGTTGGAACATCTGTTTTGATGTGATAGTCAAAGTGTTTGACTTCATCAAAATGGTAGACGAACCTTGTATATACAAAAGGGTAGTAGAGAGTAAAGTGGTCATCTTCGTATTGTACGTAGACAACATACTCTTGATAGGAAAAGAGTTTCCTATACTACGATCGATTAATCTCCTATTATCACAAGAATTCTCCAAATAGGATAAAGATGATACCTCCTAAATCCTGAGATTTGGACCTATGAGATAGATCTAAAGGGATATTAGGGTTCTCACTAGGTATAGTGAGATTGTATCAATCGATCCTGGGGAGAATCACTGGAAGTGTTCCAGGGTGATAAAGACGACTGAATGTCAGTCACAGGCACTGTCTTTACCCTCAGTAAAGGGACGGTATGTTGGAAGAGTTCCAAGCTAGATACCGTGGCAAACTAGACGATAAAGGCTGGTAACATCGCTATTGAAGATACTACCAAAGAGGAAGTTTGGGTGTATATTGGTTCATAAGATGAACTAGGTTCCTGCCATTGTATGACAATGGAAGTGTGGCTTTGGCCCTGGAACCCTGGTCCCATCAGTGACCCAGACAAATTCTGAGGCAGCATCACCTGATCATGGAGATAGTTGATCTCCAGGTTGATCGAGGTTAGGAGAGTAGACTCAGAGGACAACACGGCGGATCCACTCACGAAGGCCTTTTTCCCAAAGAGAGACTTTTAGGGGATGGTTGAGCATGTGATACTGCAACCACTGCTACAGATGGCCCTAGTGCAAGTGGGAGATTGTTAGTTATATGTATGCCCTAGAGGCCATTACTGTACATTGGATGTATATTGTAGTGGATGCTGGGACATATATAGGTAGGACTTTCTTGCTCGACATGATAGTACGCTATCTGGTTACACTTTATCTTAACATGTATACTTTCTGTCTCTCTAATTACATGTTGATAAAGCCCTTGGGATGTGTACTCGACTTCCAGGACTATGATGCAGATCATACTAGTGGGGCCTGGGTAGTCCATGAGTACATCCTTGAAATGTTCCTAGTCGAGGGAATATCGAGACGGGGCATCGATATTCCAGAGTAGACTAGCGCATATCTTCTCGACCCATGCGATGGGCGATGGATGATCCCATATCCATTGGTGTTTGACATCGAAGATGGTATGCGGGTGCTCAGTGGAGACTGGGTACACTGAACGGACTCGCCGAGAACTCCCAGATGGTATTATACCTCACGTCAGATGGTAGTTCTCTGGTGACACTGGTACAGCTTAGTCTGTTGACCCGAGATCGTCATAGAGTCTTGTGTGTCTCCCACTGTGCTTTGATTTCCACCCTACCACGGCTCTACTGAGTTGTGCAAACAGGTGGTTTTTGGGTACAGTCCCAATTCACATGGAGGCAATGAGCGATAGGAGGGGATTCGTCTCTCCCGGTATTGGGGGTTGATGTTGTGCTATGCTCGACTGGCCATAACAGGAAATCCCTGGCCAGGGTTGCAGTGATATACTGGTAAGAGTTATCAGTAGTTTCACGAATGTTATGGACCTCAAGTCGGCATGACTTATCGAGCTATTGGGGTCTGACGTTTACCACCCCTAGGCGAGATATGCGACATATCAGACGAACAGACCGGACTATACGGTAAGTGTTACTGGTTGGATTCGCAGGAGTCTGAGCGGGCTTGCTCGTCGATCTTCTGATCGCTCAATACCCGGGTGGCCGTTACGTTTAGCAGACCGCTTGCGGCTTGTGGGTGTTTGATATGATCATCATCTGCTGCCGGCGTATTGACGAGTCTTTAGAGTCCTACACAGAGGTTTCCTAGTTCAAGCGAAACGAAATAGGAGCGCATATGAGATATGTGCGGGACCGAGAATAATTCGTGTATGTGATACCGTATTTCATTCTCGCGATGAATGTATTGATTGGTTATATGCGATATAACCTAGTTATCGAATCAAGGATTGATTCGATAAGCCGATACATTGGATACTAGCCGGTTATATGCGACATGACCGGATCATTGAATCAAGTGTTGATTTAATGATTTAATGTGTAATTATATATTTGATATATTGCTTTGCATTAACTAGTGTTGGTTCACTTTAAATGGATTCACTCACTTAGTTTGTGCACATTGCATATGTGATATATTTTGTGCACATGATTGTATCATGTTTGATGATACATGCAAGCTAGGGTTAGTGTAAAGAATTTGACCATGGTTAAGATTATGATTAGGGTTTTCTTTTTCTTATTTATTTATTTATTTATTTTGGAAAAAGAAAATGATAAAGAAAATGAAATGGTGGCTTATTTTGTTTGTAGTTGAAGTTTCTTGAAACTTTGACTAAGTAACCATTTTGTCTTCTTTCTTAACCCTAACTCTTCAAATTAACCTTGGTCAATTCTCTACACCTAACAAAGGTTAATGATATGATAAGTATTATATTTTCTTTTCTTTTTAAAAAGGTTATCATATCATCTTCTTCTTCTTCATCTTCTTCCTCCATGAAAAAAGCTTGCGACATCAATGGTGATTGATGAAAAAGTGTGTGAAATCCAAATCTAAAGTCAACCCAACTCCTATTTCTTCATCCTCTACCTCTTGCCAAGTAGTATAGGGTGTTTCCTTCACAAGTTTTCCTGACTTGGTGAAGTTGGAGCTTGTTCTTGCGATGCCTCGACGTAGATTATCTTCGGCATCGAACCGACGATCAAGCCCGCCCATTCTTCGATGATGACGATGCTAGAGTCATGGGTTCGATTTGGACAGCGGAGGGAGATCATCGCGGAGCTTACGAAGTGGTGGACCGGATCTACAAAGGTTGTAGCCCCTTCCCTATTTCTATATTTCCGTTTACATGCTTGCTTTGCCTAAATATCTAGTTAACGATCCGTTCTAGGTTTTCTCGGCACCGTAATTTTTAGAAATTAGCGTGTTTGATCACTTGTGAGACTTCACTAAAGTGCCTAGGAACCCTACACCTTCATCACCAAGTTTCAACCAAAGATCCCCCTACAACCTTCTCCACCACCTTAACACAAAACTCACGGTCACCTTCCACCTACTTCGAACCCAAACCCTCCACCAGCAAACCATCGCCGGAGCACCCATCTCTAACCTCAACCACTCACCAAATCCATCACCTTCTTTATCTTCAACCTAACACCGGCGACTCCACAAATCCACCGAGACTACCATATTATTTCCGAGATTCCATCACCTACAAACTACCATCAACCGAGAGAACCCATCTCGACCGCTACCCCATCACCATCGCCACCTCAACTCCCTTCGACCCAAGCAACCACCGCAACCAAATCCATCTCCCCATCATTAATTAGTTTCAAATACCTGTAGAATAGATAACATAGAAACATGGACCCATAGGATACACGTCACATGTTTGACTAACTATATCTTGCTTGGTATATCATATGTGACTGCTTTTGGTTATACTCATGATATCTCACTCTTGCGCATGACATCTTATAAAGCATACTGTTCATATTATTAAGATGGAATCTTTGACGCGCTGACGTCTGGGTTTTTCATGGTCCAAATCCTTTAACCTTATCACAGGTGGATCGGGAATACTTTGACAGGATTGCCGAGCAGTGAAGAGATTTCCACTTATTTTAGTTTTGTTACGACCCGAAATATTAGCTCGTGACCAGCACTTAAATCACGCAACGTCTAAAGACGTAACATAATTCAAGTAAGCTGAAACCCAGAAATCTAAACCTTTTTAAGAAAATAAAGGAGGTGAAGTTTTGAAATCAAGGTATAATGAAATCAAGTTTTCTTAATGCATAGAAAAGGAACATGAAAATGCAAGTGAAATTTACTAGTTCGAAAACGTGTTTTGTCTTTTTAAAAAAAATTGGGCAGCACCTCCTTTGTATATTTTGATCCAAAACCACAATACAAGATAATGATAAAGGCATCCCCAAGAGGGAGCTAACTCTTCGCCAAATGGCCGATCACAACCATGCAAGACAGTAAATATAAGTATACGACGCCCAACGGCGAAGTTCACCACAAAAGATAAAGAAATAAGCAAGACATCAAAACCATAAGTAGCGGAAAACCCCTCGCTCTAAGTCTCGCAACCACAAGTCTCACTAATTCTCATTACTTATACAATTACTAGTTTGATTGATAGAGTTGACTAGATACAATATGAAATACAAATACAAGAGTGGGTACGATACAATGTCCCACCTACCAAAGCAAAACACTCGAAGTAGTTGTGTGCCAGCGATGCCTCTACTGATCCATGCGGTCAACCTGCAAGAACTGTGGCACAACGGGGATGAGTTGCCAACTCGTGAGTAGAAAAATAACAACAAGTAGAAATCGAATAAACAACGACTCCTAGGTCAACTATATCATAAATGTGATACTATGATATCTAGGGTGACCGTATCTGTATGTGTGCCAACACTAATATCAATGTCAATCAGCATGTGGATATCATCCAACAACATAATCAATGTCTATATGCATGTGGATCTCGTCCCACCATATAATCAATGTCTGTATATATCATAAAAGAATATGCATGAAAGTATGAGGGTATAAATCAACGTGTGTCCCTCGCGACACATCAAAATCATGGAACCTGAATGCCCATCATCGACACTCGAAAAATCATGAAACCCGTGTCCAGCATTGACACGTAAATCCTCATATCTCAGGCTCCGTCAGTCCGGATCGGCCCTCAGACTCCGTCGGTCCGGATCGGCCCATATCATCTCTCGACTCCGGTTGGTATCCTCCGGATATCCGCCTAGCCCAAATACTATCACCGGTTGGTAGTACTCCCCTGCCAGGCTCATCGTTTACTGCACGACATCCCTTTTTTGCACCGGAGTACCATACCGGGTCCACCATGTACCCGCAATCAGCCTCATCCAGCTCCTCGAATCGGGTTTTACATGTCACACGTCTCAGAACTGAGAAACGCATGGTGGACGCATGGTGGACGCATGGTGGACGCACAGGTATATGCGATGCAATGAGAATAACATGAATGCAGCATAAGATAAATCATATGCAAATGTTGACGGGTATACGTATCTAACATGACAGAGTCGGTGAATCTAGCAGTCGGCATCCAGCCTCGCAACATCGCGTACGGAAAATCATCGTACGACGGCATTAAGCTATCAGGGATCCTATCAACCTATAAGACGAGGAGGGTACGGACCTAACGGCTCGTACGGCTATCACTCACGATTCACAACATATATAAATATCTCTATATACCTATGTCCCAGGTCACATCCGCAACAATCTCATATCAGGGGACCGGCAGGGTAAAAATCATCTCAATCAACTCGCATTCGTATACCAACATATCATCAAATCATCATATCACGTCATATATTCTTTTCATCGCATTTATATCCTACATCAAGTCAATTTTACAAATACATTCTACCTTTACTATAAGCATACGTATCTAATCTAACATACACACCCGAACCATACAAACAGTTTTTGAAAGTTGCGAATCGTAGTTTTGAAAGTAGGGGCTACAGTGTTTTTTAAAGAAAAGATATCATTTGAAAATCCATAACGTCCCTCAAGGTATCTGTTTAAAAGATACATACGATTCTTCAGTTTGGAAATAGGTATGGTTCAGATGACACATCTACGTCGACTATCTAGTCTTATAGTACCCTAAAAGGCAATATCATCAAATATCATCCTCAAATCCCGTCATCACATACTAGTCGTATCATATCACTTCTAACTATCCTTAGTTTCTAATATGGTTCTCTAACTACCTTTTTATTCTATCTATAGTCTTCTATTAAAGGTTTCATTAATCATAATCTATATATATAAATCGGTTTCAATCAAACTTTACGAGGGTGCTATACGCCATCCACCCGACTTCCCCCGTGGATATAGATCCACACACCTTGCTTCTTGCTTGCCGAAGTCGATGATGCCATGCTCCGTCGCCTCGGAATCCACGTGAAGGTACTTACAATAATACATAATCAAAATCGCTTATTAAAATCGAATCCGGAAAACCAATACGGCACACGGTGCGCTCATAGGTTAGAACCTAAGGCCTACGCGTGCAAAAACAATCAAAAAACCCTTGTTGTTGATGTACAAACATCCAACAACCAAATATAAATCCAAATATCAAAACTAAACATTTCAAAATACGGAAAACATAGCCAAAATCACACCAAAGTGCTCCCAGATTTTGACTCGGGACAAACTAGCCAATTTTGCATATAGGGTTGCTCTAGATATCACCTAAGAGAACCACCAACCAAAAATCAACAAATTCCACCAAAATGTGGCTGCAATTTGCGGCCATAATGAATAAATCTGCGGCCGGATTAAGGAATTTTGGTCTCGGGTTTCAGGGGTTGCTTCAAAATCACTTGCACACATCTCTGCCAAGGGAACTTATTTTATGGTGGTCTCAGGTCATCCCAGATTCCTATATACCATCACTAAATCCACAAAAACCCGATATCGACGAATCTAAAGTTCGTATTTTGGGGTTTTGGTCACTGGTCCAGGTCAAGAATTGGTCTCTAGGGTCTTGTAACAGCCACTAAGTATCACCCAGACCACACAACACTCAATCCCTCACTAGGATTTTCTAACTTCACAAATCACCACTAAACCATTTCTAAACTAAAACTAGAATATAACCAACTAAAAACTAAGCTAAAAGGAAGAATCTATACCTCATTTGGGCCACCCAAGACAGCCCTAGTTTCCCAAGTCTTCAAAATCTAACTTTTTTTGGTCAATTACGATGAGGGTGAGGAAGTGATCATCTTTTGTGAAGAGGGTATGGGGTTTTGATGAAAGATTGGAGATGGGTCATGAGGGTAGAATGAGGGGCTTGAGGATGAAGAAGGAGATGAAAGAAATGGTGGGGAAAAAGATATGGGCAGCACTCTCCCTCTCTCTCTCTTTCTCACTCTCATTCTCTCTCCTAACATGCCCACTCTTATCATTATGTCCCCCCCTCTCTCTCTTCTCAAGACATCATGACACCTTTTTCCTTTCTTTTCTTTTCTCACAACAATAAAACCATAACATAAACAACACAAATGAACATGTAACCAAATGAAACATGTCATGGTGCACTAACCATGAAAACTGTAGAAACACGGATTTGGCTTAATCGCGATTAGCAGTGCACTAATCGGGTTTTTATTTAAACTGCATATAATAAATTTTAAAAATGCCAAATCCCTTAAATATATTTTTAAATGAATAAATCATTTTAATTTCCATTTATTTCACAATTATTGGTATATATATTTATACCCTTTTTCGAAAACCCCAATTTCGCAAATCGGGCAGTTTTCGGAAAATATATTATTTTAATATTAAATTCCAAAAATAATATTTTATATTTTCTGAAATATTACAATCTTCCCCCCTTAAAGAAATTCGGTCCCCGAATTTATATTTAAACCCCCAAAACCTAAAATATTTCAATAATCAACTCAAATCAATGGGGCTCCGAAATCACGGAAGATATAAAAACACTACAGCGCATCGCGTGCGCCTGTACAACGAGTACAAAACTCAAAATTGAGCTCCGTCAAGCGTCACGCAATTATCGGATTCGCACGCATGTCATCGGAGTTACAAAATCCACTACTGAAATCCAATATACACTAGTCAAATATTATAATACGTGTATAGTACGCATCCTTGAAAACTCCAAAATCTGAATAAAATACATGCAAAATCTTTTCTAAATCGCCGCGTGAATGCGTAACCCACGGCATATATGACGGACGCTCATTTATAAAATAATAATATATGTCCATATATGTATTGCTAAATATACGTTCTGTCGTTTCAAAATATCCCAAAAGGATTTCCTTTAAAAACGTTCGTGTCGCTCATGGACACGTAGGAAATAGCGAGACTATAGCTCCCTTTTGAAAAGCTCTTGTTAAAATTTTTAATGCATGCAAAGTACTCAGGTACTGTCCTCAGATCAGTCCTGTTCGGCTACTATATAATATGGTGCCCAAAACGAAAACAAAGTGCTCAAAAGCAAAATCAGGCTCAAAAGGCGTACCAAACAATCACGTGCATCTGGTGCGCATGGAAATCAAATCCAAACACAGGTGCTACAATATGCACAAAGCAAAACAAGTGCAACGGGTGTGCACGAAAGCATTTGTCCAGTGCAACAGGTGTGCACGACAGTAATATCAAGTACACCTAGAGTGCATGAAAGTCTCAATCCAGTGCAACTAACGTGCACGAATAAAAATCCCAAATCGAGAGCATCCGGTGTGCACAAAATCACATCTCAATGCACTGCAAGCACATATAAGCTATACCGAGTGCAAAAATCAAATCGAGTGTGTACCACACGCACAAAATCAAATCAACTGTATGGGATCTACGAAATCATAAACATGTGCAGCCAAGGCACAAAATCAACATCAAATCCAATGGATATGCACAAATCATAAACCAACAGAACGGTGTATAAAGACATATCTCAAGTTCCATAACTATGCACAAAATGTAAATATCCAGTAGGTGCAGTCATGGTGCACAAAAACGATATCATGAAACTCAATCATCAAAACTCAAATCCAAGCGATATAAGCGTGATACTCAGATCATAAACGCAAATCGCAATAAATGACATCGAGATACACCTCCTACAATGTCGAAAAATATCGGTGCGCCCAAAACTGGCCGAGCAAGATCATCCGCTTGCCTCCTGCTCACGGTCTGGCGTCTTCCATCTCTGGGTCCTTATTTTCTCTGTGGTTTACCAATCTCGCAATCCATCGGCTCATCGGCCTAGTTAGGTGTGCTAACGAGAACGATACCGCTCTGGCACTCCTATGGTCATCTCTCGGCCAATCATCATGACCACTCCTAAAGCAGCACGTTACTGGAGTCGGCCTCTGGTCCTCTGAATACTCGTGACACAACTGATCCTTGGTGCAAATCTCATCACAGCAATGTCCTGGAAGGAACCTGCTCAGGGTCTCTTCCGATCTCGCCTATGTCGAATTGTACGGAGGCTGGTACTCTTGCATAATATTTTCTCGCTCTCTGGACATCCGCGTCCTCAGCACATCATTTCCTCGGGAACTGGTCGCATCCCAACACCTCTGTAGATATATCTGATCTTTAATCTCAACGGGAAGTAACAACAGCTCGTCAGCATCTTGCACGAACCTCCAGTTCCATTCGTCATTATCATCGTCCACCTTGACGTCACGTCATGCTATTTGCGTACTGCAATATTTCTCGGCTATAGTCAATCTGGAGTCTTTCACACGGACTCGAAATCATGAACTCAGTATCTTCATCACTCTGTAGAATATCTCTAGCCGAACACGTCCTCGGGAACTCGTCCCAACCATCGGAGGAATACTCAATACTCGTCCGTTCTCAATCAACTCACAACGCATCTGAGTGGGGTCCTCTATTCGAAACTGGTCAGCTTGCTGATCTCTTATCACATGATATCCGGACGACGCTAAATTTTTCGATCGAGTCATCAAGGTCCCAAAATTTCCTGAAAGCTCAACACCTGAGCACAATTTAATAATATCTGGTACATACCACAGTACCTTTGGACCAGCCGTAGAAGGGAAAACCCAAGCCTCACTGATGACACCGCTAAACTGCCGCAAACCCTAAGGTTCAAAAGCGGTTCCATGGTCATCATGTCGAGTTAGGGTTTCATTCTTCTAGAGGGCCCACAGAATTACTTGTATGTTCCTTCGAATACTTTAAACTTGGAAAAATGGGTTTCTGACATTCGTTCAAACTTTTTAACTCCACCTAGACCACACGCGAATACCCTTCGTCCGCATGCTAAATAATGCCTCAATCCTCCAGGAAAGGCGATACATCAACGGTCATCTCTAGATCGTCTGCTCTAGATTTGAGTAAGACTCTCCACACTGAAAATCTTCAATTTAACTGGGCCTACGTCGGCGCATCAATCTGACGAATCACCTTCATCTCTCAACTCAAGACAGACTAGCTATCACCTGTCGCATCTCCACCTGGAAGCTCCAGCGATCTCGTCTCGTAAAGTCTGGAGGCGACATCCTATCAATCTCAGCAACAGCTGGGTCATCTGTCTGTATGGTAGACGACATCACAATCTCTAAGGTAGGTTGTACATCAACAATCCTCTCACAACTGGTAGCTCTAACAATGGCCCGATCATCCGGTGTAAAACCAAACACTCGCCTCAACAAGAGGTCACAACACAGCACGACATCGAGACGTTCCTATGTCACCAGAAAACACAATGGTTAGCCCCCGTCCATGACGAGCTCGCCCTGACCGCCTCACTAGCAGCAGCTTAATCTGCGCTCAAACCAGGTGACAGGAACCTCAATCGTGTATCGATGAAGGTAGCTCAACGGAATGAAAGGAATCGATAGATCCAAAATGGATACATGATCATAAGAAGGAATAGCATCCATGAGAGTATGATCATGGAAACAAATAGAATCAAGGATCTCAAATGGATGTATAATCATGGATACAAAAGGAATCACAGATCTCAAAATATGTATATCCTAAGGTTTCTTAAGTGGAGTATCGTATCGTAAATATGCCGCGGAACATACGTACGGTACGTCACTCTACCTAAGCTACCTACTCCATCAATCAGGGTCAACCTATGAAACGAAAGTTCGGGTCTAATACCCCTCCGTTCAAGTCTAAGTTCCGTAAGGTCAAGACTAGGTTCCGAAATATACGTACACCCTAGACTCCGCATAGTCAAATATAGACTCGAACCAAGGTTAAACCTAGCGCTTTGATACCAACTTTGTCACGACCCAAAATATTAGCTCTTGACCAGCACTTAAATCACGCAACTTCTAAAGGCGTAACGTAATTCAAGTAAGTTGAAACCCAGAAATCTAAATCTTTTTAAGAAAATAAAGGAGGTGAAGTTTTGAAATCAAGGTATAATGAAATCAAGTTTTCTTAATGTATAGAAAAGGGACATGAAAATGCAAGTGAAATTTATTAGTTTGAAAACGTGTTTCGTCTTTTTTAAAAAAATTGGGCAGCACCACCTTTGTATATTTTGATCCAAAACCACAATACAAGATAATGATAAAGGCATCCCCAAGCGGGATCTAGCTATTCGCCAAACGGCGGATCACAACAACGCAAGACAATAAATATAAGTATACGATGCCCAACGGCGAAGCTCACCACAAAAGATAAAGAAATAAGTACGACATCAAAACCACAAGTAGCGGAAAACCCCTCGCTCTAAGTCTCGCAACCACAAGTCTCACTAAGTCTCATTACTTATACAATTACTAGTTTGATTGATGGAGTTGACTAGATACAATATGAAATACAAATACAAGAGTGGGTACGATACAATGTCCCGCCTACCAAAGCAAAACACCCGAAGTAGTTGCATGCCGGCGATGTCGCTACTGATCCATACAGTCAACCTGCAAGAACTGTGGTACAACGGGGGTGAGCTGCCAACTCGTGAGTAGAAAAACATCAACAAGTAGAAATCGAATAAATAACGACTCCTAGGTCAACTATATCATAAATGTGATACTATGATATCTAGGGTGACCATATCTGTATGTGTGCCAACACTAATAACAATGTCAATCAGCATATGGATATCATCCAACAACATAATCAATATCTGTATGCATATGGATCTCGTCCAACCATATAATCAATATCTGTATATATCATAAAAGAATATGCATGAAAGTATGAGGGTATAAATCAACGTGTGTCCCTTGCGACACATCAAAATCATGGAACCTGAGTGCCCAGCATCGACACTCGAAATAGCATGAAACCCGTGTCCAGCATCGACACGTAAATCCTCATATCTCGGGCTTCGTCAGTCCGGATCGGCCCTCGGACTCCGTCAGTCCGGATCGGCCCATATCATCTCTCGACTCCGGTCGGTACCTCCGGATATCCGCCGAGCCTAAATACGATCACCGGTAAGTAATACTCCCCTGCCATGCTTATCGTCTACTACGCGATATCCCTTTCTTGCCCCGGGATACCATACCGGATCCACCATGTACCCGCAATCGGCCTCATCCAGCTCCTCGAATCGGGTTTCACATGTCATAAGTCTCAGAACCGAGAAAACGCATAGTGGATGCACTGAAATATCATATCAAGAGAAACCGGGTTTTTAAAACAGTACATGCTTTCCTTTGAAATAGCCACGGTTCTCAAATCCAGAAATCTCATGAAAACGGCATATCTCAATGCGTAAAAGCGTAAAGCGTGATGTATGCGACAAATAACAGAAATGTAAGCATATCCGTATATCATGCAACATGGAACAGTAATATGCACATATCGAGGGAAAACCGCTCTTTTAAATGAATCCAGTTTTAAAATATGTCATGCGGTTCCCAAATCTCCAAAATCGAATGCAATATCTTATAAAGGTGCATATATATATGTACGCAAGTATGGACGTACAAATGTATATGTCGGTATATATGGGTGTACAATATGTATGCACACAAGTATGGTGTACAATATGTTTGCACGCAAGTATGGTGTACAATATGTATGCACGCAAGTATGTCATGCAAAGAGTCATATCCTGATGCAGCAGTTCTACTGTGTAGTGACATGGCAATTATCGATGATGAAGTGTGTGAGCCGGCAAATCTGTGTACGTGTAACATACGCATCATCGATAATGGTGTAAGTGTACTAGCATAGGTATATGTGATGCAATGAGAATAACATGAATGCAGCATAAGGTAAATCATATGCAAATGCTGACGAATATACGTATCTAACATGACCGGATCGGTGAATCTAGCAATCGGCATCCAGCCTCACAACATCGCGTACGGAAAATCATCGTACGACGGCATTAAACTATCAGGGATCCTATCAACCTATAAGACGAGGAGGGTACAGACCTAACGTCTCGTACGACTATCACTCACGATTCAAAACATATATAAATATCTCTATATACCTATGTCCCAGGTCACATCCGCAACAATCTCATATCAGGGGACCGGCAGGGTATAAATCATCTCAACCGACTCACATCCGTATACCAACATATCATCAAATCATCATATCACGTCATATATTCTTTTCATCGCATTTATATCCCACATCAAGTAAATTTTACAAATACATTCTACCTTTACTATAAGCATACGTATCTAATCTAACATACACACCCGAACTATACAAACAGTTTTTGAAAGATGCGAATCGTAGTTTTGAAAGTAAGGGCTACGGTGTTTTTTATAGAAAAGATATCATTTGAAAATCCGTAACGTCCCTCAAGGTATCTGTTTAAAAGATGCATACGATTCTTCAGTTTGGAAATAGGTATGGTTCGGATGACACAACTACGTCGACTATCTAATCTTATAGTACCCTAAACGGCAATATCATCAAATATCATCCTCAAATCCCGTCATCACATGCTAGTCGTATCATATCACTTCTAACTATCCTTAGTTTCTAATATGGTTATCTAACTACCTTTTTATTCTATCTATAGTCTTCTATTAAAGGTTCATTAATCATAATCTATATATATATAAATCGGTTTCCATCAAAGTTTGTGGGGGGTGCTATACGCCATCCACCCGACTTCCCCCGTGTATATAGATCCACTCACCTTGCTTCTTGCTTTCCGAAGTCGATGATGCCACGCTCCGTCGCCTCAGAATCCACGTGAAGGTACCTACAATAATACACAATCGAAATCGCTTGTTAAAATCGAATTCGGAAAACCGATACGGCACACGATGCGCTCATAGGTTAGAACCTATGGCCTACGCGTGCAAAAACAATCAAACAACCCTTGTTGTTGATATACAAACATCCAACAACCAAATACAAATCCAAATATCAAAACTAAACATTTCAAAATACGGAAAACATAGCCAAAATCACACCAAAGTGCTCCCAGATTTTGACTCGGGTCAAACTAGCCAATTTTGCATATAGGGTTGCTCTAGATATCACCTAAGGGAACCACCAACCAAAAATCAACAAATTCCACCAAAATGTAGCCGCAATTTGCGGCCACAATGAATAAATCTGCGGCCGGATTAAGGAATTTTGGTCTCGGGTTTCAGGGGTTGCTTCAAAATCACCTGCACACATCTCTGCCAAGGGAACTTATTTTATGGTGGTCTCAGGTCATCCCAGGTTCCTATATACCATCACTAAATCCACAAAAACCCGATATCGACGAATCTAAAGTTCATATTTTAGGGTTTTGGTCACTGGTCCAGGTCAAGAATTGGTCTCTAGGGTCTTGTAACAGCCACTAAGTATCACCCAAACTGCACAACACTCAAACCCTCACTAGGATTTTCTAACTTCACAAATCACCACTAAACCATTTCTAAACTAAAACTAGAATATAACCAACTAAAAACTAAGCTAAAAGGAACAATATATACCTCATTTGGGCCACCCAAGACAGCCCTAGCTTTCCAAGTCTTCAAAATCTAACTTTTCTTGGTCCATTGTGATGAGGGTGAGGAGGTGATCATCTTTTGTGAAGGGGGTATGGTGTTTTGATGAAAGATAGGAGATGGTTCATGAGGGTAGAATGAGGGGCTTGAGGATGAAGAAGGAGATGAAAGAAATGGTGGGGGAAAATATATGGGCAGCACTCTCCCTCTCTCTCTCTCTTTTTCCCACTCTCATTTTCTCTCCTAGCATGCTCACTCTCATCATTATGTACCCCCTCTCTCTCTTCTCAAGTCATCATAACACCTTTTTCCTTTCTTTTCTTTTCTCACCACAATAAAATCATAACATAAACAACACAAATGAACATGTAACCAAACGAAACATGTCATGGTGCACTAACCATAAAAACTGTAGAAACACGGATTTGGCTTAATTGCAATTAGCAGTGCACTAATCGGGTTTTTATTTAAACTGCATATAATAAATTTTAAAAATGCAAAATCCCTTAAATATATTTTTAAATGAATAAATAATTTTAATTTCTATTTATTTCACAATTATTGGTATACATATTTATACTCTTTTTCGAAAACCCAATTTCGCAAATCGGGCAGTTTTCGGAAAATATATTATTTTAATATTAAATTCCAAAAATAATATTTTATATTTTCTGAAATGTTACAAGTTCAGTGATGTTTTAGATTTATTTTCTAATTCAGGATTTATCGTTTTATCATTGTGATCCCATAAGGGACGAGCCTAGGATATTGTTTCTTTTATTATCTTGGATCTTTAATTGCTTCTGCTACCTTTCTTGTTATTAATTGTTGTGGCAGTTTGGACATGTGATAAATAGATATTTATTTTCTGTTCTTGATATCTGATTGGCAGCCGTAATATGACTATGGAAGGATATTTCCTCTATGGTTGGCTTTGTTACATTCTGTATTTATGTATTTTGAAAAGCGGGGCGTGACATAATATCGTGCTCACTTTATTGTTTTCTTCACTTTATTAATATTTATATTTAATATAGATATTATGACATATATGTTGATACATTTGAGATGGGTGTATGAGACTTATATAGTTTAGATAAGAACATTCTTAAATGGTATGAGTCATGGAAATTTAGATGTTGGTAAAATTCTTTAGGTGTTTTTTTATGACTCATTTATCATTTGGTTTTTGTTCTCATCTTGAACCTAATCTTCATACTCTTACCTCCATGGCTACCTCCTCTTGAGTTTTTCTCAAGTAAGGAATGAAAAGGTAAAGAGAAGAATTTAGTGAGCTAATTATTCTACATCTCTTACCAATCATCCTTAACAAGTTTAATTAGTGAGTTGCTTCATTTTGATGAGATCAATTTGAAACTAAAGCTTGTGTTGGGGTTATCTCAAGATGGATCATCTTTGGCTAGGAGGTCACCGAGCAAGGTTGTTCTGGGTTTCGTAGAGATTAACCGGAGTCCAAGGAGAGGTGTCTAACGCACTATAAAGGTTGTAGCACTCTAAACTTGCTCTTTTTTTTATGCAATTGTATCTATTTGATGATCTTGGTTAGGTTTTGGTTCTATATTGGAAAAAAATTATTGTTTTCTTATTCTGCCACTGTCCGTGAATGTCACGACTTTAGAACCAAAACTTACAGTGGTATCAGAGCTGAATCAAATACTTGTAATTGCTTTTGGTGGCAAACGAATTCATATAACCATTTTTCAAAACCAATTCCTTGTTGTTTTAAAACTGTTCGAAAACCAGCGAATATACTTGCTTATTCTCGCGTTCCGGGGCTCACGGTTCCGACTAAGGGCCCCGTGGATGCGCGGGAGTGACCCCGGGGTTGTCCCCGGGGCTTGGGTAGGTCCCCACTATCCGAGACCGTTGGCTATAGTGCCCTCAAGACAATTATTGTAATCGTAGGCACGCAATTGTGATGATTGAGGGAGGACCTATACGGGTAGAACAGTCTTACTCAAAATGATAGTATACTATCTGGTTTGTCTTTATCATCATGTACATGCATTATGTGGTATTACAGATAACTATTACATGTTGATAGAGCCCATATGATTCTTGATTGACTACCAGTATTATAATGGCGATCATATACGTGGGAGCTGGGTG
This sequence comes from Agapanthus africanus, assembly GCA_030015575.1. NCBI lineage: Eukaryota > Viridiplantae > Streptophyta > Magnoliopsida > Asparagales > Amaryllidaceae > Agapanthus > Agapanthus africanus. Next base: position 127,420,324 of record CM057340.1, on the reverse strand, counting down.
GTCTATAAGCACATTCTTAAATGTCTCTAGTCGAGGGAGTATCAAGACTGGGCATCGATACTCCGGAGTAGACTAGTGTATACTTTTCGAGACCCCGAAGAGGGGAGGTGGCCGGTCTCACAAGCCATTGGTGTCAATTAGTCACCAAAGATAGTATACAGGTGCTCATTGGGTTATGAGTACACTGGACAGACTCGCAGGGAACATGCTAGATGGTATTATACCTATTGTCAGATAGCAGTTCTCGGGTGACATGAGTACAGGTTAGTCTATCGACCCGAGATCGTCATTTGTCTTGTGTGAGTTCCTACTGTACTTTGATTACTACCTTTCCACGGTTCAAAGGAGTCGTGCAAACATGTTTTAGTTGGGTACAGTCCCGAGCCACATGGAGATGATGAGCAAATCGTCGGGGATTCGTCTCTTCCGGTATTGGGGGTTGATATCGCGCGATGCACGGGTGGCCATCACCAAAAATCCTTGGCCAAGGTAGACGAGAATTACTGATTTGGATCGGTAGTTTCTCAGTGGGTGATGGGTTTCATACCGACAAAAAATATCGCGTTATTAGGGGTCTAACTTTATCCACCCCCTAAACTTAATATGCAATACTCTTAGACGAACAGACCGGACTATATGGAGATTGTCACTGACAGGCTCAGTAGGGGTTCGGATGAGTTTGCTCGTCGTCCTTCCTTTCGCTCAATACCTGGGCAGCCGTTATATACAACTAGTGTCGCTGACGTGCTTGTGGTTAAACCTACTGCCAGCATATTGATGAGTCTTTAGAGTCCCACACAGAAGATTTCCCTGGTTCTGGAGAAATGATGTAGTAGCCGTATTGGATACATGCAGAGTTCCGATCGAATGATTGTACTAGTTACCCGGACTTTCGATCGGACAGTTGATAATACTAGCCGGCTCGGGTTTGAGCGGGATTATTAAATCAGGTATTGATTTAATAATTTACGTATATGTATTTCGATATGTATAATCTATTATTATGTTCTTTGTGTTATTCTATCTCTTTGGATATTCGTATTTCGGTATAAATACAGGTATGTATATACATAGTGTGATCCGTATTTATACAGAAAACATTCTAGAAGGTGGATACCTCATTTTAGATTTATCCATTTATTATAAATGGAAAATAAGGTGTAAAAGAAGAGAGGGGAGTATGGTGAGAGCCATGCTTCAATAGTGTTGCACAACTGAATTAACAATTCATTTGTGCAAACTATTCAAGCATGGTTGGATTTTTTAATTGAAAAAAGGTTTTTACAAAGCTTGCTTCATTTTTCTCTCATGAGATGTATGGTTCATTTTCTTAGATGGGTTTCTCTCACTATTAGGTTTTGACTCTCCTCACTTCCTTTCTTGAGCTCCTCCACCTTCATTTTCAACATTCTCTCTACAATCTCATGTGTTGAGAATTAAGAGAGGAGGTGAGATAGATGTTAAGATTCGGCGCCCACATCGCGGAGGCCGCGGGCGATGCTGAAGCGAAAACAAAAACTTTTTGCGGGCACCGGACTCTCACACCCGAGGATACGAACCAAACACCCTAAACTAGTAAGCTAAAACATGCAAGGTTGAGAAATACAACCTTTGATGCGTGTCTATCCAATTGTGGAAGATCCCTCCAAGCTCGTAGCCGCCGGGAACGCGCTTGAGTATCGATCACCCTTGCCGAAGATGGTCCACCTGAGGGAACGCGGAGGAGGCTCTAACCAACGGTCCAAAGTTTCTAGGTTTGGATGGCTGGTGATGTAGGAATACTCCACTATATTTTTCTCTCTAGGATCTTGCTCAAAAATGGAAGCAAGAAGAAGGAGAAGGAGAAGGAGAAGATGAAGCAAGAGCTAGTCATGGAGGAGATCAAGAAAAAAACCTCAAGTCCATAAGTATAGAAAAAGAATGGCTACTAATATCAACCATGATGCAATAGTGCATCCAAATGAAATAATCATTTTTAAAATCAAAGCCATGCCTCTCTACATTGTTCACACCATACTTCATAAGTCAACATGCCACCTCATTTCCCTTTTAATTTTCTAAATAGAAAATTAAATATGAAGTGTCCTTCTACTAGAAGCATTTCCATATAAATATATAATACTTCATCTAGTATATGTATCGCTACACATACGCGTATCCATATAAAAATACGGATAGAGCCAAAGAGAGAAAGTGAATAGTGAACAATAATACTAAAATATATGTATCAAAATACATATATAAATTATTAAATCAAAACCTAATTTAATAATCCGGCTTAATCCTAAACCGGCTAGTATTATCAACTGTCCGATTAAAGTCCATATACTGCGTACACGTATTTAATCGAACCCTTGCACGTACCACCGTATGGCTCCTACATCTGTCGCCTGAACCGGGAAAACCCTCTGTGTGGGACACTAAATACTCGACAATACGCTGGCAATGGGTTTAACCACAAGTACGTCAGCGGCACTAGCTGTACATAACGGCTACCCAGGTACTTGTCGAAAGGGGGGTCGACAATCAAGTACGTCCTTACCCTACCGAGCCTGAATGTGACAATCTTCATACAGTCTGATCTCTTCATCAAAGAGTATAGCATATCGGGTCTAGGGGTGAATAACGTCAGACCCTACTAACCCGATAAGTCATGTCTGAGTATAGCTCATCACTAACTGAGATACTACTGATCAACTATCAGTAAATCTCCCCTACCGTGGCCATGGATTTCTGGTGATAGCCAACCGAACACAGCGCGGCATCGACTCCTAATACCAAGAGAGACAAATCCCTGACAGTCGACCACTGTCTCCATGTGGCTCGGGACTGTACCCAACTAAAACATGTTTACACGACTCCTTTGAGCCATTGTAGGGTAGTAATCAAAGTACAGTGGGAACTCACATGAGACAAATGACGAATTCAGGTCAAAAGACTAACCTGTACTCATGCCATCTGAGAACTTCCATTTGACAATAGGTATAATACTATCTAGAAGTTCTCGGCGAGTCCGTCCAGTGTACTCACCTCCAGTGAGTACCTGTATACTATCTTAGGTGATACAACACCAATGTCTTGTGAGACCGGCCACCGCCCCTCGTAGGGGTCTCGAAGCATATACACTAGTCTACTCCGGAATATCGATGCCCAGTCTCCATACTCCCATGACTAGGGACATTTAAGGATGTGCTTATAGACCATCCAGCTCTCACGTATATAATCGCCATCATAATGCTGGTAGTCAAGCAAGAATTTTACGGGCTTCATCATTATGTATTAGCGACACGTAATAACAAGTAAAACATGTACACATCAATGATAAAGAAAAATCAGATAGCATACTATCATTTCGAGTAAAAATTTTCTACCTGTATAGGTCCTCCCTCAATTATCATAACCGTGTGCCTGCAATTACAATAATTGCCTTGAGGGCACTATATCCAATAATAGATACACACTTAGTACACTTCACTACATCTCAGACACTTTAGATTAGCAATCTAAAATCTCTAGTTGCTCCACTAGACTCTTAGTATGGAGCTAGAGCCATGGACTATATCTCTCGGGTGGATCATCTTCGACAAAGGAAGACCGGCGATCAAGCTCGATCCAGGAGACCCCTAGGAGCTAAGGAAGATGGTAGAAGACCGAAGGACACGGATCATTCGGTATAACACTTCTATCATAGTAGATAAACTCTTTTATATTGCTAGTTTCATATTTGGTTTCGATTCTAGGTAGTTGTTTCTAGCGCCAAGTTTTATAAACACCAAATTTTTTCGTTCCGCAATGGCTGCGATCAAACCACAACACACTAAAATGTGGCCTTAGATGTGGGCTGGTCCAGCCAGCACACGGCTATGTGCTGGCTGATCCAGCAGCCAACCTATGGCCATAAATCTGTGGCCATAGGTTGGGAGCCCCACCTAATGATCCCTAGGGCCCTATGGGTCATGCCCGAAGCCCCTCCGAAATCTCGGGCAGTTTTTGGATCGTTTGCGACTCATTTTGAGCAATATATGCAAAGGTTTTTTATGCGGAGTGGACTTGAATTTCAGTTTTTAGCATTCAAGATTGTGACTCCGCCGGTTGTTGAATTCATTGGCCATAGTTCCGAAATGACACGATTAAAGTGTTTAGTCGAGTTAATTTGTTGGCATATGATGATATGCGGTGTTTAACGCCGACGAATTGATATGTTCAATCCAAAGGGGTTGCATAAGTGAGTTTGAGATGTTGGTTTGTTGGAACGCGTTGGATTATCGCGAAATGAATAGCCCTCATGCGGAAGTGTAATGTTGCGCTAAGTGTTATTTCCATTCATACTTGTAGCCATCTTGTATATTCATTTATTCGGGACGAACTCCAACTTATGGCCGCCGTTTCCGCTTTATGTATATTCTTTGTTTCGGGACTTAGCGGTTCACATGCGGACGTAATCGCCGCTTTATGTGTTATTATTTGTCGAGACACGATCAGGTTGCGATCGTTGTCGCTATTGTATAATACATGTTACAGGTTTAACCCGCGGAGAAGCGCACAAGCAGCCGGGTTCTAGACTGCAGCGGGTGGCCATCTCAAGGAGTTGGGATCGGGTCACTTGAGTTTAGAATTGGCGGGTTGCTTTCCGCGCTTATAGGGGGTATAGGATAAACCCACGGAGGAGTGCTCAATTCACCGGATTCGAGAAAGTGCCGAGGGCCCCCCTCATGATGATGATGATTGTAACACGCTAGTTCATTTATACCAATTCAAGTATTTCTTTATTTATGGTATTTTCCTGATTTACTGTATTTTGGGTGCAAATAGTATATTTGACATCTGTATTTGCATCTGACCCGACCCGCTTGCTTGAAACCTGTCTTGATTCATGTTTATGATCTACCCTGACTTGTTACGTAGACTCGTGCACTTTCATTTTAATTTATACATTGTATACTCGCATTATATCTGGCATCTGCATTTTATCTATAACATTTAAAGTCACATAAAATATTTTTAAAATACATTGCATGGTCTGCATGATACCCCTAACCCTGTGGTAGTATCCGTGCATTTTGTTCTCGTCCCGTTCAGTGAAACGGACCTATTTGGATGGCCACGTGCACGTACGTGCATCCGTTCTTGAGGGTATGCATTTTCGTTACCCGGATATCCAATTTTAATTTTAGTCGACATATATATTTTTCATATTTTAAAACTGGATTTTTAGACCCGACCCGGGCGTGTTTTGGACTAAGTTTGTATTTGCCAAAATATAAATTTTTATTAATATAATATTTTTATTAAAAATTATAACAGTTTAAATTTTATAACCTAACATATTTTTTTTAAATTTAAAATCTTAATTTTCATAACAACTCTCTCTCTCTCTCCCTCTGACCCCCCACTCTGTCTCTCTCCTCTCTATTTCTCTTTCTTTTTCTATCTCCCCCTCTACGCATCTCTCTCCTCTCGCGCCTCTCTCTCTCCTCTCGTGATTACTGTGCACTCCTCGAGTGTGGTCACCGCCAGCGCGCTTCCCGTCACCTCCCTTCTTCCTTTACTTCCTCTTCTCTATTTAAAACCCCGAACACACGAGGAAACTCATCAAGCTCCCTGCCTCCTCAAACCCTAACCCTAACTCCTCATCACCCTCAACCTCAACCGAGCCTCCATCTTCCCCTCCTCGTCATCTCCTTCTTCTTCTTTCTCCCTCCTCCTTCCCGAGCACCCATAGAACCCTACACACCCAAACCCTAGCTCCTCACCTCGCCGATCTCCACCGCTGACGACCCTCATCTCATCATCACCGTTACCACCCCTATTCTCCTCTCCTCCTCCTCTTCATTCTCTTCTCCTCCTTCTTTCCTTTTCTTATTTCTTAAAACCCCACACCATCAGAACCCTAACCTGCACCCTGCACCCTCGCCGGCACCTCACCGCCGGTGACCACGACACCATCACCTCCTTTCTGTCCCCTGAAACCACAGAGCACCAACCACAGTGAGCCTTCCTCCCTTCTTCTTCCTCTTCTTCTTTTCTTTTTCTTTTTCTTTTCTTTTCTTGAATCTTGAAATTTCAGCGATCGCCGGAGCCGTGACCACCGCTGCCGATCCAGACGATCCAGTGAATGTCCTTTGCTCGCGTGATCACCCTCTTGCATTGCTTGGACCCGTCCCGCGTGCCGTGCGTGCGTTGCGACGTTTTACCGACGTCGGGCATGCCGTGCGTATCCGTATTGCGATCCATCGAGGCAAGTTAATCTTGCTACATGTTATACTACTATATTCTATATTCATTTGAATAATAACATCACATAATGATTAGTTATGCATCCCACATTATCATTTTGCATGTTTCACCGTTTCGGATATCCGTGTGCATCCGTGCAAGTTGTTTCATATCTAGTGCATGCAAATTTATCTTGATACATGCTAGAATACAATATACTGCACCCAATTGAATATTTACATTTCATATTGTTTAGTTGTACATCCCGCATTTACCAGTTTATCATTTTACTGTTATACGACGTTCGTACACATCAATATCATTATTTACATATCTAGTCGCATACTAATTCATCTTGCTACATGCTAGCTATAGTATTATGCATCCATATGAGTAAAATGTTACCCGTTTATCACATTGTACATCCATATTAAAATTTTACTGTTTTCGGATACCCGTATGCATCCATACCATTAATTATATATCTAGTTGCATGCCGTGTCACATTATTTCATATTACTGTTATACTGACACCCCATACTTGATAATGTGCATCCTACATAGCCATGGAACTGTAGTTGTAACCCTGATAGTTATTTGAGCATCCATGTCTTATTGTGTATCCATACCATTAATTCTGTATATCTAGTTGCATGCCATATTATATTAATTCATATTATTGTTACCTTAATACCCCATGCTTGATCTTGTGCATCCTACATAGTCATGATGTAACCCCTGATAAATATTTGTGCATCCATTCTTTATTTGTGCACCCGTACCTGTTACAGTTTTATTATGAGCATCCGGTTGATACATGTGCATTACTTGACATGACTTGATACATGTACACTACTTGACATGACCTGATACACCACTACTTGACATGACCTGATACATGTACACTACTTGACATGACCTGATATATCACTACTTGACATGTTACCTATTCCTGTTTCTAATGCCGACAATCCTGACATATTGTTCCGATGGACATATCCTATTGTTTGTATAGACAAACCTGTTCCTGCTTGATCCTGTGTTGGCATTAGCTTCAGATTTATCAATACCTGACTTGAACACATAACTTGGAGGTATAGGGAAATCAAGAATGTAACCGAACGTAACTCAAAGGGCTACCATATTGTTTGCCATTTTTCCGGGCGTAACGGAATACCCATTGTTTGTCGTTTTTCCGAGCGTTACGGAATAGCTTTTGTTTGTCATTTTTCCGGGCGTTACGGAATAATCACCGATGGGTTACGATGAGGACTACGTTAATTGATTTCGAAGACTTTAAAATAGACAACCCAGTAGCACGGTTTAAATTACTCACTGCACATCACATGTGCTTATACCCTTCACTGTCCCTTATTCGTGATACTGTTATACTTTATTTACTGTTCATACTCATGCATGCATGTCTTGTTACCTTCTGATTGTATTATTGTTGATATTATGACGCACTGACGTCTGGGTCTTGCATATCCCAGATCCTCTATCTCTGTCACAAGCTGTTCAGGGGTATCTCGGTCAACAGGCCGAGCAGTGAGACTTGTTAGTATTCTAGTTTAGTTTCCTTTCAGCGTTGTTTTATTTCCTGATGTGAGCCCGTATTATGGGACGTACTTTCCAGATTGTCATTGTTGCTTGAATTTATTACTTCCGCATATTATTTCTTAACTCGTTATTTCTAGCTCGTGGATATGTATTAGATAGTTTATTTTATTTCCACTGTTCTTGATATCTCTAGACAGCCGTAATGTGACTGTAGAGGGATATTTCCTATCCACATGTAGCATGGTTGGCTCTGTCACATGCCTATCTTAGCGCACTCTGGGAAGTGGGGCATGACAGGGTTTATTTGGTATCAGAGCCATAGGATCTAGTTTAATCGGGTTTTGATTCTTTTTATAGTTGGGTATTGGACCCATTACACCAATCAGAAAACCCGTAATTAGGAACATGTCTTTCCACATTGTTATCATAATTCTTGAATCATATCTTTCTCTTGATCCCTTGCCTTGATGATATGCAAACCACTTTGCATCTCGACTTGAAATCTTTTGGTTCCCTATTGTTTCTCCATGTTCCTTAATTCTGATACTAGGATTTGGGCGACTTGAATGGAGTTATATGATTGTAACTATGTACCGCGGCATGGTTACAATGCAGTACTCTATTTAAGTAACTTGGAGTTCTAGTCTTGATTCATATCCTTGATTTATGGTCATCATTCATCGCAAGTTTTGAATCTTGTTATCATACTAATCCTTTTTGGTGTCTTAGTTGCAGGATCATGGCAGACAGGAATCTATGATCGTACCAGAGGCGTGTTGATGACGCCGCTTTGCTTGGAGTAATTCAAGGGATGCTTGAGGACCAGAAGTGGCAGACCGAGCTGAACCAGCGGCAAGCCGAAGCTTTTCAGGAAGGTTTGCGGACCATCCAGCAGTCCGTAAACAATGTTGCGGCCAAACCAGTAGAGCGTGTGGGTACCGTGGCAGATTTCAGGAGACTTGGTCCGTCAGTCTTCACTGGTTTGGAGGAGCCGTTGCTAGCGGAGCAGTGGCTAGTTGATACAGAGAATCTGCTCGTTGCAGCACAGATCCCGGAGGATAAGAGAGTGGATGTTGTACGCATCTAATTGGTTGACTATGCCCGTGAATGGTGGTGATCGCACGCTTTTGGCATGTCGGATGGTCAAAGTTCTAAAGTTATAACCACGATCAGGACGGTGTCGCTATGCAGCTAGCTGGTTGAGCACGGGTCGATCCACAGGGAGATGATTGTATGTCCGTTCGAGTTTTAGACGGGTCAATAAAGAATGTGTATATATTTGTTCAAATCTAACCTATGTGTTTTATATGCAAGTATAAAGTTGTTAAGAAAAAGATACGAAAGTGTAAGCTAAAGAAATCCGCACTCAAAACCTTTGAGCCGAGTCTTGACCAATTGAAGCTAGAGCAATCGGCAACAACGTGGATTAGGGGATTAAGCACGGTATTCGTGGAATCTGGCTTATTGACCCTTGTCCTTCCGTTCTTGTCTCTTGCTTTCGCCTCCGGCCAAACCGAACGCAATCGGTCGCGGTTAGGAATCACCGTTACCTTGGTAGGGTAGGGTGCCTAACGGAGCGCTTGCGTAACGTTTGGGCGGAGTTCAAAGGAAAATAACGGGAAAAGGGAATGAGCAAAGAAACATTAACTTACAATATTGTATTTATTCTTAACAACAACATATTAACAACCATTCACAAAACGAACCAAAAAGAGCAAAAGAAAAGATAAACAAAGAAAAGAAAAGATTACAAGCAAGTAATTAAAAGTGCATGGAATTTAAGTGCATGAAAGTAAAGCAAGTATTAAAGTGCAAGAAAGTAAATGAGCAAGAAATGAAACTAGGAACCATAGAACCCAAAACAAGACATGGGTTCAATAACCAAATCTTAAACTTGCAAGCTCACTTAAGAGGTTGCAAGATCAAGAAAAGGCAAAGAACTCATGGAGAATGAAGCACAAAAGAGAGAACAAAATGATACAACCCCTTGAGATCAATGACCAAAGCTTAAACTTGCAAGCTCACTTAAGAGGTTGCAAGATCAAGTTAAGGTAGAGAGCTCAAGGGGGAAGCTAAGCAAAAAGAATGATACAAAATAACCCTCATCTTCATTTAACATCCACTCAAAAGCTCTCACAACAATTTAATGGAGGAAAGATGAAGAAGAAGAAGAAGTAAACTAAAAACTAACAAAAAGAGGGCATGAAAAGAACACCAATGGCTTGGAAAGTTCTGGGATATTTATAGGCAGCGTGCTGAAACCCTAGGGCCAAATTCTGACCCAAGATGAAGTTCCCAAACTACTCCTGAAAAATAAACAATTGCGGGGCCCACATGGCCGCGGATCCGCGGCCTAAGCATGCTTATGCCGCGGAACCACGGCCATAAAGAGGAATTGGGTCATTTGCTTTGGTGGGTTTTCCTGGTTTTCAGTACTCTTCAGTGTGGTATATGTTGTTTCTCAGAAGCTCTTCACATTTCTTCCAGAATTTCAGTAGATCCAAAGGTGATGTGATGTGGATCTTTTGCCATGATTTCCTTGAGCTCCGCGTAGATATGTTGGATCTTGTGTTGACATTGAGCTTTGTGCATGAAAATGATATTGATTTGTCATTTTGTCCCTTAAACTGGTGTGTGGCAACATACGGATAGAGAGCGGAGACCCGTGTTTTATCTGTGGTTAGCAGTAATCCGTAATTTGTCGTACTTTTACATGAATTTCACTGTTTAGAGCTGAGAACCAGTATCCTGCAATTAACTAGCAAACACGGCTCAAGAGTACCTACCGATAAGCAAACGAGCAAAAGAATGGGCGGTATAAAATGCAATATTCTGGTATGAACAGGTGGCTTGTGGAAGAGACCCGCTAGCCCAAGACAATCAGTTGGGCAGATTTTTCGAAGAGTTTCTTGGAGAAGTTCTTCCCGCAGACTGCACGGGAAGAAATGGAATAAAGGTTTATCGGCTTGAAGCAGAATGGTGGATACGTGGATGCGCATTCGGCTGAGTGGACATGGCTCAGTCGATTCGCTGGACCTTTGGTGGCCAAAGATTGATAGGGCACGAAGATTCATGCGCAGTTTGGACGTGGAAATCCATAGGCACATTATATCTCTGGGTTTAACCACTTTCTCGCAAGTGCTTAAAGCAGCCAGGGAGCAGCAGAGTTTATCATTGAAGACAGAGGGTACACAGCAGCAAGTAGTTGTGGTACGGAAGCCGGTGTTTACGCCAAATCGAACGCCTATACGCAGAGGTGTCTCGGTGGACAGTCGTGGCGTTGTACCGATGAAGAGGCCAGTTTTGCCCGAGCATAAAGGAAGGGTGTTGTGCGATTACTTCCAACGACCGGATCACTATCGAATAGATTGTCGTAAGAGGCTTGGACTTTATGTTATTTGCGGATCATCTGATCACACCATTGATACTTGTCCGTCGAAGCTACGTCTGAAGGAAGATACTCAGAGGCCACCGCAGAAGCAGTTTCAGGGGCAGAAGTAGATAACTCAAGGACCTAATCAAGCTCGAGCCTTTACCTTGATGGCTGAAGAGGCCAAGGATTCGGATGAAGTTGTTTCAGGTATCCTACTTGTTCATGATTTTCCCGCATTAGTATTATTCGATTCTGGTGCATCCCATTGTTTTATGTCATCCAAGTTTATTGCTGCATATTCAATTTATTGCACGACCCTGTCTAGTTATTAGGACATACACATTGGGAATGGGAAGATCATAGCTAGTAGAGAGTGTAAGGATTGTTCAGTCGTTAGTTGCGGACGAGAGTTATTGCAGATTTCTTGGTGATCGATACCGGTAATTGTGATGTTGTCTTGGGAATGGATTTTCTCGGCACTTTTCATGCTCACATTTAGTGTAGGGCAAAGAAAGTGATTTTCCAGATTTCCGGACATCCAGAGTTTATTTTGCTGGAGGTAGCAGTTCTGTCGGGCCGGTCGAGTTTAGGGCTAGGCCGACAAACAGTGTTCTTTCGTCGATGGAAGTTGCTAAGGAGAAAGTGCCAGCTGTAGTTCAAGAGTTCATGGACGTGTTCGAGGACATCTCAGGTTTACCGCCAAAACAAGATGTGGAGTTCACGATCAATCTTGTTCCTGGTGCAGCGCCAATCTCAAAGGCGTACTATCCAATGGCACCAGTAGAGTTGGAAGAAGTAAAGAAGCAGGTTATTGAATTGCTAGAGAAGGGTTGGATTCGAAGCAGTAATTCACCATGGAGAGCTCCAGTTCTTCTAGTAAAGAAGGAAGAGGGCACAAGGAGGATGTGCATCGATTATCGAGAAATAAACCGGGTGACTATTAAGGACAAGTACCTAATCCTTCGCATTGGCGAATTATTTGAGTAACTCAGTGGCGCGAGGGTATTCTCGAAGCTGGATTTGCGATCCAGATATCATCAAGTTCGAGTTAAATCAAAGGATATTTGCAAGACTGCGTTCCGAACTCGGTATGGACATTTCGAGTATTTAGTGATGCCATTCGGAGTCACGAATACACCGGCGATATTTATGGACTTGATGAACCGAATCTTTTCACCGTTCTTAGATCAGTTTATTATGGTGTTCATCGATGGTATTCTGGTCTACTCGAAGAGCCTTGAAGAGCATGCTGAACTCTTGAAGACATGTTGAGAGCTTACATGTTAGACTTCAAGGATTCATAGGAGGATCATCTACACTCAGTGGAGTTTTCGTACAATAATAGCTTTCAGGTGACTTTTCAGATGGCTCCATTCGAAGCATTGTATGGTCGCAAATGTCGTTCGCTGTTGGTAACCTGGTGTTCTTGAAGATATCACCGACTAGAGGAGTGATTCGTTTTGGGAGTCGAGATAAGCTTAGTCCTCGATTCGTGGGGTCTTTCGAGATTATGGAGAGTGTTGGAGAAGTAGCTTATCGATTGGCTTTACCACAATCTTTGACGAATGTTCATGACGTGTTTCATGTATCTCAACTCCGTAAGTATGTTCGAGATGAAACACACGTGTTAGATCATTCGGAGCTGACTGTAAGAGAGGATTTGACCTTTGAGGAACGACCGATGCCGATTGTTGACCGAAGAGGAAAGGTCCTTAAGAACAAAGTTATCCCTCTTGTACTTATTTCTTGGGGAAATCGCTCGCATGGAGAATCGACTTGGGAACGAGAAGATGAGATTCGACAGAAGTTTCCACACCTATTCTTGTAGTTTCATGATTGTTTATCTTTTCTTGTCTTGGGAATTTCGAGGACGAAATTCTTTTTGTAGTTCGGTATAATATAACACCCTAGTTCATTTATACCAATTCAAGTATTTCTTTATTTATGGTATTTTCCTGATTTACTGTGTTTTGGGTGCGAATAGTATATTTGACATCTGTATTTGCATCCGACCCGACCCGCTTGCTTGAAACCTGTCTTGATTCATGTTTATGATCTACCCTGACTTATTACGTAGACTCGTGCACTTTCATTTTAATTTATACATTGTATACTCGCATTATATCTGGCATCTGCATTTTATATATAACATTTAAAGTCACATAAAATATTTTAAAAATACATTGCATGGCCTGCATGATATCCCTAACCCTGTGGTAGCATCCGCGCATCTTGTTCTCGTCCCGTTTAGTGAAACAGACTTGTTTGGATGGCTACGCGCACGTACGTGCATCCGTTCTTGGGGGTATCCATTTTCGTTATCCGGATATCCAATTTTAATTTTAGTCGACATGTATATTTTTCATATTTTAAAACTGGATTTTTAGACCCAACCCGAGCGTGTTTTGGACTAAGTTTGTATTTGCCAAAATATAAAATTTTATTAATATAATATTTTTATTAAAAATTATAAAGGTTTCAATTTTATAACCTAACATATATATTTTTTAAATTTAAAATCTTAATTTTCATAACAACTCTCTCTCTATCCCTCTGACCCCCCACTTTTTCTCTCTGATGGGCGATGGATGATCCCATATCCATCGGTGTTTGACATCAAGGATGGTGTACGGGTGCTCAGTGGAGACTGGGTACACTGGACGGACTCGCCGAGAACTCCAAGATGGTATTATACCATACGTCAGATGGCAGTTCTCCGGTGACACTGGTACAGAGTAGTCTGTCGACCCGAGATCGTCATAGAGTCTTGTGTGATTCCCACTGTGCTTTGATTTCCATCATACCACGTCTAAGAAGGCATGCAAAAAGGTGGCTTTTGGGTACAGTCCCGAATCACATGGAGGCAATGAGCGATAGGAGGGGATTCGTCTCTCCCGGTATAGGGAGTTGATGTTATGCTGTGTTCGATTGGCTATAACCGGAAATCCCTGGCCAGGGTTGCTGAGATTTACTGGTAAGTGTTATCAGTAGTTTCTCGAACTGTTATAAACCTCAAATCGACACGACTTATCAAGCTACTGGGGTCTGACGTTTACCACCCCTAGGCGAGATATGCAACATATCAGACGACGAGACCGGACTGTACGGGAGTGTTACTGTTTGGATTTGCAGGAGAAGTTACAGGCTTGCTTGTTGATCTTCTGAGCGCTCAATACCTGGGTAGCTGTTACGTTTAGCTGACCGCTTGCAGCTTGTGGGTGTTTGATATGATCATCACCTACTGCCGGCGTATGACGATTCTTTAGAGTCCTACACAGAGGTTTCTTGACTCAGGCAAAATGGAGTAGGAGCACATATGTGATATGTGCGGGACCGAGGATAATGCGATATGTGATACCGTATTATATTCTCGCGATATTTGATATCAGCCGGGTCGTCGGATCAAGTGTTGATTCGGAAAATCGGTACGGATAAATATCAGTCGGTTATATGCGATATAGCCGGATTGTCGGATCAAGTGTTGATTCGATAATTTAATGTATAATAATATATATGATATATTAAATTACATTAGCTAATATTTGCTCACTAAAAGATTCTTTTTCTCACTCGGGTAATACATTGATATATATGCGATATATGTTAAATGTATTATTTTGTTGCAATAAACATTGTATATGTGATATATAATATTGTAACATGATATGATAAATAATGCAACTTGTTTAGTAGAGATTAAACATGGTTAGGGTTTGATTAGGGTTAAGGCTTTCTAGAAGTTTTCTTTCTTTGTCTTTGTTAAGATATTATGCTAGATATTTCCAAAACCCTAACCAAACCTTTAACCCAAGTTAATTCTCTACAAGAGTTAGCTTGACCATGGTTGCATTATCTATCATATTATTTCATTTCCTATTCATCACAAAAGGATAACTAATATTGTTCATCTTCTTCCTTCAATTCTTTCATGAAAAAGCTTACTTGTTTTTCAAAAGGTGATGAATAATTGTGAGAAAAAGATAAATAAATAGAGCAAAAATCCTACTTCATCATCCTCATCTTCCCTTGCCATTTAGATGAGGGTGTTCACATCATTTCATGAGTGTTAGCTTGTGTTAAAGAAACTTCAAGGTAGATCATCTTAGTATCGAAGATCGGAAGCAAAGGTTGCGTCTTTCTCTTCGTGGAACCTCTCGAGAGTCCGGATCCCGATGATCGCAGCGAAGGGACCACAACACGGAGCATATGAAGTGAAGGACCGGATCTACAAAGGTTGTAATCCCTCTCACTTAGTGTTAAAATGTTTAGCATGTTAGTTTTCGCCTAATCTCTAGTTTAAAGTTCCGTATTCGGGTTGTTCGGCACGGCTAAATTTTATTCGGGCATGGTTGATGCCTCGTAGACCCTTGTGCGCGTGCCTAGTAACCCTACAGTGGTATCAGAGCCAAGCTAGAGGTTTAGGAGAAGTCTGAACGAAGTTTAAAGTCCGATCGAAACCCGAAACCCCGATAAAACATGCTCTCTGGAAATTTTCTAAAAATTGGGATTTTTCCACATTAAAAATATCCAAAAATTACAGCAGGTAATTATAAGGATTACTGTGAAGCACGTGAGCGTAAGTCGCCCAAAGAGCCGCGGAACCGCGGCCCCACCCCAGCATGTGCGGCGGTTCCGCGGCCACGTGGTCGATTCATGGCACGTGGTTTTCACAGTAACTCCTATTTTGTAATGTTGTATTTTCTAGGAATTTTTAATATTTATTGAACTGTTGAATAATCTGGGTTGTATTGGGGACTTAAAGTTTCGATCGAATATTATAACTTTGTTTTGTTTGTCCGGATAACTTTTAGAAACTGTTAAAAAGTTCGAACGGATATCAATAATTCACTTTTTCCCCTGTCGGAAAATTTTTCAAAAGTTGGATTTTTCCTCGTGTTTAAGAATGTTCTAAGTCGTGCAAGTAACTCGATGGACCCTCTAGAAGACAACAAACCTTAACTCGATTATGTGACCGTCTTGAACTGCCCTTTGAACCTTAGGGTTTGGGGCAGTACGGCGTGCCACATGTGAGGCGTTGGCTTGACCCTTCTACGGATGGACCATTGGTACTGTGGCATGTGATGGACGTTTTTAAACTGATTTCAAGTGTTGAGATATATTGGGGAAATCTTGGGTGCTTGATGATTCGATCGGAAAGTTTAACTTTTTCTATTTATCTGGAATGTGATACAATATTTGGAATCCACAGGAAGTTATGAGATAACTGATTTGAATATTATAAACATAGCAGTTTAGTCTCAGTTGATCGGTTGCTACGGAATTTTGATGTGATCTAAAGTCCGTCGCAATCACGTAGCGTACGTGGATACTCGCCGGGTAAACTTAATAGACAGCTACGCCCCATAGCCCCGACCAAGTGACTGTAGGAGAACCCCGCCGCCGAAAGCATCCGTTCGGGTGCTCGCGGTAGCGGTGTTCCGCCTTGGTGCACTTCGTCGACGGTATCGGGGGTGCGGCCGTCTACTAAAGTTTGCGACGAGCATTCGATCAGGACGTCGGGAATCTTGTTGAATTGGCCGACTTGATATTGAAAAGAGTTTTCGATAATGAGACTAAAATGTGGGGTTTATAATTGTTAGGCATGCGATGTCTAAGGTATTCATTTGGTTAGGCATGCGATGTCTAAAGAGATTGCGAATTCCAACTGTTGTAGTTTTACACTTTCTTTTCTGTGACCGTAAGCGTAGTATGTGGTGTATCGCTGGCTTCGTTGCTATACATCAACGACAATCGGGATACGCATACTTGCTTACGTTGATGATATGAGATATTATGTGTTGCTGTGATATGTTATATTGGATCGTCGCTTTTGAATAGCCGGGGGTTTTATGCGAGATGAGAGCTTTTCTTTTTCATTCATGTATAATTCTTTTGTATGTAATATTCTTTTATTGGGGCACTTCCAGGTAGCGGAAGATGTCACCGTTGTATATTATTTACTTTTCCGCATTAGGTAGACCCAAGGCGGGGAGCACAAGTAACCGGGTTCTAGGGTCCAGTGGGAGACCATCTCGAGGAGTCGAGACCGGGTCTCCTAACCCTAGAATTGGCAGTGTTACTTGCCGCTCTCGTAGGGGTCTAGGGATGTGGGTTTGGCTATTCATCGCGACCGTGGAATCCTTGTTTTATACAGGCTCGTATTGAAAACACGGACGTCCTAGTATATCCAATATTTCATATATGTTCTTCTGCTGCAATGTTCTGTGATGAGATCATATTACTACCTATGACGAATGTTTATATTATATATATGAGATATATGTTATATTGCAGATTTCGTTTCAAAAGAGATGCTTGCGAAGCATAATAAAATGGGACTTCATTAATGAGATTAATGAAATAAAAGAAACCTAAGATGTTGTAGAAACTTGTTTATAAAAACTGGTAGCTCTAGTTCTTGCTTTGCATAGCGGTGTTCCTTGTAGAACATCCAGCACCTTATTCGATAAGGAAAGGACCGAGATCCCTTCACCGGGAGTGACTCCTTTAGCAATAACTGGCAGATGCTATAAACCCGGTTTGTCTTTTGATTGCTTCTATAGTTTCTGCTTTGCACAGTGATATATATGATATATCCCGCACCTCATTCGACGAGGAAAGGACCGACGATCCCTTCACCGGGAGTGACTCCTTTAGCAAAACTAGAAAGGCCTAAAAAACACTCCATTTAAAATCACTCGATTCTACAACGATATCAAGTTCATTACGCAAAGGGTTTTCCTAAAAACCTGTCGTAGCCCTCCGTCATTTCAGATAAGTAGTAGTTAGTATTCGTGCTACGTTTGTTGGCCTGCGTCAAGGCGTAGTGTGCGGTAGTTAACTAGTATTTATCTGCTTATGCATATGATGCAGATTGAGTTAGGGTAGTCGTGCGACTTTGTTAGCCTGCGTTAAGGGTCGTGCGGGTGGGTTTAATTCAATCAAGAAATGACGGGTTGAACTTGACTAGCGCACTGTGGTTTGTTGGCCTGCGTCAAGGTCATGGGACGCTAGGGGCAAAATATTATTGGGAATTTTAAGTGTTGAAATTTGCAATAAGATTGCATACCTTCTATAAGATAGTTGGATCCCGATACCCGCTGCGAGTAAGAGTTACTCCTGGGAGAGTTTTACACATTATAATTAGCCGATCAAGTAGGTGTCTAGAAAGGTGTTAACGGGGTTACGCCTCTGCGAAAACGAGGTTTACTTTAATTAGGTTCGTGCGAAAGCACGGGGGACCTCCCTCAAAGTACCGACACTGGCCTGGCTGAAAGATTGGCGAACTTGTAGCGTGTAATTAATCCCGGCTAGTCTTTCCTTTTAGGGTTTGAAGGAAGATTTGACTAAAACAGTGGGAGACATCCTGATTAGATATATTAGATAACCAATCTAATCTTGCAAGAGCATACGCTGAGTGTTTTCTTCTCTCTCTCTCCAGATAGCGACCATATCACGCCTTAATCAAGATAATAAATCGGATATATTTTGACCGAACCCGCTTGTTATACTGAGCTGGGGAACGTTGGTCCCGCTCCAACTTATAATTGTTATAAGACAGAGCAGGAAATTGGGGAATACCAGATTTCCCGTGCCGCCCAAACGAAGAAAGTGCATGCTGATGCATCATCTTCGGGTGTGTTCATTACACAGAACTGTTTCTCAGTATCCTTTACGTCCTGGGTATGTGATACCGGATCAGGATCCCGCATATGTAATCTGTTACATGGGCTACAGATAGGTAGAGAACTGAGAACGGGTGATAAGTTTCATGAGACAGAAAACGGTGCAAGTGTTGCAGCCAAGTCTGTTGGTCACTGTCACCCTGTATTACCAGAATACATTGATTCTGAACAAATGTTATTAGATACCGAACCTGATATACAAAATCATATCAGTCTCTTTATTAGTAAAGAAAGGATATAATTTTGTATTGTTGGATAATGTTTTGAACATTTCCTATATCAAGAGTTGATCGGTTCAGGCACGTCATCTAAAAGCATTGACGTTCTAAATCAAACTACAGGTCTTAGTATACAGAACACACACAAGAGGAAGAGTTCAGAAATGAACAAATCCTTCTTGAGGCATTGTAGACTAGGTCATATCAATGCGACCCGACTGGCTGAAGTTACATTTAGATGCATATTTAAATTAGTTTGAATTTACATCTTATGAAACTTGCCGGTCATGTCACAAAGATAAGATGACCACAGCTCTGTTTGTTGGAAACAGAGAAAGAGTTAGTGAACTTTTGGGATTGATACATGCTGATGTATGAAAGTCTCCTGTCTACACATGCCAAGACCGATTCTTTTTCCTTCATTACGTTCTCTGATAACCTCTCAAGATTCAGACATGTGTTCTTGTTGAAACACAAGTCCGAACCTTTTGAGATATTCACAGAATATAATTTAGAGAACCAAAAAAAAAATACGGGTATAAGTATTATATCCTTTGATGAGATCAAGGAGGAGAATACTTAAGCACGGAATTCCTGGACTATTCTAAAGGAGAATGAGATTCTCTCTCAGCATTACTCCTCCGCATATACCATAGCACGATGGTATATCGGGGCGGAGCAAACTCACCCTATTAGATATGGTGTGCTCTATGATGAGTACTACTGAGTTTCATATTTCCTTTTGGGTGTTATGCGCTTGAGAAGCTGCATACCTATTGAATAGGGTTCAAATCAAATCAGTTGCCTACCACTTCATATGTGATATGGAAAGGGTGGAGCCCATATCTTATGATTGTTAAGATTTGGGGTTGTCCAGCCTATGTCTAAAAGCAAAATTCGGACAAGCTCGAGGCAAGGTCTGTTATGTAGAACTGGAAATGTTCCAGCTATACAAACTACAGCAGATGATTTGATAGAACCAAAGGATTCAATAGTTACCAACGAACCTCAGCCTCTCCACCGATCTAGTAGGGTTCCTCACCCACCTGAGAGATACTTTGGTTTCTCTATGACAGTGGGAGCGAGGATTGCATCATGAGATGATGACCCAACTAGTTTCGAGCTGGCCATCAGGAGTGGGACTCTGTAAGAATGGCTGGATGCTTATCGATCTGAGATGGAATCCTTATACACCAACAAAGTATGGACTTTGGTTGCTTTATCTGAAGGGTTAAATCCCCATCAGAAGCGAGTATATCTTGAGAAGATTACTTGGTGTACATGGAAAGGTTGAGACTTTCAAAGCTAGACTTGTTAAAGGTTTGCATCATAAGACCAGGTATGGATTGTGTTGAAACCTTTTCTAAGGATCTATGCTTAAGTCCATCCAGATCCTACTTACCACGGCTACATTCCATGACTACGATATCTGGTGGTTGGGTGTCATGACCGCTTTTCTAAATGATGTTTTAGAAAAGAGCGTCTATAAGTACACAGCCAGAGAGCTTCGTAGACAGTGGGAGCAGCGGAAACGTGTGCAAGATGTTTTATATGATAAAACAGGCATCGCGGAGTTGGAACATCTGTTTTGATGCGGTAGTCAAAGAGTTTGACTTCATCAAAATGGTAGATGAACCTTGTATATACGAAAAGGTAGTAGAGAGTGTGGTGGTGATCCTCGTAGAGTACGTGGATGACATACTCTTGATAGGGAAGGAGTTTCCTATGCTACGCTCGGTCAATCTCCGCTTATCACAAGGATTCTCCATATAGGATCAAAGTGATACATCCTAAATCCGGGGTTTTGGATCTATGAGATAGATCTAATTGGATGTTAGGATACTCACTAGTTGTAGTGAGATGGTATCAATCGATCCTGGGGAGAATCACTGGAATGGTTCCAGGGTGATAAGGACGACTGAATGTCAGTCGTAGGCTTGTCTATACCCTCAGTGGAGGGACGGTATGTTGGAAAAGTTCCAAGCTAGATGCCGTGACATACTAGACGATTAAAGGCAAGATACATCGTTACCAAGGATACTACAAAGGAGGCAGTCTGGATATTTATAAGTTCATAAGATGAACTTCGTTCCTACCATTGTGTGACAATGGAGTTGTGGCTTTAGCCAAGGAACTACCGTCCCATTAGAAATCCAGATATAATTCTTAGGCAGTATCACCTGATCATGGAGATGGTTGATCTTCAGGGAGATCGAGGTTAGGAGAGTAGACACACAGGACAACAGCGCGGATCCACTCACAAAGGCTTTTTTCCCAGTAGAGACTTTTATGGGATGGTTGAGTATGAGATACTTTAACCGCAACTAATTGTTGGGTATGCGATACCATAACAGATAGCCCTAGTGCAAGTGGGAGATTGTTAGTTATATGTATGCCCTAGAGGCCATTACTGTACATACGATGTATATTGTAGTGGATGCTAGGACATATATAGGGAGGACTTTCTTGCTCGACATGATAGTATGCTATCTGGTTGTACTTTATCTTAACATGTACTCTGATTGTCTCTATATTACATGTTGATAAAGCCCTTAGGATATGTACTCGACTACTGGGACTATGATGAGATCATACTAGTGGGCCACGGTAGTCGACGGGTACATCCTATAATTGTTCCTAGTCGTGGGTGTATCGAGACAGGGCATCGATGCACCAGAGTAGACTAGCGTATACGCATCTTGACCCATCTGATGGGCGATGGATGATCCCATATCCATCGGTGTTTGACATCAAGGATGGTGTACGGGTGCTCAGTGGAGACTGGGTACACTGGACGGACTCGCCGAGAACTCCCAGATGGTATTATACCATACGTCAGATGGCAGTTCTCCGGTGACACTGGTACAGAGTAGTCTGTCGACCCGAGATCGTCATAGAGTCTTGTGTGATTCCCACTGTGCTTTGATTTCCATCATACCACGTCCAAGAAGGCATGCAAAAAGGTGGCTTTTGGGTACAGTCCCGAATCACATGGAGGCAATGAGCGATAGGAGGGGATTCGTCTCTCCCGGTATAGGGAGTTGATGTTATGCTGTGTTCGATTGGCTATAACCGGAAATCCCTGGCCAGGGTTGCTGAGATTTACTGGTAAGTGTTATCAGTAGTTTCTCGAACTGTTATAGACCTCAAATCGACACGACTTATCAAGCTACTGGGGTCTGACGTTTACCACCCCTAGGCGAGATATGCAACATATCAGACGACGAGACCGGACTGTACGGGAGTGTTACTGTTTGGATTTGCAGGAGAAGTTACAGGCTTGCTTGTTGATCTTCTGAGCGCTCAATACCTGGGTAGCTGTTACGTTTAGCTGACCGCTTGCAGCTTGTGGGTGTTTGATATGATCATCACCTACTGCCGGCGTATGACGATTCTTTAGAGTCCTACACAGAGGTTTCTTGACTCAGGCAAAATGGAGTAGGAGCACATATGTGATATGTGCGGGACCGAGGATAATGCGATATGTGATACCGTATTATATTCTCGCGATATTTGATATCAGCCGGGTCGTCGGATCAAGTGTTGATTCGGAAAATCGGTACGGATAAATATCAGTCGGTTATATGCGATATAGCCGGATTGTCGGATCAAGTGTTGATTCGATAATTTAATGTATAATAATATATATAATATATTAAATTACATTAGCTAATATTTGCTCACTAAAAGATTCTTTTTCTCACTCGGGTAATACATTGATATATATGCGATATATGTTAAATGTATTATTTTGTTGCAATAAACATTGTATATGTGATATATAATATTGTAACATGATATGATAAATAATGCAACTTGTTTAGTAGAGATTAAACATGGTTAGGGTTTGATTAGGGTTAAGGCTTTCTAGAAGTTTTCTTTCTTTGTCTTTGTTAAGATATTATGCTAGATATTTCCAAAACCCTAACCAAACCTTTAACCCAAGTTAATTCTCTACAAGAGTTAGCTTGACCATGGTTGCATTATCTATCATATTATTTCATTTCCTATTCATCACAAAAGGATAACTAATATTGTTCATCTTCTTCCTTCAATTCTTTCATGAAAAAGCTTACTTGTTTTTCAAAAGGTGATGAATAATTGTGAGAAAAAGATAAATAAATAGAGCAAAAATCCTACTTCATCATCCTCATCTTCCCTTGCCATTTAGATGAGGGTGTTCACATCATTTCATGAGTGTTAGCTTGTGTTAAAGAAACTTCAAGGTAGATCATCTTAGTATCGAAGATCGGAAGCAAAGGTTGCGTCTTTCTCTTCGTGGAACCTCTCGAGAGTCCGGATCCCGATGATCGCAGTGAAGGGACCACAACACGGAGCATATGAAGTGAAGGACCGGATCTACAAAGGTTGTAATCCCTCTCACTTAGTGTTAAAATGTTTAGCATGTTAGTTTTCGCCTAATCTCTAGTTTAAAGTTCCGTATTCAGGTTGTTCGGCACGGCTAAATTTTTATTCGGGCATGGTTGATGCCTCGTAGACCCTTGTGCGCGTGCCTAGTAACCCTACATCCTATCCACAGGTAGCATGGTTGGCTCTGTCACGTGCCTATCTTAGCGCACTCTGGGAAGCGAGGCGTGACAATGATGATGATGGGTTACCTCGTTTCTTAGGTTATCTGGTAGCTTGCCGCACTCGTAGGGGTCTGCTTTTGGTTTCGCACGGGGTATTCATGCGACCGGGGAATATCGCGTTTCGTTTGTAGCTCGAACGAAATGAGAGATTTCTAGGTAATCCAACCATTCATATTCTGTGATGTTCATTACATGCCTGTAATATGTTTACCTGCCTGTGATGATATTTATCGCTTGCTTGCAATGCTGATTATCTGCCTGCGATGATATATATAGTGATATATATGATATATATAGAAATAAATGCTATATACATTTTGCACTCGCGCTAGCCCTGCCTCCGCCCTGTCGTAAGTTGAGTAACCTTACGGTGAAGACCCGGGCCCCATGGCGAATGCGGATAGCGTATATGTGTATTCTATTTTTCTTTTCATATCATATTTTATCGTAATGGTGTGAGGAGATGCTTGATAATTTGAGATTATCTAAATGTTGGGATTGCATTGATTCGGATTAATGCAAAGATAATAAACCAAAAACACGATGTAAGGACCAAATATCAGATATTGTGGTGTTATAGTCGAATCTTTTATTTTGCACAGAGGTATTCAGTTAGGAATATCCTGCACCTCATTCCACGAGGAAAGATCCTAGATTCCTTCATAAGGAGTGACCTCTTTGGCAAAAGATTGTGATACTATAAATTTACAAATTGTATAGCCATAGTCTTTTGCTTTGCATTGATGTATTCGGTTAGGAATATCCTGCACCTCATTCAATGAAGGAAGAACCTTGATACCTTTACCGGGAGTATGCTCTTAAACAAAAGTTTATATTATTATAAATTTCAAAACCACTCGGGTCCTTCAATGATATCAAGTTCATTACGTTAAAGGTTTTCTTCAAAACCAGTCGTAACCCTCTGTCATTTCAGGAAATAGAGTACTTAGTATTCGTATCACGTTTGATGACTATGTTATGGCGCAGTGTACGGTAGCTAAGTGATGTCTTCCTGTTAGTATATTGATGCGATTGGTTAGGACAGTCATACGAATTTGTTAACTATGTTAAGGGTCGTGCGGGTGGATCTAATTTAATCACGAAATGACGGATAGAACTTGACTAGCGACTTATGATTTGTTAACATCATTAAGCTTATAAGCCGTTATGGGTAAAAATCAATATCGGGAGTTTTAAGTGTTGAAACTTGCAATGAGATTGCATACCTTTTATGGTGTGGGATGACTTGTTGACTATGCCAAGGTTACCACTCCATAATAGTTTGGGTCTTAATTCCTACTAAGTAATAGTTACTCTCGGAATATGATCCCGGCTAATTTTCATTTTAAGATTTGAAGGAGAATTCGACAGAACAGTGGGAGTCATTCTGATTAGATGAATTAATCAACCAATCTAATCAAGATCAGAGTGCACGACGAGTGTTTCTTTTTTCTCTCTCTCTCTGACAGCAACCTTAGACCGTCCTTAAACTAAAAACTCATAAACTAAATTAACCGAACCTTTTTACAATCGACGACTTTGGAATGTCATGACTGCTCTATTTTCACGACATAGTCGCATATATCCTTACCCCTCCCACTTCTCCTTTTGCTTTCTCCATAACACTATGTATCCGATACAGAGATCCATATTGCTTGGAAGGCCATCGTATAGTTAGATACTAACTTGAAAAAAAATTCAGTCGAGGATGGCCGCTAGTTCTGGAGAAAGTGAATTGTATATGATACAATTCATTTGTCTCTCCTCTCCATCTTATCTCAAGTTTGAGAGCTTCTTAAATAAGGAGAATATACCAGTCACGCTTGTTGGATAGTCTTCTTCCAATCCCGATACCGGAGCTGATAGGAAAGATAAGAAGAAAACCAACTAGCATAAGTCCGGTATAAATAAGGTAAGAAAGAGAGACAACAATAAGGGACAAAGTGAGCGGAAAGGAAAATGTAACTACTGTTATGACCCTGGGCAGTGAAAGAGCCATTACTATAAATACCCGGCAACCCCTTGAAACATTTTGACGTTTCACATGTGATTGTAATTGAAAACTGTTTTCCAATTAACTCTCACTCCTGGGTATATGATACCGGATTAACATCCCGCATCTATAAGTTATTACAGATACTGAGAAGAATTAGATTATTAGAATGGTGATTTGATCTTCAATATCGAATATCGGAGCAATTGTTGCTATTGGGGAAATCATCTGGTTTTGCTTTTCGGCAAACTTTTGGTTTTGAATATCTGTTATTGTGCACCAACTTTTTAAAACTGAAATATCTGTCTCTTTATTTGATAAAGTGGGATATAAATTTTCAAAAATTATGTTATGAACATTTGCCTTAATCATTTGATGATTGGGTAGGGTGCATTGGATAATGGAATATATATTCTTAACCAAAATACACTTTTTAAATTATAACACACAGAATATGAGTTAGTGAACTCATAGGATTTATACATAATGATGTATATTATCCGGTGTCCACACGGACGAGGGGTTGGTACTCATACTTCATTCCGTTTTACTATGAGTTCTCTAGTTTTAGATACGCATTCTTGTTGAAATGCAAAGTCCAAAGATTTTGAGAAGTTCATAAAATATAGGAATAAAGTAGAGAACCAAATGTTGAAAGTATCAAGATTTTTCGAAGTGTTTGAAAATGTGAACACTTATGCTAGGTATTTCATGGTTTTAATAATTGAGAATTTGATTCTCTCTCAGATTACTCATCCATGGGTGCGCTCCTGATGAGTAATATTGTATTGTTTTTTTCAATTCAGGGATGCACTAGAAATAGATGCATATCAATTGATATTGGTTCCACCTAAATCAGTGCCTGAAATTCTATATGTGATATAGAATGGGTTATCGTCTTAAGATTGTTAAGATATTGAGCTGTCTGACTTATACTTAAAACCAGAATCCGGATAAACTCAAGGCACATTTCAGTAATTGCAGTTTGTGGGTTATCCCAGATATTGA
Organism: Agapanthus africanus; assembly: GCA_030015575.1. Classification (NCBI taxonomy): domain Eukaryota; kingdom Viridiplantae; phylum Streptophyta; class Magnoliopsida; order Asparagales; family Amaryllidaceae; genus Agapanthus; species Agapanthus africanus. The sequence continues at coordinate 127,393,679 of CM057340.1, read as the reverse complement.
CGGGGGATTAACTTTCTACCATTTCGAGATTAAAAGTTGTTTTGTTCTCGACACGCCACGTTTTTAGAAAAGGAATTTCTTGCATAAGAAATTAGTGGGAGTATGGTAGAACTGAAAGTGATTCCAAAACCATAGACAGTTACTGAAGATTTAGTAGAACCTAAAAATTCAATTGACCCTGACAAATCTTAGCCTACTCCGCAGATTTAGTAGGTGACCTCATCCACCTAAGAGGTAATACAATTTCCTCATTGATGGTGATAAGGAAGCTTGCATCATGTGATGATGACCCTACTTATTATCAATAGGCCATGGGAAGTGGTGACTTCCGATTGATGACTGGATGCCGAGTTATCCTAGTTGGACTCCATGTACTGCAACAAAGTGTGGACTTTGTTGGGTGCTCCTAAAGGGGTAAAACCCATTAAGAGCAAGTAGATCTTACGAGATCGGTGCAAATGGAAATGTACTAAGCTAATAAGGCTACACTTGTAGTAAATGGCATCAAATACCCGATGTGGATTGTGATGAAACTATTACTTCAGTGTCTGTACTGAAATCTATACATATATAACTTGCCATTGTTGTCTTTCATGATCACGATATCTAGCAAGTGGATGACTACAACGTCTTTCTAAATTGGATTTAGAAGTGTACGTGTATATGAAACTTCCAGAGGGTTATCTTAGTCAGTGGGAGCAGCGGTAAGCGTGCAAATTGCTTAAATCTATTTTTAGACTAAAGCAGGCATAACATAGAAGGAGCATCTATTTTGATTATACGGTCAAAGTGTTTGTTTTCATCAGAATGAGAGATGAACCAAACCAGGTATTTGTAAGAAGGTGGTAGGGAGTATTGTCAGATTTCTCATATGGTATGTGGATAACATACTCATGATAGGAAGTGATATTCCTATGCTATAAAACAATGGCGATTACAAGTGTTTCTCCATATAAGATATGGATATCAATCCAATCCTAAAGAAACAAAGGGTAGCAGTGAAGAGCATTTGATGTTCTTAGTGTTTAGTAATGGTAGCCTCCTGAAAGAGGCAGTTACTGATTCTTCCTTCCCTGGTAACATGGGAGACAGAGCGTCTGTCGCAAGTTATAAGTTTACTCTCTTTTGAGGAGCAGTATATTGGAAAGAGTTTCAAGTGGGATACTGAGGTAGTCATGGTGCTAGATGTTGATTGTAAATCAGTAAAGGATACCGCATGAGAATTCGCTATATATAATTGTTCATTTATGAACATGATCCCATCGTCTATCCAGGAAAATACTAAGGTAAGTATCGCTCAGTTTGGGAGATATTAGATCTCCATGAAGTTGAGATTCAGGGAGAAACAGAGAGATGCGTTGTGCCAGGTCCACACATTGAGGCTAGTTCTCGAACACAGTTTGCGAAACTGTTGGTACAGAAGTTATGTATACAATACCACAATAATTGGCCTTAAGTGAAAGTGGGGATTGTTGGATATAAGTGCCCTCAAGGCAATTATTGTAATTGAATGAGGACCTATACGAGAGAACAATCTTACTCGAGATGATAATATACTATCTGGTTTGTATTTATCTTTCATGTGATGTATTTATTTATTATCATGTATCGTTTAGACATGAGATAAAGCCCTTAGGATTTTGCTTGACTACCAGGATGATAATGGAGATCATACTAGTAGGGCCTGGGTAGTCGATAAGCACATTCTTAAATGTTCCTAGTCGTAGGAGTATCGAGACTGGGCATCGGTACTCCAGTTTAGACTAATGTGTATGTTTCCTTACCCGGTTGGAGGGCGATACCTGATCTTGCAGCTATTGGTGTTTGACATTGAAGATTGTATGCAGGTGCTCATTGGATGAGTTACACTGGATAAACTCACCGATGAACTCCTAGTTGGTAATATACCAATATCAGATAGTAGTTCTCTGGTGACATGAGTACAGGGTAGTCCTTAGGACCTGAGATCGCCATAGTGTCTCATACTTAGACTTCTACCCTACCACGGCTCAAATGAGTTGTGCAAACAGGTGTTTTTAGGTATAGTTCCGAAACACCTGGAGGCAGTGAGCGGTCGAGGGGATTCGTATTTCTCGATATAGGGAGTTGATGTCGTGTTGTGCAGGACATGACTACAACCACAAGTCGGTGGCCACCGCAATGGAGATAAACTGATAAGTGATCAGTTGTATCTCCGAATGGTTATGAGTTCTCTGTTGCGCGACTTATCGAGATTTTAGGGTTTGACGGATTCCAAACCATATACCTGATATGCGATACTCTTAGACGAAGTGACCGGACAGTGCGGTGATGTCACTAATAGACTTTGAAGGGTTCAGATGAGCTTACTTGTCGACCTTCTTTCGATCAATATCTGGGTAGCCATTACGTGCAGTTAGTACCGGTGACGTGCTTGTGGGCTATGATATGATCATAACCTACTGCCAGCGTATTGTCGAGTCTTTAAAGTCTCACACCGAGGTTTCCCATGAAAGGTTCCTAGGCACCCTATAGTGGTCTCACAAGGCATCGAACATGCCATTTTCAAAAAATCTAGGTGCCGAGAGACCCGACTACGGATCGTTTGTTAGAAAACTAGGCGAAAAAGCTAACTAATTAACACTTAACTATGAGAATACGGATATACAACCTTTGTAGATCCGATGCTCCACCTCCACGGCTCCGCAATGAAGTCTCCTCGCTGTCCAAGACGGATCCCGGGCTCTAGCGTCGGCTTCATCGGAGAATGGACGGGCTAGGTTATCGACAACGTGCCGAAGATGATCTACGTCGAAGCATCACTAGATCAAGCTCCACCTTCACCGAGCCTTGAAAACTTGTGAAGGAAACACACTCTACTACTTGGCAAGAGGTAGAGGATGAAGAAATAGGAATTGGGTAGACTTTAGAATTGGATTTCTCACTCATCTTCATCAATCACCATTGATGAAGTGGAGGTTTCTTCATTGAAGATGAAGAAGAAGAAGAAGATAAAGCTATGATAAGTTAATTAAAATAGATAATAAAATGAACACTTATCATAATCTTAACCTTAGTTAAGTGTAGAGAATTGACTAAGGTTGGGTTGAATGGTTAGGGTTAGGGATGAGAACAAAAAGGTCAATTAGTCAAAGCTTCATGAAACTTCAACCAAAAAAACAAATGAAGCCACCATTCATTTATCTTTCAATTTATTCAAAAATGAATAAATAAATAAGATAAATGAATAAGTAAAAACCCTAATCAACAACTTAACCAAGGTTAATTCTTTACACTTAACCTAAAAAGCATGTATCATCAAACATGATACAATCTTGTGTACAAAAGTATATCACATATACAATGTGCACAAACCAAGTGAGAAAATCCATTTAAAGTGAACCAATACTAGTTAATGCAAAGTAATATATCAAATATATAATTATGCATTAAATGATTAAATCAACACTTGATTTAATGATCCGGTCATATCGCAAACAACCGACTAATATCCAATGTATCGGTTTATCGAATCAATCCTTGATTCGATGACTAGGTTATATCGCATACAACCATTCGACACATTCTTCGCGAGAATGGAATACGGTATCACATACACGCATTATTCTCGGTCCCACACATATCTCATATGCGCTCCTATTTCGTTTCGCTTGAGCCAGGAAACCTCTGTGTAGGACTCTAAAGACTCGTCAATACGCCGGCAGCAGATGATGATCATAACAAACACCCACAAGCCGCAAGCGGTCTGCTAAACGTAAAGGCCACCCGGGTATTGAGCGATCAGAAGATCGACGAGCAAGCCCGTTCACACTCCAGTGAATCCAACCAGTAACACTACCATACAGTCCGGTCTGATCGTCTGATATGTCGCATATCTTGCCTAGGGGTGGTAAACGTCAGACCCCAATAGCTCGATAAGTCGTGTCGATATGAGGCTCATAACGGGTCGAGAAACTACTGGTAACACTTACCAGCAATTCTCTGATCAGCCCTGGCCAGGGACTTCCTGTTATAGCCAATCGAACACAGTGCAACATCAACTCCCTATACCGGGAGAGACGAATCCCCTCCTATCGCTCATTGCCTCCATGTGACTCGGGACTGTACCCAAAAACCACCGTTTTGCACGCCCTCTTGGACGTGGTAAGATGGAAATCAAAGCACAGTGGGAACCACACAAGACTCTATGACGATCTCGGGTCAACAGACTACTCTGTACCAGTGTCACCTGAGAACTGCCATCTGACGTGAGGTATAATACCATCTGGGAGTTCTCGGCGAGTCCGTCCAGTGTACCCAGTCTCCACTGAGCACCCGTATATCATCTCCGATGTCAAACACCAATGGATATGGGATTATCCATCGCCCATCTGTATGGGTCGAGAAGGTACACGCTAGTCTACTCTGGTATATCGATGCCCCGTCTCGATATACCCACGACTAGGGACTTTGAAGGATATACTTATGGACTACCATGTCCCTACTAGTATGATCCGCATCATAGTCCAGATAGTCAAGTACGCATCCTAAGGGCTTTACCAACATGTAATAGAGAGATAATCTGTATACACGTTAAGGTAAATGGCAACCAGATAGCATACTATCATGTCGAGCAAGAAAGTCCTCCCTATATATGTCCCAGCATCCACTACAATATACATCCAATGTACAGTAATGGCCTCTAGGGCATACATATAACTAACAATCTCCCACTTGCACTAGGGCCATCTGTAGCAGTGGTTGTAGTATCTCATACTCAACCATCCCATAAAAGTCTCTCTCTGGGAATAGGCCTTTGTGAGTGGATCCGCTGTGTTGTCCTCTGAGTCTACTCTCCTAATCTCGATCACCCTGGAGATCAACCATCTCCATGATCAGGTGATACTGCCTTAGAATATGTCTAGATCACTGATGGGACCTGCGTTCCTTGGCATAAGCCACAACTCCATTGTCACACAATGGGAGGAACATAGTTCATCTCATGAACCAATATACATCCAAACAGCCTCTTTGGTAGCATCTTAAGTAGCGATGTATGCTGCCTTTATCGTCTAGTATGTCACGGTATCTAGCTTGGAACTCTTCCAACATACCGTCCCTTCACTGAGGGTAAAGACAGTGCCTGTGACTGACATTCAGTCGTCCTTATCACCCTGGAACCCTTCCAGTGATTCTCCCCAGGATCATGTGATACCATCTCACTTCGACAAGTGAGAATTCTAACATCCAATTAAATCTATCTCATAGATCCAAAACTCAGGATTTAGGAGGTATCATTTTGATCCTATATGGAGAATCATAGTGATAAGCGGAGATTGATCGAGCGTAGCATAGGAAACTCCTTCCCTATCAAGAGTATGTCATCCACATACTCTACGAGGATCGTCACCATACTCCCTACTACCTTTTTGTATATACAAGGTTCATCTACCATTTTGATGATGTCAAACTCTTTGACTACTACATCAAAACAGACGTTCCAACTCCGCGATGCCTGCTTTATCATATAAAACATCTTGCACACGTTTCTGCTGCTCCCACTGTCTACGAGGCCCTCTGGCTGTGTACTTATAGACGCACTCTTCTAAAACATCATTTAGAAAAGCAGTCATGGCACCCAACCGCCAGATATCGTGGTTATGGTATGTAGCCATGGCAAGTAGGATCTGGATGGACTTAAGCATAGCTACTGGAAAAGGTTTCATCATTATCCACGCTTGGTCGATGACGAAAACCTTTAACAAGTCTAGCTTTGAAAGTCTCAACTTTTCCATGTACACCAAGTAATCTTCTCAAGATATACTTGCTCCTGATGGGGATTTAACCCTTCAGATATAGCAACCAAAGTCTATACTTTGTTGGTGTATAAGGATTCCATCTCAGATCACTAAGCATCCAGCCATTCTTACAGAGTCCCTACTCTCGATGGCCAGCTCGAAGCTAGTTGGGTCATCATCTCATGATGCAATCCTCGCTCCCACTGTCATAGAGAAACAGAAGTATCTCTCAGGTGGGTGAGGAACCCTACTAGATCGGCGGAGAGGCTGAGGTTCGTTGGTATCTACTGAATCCTTTGGTTGTACCAAATCATCTACTGTAGTTTGTATTGCTGGAACTTTTCCAGTTCTACATTACAGACTTTGCCTCGAGCTTGTCCGGATTTTGCTTTTAGACACAGGCCGGACAACCCCAAATCTTAACTAGCTTAAGACATGGGCTCTTCCCTTTCCATATCACATATGAAGTGGTAGGCAACTGATTTGATTGGAACCCTATTCAATAGGTATGCAGCTTCTTAAGTGCACAACTCCCTTAAGGAAAAAGGTAACACAGTAGTACTCATCATAGAGCACACCTTATCATATAGGGTGTGATTGCTCCGCCCCGATATACCATCGTGCTATGGTCTATTCGGAGGAGTAATGCTGAGAGAGAATCTCATTCTCCTTTAGAATAGTCCAGGATTTCCGTGCTCAAGTATTCTCCTCCTTGATCTCATCATAGGACATAATACTTATACCCGTATTGGTTCTCTACTTCTAACTTATATTCTGTGAATATCTCAAAAGGTTCGGACTTGTGTTTCAACAGGAACATAGGTCAGAAACTCGAAAGATCATCAGAGAACGTAATGAAGTATAAAGAACCAGTCTTGGTATGTGTAGATAGGGGACCTATATACATCAACATGTATCATCCCAAGAGCTCAGTAACCCTTTCTCTGTTTCCAGTAAACGGAGCTATGGTCATCATATCTTTGTGACATGACTGGCGAGTTTCACAAGATGTAAATTCAAACTAATTTAAATATGTATCTTTATGTAACTCTAGCTAGTCGGGTCGCATTGATATGACCTAGTCTACAATACCTCAAGCAGGAATGGTTCAATTCTGAACTCTTCCTCTTCCTCTTGTGTGTGTTCAGTATACTAAGAACTGTAGTTTGATTTAGAACGTCAATGCTTTTAGATAACGTGCCTGAATCGATCAAATTTTGATATAGGAAATGTTCAAAACATTATCCAACAATACAAAATTTTATCATTTCTTTACTAATAAAGAGACTGATATGATTTTGTATATCAGGTTCGGTATCTAATAGCATTTGTTCAGAATCAATGTATTGGTAATACAGGGTGACAGTGACCGACAGACTTGGCTGCAACTCTTGCCCCATTTTCTGCCTCATGAAACTTATCACCCGTTCTCAGTTTTTCTACCCTTTTGTAGCCCTATGTAACAGATTACATATCTGGGATCCTGATCCGGTATCATATACCCAGGATGCTCAGGATACTGAGAAACAGTTCTTTGTAATGAACACACCCGAAGATGATGCATCAACATGCACTCTCTTCGTTTGGGCGGCACGGGAAATCTGGTATTCCCCAATTTCCTGCTCTGTCTTATAACAATTATAAGTTGGAGCGGGACCAACGTTCCCCAGCTCAGTATAACAAGTGGGTTCGGTCAATAATCCGTATCATTATCTTGATTAAGGCGTGATATGGTCGCTACCAGGAGAGAGAGAGAAGAAAACACTCAGCGTGCGCTCTTGCAAGAATAGATTGGTTTTTATTTTATCTAATCAGGATGGCTCCCACTACTTTTTATCAAATCTTCCTTCAAACCCTAAAAGGAAAGACTAGCTGGGATTAATTACACACTACAAGTTCGCCAATCTTTCAGCCAGGCCAGTGTCGGTACTTTGAGGGAGGTCCCCCGTGCTTTCGCACGAACCTAATTAATGTAAACCTCGTTTTCCCAGAGGCGTAACCCCGTTGACACCTTTCTAGACACCTACTTGATCGGCTAATTGTAATGTATAAAACTCTCCCAGGAGTAACTCTTACTCGCAGCGGGTATCGGGATCCAACTATCTCATAGAAGGTATGCAATCTCATTGCAAATTTCAACACTTGAAATTCCCGATAATATTTTGCCCATAGCTCGCTATGACCTTGACGCATGCCAAACAACCCATAGTCTGCTAGTCAAGTTCAACCCGTACATTTCTTGATTGAATTAAACCCACCCGCACGACCCTTGACGCATGCCAAACAACGCCGTACGAATACCCTAATCCAATCGCATCGTATGCTAGCAGATAAGCACTAGTTAGCTACCGTACACTACGCCTTGACGCATGCCAAACAACCGCAGCACGAATACTAATTAGTACTTATCTGAAATGACGGAGGGCTACGACAGGTTTTTCTGAAAACCTATTGCGTAATGAACTTGATATCGTTGTAGAATCAAATGAATTTTGAAATGGAGTGTTTTTTAGGCTTTTCTAGTTTTGCTAAAGGAGTCACTCCCGGTGAAGGGATCGTCGGTCCTTTCCTCGTCGAATGAGGTGCGGGATATATCACATATATCACTGTGCAAAGCAAAACTCTTAAAAGCAATCAAAATACAAACCGAGTGTGTAGCATCTGCCAGTTATTGCTAAAGGAGTCACTCCCGGTGAAGGGATCTCGGTCCTTTCCTTATCGAATAAGGTGCATGATATATCATATATACCGCTGTGCAAAGCAAGAACTGTAGCTACCTGTTTTATTTTGAAATTCGATTCTACAATATCTTAGGTTTCTTTTAATTCATTAATCACATTAATGAAGTCCCATCATTTAAATACCTAAACATCACAGATAAATACGACGTACACTTATGCCATCCGCATTCGCCTCGATGTCCCCTCGTGCACCGTTAGGTTAGGTAACTAACGACAGAGCGGGGCAGGGCTAGCGCGGGTGTAAAACATAAGTAACGTCTATATAATATATCATATATACTATATATGTAACTATCACAGAACATCACATGATCACATCACAGATATCGCAGCAGAAGAAACATATGAAATATTGGATATACTAGGACGTCCGTGTTTTCAATACGAGCCAATATAAAACACGGATTCCACGGTCGCGATGAATAGCCAAACCCACACCCCTAGACCCCTACGAGAGCGGCAAGCAACCCTACCAATTCTGGAGTTAGGAGACCCGAACTCGACTCCTCGAGTTGGTCTCCCACTGGACTCCAGAACCCGGTTACTTGTGCCCTCCTCCTTGGGTCTATCCTAGTGCAGAAAAGTAAATAATATATAAACGGTGACTACTTCCGCAACCTGGAAGTGTCCCAATAAAAGAATATTACATACAAGTTTTTTACATGAATGAAAATGAAAAACACTCATCTCACATAAAAAAAACCCCGGCTATTCAAACACGACGATCCAATATAACATATCCAGCAACACATAACATCACATGTCATCAACGTAAGTAAATATGCGTATCCCAATTGTCGTTGACATATAGCAACGAAACCGGCGATATCACATATTACACTTACGGTCACATAAAAGAAAGTGTAAAACTACAATAGTTGGAATCCGCAACCACCTCAGACATCGCATGCCTGACCAAATGAATTACTTAGACATCGCATGCCTAACAATTATAAACCCCGCATTTTAGTCTCATTATCGAAAACTCTTTTCAATATCAAGTCGGGGAATTCAACAAGATTCCCGACATTCTGATCGAATGCTCGTCGCAAACTTCAGTAGGCGGCCGCACCCCCGACGCCGTCGACGAAGTGCACCAAGGCGGAACACCGCCACCGCGAGCACCCGAACGGATGCTTTCGGCGACGGGGTTCTCCTACAGTCACTTGGTCGGGGCTATGGAGTGAGGCTGTCTATTAAGTTTACCCGGCGAGTATCCGCGTACTCTACGTGATTGCGACGGACTTTTGATCACATCAAAATTCCGTGGCAACCGATCAAGTGAGACTAAATTGCTATGTTTATAACATTCATTCAGTTATCACATAACTATTTGTGAATTCCAATTATTGTATCACTTTCCAGATAAATAGAAAATGCTAAACTTTTCGATCGAACAATCGAACACCCAAGTTTTCCCGATACAGATCAACACATGAAACAAGTCTAAAAACATTCAGTTCGTGCCTCAGTACCAACGGTCCAGCCGTAGAAGGGTCAAGCCAACGCCTCACATGTGGCACGCCGTACTGCCCCAAACCCGAAGGTTTAAAGGGCAGTTCAAGACGGTCACATAATCGAGTTAAGGTTTGTTATCTTCTAGAGGGTCCATCGAGTTACTTGCACTACTTAGAACGTCTTTAAACTACGGAAAAATCCAACACTTGGAAATTTCCCGACAGGGGAAAAATTGGGTATTTATATCCGGTCGAACTTTTTAACATATTCAAAAAATTATCCGGAAAGCCACTTAGACAAAATCTGATACTCCGATCAAAACACCGAATCCCCAAAACAACTCCAGAAAATTCAACTCTTGAATAAATTTTAAAAATACCCAGAGAACTCAGCACCTGAAACATTGAATTACTGTGCAAACAGTTACTGCTGACGTCACACTTCTGCCGCGGAACCGCCGCATAAGCTAGGCTTATGCCGCGGTTCCGCCGCCGGTTACACTGTTCATGAGAAACTTTTTGCGCCGTAATTCTTAGATTTCCCTGCTGAATTTTCTGCATATTTTTAATTTTGAAAAAACCCAGTTTTTAAAAAATGTACAGAGAGCAAGTTTGTGATCGGGTTTCGGGTTCGTTCGGGTTTCAAATTCCGTCTAGACTTCGCCTAAGGCTCTAGCTAGGCTCTGATACCAGTGAAAGGTTCCTAGGCACCCTATAGTGGTCTCACAAGGCATCGAACATGCCATTTTCAAAAAATCTAGGTGCCGAGAGACCCGACTACGGATCGTTTGCTAGAAAACTAGGAGAAAAAGCTAACTAATTAACACTTAACTATGAGAATACGGATATACAACCCTTGTAGATCCGATGCTCCACCTCCACGGCTCCGCAATGAAGTCTCCTCGCTGTCCAAGACGGATCCCGGGCTCTAGCGTCGGCTTCATCGGAGAATGGACGGGCTAGGTCATCGACAACGTGCCGAAGATGATCTACGTCGAAGCATCACTAGATCAAGCTCCACCTTCACCGAGCCTTGAAAACTTGTGAAGGAAACACACTCTACTACTTGGCAAGAGGTAGAGGATGAAGAAATAGGAATTGGGTAGACTTTAGAATTGGATTTCTCACTCATCTTCATCAATCACCATTGATGAAGTGGAGGTTTCTTCATTGAAGATGAAGAAGAAGAAGAAGATAAAGCTATGATAAGTTAATTAAAATAGATAATAAAATGAACACTTATCATAATCTTAACCTTAGTTAAGTGTAGAGAATTGACTAAGGTTGGGTTGAATGGTTAGGGTTAGGGATGAGAACAAAAAGGTCAATTAGTCAAAGCTTCATGAAACTTCAACTAAAAAACAAATGAAGCCACCATTCATTTATCTTTCAATTTATTCAAAAATGAATAAATAAATAAGATAAATGAATAAGTAAAAACCCTAATCAACAACTTAACCAAGGTTAATTCTTTACACTTAACCTAAAAAGCATGTATCATCAAACATGATACAATCTTGTGTACAAAAGTATATCACATATACAATGTGCACAAACCAAGTGAGAAAATCCATTTAAAGTGAACCAATACTAGTTAATGCAAAGTAATATATCAAATATATAATTATGCATTAAATCATTAAATCAACACTTGATTTAACGATCCGGTCATATCGCATACAACCGACTAATATCCAATGTATCGGTTTATCGAATCAATCCTTGATTCGATAACTAGGTTATATCACATACAACCATTCGACACATTCTTCGCGAGAATGGAATACGGTATCACATACACGCATTATTCTCGGTCCCGCACATATCTCATATGCGCTCCTATTTCGTTTCGCTTGAGCCAGGAAACCTCTGTGTAGGACTCTAAAGACTCGTCAATACGCCGGCAGCAGATGATGATCATATCAAACACCCACAAGCCGCAAGCGGTCTGCTAAACGTAACGGCCACCCGGGTATTGAGCGATCAGAAGATCGACGAGCAAGCCCGCTCACACTCCAGTGAATCCAACCAGTAACACTACCGTACAGTCCGGTCTGATCGTCTGATATGTCGCATATCTTGCCTAGGGGTGGTAAACGTCAGACCCCAATAGATCGATAAGTCGTGTCGATATGAGGCTCATAACGGGTCGAGAAACTACTGGTAACACTTACCAGCAATTCTCTGATCAGCCTTGGCCAGGGACTTCCTATTATAGCCAATCGAACACAGTGCAACATCAACTCCCTATACCGGGAGAGACGAATCCCCTCCTATCGCTCATTGCCTCCATGTGACTCAGGACTGTACCCAAAAACCACCGTTTTGCACGCCCTCTTGGACGTGGTAAGATGGAAATCAAAGCACAGTGGGAACCATACAAGACTCTATGACGATCTCGGGTCAACAGACTACTCTGTACCAGTGTCACCTGAGAACTGCCATCTGACGTGAGGTATAATACCATCTGGGAGTTCTCGGCGAGTCCGTCCAGTGTACCCAGTCTCCACTGAGCACCCGTATATCATCTCCGATGTCAAACACCAATGGATATGGGATCATCCATCGCCCATCTGTATGGGTCGAGAAGGTACACGCTAGTCTACTCTGGTATATCGATGCCCCGTCTCGATATACCCACGACTAGGGACTTTGAAGGATGTACTTATGGACTACCATGTCCCCACTAGTATGATCCGCATCATAGTCCAGATAGTCAAGTACACATCCTAAGGGCTTTACCAACATGTAATAGAGAGACAATCTGTATACACGTTAAGGTAAATGGCAACCAAATAGCATACCATCATGTCGAGCAAGAAAGTCCTCCCTATATATGTCCCAGCATCCACTACAATATACATCCAATGTACAGTAATGGCCTCTAGGGCATACATATAACTAACATCCCAGTACAGGCGAAATGATGTAGGGCACATACGAGGATATGTGCAAGAGTTCGATTAAACACATGTATGTGATACACGTATTTTAATCGGGTGTTTAATGATATTAGTCGGTATATTTATGATATAACCGGATTATTAAATCAAGTGTTGATTTAATAATTAAATGTATATTGATATATTGATATATTTATATATTAACTAATATCATGCTCACCTTATTGTTTTCTTCTATTTATTAATATTTATATTTGATATAAATGTTGTGACATGTATGTTGATACATTTGAGATGGGTGTATGAGACTTATATGGTTTAGATAAGAACATTCTTAAATGGTATGAGTCATGGAAATTTAGATGTTGGTAGAATTCTTTAGGTGTTTTCTTTGATGACTCATTTTGGATGACTCATTTATCATTTGGTTTTTATTCTCATTTTGAATCTAATCCTCATACTCTCATCTTCATGGCTACCTCCACTTGAGTTTTTCTCAAGTAAGGAATGAAAAAGTAAAGAGAAGAATTTAGTGAGCTAATTATTCTACATCTCCTACTAATCATCCTTAGCAAGTTCAATTAATGGGTTGCTTTATTTTGATGAGATCAATTTGAAGCTAAAGCTTGTGTTGGAGTTATCTCAAGGTAGATCATCTTTGGCAAGGAGATCACTGAGCAAGCTTGTTCTGGACTTCGTGGAGACTAGCCGGAGTCCAAGAAGAGGTGGCAAAAGCGTTACAAAGATTGTAGCACTCTAAAATTGCTCTCTTTTCTTTTTGCAATTGCATCTATTTGATGATCTTGCTTATATTTTGGTTCTATGTTTGAAAAAATTGTTGATTTCTTATTCCGCTGCGGTCCGTGAATGTCACGACCCTAGAACCGAAACTTACAATAAGGAGATCGATAAGAAGGAAGAAGGGCACTTACTCGTGTTTTAAAACGTAAGGAAACGACTAAGGTTCATTAGGGCATTTCATCGAACACCGTCTTGCGCAAATTCGAAATATTGGTGGATTTGAGATCCGAGGCATGGAAATGACCGTTACACTCATGCGGACTCGGGCCCGGCCTTGGAGCTTCGGTTCCTGGCCCATAACGCATCGAATAGGTGAATGAAGGTCAAGAGTTGATTGGATGTTGTCGGCTTGGCGGCGATGCAATCGACGACGATGATGGTTAAGACAACGGGTTGTTGCAGTGGGACGATAGGGGGTTGTCGGAGTGGCCGGCCGGCTAGAGTTAGGATGAGGCTCGGGTTAGAGTTAGGTTTAAGGGCAGTTGAGAGTGATATATATATATATATATATATATAAGAAAGAGAGCGATATGTATGAAATAGAGAAGAATGAGAGAGGGAGAGTCTGCATATATAGGGGAGAAGAAAAAGGAGAGAAGGTGAGGAGCCTCTGCATGCGGGGGGAGAGAGAATTGATGAGAGAATTAAAGGGAGGGTTGGGCTCAGTTATGCAAGGGAAAGAGGAAGAGGGAGAGATGAAGGAGGTGAGGAGGCTCATGAGTTTTTAAGAATAAAAGATGAATAGTGTAGGTGTTTTGATTGATGAATGAGAGAAAAAGAATGATAAGAAGTGAGGTTGTCTGCATAAAAATTGTGAGGAAGAAAAAAAGAAGAAAGAAAAGAATAGAAATTAGAAGAAGAAGAGTAGTGAGCTGCGGGGAAGATAAAAGAAAAGTAGTCATGGGCTTGGTTGGGGTTGGGTTTGGGTTTGGGTTTGTATTAATAAAAAAATGGGTTAATGGGTTTGAAATAAAATAGAGAAAAAAAATATGGGTTAATTGATTTGGGTATGGAGACTTGGGTTTAGAAAACAAAATGTAAGTTTGGGTTTTATTTGAGATGGGTTTAAATAAAAGAGAGTTGGGTTATTGCGTTAGGGAAAAGAAAGGGAAAAATTAGAAAATGAAATTTGGGCTTAGAAAAATAAATGAAAATAAAATGAGAAAAATGAATGAATTAGAAAGAAAAGAACAATTATGAGGAAAAATAAATCCCGAAGTAAAAAAGACGGATTCTGAATTTTCGACAAGTACCCATATTTTAGGAGAATACGGTGATTAAATATATACCAAGGTATAGGAATTTTAGGGTCGTTACAGCCGTTAAGGTGCAGGTAATTTTCAAAGTTATTTAATTAAAATCAGGTTTTGCAATTTTTGTGAATCGTAAGTGTGAGTCATGAATTACATTGTTTTTTTGTTTCGTTACAGGCTTAACGTTGGTTAGACATGGGATAAGACGCCCGCTATGTCTCTTGAATTTTACTGAAATGAGTTCAATATGTTACAGGACCGAGCTGTAAACTGGATCCCATATACGGTTGATGTCTACCAGACTTTACCATATTTGTGTTTAGCGGGAGCCAATATTTGACATGCCTGGACACCTATTATATCTTTCGGTATCGTCGTAATTGTCACGACCCGAAATTGGCACGTGACGGCCCTTAAACTACGCAACGTCTACAGGCGTAACGCAATTTAAGTAAACCGAAAACCCAGCAATCTAAACCATCAAAAGTAATAAGTGATAATAGCATTTTCAAAACTTTTGAAATCTCAAACCAAATTCTTTACAGTCCAACTTTATTTCCTTTAAAATTTCGGCAGCACCCCCTTTGTAAAAACTAACCCCAAAAATGGATACAACAAAAATATAAGTAAAGCATCCCCAACGGGAGCAAAATCCACGCGCAAAGGCGGAAACAAGCAACACAACAAATATACGACACCGAAGCGAAGAAAAAGACGATAAGAATAAAAACTGCATAAAAGACCTCCAAGTCACCAAATAATATACAATATCGTCCTCACAACTCGTCTCTAAATCAATACATGAAAATGGTAGATGGAGAGTACATGATACAAAGATATACAATGAGCAATATCGGATAACCGCAAAACCCACCGATAGCAAAACTGTACCCAGTCAGCCGTAGCGGTATCCGCAGCAAAATATGATATGATAGATGAAAGCCCTGCCTCGACTACTCTGAGGAACAACCTGCAAACCCTGTGGCACAACGGGGGTGAGTTGCCAACTCGTGAATAGTAAATAACATATACAGGTAATCGCAAGTATGCAAGTACTGCGTGAATCTATCACATGAAAGCTAATAGCAATAAATGGTCATATGTATGCAACAGTCATGAAAGATACTCTAGCAGGTACAACTAATACATTAAGCAATAATATGACAATATGTATATGCAACAGTCATGAAAGGTACTCTATCAGGTACAACTAATATATGAAACAATGTAAATAAAATAAATGCGGAATATGAGATAAAACATGTCATCCTCACGGAATCCGCATCGTGGCAGGACCAGTGTCCATCTAGACAATCCAAATCCCAAATATCCTCAAATCGGAACTCGGATCGGCCCTCATATCGGCCATCAGATCGGCCCTCAACAACAAGTAATGAATAAGAATACATGCACATATCATTATGATGATATATATTAAAATATATATATATATAACAGCGTCCCATACCACTCATATATATACTTAGAGATAAAATATCATGAAAACTAGTGTCTGGTATCGACACATAAATACTCATCGATCAGGCGTCGTCACCACGCCTGCCCCTGATATGTACGTATCATACGTTCATCGGAAACCCGAGTGCCCCAACTGTCAGCACTCGAATTCCCCGTATGCATACGTACATGACTCCGGTCGATATCTCCACGAACACCGTCGAGTCCAATACTGTCACCGGTATGTATGATTCCCCTGCCAGGCTCATCGGTGTGAACCTTCGACATACCTTTCTTGCCCCGAGGTACCTCCGGGCCCTACCATGTACCCGCACACGGCCCACGACGTCTCCTCGCATGGGGTATATATCAGAACCGAGAAATCTCATAGCGGATGCTGAAATATCATATCAAGAGAAATCGGGTTTTTCAAATAATGCATAATTTCATGAAACTATCACGGTCCTCAAATCCAGAAAATATCATGTGAAATCCATATATCAATACGAAATCCATGAAATATAATTTATGCAACATGAAACAGTAATATGAGCATATAAAGGAAAAACCGCTATTTAACTGCAACAAGTTATTGAATATATCATGCGGTTCCTAATTTCTCCGAAACCAAACGCAACATCATATAAAGGTGAACATGTAGCTATAGCCAGGTATGCGTAACCATGTCGGTATAGCAAAATATGTGTATCTACCTATTAGTAATGATGTAATACCCTCCAGGTATGTGTGTAACTATATCAAGCTAGGTATATGTATATACATGTCAATAATGATACAATACCCTCCAGGTATATGTATAGCTATATCAAGGTATACGGGTGTACATGTAAATATGTATACAAGATGTACAAGTAACTATGTCTCATATGTGTATATACCTATCTCTAATGGTACAATACCATATAGGTATAAAGGTAGCTAACATGTAGGCATGTCAAGGCATATGTGTAAGCATGTTGGTATATAGGTATGCTATATGTCATATGCACAATGGAATATGAATCAATGTCTCAATGTCCCTAACCAAACAATATTATATATGTATGTGTGTTATGCGTATCATGGCAATTATTGACGGTGTGTGTGGCATACAATCAGTGCTCGTGCAATATGAGCCGTCAATAATAGTGCAGTGTCCAATGAGTACAAGTCCAAACACAACAAGTAATAATATGCAATGAAGTTTATGCGCAAACTCTATATATGCAATAAACATGCAACTAATATCATATCATATCTAGCCCAGACGCATAACGTCATGCGGGCAATTCCCTATAGATGTTAAATCTACTCACAACGATCCTGACTAAGTAAAGCCAACCACCTGCTTTCTCTTCTTCGCAGCGTCCGAAGTCCTCGCCTGCGATCCTATAATTTCACAAACACGACACAAGGGTCAAACATCATGCGCCGACACAAAGACAACGAAACGTAAGGATAACGCCCACAAGATAAATACATTGTGCACCAAGTGCACCAAGTGCACCAAACACGTACGATATCGGCACAACCCTAGATAGGATGACACAACCACCAAGCCTAGACCCCGATCGTACCGATCGCGCATTCATAACACAATAAATAACGTGAAATCTAATATAAATAACGTCGCAACGTCAAAAGAAACCTGCGCCAAAATTATCCGGAAATTTAGTAAGCAACATTTAATTATTTTAGCTCAAAACTACAAATTTTACCAAAACTAGCAACGACAATCATCTCATTATAGCATGATTAAACCATACAAACCCTTTCTAGAATTTTAATCCCACTTAATTAGGATTTAGTAAAACTCTAGTTTGCAATTAAGATAATTAGATAATTAGGAAAATATCATTTAACAAATCATGCAACTAGGTTAAGTTTTCTTTTGTCAAAACATCACACTTAACCAATTTACTAACAAAACCTAACTTGATTACCAAAACCCCTTTCCAAGAAAATCTAAACATGCAAATACAAGCTTAAATTAACATCTAATAAGATAATTAAAGTATTATCACAACATATAGAGATTAGAGTTAGGGTTTTATACCTCCATAAAATTAGCAACTTGCAACAAGAAATCCAAATTTAATCCTCCAAAAATGATGACTTCTATGAAGATCCAAGCTTGATTTGTGAAAAAGAATGATGGGTTTTGATTTATTTATGAGTTTGTGTGAATATTTGATGGATTTTGAGGATTTTTTGAGGTTTAAAGAGTTGAAATGGGGTGAAAAGAGATGAAGGGCAGCAAGGGGAGGTTTCGGCCCGGGAGGGGAGGGGGGGTGCAAACAGTGAAGGGTAAGGAAAAATATGGAAAAATCTAGAAAAAAAACAAAATAAAAGCTTTATTTCAAATGCCATCTTGAAATTCATTTTCTTTTCTAATTAAAATTTTCCATTAAATCAACAAATATCTAGATATTTTGGATGAATATTTTCAAAAATGGATTAGTGCTAATCTAGTGATTAATTTAGCATAGATTCACATTAGCAATAATTAACCTAAACAAAAATGTAATTACCATTAATTTAGTGTATAACTAAAAGCTTAAAATAATATTTTAATCAGGAAAAAATATTAAAATGCACTAAAATTATAAGTGGCTTACAAAAACCCGCAAACTAGCAATATTCTAGCCAAACTAGATGCAGTGAATTCTATACTGTAAAAAGATCGCTTTTAGGTTTTGACTGAAAACACCGACTATATTACCCTAAAAACGGAATATCGCCTAAACGATTTCCAAAAGGTTACAGTAATGCATGCTTCCGACCGTGTATTACGACAGTTCAGACTTGTTCAGCACATCCCAGATCCAGTAGAGCAGATTGAACGGGTTGGACGGAGAGAAAGAGAGCGGCTGTAGATTGGAGTATTGTTCGACATGTCTACATTGCTCGAAGGGATGCACATGCTCTGCTTGTCGAAAACCAGAGAGAACCTAAGTTACGGCTAGCAGATTACCAGCGCTGGTACTGGAGGATTACACGGCGGTACATTATGACCGTATGTCCTCCACGGATGCCATATAAGCCACAAGGACCCGTTGAGCATGAAATGGTAAATTTTGTTATTACTTTCTATTTTTTGTCGGCTTTCTTAAAAATATATATTTGAGATGGTTACATATTTATGTTACAGGCCGAAAAATTGTTTAAGGTCTATGATGTCGCCGATAACATAGTACGTGGACATAGGACATCAGCTAGTGGGATCAAGCCCATATGGAAATCAGTTAGTCGTTTCTTTCAACAGCGTCCATTCAGACGTCCAGATCCTCGTCCTCCTCTTGCTCTACCACCGATGACCGTGACTTATCAACATCGCCAACCTAAAGATGACGAAGCTGGACGTTTTAGGACTACCGATCAACCTGGACCCTCGCAACCAGCTACACAACTAGAGGATGTACCTGGTGCATCGCAGTGCCGTCGCGGTAGAGCTAAGATTCCACGCGCGTTGTCATGCTTGCGATGACGCTTTTGTATTTTATTGCTTTGTGATGTGTTTTTGTGTGGGAATTGTATTTTATGATGTTGTATTTAAATTATGTTTTCTATTTGGATTGTCTTTATGTTTAAGTTCAGTTGTGTTTGGATTGCGTTTACGTTCATTTGGTTTTGGATTGTGATGTTGTTGGGATTTGTTGTAAGTATGCGGGTTTTGGAGTGTTTGGGACGCAATTATAGTGTTTGTCGTGTTTGGAAGGCAATTGTAGTGTTTGGAAGTCAATTGGATGTAGTTGGCTGAACTTGGGAGGCGGGGGATTGAATCCGCACTTTAAAAGTGCGGATTCATCCTGGAAATTAGGTATTCAACTCGACCAGAGTGTGAGGTTGAATCCGCACTTTAAAAGCGTAGATTCAACCTAACGTTGAATCCGCACTTTATAAGCGGATTCAACCTTAAGATCTCTGGCCCAGCCAAATGCTGAAGCTCGAGAGCTAGAGTTGAATCCGCACTTCTAAAATGCAGATTCAAACCCGTCCTATTCTAACCGCTCGCACTCCTACGTGGTCTTGATGTGACTCGAAATTGCTAAATTTCTAATTAGTTTACAAAACCGGCTACATCTCTAATTACTTTTCAAAACATGATAATTCCTAAAAATTGACCGAAGTTCCGGAGGGGGAAATGGGAGTTGGAAGGTTGAGAATTGGAATAGCATAACACCAATTTCTACATAAGACATTACTAACTTGTTTTAGTGTATTCCTTGGAGAGAAAAATATGCCAGTTTGATTCGGCAAATGAGAATGATGCTCGATGTAAAATGGAACGGAGTTAGGATTTGAAGATATTTTGTAGTTTTTTTTTAAAAATAAATGTGCCGGTTTCGTTAAAAAAAAATTTTAATGAAACGCGGGGGC
Source organism: Agapanthus africanus (assembly GCA_030015575.1). NCBI lineage: Eukaryota > Viridiplantae > Streptophyta > Magnoliopsida > Asparagales > Amaryllidaceae > Agapanthus > Agapanthus africanus. The sequence goes on along the minus strand of CM057340.1, from coordinate 127,372,909 downwards.
ATATTTGCATTCCTTTTCGGTCAAAGTAAAAACAAAAAGAAAAAAGGACGATAAACAGTGAGTGAGTGAGAAGGACCAAAAAGATAAGAAACAATGGAATAAAAAACGAAGTGGGACAATGCTTTGAAATTTGTAGCTTAAGAAGAAAACAGTAATACACACTAGTGGATATCATAAATCTAAAGAATTAAGTCGATTCCTTCATATCATATATCACATCTCAGTAGAGATTCAATATCCAGAATCTATCATAAACATGAAAAAGAATAAAACTATGATCGATTTTAATTTATTCAAAAGATGAGAAAGGATCATAGGAACTTACACCAAAAAAATTTATCATGTTCTAGGAATTTTAGGCATTTGAGAATCATGTTTCCTTAGATAAAATTTTATCTAGGGGAAGAATCCAATCAAAAACTCTCAGCTCTAAGGGCATTGGTTTTTTGAAATAGAAATTTAGTAGGGAAATATTGATACTGTGTCGATAAAAGAGGAAAGCAATTTCATTTTGAATACACCATTAGAATTTTGTTTCCACACAAATGAATCTCCTCTATTGACATCTAATTCTTTTCAATCGGCATCCAAGTAAAAGACTATAAAATAGATAACAACTTTTCTAACTCATCATTATTCTTGTAATCAAGAGTCCTATGGAAATGCTGATTTCCAACTCCAATTGTCCTTTATGAAACATTCTTGACTTGAAACCAATGCATCCTTGTTTCATGCGATACATTTAAATTAATAAGAAGAGTTTATCTAAGAATCAATCTAGAACAAAATTTTCTTACCGTCCCCCAAGGACCACTTGATGTTTACGAGGAAAAGATCTTTGTGACAATAAAACCCGTTTCCCAAAACAAGATGAATGTTGAGGAGATGCCAGTCTTTTTAATGGATTATACATTGAACAAAGGATTTGAGAAGAAAAAAACTATTGTAATAGCATCTCCAAAACCACTTACAAATCAATGATCCGTTTGAATTGATCAATGTTTTTATCTTCCAATACTTCTTCACTTGCAAACAATGCTCCATTTGACAAGTTAAAACATTTAGACTTGCTATTTGAACCATTCCAAAAGAAACAGGCTTTTTATAGAGCATCTCTTAAACAACTCGTTTGGCAAGTCTAACAAATGACAAATATCATAAAGGTATAACTAAAAAAGGCATAGAATTAATAAGAGCAAGTCTCCAACCAATCAACAGCAACTTACATTTCCATATGGCTAATTAGGTTTGAAACTTATCATTCTTGTCAATCCAAATTATCACATTTTAAATTATCACATTTTAAAGGCAAACCCAAAACCCAAGTAAGTAGTAGATAAGGATGCCAGTTAACCTACATTTTAAAGGTATTTTAGCCCTTTGATTTTTCATACAAATATATTTGAGGATAAGATGATCAACTTGAACGGACCGGATCGTTAAAATATATCGTAAATCGGGAGTATCCGGTTTTAAAAAACGCGAACCGATTTGCAATAGATCACACACACACACACATATAAAGAAAGAGTAATGATCGAGTGATACGCTTTTTTATGCGGGACAAATAAGACACTCTATAACACCCTATCCTTTGTGAATTTCACCGATTTAGACCGTTCACCGTGATCTGCATGTCACGCATACCCTACGTATCAATTTGCATGAGATTCCCACACCTCAAACACATGCGATCAAGTGAACGAAAAATTAACATCTCTCGGCAGTCTGAAAAATGATATCATCGATTGTGCGTGCTAAAAGTGTAGGAATCTCATGAAAATTGATATGTAGGATATGTGTGACATGCAGATCACGGTGAACGGTTTTGATTGGTGAAATACACAGGGATAGGGTGTTATAGAGCGCGTCTCATTTGTGAGATTCATTTGTCTCACATAAAAAAGCGTCTCACCAGATCATTACCCGATATATAGAGAGAGAGAGAATAATGGAGGAAAGATGCCATAGGAGGGAATTTCCTGCGTCGAAAAAACACACGCTCCATCGTGTTTTCCGACGATCAGAATGCATCATCTTCATTGTAATCATCTAAGATGTGGATACACCAAATCTCATGTGATTCTACAACTTTGTCACCGTTGAATTAGTGGGTTCAAAATTAATGGTTTACCGACAATAGAACATTTTATATTGCTAAATCAACGGTGAAAAAGTTGTAGAATCACATAAAATTTGGTATACCCACGTCTTAGCTGATAACGATGAGGATGATGCATTCCAATCATCGGAAAACACAATGGAAGGTGTGTTTTTTCGATGCAATAGAAGAAATTCCCTCCTATTATATATATGCAAAATGCACAACTTCTACTATATAAATAACTTGGCATTTAGGCAAACATTATTAACAGAAATTTGATTTTAAAATATATGTAATATCATGGATATTTGTATCAGAATAATTCGAATAAAATTTTACTGAAAAAATAATTAAGAAATTGTACTCGCTCAAATTTCGAAATATTATCCCCATCAAAATAATGGCTTGATATGGATTCGAATAATATCCGGATACCAATAAGAGCATAGTGTCTGCTGTTTGGATCCGCTGCTCTGTTTTCCTGCTCTGTTTATGTGGACCGTTGGATTTCCTGCACAACCATGAGCCTCTCTTGTTTTACCCCCAATATCGACTGTCAGATTTCCAAGGCAGGGGAAAAGAAGAGCAAGAGATCCCGATCCGTGTGACAGTGATGCCTCAATTTATTAATTTAATTGCAAAACAAATTAGCAATTCAAAATGTATAAATTAGAATGCCTAAATTCATTGGATGAGGAGAAGAACACCAGCAGCACAAGATAATCAGGTATAAAAGCAACGGAGGATAAGCAAGTTCAAAGCTTGTGAAACTTTCCCTTGAAGAAAGTAAGGTGGCTATAAATAAATCACATGAAAGTCAATAGATCAAAAAGCTTCTTCAATGAAAACAATATGCTTCAAAAGGTTTTTAATTAATTGCAGCCCTGAAATCACAGTACCACAATAACTTACAGTTTTGTGACCAAACGGGGCGAAAATGAAAGCCACAACTCTTATTCTCGATGAGCATGTAACATCTTTGGTAACCTTTTCAGCTCAGGTATTTACTGAACAATGCTTTCGAAATGGTAAGAGCGTCGCCTTCTGCTTTCACAGTGTATAGCTCGTCGCCTTCTTGCCACCTATTTGAATACGATATCCATTCTTCTCTCCATCTTTCCAATGGAAAATTTGTGTTTTCTTTCAAACTCAGAGACAAATAGTTCAAGTAAGTCGAGGCTCTCGGTAAGTAATAGTTCTTCAATAGTCCACTCCAATATTTGTTAGCTGATCAAGGACAGCATGCCAAAAAGCCATAAGCAAATTAGCAATGTAGTAACAAATTTGTTTAATTCCTAAACAACCAGAGAGTTTTTTGGTATTACCATAATCATGAAGTTTACTTTGGTTGGTCCTCGAGACATCATACCACATAGTAACTTGTGTCCTTGCGTTCCACTCATACTAGAGAAAGTGGGGCCTCAGTATATGTCAGAAATTTGTCAAATACTTACAATAAAGGATTTTCTCGATATACCCTCATTAATTCTTTGCTAATTTCGATATACTTCTCCCGACAGTGTTCTAAAAGGTCTATTAAGGGGAGAATTTTGGGGAGTATATCCTAAAAACCTAATGATAACAACCGGTTAACCCAAAAGCTTAAGATGTAAGGTTGTGGGATAACAATGTATATCAAGAAAACATAATACTTTAATACTCCCCATCACGTGGGCCTTTGAATTTCAGGCCGTAGAAAGAAAGGCCTCTAGCGGAAATTCGCTAGTATAGGCGGATAAATAGGAGTAAATAAATATAATTTAAATTGAGAATTACGAAGGTTGAACTCAGGATCTCTTGAACCTAGTGTGCTCTGATACCATGTTAACCACGTTACGCAAAAGCTTAAGCTGTAAGGTTGTAGGATAACAATGTATATCAAGACAACAAAATACTTTAATAACATACATAGGACAACAAAACCTTACCAGTTTTCGCTCTTCTTGAGTTGTTGCTAGTTCCTTTGCAGTTTCCAGCCATGTCCCGAGTAAGAAATTGTCATCGGAAGTCAAAAGAGTGTCAATGTCTTCAATTAATCCAATAAATTTTTGGTTTTGAAGAACCAATCCATTGAGATCATTCGCATAATAGGCAGCCATCGCCTCGTAAAGAACTTGGTTAGCAAATTTAGCAAGAACTTGCCTCGTCAAGTCTACCAGGTCATATCTGATATAAAAAAAAATCATATAATTTACAGTACAACACGATGGAAGACTACAAATTCAACTACGGAGCAAATTACAACTATAGCTTGGAAAACGGAAGAGTCTAGATGAAGAGGTAATATATGTACAGATGAAAGAAAATACACTCATCACTGAATGTTAAGATGAACAAAAGGCCGGAGTACAACTTTAAGACGTGCCATTGTGTCAAAATTAACTCTTTTATTATATTGTAATGATATCAAGGATTAAATTGTTGTATTATTTTCCCTTCGCTTATTTAAAAACTTCATAGATGAGCAAGAACTAAAGCAACATCAAGAGTGGATTTTTTCAGAGTACCATCACCATTAATAGATAAGACAACAAAATAAGTGATAATATAGAAAGTATTTTAGATGAAAATATGGGTGTACCTAAAGGTAAGACTTCCTCGTAGATCATTTCCTGCATCAAGGAATAACTTTAAAGCATTTATGACTTCGCTAGTTGAGTACCATAAATGTGGCACCGGCACATCAGAGTTGGTCTCCCTGAAGGAGAATCTATGATGAGTATTTTGTGTAATTATCTTCTGCACATGGCCATATTTTGAAATTTTATTCAAAAATGGCCTCGAATCTGGGAATTCGACAATAAAGTCTCTATTATGGTCCTGCACCGTAATAATTGAGATCAGAGATCATCAGTGATATGCTTAAATAATAGAAAATATATGTAAAAACTGCAAATGCTGAAATCTCTGAAGTCCCTACGAAAATATTGGCAATGTAAAGTTCCAACTGCAAATTCAGTTAGGACGGGAGATGGATATTGATGAGGTTAACCTTTAATATGAGATTATCATACAAATATGTATAGTAATATAAGATATAAGACTGCTTTAGAATAAAAGGGACCCCATTCTCTCCTCCCAGAAAACAAAAATTGAACGAAAGGGCTAGTATATCAATTTTGTCATAGCTGTTTCACATAATTTAGAAGATTTAAAAAATGCTTCCAACAAGATCACACGACATTATATAACAAATCAAAAGTAAACTAAATCAGATGAAAAAAAGAATTGTTTTCATCATTAGGGTCTAGGCTCCTCATATTAGGATATCCTGAGAACAATTTTGCACCTACGATGTATACTTCCAAAATTGTTTTTAAAAAACAAGAAAAATAACAAATAGCAAGCTAGGCAAGAACCATTAGATGGTTGGTTTATAACTTATCTAATCCTTTTAGATCACCATACAACTTGAGCGGCATACAACACACCCATAGTTACTGGAATGATTGTAATTTATTCAAATGTTTGACAATAATTTGTCACAGGGTGTGACTAGATCTACCTACTAACACAAAGGATCCTGTTTAGAAGATAAAAATCAATGGCTCAATTCATCAGGTGTGTGAAAATAGCAAAGTCCAACAAAGAGGAATGAAAATAATGATAGAAAAAATTATTTGATCAGCTGAAGGTAAGGATGAAAATAAAGTTAGAATAAGGTGAAGAAAAGTAATAGCGATTACAATAAAATAGGACGAAAATAATCATATAGGTATCAGTTCAGCCTTGAAACCATTGCAAGGGACAAGAGCACACGCTTTTTAGCTAGATAAGTTCGATATGTGTTCATAGGTATCTGGGTGCATACACAGTCCCATACATGACATAAAAACATATTAGATGATGCATCACTGGCATCTGGAAGCTGTAATATATTTACAAGGGGCAATCACTAAGCTACATAACTATGATTAGAAATTGAACTGAAACATGTATTTAGCATCCAGGAAATAATTCTTCAGAATGTCAAAGAGTGGAGGATTAACAAACAATTGAATTTCTGATATAACATACTGCAATTCCATCTGTGCAATTGTAAATTGTGTGATATAGAATTTTCCATGCTTCCTCGATATGATAAATTCCTCGACCATAGCGTCTATAAGAGTACCTTTTCAACCAACCCTGCAAGATCAAGGGTACAATTTCAATCTAATCTTCTCTCCCCAAATCCAAATTGTTCAAACATTTAGAAATTAGAATTACACTACAGAATTTGCCCAATGAAATATATAAAATACTGTCTAATATGATAGTTACTATCATGTTTAAGACAACGCCACATAGCCTATAAGATGAATATACCATAAGGCTCCATAGGGCATTCATTTCAATGTTTTTACATATGATTAGTCTTCAAACTTATAACTAGTATAATATTGTTATATACATCATCCAGTTGTCAAGCTTTAGGAGAGGCCTCATGATGCAATTTTCCCAAAATCTAGACGAGACCGTAAGCACAAGTTATCATATTTTGTTAATACGTGAATTATTCAGACTAGACATTTAAGATATCTACCAAGACACCGTCATAACTAGAAACCTTATTAAAAAAAATGAGAACTATGATAAGCCTCAGCAAAACTAAAGGAAATTTAAGAACAATCCAACAACCTTAGGCTACATATAGTACCAAATCATGACGATTACTTAAAGATGAAAATTTTAAAAGGATATTAAAATAACATAGAAAATCATGCGCTAGACGAAGTTAGGCTATGGGGGGCATTATACATTCCAAGGTGCAAGTAATTTGTGAGAGAAGTTAAAACCAAATGTGTTAAGTGAGTTTTATATATGAAGTTAAATATTTTCAACATTTTTAAGAACGATAAAAACACTATCAGCCTCGGTACCTCAAATTACTTGGTTCCTTAGGATCACTTGACTATGCACTTCAATAATATTTAATTACCTCAAGGTGCACTTTATGACTCCGAAATGCCATTTCAGACATAAGCTCATACACAACTGGGTTCTGCTCAATTCCTTCCATGCACATACCAACACCAACCTAAGGAAAAGAGAGCATACAAAATGTCACAATGATGTAGAATTCATGCACAGCAAATGATAAAAAGACCATATCAACTAGGCTAAATAAGGCAGAAGAACGATTAATTCCAAATTGCCATTGTGATGTTAACACATTGGAATACCCTAAAACCTGACCAATGAGGGTCAGCTTTCACCCTTGTCAGGAGAGGCTGATTGTACTTTTATGTTCAGAATTACCTAATTATATAGTATGTCGACACATCTTGCTCCAAATTTTTGAGGACGGTATCATGTCATGGTTAACATAGTTGTTATCTAAAGATTGCTCATTTACTTGTAATCATATAAATGACTCAAAAAAAAAAAAGAGAAGTGCAATGATGAGTGGTTTGCAAATTAGTTAGACCGACCTTGGGAAAACCATATCACCCTTAACTATTTACTAATAATCTGCAAAAAGAGCAAAACACTTGATAACCTATCCTGAGTTTTTCTTTTGATGGTGCTCCACTGAAGCTAACGTGTTTGATTTACTTGTAGTGAAACTGGGCTGTAAAATTAAGACATTGAAAAGGAGTGGGGCGATCCAGGAAGGATTCCCATGGAGCGGTTAATAAATACCCCGTTCACCGCAAGCGCCTTAAACCTCCAAGACCCAAATAACTCAATTTTTGCAAAGTCAATTGCCCCTTTCTTTTTTAGAGTTTTTGTCATGAGGTCGCCAAAGTCAAAAGAGCAATCAGGTTGCAAAAATAAAAGATTTTAGCTAAAGCTCGGGATAGAGATCCAATGTGAGCGCAAGTGCAGAGTAATCTGACTAATAGCTGCAAGCCTGCAACAATCTCATCAAGTGCACAACGCGTGAATCTAAAGGAATCAGAATGTTTTATCTGTATACTATAGGACTAAGGAGTACAATCAAATGCATCGAGATATAAAATAAGGCCATTCCTTTGCATTTATGTTAATCTTTGAGTTTGTAAGAGAGAGAATATACTGTTATAGTTAACTCGAATGAGTAGCACACCTGTCATGCTTCAGATGTGTGGAAAAGGGTTTGGACTTTTTAGTCATTTCTATTATTGAGATACAGAACAATTTCTTGATTTGGCTAACAAATAAAAACGAAAACCAAGGAACAGTGACACAATATGTGTCATACTACCAGAGGGATGTCTGCCCAATATTTTCCTATGAAAAAATAAGTGATATCTTCCAAATTGTAAGTAAAGAATTGGGAAGGGTTCGCTTAGAAGTGATACTCAGATGTAAGCATCGCAATGGATCTCCAATAACAAGTGCTCAAATGATAAAGGGACTGATCTAGCTGCATAAGTTTGGCAGTAGCATGGAGAAAGAATAAAAGCAACCAGCATTAACATAGATAGACCTGCTGCGCTGCAGCAAAATGCAAATGAGAATAGCAAGGTTTGGTGAAGATCTAAAATCTGGTTATTGGTAGCTAAATGTTAGTGTGATGATATGCCCTAGAGGCCATTATTGTATAGTACTAGTTTGTATATTACATTTTGAAAGCTTGAGATATATACACGGATTGACATTCTTGCTCAATATGGTAGTATGCTACTTGGTTTGTATCTATCTTAATATGTGTATGTGTTTCTTTTAACATATCGTTGAAACATATTGATAGAGCCCTTAAAATGTTTGCTTGACTACCAGCGTTGTGATGACAGTCACACTAGCGGGGGCTGGATAGTCTACAAGCACATCCTTATACAGGTCCCTGGTTGTAGGATTATCGAGACAGGGCATCGATACTCCAGAGTAGACTGGTGTGTACGCTTTTCATCCCAGGAGAGGAGATGGTCTGTCCCACAGCCATCAGTACGTCGTACTGGAGATAGTATGCAGGTGCTCGTTAGGTTACGAGTACACTGGACAGGACTCGCTAGGAACTGTTAGTTGGTACTATACCTATCGTCAGTTAACAGTTCCCAGGCGACATGAGTACAACTTAGTCCGTCGACTTAACACTGCTGCTTCGCCTCAAGTATGTTCCCACTGTTCTTAGATTACTACCCTACCACGGCTCTATTGAGTTGTGGAAACAGGTAGTAGTTGGGTGCAGTCCCGAAACACTTGGAGGCAGTGGAGGTTAGATAGGATTCGTCTCTCCCGATATTGGCGGTTGATATCGGGCTGTGTTCGGAACGCCATTACACAAAGTCCCTGGTCAAGGCAAATGAGACTTACTGGTAGGTACTCCAGTAGTTTCTCAGGGTGTTTTGGACCGTACTCCGACACGACTTATACCGCTATTAGGGGAGTGAAGTTTACCGTCCCTAGACCCGATATGCGATACTCTTAGACGAACAGACCGGACTGTACGGAGATTGTCACATTCGGGCTCAGTAGGAGTTCGAATGGGTTTTCCTCATCGGCCTTCTTATCGACATCTACCTGAGGACCGTTACGTACAGCTAGTACCGCTTGCGGCCTGTGGTTAAACCCATTGCCAGCGTAGTGTCGAGTCTTTAGAGTCTCACGCAGAGGGTCGTTCACCTTTGGGCGATATGAGTAGATGTCGTATGGTTTTACGACAGGGTTCGTACACATACGCGCATTTGTGCGTGTTCGATGTTCGGGCAGTAGATACTAGTGGGCTTTGGTTTAAACCGGATCCTAGTATTGGATTTTGGATTGGTTTAGTCTTATTGTATTCGTGTTTCTCGGAACACGGATACTGGTATTTACATACAGTTGACAGAGGCAGAGGAGAAGACGCCTCATTAGGGTTTTTACCATTGACTTGATCAAAACCATAATGAGAAGAAGGAAATTGATTAATAGTTTTAATTAGAGATAATTGTATCATGGCTAATGTTGGTTTGACCATTTGACTTATTGACCCATGTCGACTTAGATATTTTTGTTAAGCATGAGATATTTTCTTTGAGTATGCTTAGCATTAATTGTGACATGATAAAGGTCAAATCAATACACCATCACAATTATCTTAATTAATATTATTATTATCATATTTCCTCATATGAGAGTTTTATCCTCTCATTCTCATATTATCTCTCTCTCATGGTTTGCTCTCTCCTCTTTCTCTCTCAAAGCTTTAATCTTTTATGAGTTGAAAAACAAAATATTTTAAGACTAAACCACCAAAATACTTCCTTATACAATCTAGGGTTCTTAATCTAGCAAGTCAAGCACTCTAGTTACTTCATTGTTGAGGTAGGAGCTCAAGGTAGAGGCCTTCGGTTGGATCTTCTTCGATATAGAGAAGCCGGTGAGGAGGAGCCATCTACATCATTCCAAGGAGCTCACAACAAGGAGAAGGAGTTCAAGACCAAGGTATAATCATCTAATCTAGTAGTTAAAACTCTAAGTTAGTTTGTTAGTTATTGTTTAGCAAAAATCCTAATGCATAGTCTATGTTACCTTGTGATAAAAATTCGATTTTTACTCTTTCCGCCCCCCGTAAGTACCGGGGTGGGTATCATAGACTTACAGTGGTATCAGAGCCTAGCTAAACAACAACTAACATGTTAACAAAGTCTTTAAAACTTCGATCCCGGACAAATCGCAAAATACATCAAAAATTTATGTTATCTGCCGATTTTCAAAATAGGTCTAAAAATATTTTCAGAGACCTGAAAAATACGTGCAGGCTTTTTTAGGGAACCCAAGAAAAACGAGCTCGTGACTCGGTCAGACTGCTGCGGAAGCGCGGCGAAACCATGCGTTTCGCCGCGGATCCGCGGCCGAGTCGACTCGGAGTCAACTCGTTTTTCCTGCAGATTGTCCAGCTTGATGTTTTGTGATTTTTCAGATACTTTGTTTCTGCCTAGATTCCTTTGAGTACAGTGTTGTATTTGGGGTAGTTTCAAATTTGAGTATCGATCGAAATTCTATAAACTTTAGCTAATTGGATTATATATGTGATCTGTGTTATTGGTTTGTGTATATGAACTTGTTGGATTGTCGTGGATGAATAGCCGGGGATGTGAGATGAGTGTTTTTCATTTTTCATTCGATGTAAATTGTAAATTGATATAATATTATATTTGGGTCGCACATCCGGGTTGAGGATGTAGCCGCCATTGTATATTATTTATATTACTGTTTTCTACTCCTAGGATAGACCTAAGGTGGGGTGCACAAACTACCGGGTAGTTTGAAGTGTCGAGTGGCCTACTCACTTTGTTGAGAGAGGTTGTTTCACTTCGGGTATTTGGCGGGTAGTTTGCCGCACCCGTAGGGGTCTATGGTGGGATTTTGGCTATTCATCACGACCGTGTAATCCGTCCTTCGTTGCAGGCTTGAACGAAACGCGGATTCCTAGCATATCCAATGTGTTCATCTGTGATCTGGAATGACTATCATTGCGTCTGACGAATGTATATATCTATATATGATATCTAGTAGACGTTGCTTATGTTTTACATCCGTGCTAGTCCAGCCCCCGCTCTGTCGTTAGTTAAGTAAGCTAACGGGTGATGACGGGGCCCAGTGGCGAATGCGGATGGCATAAGCGTACGTTATATTTTCGTTATTTTCTGGAATAGTAGGATTAATTAATGGGACGGCAATAAAAAAATGCAAAGAAAAAAAACCAAAGTTGAATCGTTGGAACAATTTCAAAACCACTCGATTTTTCCAAAACAGCAAAACTTTAAAAAATGCGGAGCTTAAACCACTCCTTTTAAAAGCTATCATGTTCCTTCGATTATATCAAGTTCACTACGTTCACGGTTTCGCCAAAAACCATTCGTAGCCCTCCATCATTTCAGTTAAATGTTCAGTAGTATTCAAGCTGTGTATTTTGACCTTCGCCAAGGCTCTGTGATTGGTAGCTGCTAAACATTTATCTGTAGCATAGATAAATGCGTTGGTTTGGGACAGTCGTACTTCCATTTTGGCCTTCGTCAAGGGTATGTGCGGATGGGTTCAAATTAACCAGGGTAATGACGGGTAGAACTTGACATGTGACTTATGATATATTGGCATTCGTCAAGGTCATAAAAGCATGGGGCAAAAATCCACATCGGGAGTTTCTAAATAAACTGAAACTTACTAGTGTTGCATACCATTTGGAGTGTGATAATTTTGGTAGGATTCCTTCAATTTTATCACACGATGATATTTGGATCCCGATCCTACTGTGAGTATATGCTACTCCTCGGGAGATTTTTTTACTTAACGATCAATGCTATAAACCAAGTAGGTGACTAGAAAAGTGTTAGCGGGGCTACGCCTACAGGGAAAAGAGATTATTTAATTAAGAAACTTCGTGAAAACGTCGTAAAACCTCTTTCGAAGTACCGACACCGGCCTGGCTGAACGGTTAAGCAAGTATTGTACGGTGAGATTAATCCTGACTAATTCTTCTTTTATGGTTTGATGAAGGATTCGAGGAACAGTGGGAGCCATCCTGTTTAGACAAACTAAAAATCACTCTGAACTTGCAAGAGCATCATGCTAAGTGTTTTTTCTCTCTCTAATTGCAGCGACCAAACAACATGACGGGCCTTAAATTATTACAAGATAAAAACATACTGACAAAGCCAAACTATAAAGATTGGTTCAGGAATGTCAAAATGACAATCAATTATGACAAGTTGGGGTATCTCCTTACCACTAAAGCCCCCGCCGTCCCAAGTCCAGAATCCAGTGTCGTGGATAGGGAAATCCGTAAGACCTGGGAGATTGACTGCGCGAAAGCCAAGTGCCTCGTGCTTGCCTCTATGGACAATGAACATCAGATGAGGCACGAGAATATGGACCTTGAATCCATATTTCTCCATACCAAGGAACTATATGAAGAGCAATCCCGTATCGCAAGATACGAGATCTCAAAAAAACTGTTTTCAGCGAGGTTGGATGTCGGATCATCTGTAGGGAAACACGTCCTTAAGATGATTGGCTACATTGAGGAGCTCGCAGACCTTGGGACCATGTTAGAGAACGAGCTGTACACAGACTTGATTCTCCAGTCTCTTCCTTCCACCCACGCCCAGTTTATCTTGAATTTTAATATTCTAGGTAAAGAAGTTGAACTTCCGGAACTCCTCAACATGTTGAGGAGTGCAGAGGGCACCCTGCAGAAAGTCAGGAAAACACCCGCTCTGTTTGTTGGTGGTGCTTCTTCTTCTAAATCTAAGGCGAAAGCCAAAGGAAAGAAAAAGAAAGCCTCTAACCGAGGGGCGGTGTTAGTAAGGCGGAAACCAAGGGGAAGGCAAAAATTGCGGGACCAACAGTAGGGAAAGAAGAATGCTTCTATTGTCATAAGAAGGGACACTGGAAGAAAGATTGCAGGGCTTAGAAGGCCAAGAACCAGGACCCAAAGCAGGTTGTGGCTTCGGCTTCAGGTGTGTATGTAATTGAAAACTGTCTATCAATCAACTCTACTTCCTAGGTATTAGATACCGGATCATGATCTCATATCTGTAATTCTTTGCAGGGGTTGAAAAGCCGTAGAGTTTTGAAGGGGGGTGATATGACCCTCAGAGTTGCGAACGGAGCAAGCATGGATGCTGTGTCCGTAGGGGATTATCACTTAGGATTGACTACTGGACATGTTTTGGTTTTACGCAACTGTTATTTTGTACCCAGATCGACTTGTAATATCATATCTGTATCTTTAATGTCTAAATAAGGTTATGATTTTGCATTTGTAAGCGATGTCGTAAACATCCACCTTAATCATGGCTTGATTGGGTCGGGTACATTAAGCAACGGTATATACGTATTAAACCAACCGCAGATTTTCAATATCCAGAATACACACAAAAGAAAGTCTCCAGAATTAAATCATGCTTTCTTATGGCATTGTAGACTGGGTCACATCAATGAGACAAGGTTAACCAAGTTACATAAAGAAAGATATTTGGATCCGTTCGAATATCAATTTTATGCAACTTGTCAATCATGTCTCAAAGGAAAGATGACAAAAACTCCGTTCACTGGACATGGAGTAACAGCAAGCGAGCTCTTGGGACTCATTCACAGCGATGTGTGTGGTCCAATGTCTACACATGCAAAAAATGGTTTTTCCTATTTCATTACTTTTACGGATGATTTCTCCAGGTATGGACATGTCTTCTTGATGAAGCATAAATCTGAGGCCTTTGAGAAATTCCGGAAGTATAAGAATGAAGTGGAAAAACAAACCGGCAAAAGTATTAAGACACTGAGATCTGATCGAGGTGGTGAATACTTGAATACCGAGTTCCTGGATTACCTAAAAGATAATGAAATTCTCTCTCAGCTTACTCCTCCATACACACCACAACACAACGGTGTATCGGAAAAGAGGAACCGAACCCTATTAGATATGGTACGTTCCATGATGAGTAACGCTGAGTTACCGCAATCATTCTGGGGCTATGTAATAGAATCAGCTGCATATCTTTTGAACAAGATTACTACTAAGACTGTGCCTACCATACCATATCAGATGTGGAGTGGGAAGAAACCCTATCTTCAGTATCTGAAGATATGGGGATGTCCAACTTTTGTTAAAAGGCAGCATGCGGACAAACTCGAGGCATGCTCAGTACTGTGTAAGTTTGTGGGATACCCAAAGACTCCAGGGGTATATTTTCTATTACGCAGAGGAACAAAAGGTTTTTGTTTCTCGTCATGCCCACTTTCTGGAATATCAGTTTTTAGAAAAAGAAACAAGTGGGAGCGCAATAGAACTGGAAGAAATTCCAGAACCACAAGATATTACCGAAAACTTGGTGGAACCAGAAGTTTCAAAAGAACAGGACATTCCCGCATCTCTCCGCAGGAGTAGTAGGCTGGCTCATCCGCCTGAGAGATACTACGGTTTTCTCGTAGACGGGGATAGAAAGGATTGCATCATTGATAATGATGAGCCGACTAACTTCCAGCAGGCCATTCAGAGCGCTGACTCGGTAAAATGGCTGGATGCAATGCGGACCAAGATGGAGTCCATGTACACCAACAAAGTATGGATTTTGGACATTGTTCCAGAAGGGATAAAACCCGTAGGCTGCAAACGGATCTTCAGAAAGAAGATTGGTGTAGATGGACAGGTTGAAACCTATAAGGTTAGACTTGTTGCAAAAGGATTTCGTCAACGACCTGGTTTGGACTATGACGAAACCTTTTCTCCAGTGGCTATGCTCAAATCCATTCAGATCCTTCTTTCCATTGCTGCCTTCCACGAATATGAGATTTGGCAGATGGACGTAAAGACCGCTTTTCTAAATGGAAATTTAGAAGAGTGTGTCTATATGGATCAGCCAGAGGGTTTCATTCAGAGTGGGAGCAACAGAAAAGTGTGCAAGTTGCTTAGGTCCATTTATGGACTAAAGCAGGTATCGTGAAGTTGGAACATCTGTTTTGATGAGCCGGTCAAAGAATTTGACTTTATCAAAAATCCAGATGAACCGTGTATTTATAGTAAGATTGTAGCACGAACTGTTGTATTTCTCGTCTTGTACGTGGATGACATCCTCTTGATAGGAAATGGCATTCCTATGCTACAATCTGTCAAAAGTTTCTTGTCACACAGGTTCTCCATGAAAGACCTGGGTGATGCCTCTTACATTCTGGGGATCCAGATCTATCGTGATAGATCTAAGAGGATGTTGGGACTTTCGCAGTCCAGGTACATCGACACCATACTGAAAAGATTCAGTATGGAAGATTCTAAAAGCGGTAATTTACCGGCTTATCACGGAATCACCCTTTCCAAAGAGATGTCTCCCAAGACTGATTTGGAAAGGGATCGCATGTCCATTATACCCTACGCTTCTGCGGTAGGCTCTATAATGTATGCGATGTTGTGTACCAGACCAGATGTAGCTTATGCACTGAGTGTGGTAAGCCGGTATCAGTCAAATCCTGGGGAGAAGCACTGAATAGCGGTAAAGAACATTCTCAAGTACCTGAGAAGGACTACGAATATGTTCTTGGTTTACGGCGGAAAAGACCTCCAGATAGAGGCCTTTGCTGACTCCAGCTTCCAGAGTGACAAGGATGACTCCAAATCCATGTCGGGCTATGTCTTTACCCTCAATGGAGGGGCGGTCTATTGGAAGAGTTCCAAACAAGAAACCGTTGCTGACTCGACGATGGAAGCGGAGTATATCGCAGCTTCTGATGCCACAAAAGAAGTAGTCTGGATGAGAAAGTTCTTAACAGAACTTCAGGTGGTTCCGTCCATTGTTGATCCAATACCTCTGCATTGTGACAACAACGGAGCTATAGCTTTAGCAAAAGAACCCAGGTCCCTTCAGAAGTCCAGACATATCTTGAGGCGGTATCACCTGATCAGGGAGAACGTGGATCGCCGGGAGATCGAGGTTCGGAGGGTTGCTACAGAGGATAACACTGCAGATCCATTCACAAAGGCCATTCCTCAGACGCAGTTCGAAAGGCTATTCGAGATGATAGGTCTGCGATATGCCAGCACATGGCCTTAGAGCAAGTGGGAGATTGTTAGTGTGATATGCCCTAAAGGCCATTATTGTATAGTACTAGTTTGTATATTACATTTTGGAAGCTTGGGATATATACACGGATTGACATTCTTGCTCAATATGGTAGTATGCTACTTGGTTTGTATCTATCATAATATGTGGATGTGTTTCTTTTAACATATCGCTGAAACATATTGATAGAGCCCTTAAGATCTTTGCTTGACTACCAGCGTTGTGATGGCAGTCACACTAGTGGGGGCTGGGTAGTCTACAAGCATATCCTTATACAGGTCCCTGGTCATAGGATTATCGAGATAGGGCATCGATACTCCAAAGTAGACTGGTGTGTACGCTTCTCATCTCAGGAGGGGAGATGATCTGTCCCACAGCCATCAGTACGCCGTACTGGAGATAGTATGCAGGTGCTCGTTAGGTTACGAGTACACTGAACAGGACTCGCTGGGAACTGTTGGTTGGTACTATACCTATCGTCAGTTAACAGTTCCCAGGTGACATGAGTACAGTTTAGTCCGTCGACTTGACACTGCTGCTTCGCCTCAAGTGTGTTCCCACTGTTCTTAGATTACTACCCTACCACGGCTCTATTAAGTCGTGCAAACAGGTAGTAGTTGGGTGCAGTCCCGAAGCACTTGGAGGCAGTGGCGGTTAGATAGGATTCGTCTCTCCCGGTATTGGGGGTTGATATCGCGCTGTGTTCGGAACGCCATTACACAAAGTCCCTGGCCAGGGCAAGTGAGACTTATTGGTAGGTACTCCAGTAGTTTCTCAGGATGTTTTGGACCGTACTCCGACACGACTGATACCGTTATTATGGGACTGACGTTTACCGCCCCCTGGGCCCGATATGCGATACTCTTAGACGAATAGACCGGACTGTACGGAGATTATCACATTCAGGCTCAGTAGGAGTTCTGATGGGTTTTCCTCATCGGCCTTCTTATCGACATCTACCTGGGACCGTTACGTACAGCTAGTACCGCTTGCGGACTGTAGTTAAACCCACTGTTAGCGTAATGTCGAGTGTTTAGAGTCCCACACCAGAGGGTTGTTCACCTTTGGGCGATATGAGTAGATGTCGTTTGGTTTTACGACAGGGTTTGTATACATACGCGCACTTGTGCGTGTTCGGTGTTCGGGCAGTAGATACTAGTGGGCTTTAGTTTAAGCCAGATCCTAATATTGGATTTTGGATTGGTTGTCTCATTGTATTCGTGTTTCTCGGAACACGGATACGGGTATTTACATACAGTTGACAGAGGCAGAGTAGGAGACACCTCATTAGGGTTTTGACCATTGACTTGATCAAAACCATAATGAGAAGGAGGAAATTGATTAATAGTTTTAATTAGAGATAATTGTATCATGGTTAATGTTGGTTTGACCATTTGACTTATTGACCCATGTTGACTTAGATATTTTTGTTAAGCATGAGATATTTTCTTTGAGCATGCTTAGCATTAATTGTGACATGATAAAGGTCAAATCAATACACCATCACAATTATCTTAATTAATATTATTATTATCATATTTCCTCATATGAGAGTTTTATCCTCTCATTCTCATATTATCTTTCTCTCTCATAGTTTGCTCTCTCCTCTTCATCTCTCAAAACTTTAATCTTTCATGAGTTAAAAAACAAAAGCTTTTGAGACTAAACCACCAAAATACTTTTCTACTCAATATAGGGTTCTTAGTCTAGCAAGCCAAGCACTCTAATTACTTCATTGTTGAGGTAGGAACTCAAGATAGAGCCCTTCGGATGGATCTTCTTCGATATAGAGAAGCCGGTGAGGAGGAGCCATCTACATTATTCTAAGGAGCTCACAACAAGGAGAAGAACGAGTTCAAGACCAATGTATAATCATCTAACCTAGTAGTTAAAACTCTAAGTTAGTTTGTTAGTTATTGTTTAGCAAAGATCCTAATGCATAGTCTATGTTACCTTGTGATAAAAATTCGATTTTTACTCTTTCCGCCTCCCCGTAAATACCGGGGTGGGTATCATAGACTTACACTAAATACTGGTCACAACAGTTATGAGAGTGGATTTCTATCTCGAAGGTAAAAGCCAAAAAGTTCCAGAACACTAGTAGGCTGAGAATGCAATGCCTTATAGGTAGTTTTGGTTCAGCATGATCATCATAACCTAAGCCTTTTCCCATCAAAATGGAGTAGGCTATGACGCAAGGCTCAAAACCAAATCGACAAAATTTAGGGGAAAATATTTTTAGGTCCCTGAAACCTAAAGGAATTAGGGTTTAATCCCTGGACTAAAAAACTCGTCAAAAACTCTCTAAACTCAATAAATCCTTTGTTTTAGTTCTTATAGTATTAGTACATTAACTAATATGTTATGTCAATACTGCCCTTTCATTTAAACAAGTACATTTACCTTTTCAAGTACTATATTTATTTTCTAAAGTACTACAATTATCTTATAAAGTACTTTATATATGTTGAAACAGGTCAAATGTAATAGATGCAGTAATTTTACTGATAAATGTAATAGTTTCATCTCATATGTAATATTTTAACATAAATATAGTAATTTCGATATAATGTAGAACTTTATAAGACAAATGCAGTACTTTATAAGATAAATATGGTGATTTAAAAGATAAATGCAGTACTTTATCTCAAATGGCATTATTGACATAAAACATTAGTTAATTTACTATAAGGACTAAAACAAAGGAATCTTCAAGTCAAGGAAGTTTTTGATAAGATTTTTTGGCCTAGGGACTAAAACCTATTGCTTTTGGAACCTAGGGACTTAAATATAAATGTTGAACTCATGCCAGCCCTATTTTAGCTAGCGTCATAGTGTCCTCCAAATATTCCTAACCATGGAGGTCTAGAAGGGAAAGATGGCAAATTTGTTATGGAAATGTTACTGACTCAAGCAGATAACGCCAAAAGAGAAACAAACTTGCTTCCGATAATAGAAATTGGTACTTCCAAAGAATAATGAAAACCGGTGGCTTTGGCCCTAAGTTCATTCAAAAGAAGATGAGATCTTAAAATCAATACTCTTCTAGGTAATACAGAGCTCTAGTATACCCTAGACACAAAACACCCAGACAAGGATCAAGTTAATGAATAGGGCACAGGATCCCTAATAGTCTCGAGGCCACATTCATCGAAGATAAACTGCAGCTGCAGATTCTGGTGTATTCTTAGTCGAGTACAAAGCTACATCAAAGCTTGAAGGCAGTCAAAATATACCTAGTGATGCAGCATCGTTAAATTGGTGCTAACATTTATGGGAATATTCCTACATCATGATTGTTGGGGTAAAAATTTACACCCTGGTTGACCAAGTCAAAATCCAAGTCAACCCCAAGCCAAGTGGGCCCAAGCCCAGATCCAGTGGGCCCATGCCCGGGTCGAGCCCGAACATGAAGCGGCCGGCCTCCCCCCAGGCCAAGATAAAAATTTTGTAATAAACAATTTTGTTGTATTTCTTTTATTTTATTTTATGGATAAATTTTTTGTAAAGCCCATGGCTTATGTGCAAAAAGAAATGGCACATGAGCCATGGGATTGGCAACATGCCATTTTGTGAAGCCCAAGGGGCTATGTGTAAAGTGTACTTCCTATAAAGGTAAAGATAATGAAATATCTCAACAACTTTTTTCTCTCTCTAAAATTTTTTCAGATCTGAGATCTTTTCTCTTTCTTCAAGGTTCCAAAACCTTCTTGTTTCTCTTGAATTAAATCAAGAGTTTTACTTTTCTTTTTATAAAACAAATTAGCTTTTCACCACAAAATCCATAAAGGGGAACTCAGATCTTCCATTAGATCTCAAAAAAAAAAAGATTTTTAAAAATCCCATATCTCTTGATCTTCAAGATCCAACTAACAGAGGAGGAAGAAGAAGCTCTTTCACTAAACCCAAAAAAAAAAACTCAGGAGTCCAACTCCTCCCTGATTTCTCTTCCGAGAAAAATTTTTTAGGCTAAAAGCTTCTTTTTCTCGCCGGCGCTCAAGCGCAGAGCGCTCGCGGGCCGACACGTGGCGCGCTTGCGCTCAAGCGCAAAGCGCCCATGTGCCGACAAGTGGCGCGCTTGCGCTCACGCGCAAGCGCTCGAGCGCAAGTCGCCCCGGTGCCGACACGTGGCGCGTTTGCGCTTCGAGCGCAAGTCGCCCCCGTGCCGACACGTGGCGCGCTTGCGCTCAAGCGCAGGCGCTCAGGCGCAAGTCGCTTCCGTGCCGACACGTGGCGCACTTGCGCTCGAGCGCAAGTCGTCCCCGTGCCGACACGTGGCGCACTTGCGCTCGAGCGTCAGGCGCTGAAGCGCAAGCGCCCACGTGCCGACACGTGGCGCTTGCGCTCAAACGCCCAGCGCTCAAGCGCGGAGCGCCCACGTGCCGACACGTGGCACTCTAGCGCCTGGGCGCACAGAACCTAGGCGCACAGCGCCTAAGGTGCTGCCCCCATGCATCCTTTGAATGTCTTTTCCCCCCTTTATATATATATATACATGTATATACATACATATGTATACATATGTACATACACACATACTCCACGACACTGTCCCTGTTGGAAAAAATTTCTAACGGGGCACTGCCTCGCACCCCGCAAGGGGGCTGCTAGCCCCCTTGACCCCCAGCCCGCTATCCGGATAGCGGAACCCCCGTAAAAACTCTGCGTGGCTCCCGATATATTTAAACCCCCCTCCAAAACAAAACACGCGTACACTGCACATTGAGTTCACATGACCAGTTTAACCCGTTAATCGGAGGTTCCCTCGCCCCAAAGGCGAGGGGTAATTAACGACAGCTTAGTCCGCGGCTGCCGGAGATTCGGATCCCCACAATCATTAAACCCGGCCTACCCTAGGCAGGGGGAATCTGTAATGCGCCTGACAAGCGCGCGCGTATTCCCATCTCAATGGGGTGACGAAAAACACCCTACAATGATATTGCTAGAAGTAAAGCAAATATGCTAAGTTAAAACTGGAAATTGCATCACTATAGTGACAATATACCCAGCTTTTGTATGGACAACTCATGGAAAAATAAGCATCCTCAAAGACTCTTTTATTACCAACTGGGCTTTAGCTCAGTTGCTACCAATTTCCTCTCCAATGATAAATTAGAGGTCAAAAGTTCGATCCCCGAAGGAGGCTGATTTAAAAAAATAATAAAAAAGACTCTTTTATTGTCTCCTGCTCTTTACTTCATACTTTTCACTCTTGAAATGATAAATATAAGAACTTGAACTAAAAATGCACATATCACGTACCATGGTCGAATTTGCGCTATTACGTGCTTCAATGGGACCAGAAGAAATTGAATCTAGTATGCCATACATTTCGATGTTTCCACCAAAGTTGTGTAACATACACCTAACAAACAGAAACACAAAGGCCAGTCGGACAATCATATTCATTAGATTCAAATGAATCATGTGGTGAAAAAGAAGACAAACATAAGGATATTTAAATCACAAAGTTACAAGAGAACTCAGACCCTTCAGCTCTAATGAATATACGAGGCTCTAATGAACATACGAGTGTAAGTAAACAGAAGCATGCAAGTTAGTTAGAGTACCAAACATATGGAACACCATAAAATTGCGAAGAGCTTTTCCAAATAGGCTTGACTTCAGCAAACAAGTCGAGCACTATCATCTTTCCAAGAGGCACTGAATGAAGAATTGCCTGCAGAGCATACAATTACAAGCAACTTAATAAAAAGGCTTCATAGATAATAATGTCACTGAAATGGTAAGAAAAGACACATAGATCAGTTTAACTTCAAATTCAACTAAAGAAATAAACAATTTTTTTTCTTCTTCTGAGTCACAGACTAAACTAGAAACTGTCCTTGAAGATGTCCAAGTAACAGCAGCAGTAAACCACAACAATAACCAACAACCAACAACATCAGCCTTTCACCAAATTTCTGAGGCTGGGTACATAGATTCCTATTGCTCCATTCAGCTCAGTGAAAAAATATCATCTTTGTTAAATTAGCAACCAACATGTCCATTTTTAATGCCTAGATCCATATGCATTTTGGTCAACAGCTGGTCCTAGGCACTCCTTCAAGTAGCCTTCTCCTAACAGGCATACCGCTTGGTCTTCATTGTGCATGCCCAAAACATCTCAAACGATTCACCCATGTCATCATTCCTGGAAGTTTGACAATGTTTTAAGACCGGTTGATGACTTAATGTCAACTTTCTTAGTAAGTACCATGCTCCTGGTCTAGGCAATCATGAAAAGGGGCTTGTCATATTCATAATTGACCGCTTCACATACCCCAGTTTCTCCAACAATAACCCTTACCTTGACCTTATTAATGCAATAAGTTTTTATCCTTTCTTTTGCCCTCAGCCCTATTTTCATTTTTCTTGATTTGTTTGTTTACCTGGCCGACATTCTAACCCTTAAAGCATGGCCATTAAATTAGTTGGTCTTGCATGTGCAATTCACCTTAACTTCTAATTATCGATAAGCATGGGTAATTACAGTTGGATGTTCCACAGCAACACAGAACTTTAAAAGCACTTCTCGGCTTTACCATCAAGCTTGAATTCCATGAAATACATTGTCCTTTTATGGTTATCAGAATGCATCTTAAGATGACTTAATATTCCATTGTATCTACAAATAACTATTATTTGAAGTAACTATATATTACAAGGATCTGCACAAAACATGACAACAATACCAAATTATAAAGAGAATCATTAGGTGACTATACATACTGATGATTTTTTGAGCCAACTATGAGAATCACAAAATGCACATATTACATAGCATCAATTTTTTCTCTAAAAATAAAAAATTGTGGGTGCATACCTTCATTTGAGGTGGCTTCCAGAAAGCCGAATCTGATGAGAAAAGCCAACCCTGCTCATAAGAAAACAATCACAAACTCAATGTTTGCAAAGAGAACCAAGAAACAATAAAGAAATAGAAATAACTCAGAACCAAGTATGATATGAAAGCCTTTGTGCATTGGGATAATTGTAAAAAATACTTATAAAGCTCAATGATTGATGGCGCATAAACAAAGAAACTATTGAAATCAGAACATATTTCACCACAGCTGAATTAAGCATGCACGGAATAATGCTTCATACAAGTCCCACTTTTTATTTTTTTATAAAGGGCAGAAAATACTACAGCATAAACTTTTAGATTGGGTTAAAAAGCTCTTGATCTCCTCTATTGATAGAAGAGATTTTGGATGATATATGGGCATCTGCACTGCATATGGTATAAATATAATCCTTTGTTTTAAAACTATGGGGACAGATACAAGAAAACTTATTTCCCCGATTAGCCTGCCTCCTTAATCAAGTTATTTGAAAAGAATATCATCTAATTACTAGCACATTTCAGCCTATTGCTTTCATAGTAATTCTAACTAGTGCAAATTATAGGCTATGCAACATTATAGTCTATGTAACATATGTTCAATGTATTATTTTCAACTTCTAGTAGAGAATATAATAACATATTTTTGGTTCTCCCTCCTCTATCTTCTTCCCGCACCACAAAGCAACCAGTGTGTCTCCATTGTTCTCTGTACAGGTTGATGCTAGTTCTTTCCCAGGGTTTAGTTCTCGCTAAAGTACATGCTTCCTTAATTAAGTATTTTAAGTTTAAGTGAGTATCATGGCTGATTTGAAAGTTGAGACCAAATTTTGATTGGGCTAGGGTAGGTTCTTAATCTATATACACAAAACAATAGGACAAAAAACTTAAATTCAGTTCCAATTCTTTTTTCCCTAATTCTATAATCACTCTATAACATAGACTACATAACCTAACATATTCCAGCTCTTGAAATGCCAAATCAAAAACAAAACATGCATTTAAACAAAAGGCATAGGCATTTGTTAATAAATACAGAATTAAAAATGAAAGTATGCTAGCACCATTAACAAGCAGTATTGAAGTGTGTATTGCTACCTGCATCAACCATATGGCATCAGCATCACCTTTAGACATGGCCTTGTAAACAGCAGCGCCAAGCGATGAGATATATGAGGGGTCGTCGGTTGGTGGTTCATTTTCATTGAATGTGTCACTATCCATGAGGTTATCAGTTTAGTTTCATATAATTGATCAAGTACGAAAACAAAAGTTAATAAATAAGAACAGAATAGCTAGAGGATTAGTCAACTTGAACTTTTGGGGGGAACCGGACTTATTTATGGGGGATAAATTTTTCTGATGTTTAGCAATGCGAATGGGAACAAAACTATTCGTTTTTTGTTGGTAAAATGGAACATTTTTGGTGGCAGTCATGGGTAAAACTCAAACTGGAATTGGAAGACTGTGAAGTGCAATTGGAACTTTTATTGTACAAAAGGGTTATTTTACCCTCCAAAATAGTTCTATTTAAATGACTGAAACCAGGAGAAACTTAATCAGTAAATTACTCAAACAAATATAAGTCCAGTCTGGTCCAAAAGTTCCATCCACCAAGAGGCCCTTACAGCTGTTCGGTCATTTAGTAACAAACATACAAATATTTCTAGTAGGTAACTGTCCAATCAACTTTTAGCATAAAATAATTAAGGAATCTGGGAAATGCATCAAGACATCCTAAAATAAATAAATAAATGGAAATTATGTAAAAAATGAAGCATGCATTAACTGATTAAGCTCAAATTGCTATTGAGATTATTAAGTTACATATTTGCAAAAGAATCAACTACATTATTGCAAAGAGAAACAATGATGCTTTGAGTAGGTACCTATGTAGCATGGATTCCTTGTCGAGGAGACGTAATCGCATCGGATATGTATCAATGTTGGATTCATCTAGAATGCTTGAGGAACTCTTATCAGCACATTCTAAAACTTATACTATGTACTAGATGTAGCAAACATGGATGACCGACGAAAATATCAAGTGTCTATACACCAAAAATGATTAATATTTGTACTTGTAGTTTAGATTTTCTGATATAATACTTTTTTGTTAATGCGTATGTATAGTTTATACAACAAGAATTCAGTGTACCCTGACAAATTGCATCCTTAATTTTTGGGAAATTGCGAATCGTGAATCCGACTTGTATCGTGTCCTACCTGTGCTACATAAGTAGGTACTATCCTTGCAAACCATTTGTGAGAAAATATGATAGCCACCATGTGAACCTACAGCATTCATCCACGTATAACTCTTTGGTTGAAACTAACAGCAACTTTTCTCTCTC
Source organism: Agapanthus africanus (assembly GCA_030015575.1). Lineage (NCBI taxonomy): Eukaryota > Viridiplantae > Streptophyta > Magnoliopsida > Asparagales > Amaryllidaceae > Agapanthus > Agapanthus africanus. The sequence goes on along the minus strand of CM057340.1, from coordinate 127,347,160 downwards.
AATGAAATAAGTGAAGAGGCGATAATTTTTTGATGATAGGTTTTGATGGCTTCAATGCAAAATCTAGGTTTGCGAAAGTTACCAAACACATTAGATTAATACTGTAGGGGCAGGGTATTTGTTACAATCATTTAGAGCAATAGCAGAGCAGAAATAAGCAAGTTAATTACTAACATCACAAACTGGCACTTGCGAAGTATATGACATTATTCACAGTGGAAAATTGCAGCCATCGCTAGTTCCACATTACTATTTTATTTATACTGACCCAATGAACTGGTATGATAATTAACAAAACACAACAATTGTGAAGCAAATGGCGTTCATTTGACAAAGAGAAAGTAATAGGTGAGAACAGTAGAGTTGAGGCTCATGTAAAACAACAGCGCCTTCAAATTAATATTGTGGAATTGTTGTAAGGCATGGTGAAAATGGGCTTATGACGGATAAAACAGAGAAGCCAAAAGAAACAAGTAATCCTGCATAGTCTTTTCCCAACTTGTAAACATCACTTTAACAAGATTAGCCTGAAGCAAAGATATTCTATCACCAAGGACAGAAAGGACAGACCTAAATGACATGGGATCAGATATATCAAATTTGGATCCCTGTAAAGTGCTCAACAAGATCCAATGCAAAAAAGAGAGAGGAATTATGATTAGAATGGTCAATCAAATCAACCATGTAGCTTAGTCAGCCAGGCTCAGAAAATATTGCACCGACTTGTGCAATCGGACGACACTGATTAACCAATAAGCCTCGAATCCCCGAAATTAAATGAGAGATGGACTGGCCTACCTCAATGATCAACAAATATTCAAAGTTAAGGTTTAACTGGCCAACTATTTTATTGATTGTAATTGGGTGTTTTGGGGGAAAGCTGTGGAGGTCCCTAGAGTAGTACTCCAGAACCAGAATTCCGCTTTAGTATAGGTTAGAGTACTGGTACAATAATTGGTTGTTGACCACTCGTAATTTTAATCTATCTTGTAGGATATAAATATTTACCTCAATCCTTACTAAAACTATGGGGGTTTGGTGCAGTGGCAGAGACTTAAGAGGGTATGAGAGCAACCCATGTTCAAATACTACCGGACATGCATTTAGATAGCTTAGTAAAATAAAAATAAAAATACTTTTACGCAAAAGCCCAGGTTGCTACACAAAAAACGAACCGCACAACCTGCAGGAATGTTAAATATAAAAAACATTGCCGGTTAGACAATCTTATTACACAAAAGCTCAGGTTGCAACCCCAAGCAACTTGCATGGCCATGTTAAATATAGAAGTGGTCTCCTCAACTCTGACAATAACTTCAGAGTTTTAATGTAGTGTCATCATCTTTACGATAGTATCAGAGAAAACCTAGGTTCAAATACCATTGACACATTTAAAAATGATATAGAAAATACATTTCACAAAAGCCCAAGTTTTAGGCTGAAAACGGGCGTTCAATCTACACTAGCATGTTAAAGACAACATTTATAGGAAAGCTAAATAGGAAGCTACTCCACAAAGAACATCAAGGAGCAAGAATTTTCACACTCCAAAATTAGCTTTGAAATTGTTTCTCCTTTACCTACTCAATCTCTCCTTCCTCACACTGGCCTTAATAACCAAATTTTGTTTTCAAAGCCTAAATTGATTTTCAAAATACAGTCTTGGTAAAACTGAAAAATGCATATATTAATGTAACAGATAATAAACATTATAATAATGAGCACACATATAAGCTTCTCAATCAAAAGGGTGAATCTGACGGCTATAATTGACTTCTAAGACATGAAAAGTATAAGCAATTACCAATTGTAGATGTCAGTTATGTCTCCATATTCTGTTGAACACAAAGATGAAAGAAAGTAGAGATTAGCGCCAAGATTATCAATGTTTAAGTATGAAATCCAAAACATAATTCATCAAAAATAGCGAAACAAATAACTTAAGGACTTTGCTGAAAATTCGTAGTCACCAAATGCCATACTACAGAAAATGCTTTAGCAATGGGCTTCACAATATTTCTATAAATATTAATAAATCAGTTAAAATTACATTCATGGTGAATTCAACCTTTAAAAGGAAAAGGCTATATACGTTATTCAAATAGGAACTGTCACTAGTTTCACATACACTGCAGACGCTTATGGCAAACACGATGAATTAATGGTTACCAGCAAAAAGGCTATATAACATGCACACAGTCAACAAATGTTGAATTACATGATAGATTCCACAGAAAATAACAAAAATGTCTATCCATGGATTGAAGAGGACTCAATCAGAAAAGTTTTGTGAGCAGTGACAATGACATTGATCAAACAATTGTTGTAAAATGCCTCATCAAGGCTTATTCAAACTGACTTTGCCCAGAAAAGGTACATGAGAATAGTTCCTCTCAGTTTGTAACCCTATAAAATCTGCAGACACGTTCAACTAATTATGCATCAGGTTGAAATTCTTCTGGGGTGCATGCAGCAGGAATGTTAAGCTTGCTGGAGTTTACGCTGAAAAGATCAAGTGCAGGAAATTCCACCTTCCTATTTCTAGCATAAGCTTGCTAATTTCTACAGTATCACTCCCATGGTTTATGGTACTCCATGTAATAACCAATATTCTTTTCTGTTGTCTGAACCATTCCTCCCCATCTGTAGCATTGACTTACTCATTCGTCGGTTCCAGTTGAATATTGTACTCCTTGTAATACCCAAGATCTATTTAATGAATGAACTTCAACCAAAGTTTTTCCAGAGATGTCTTCTCACAAGTTTAAGATATTTTTAACTCGTATCACAACTCCATATCCTCCTATGGTAAGGCCAGAAGGCCAGCAGTGAGTTGACACCCTTGGCAGTCAATTTTAACATTAGTGCATCTCCATTAAACACTAACCTTGCCAGCAATTCCGACATGAAACTCATGAAATCCTAATTGAGATAGCCAGAACTAAACTTATTTTTTATCATATTAGAATTTGTGAGTAATACCAGTAACAGTAAACACATGAACTTCCTTGCCATATATGGTTCCCTACAACCTTAACAGAGGAATATGAGCAGTATCGTATTTGCATTTACAGAGGTCTGAGGTGTAAAACCAGATGAACTCTTAGCGGTATAGAGACTAAGAAAATTTTCTCACTAAAACTGGAGGCAATAGGCAAATCCTTCTCCAAGATCATGAATGATCTGACTTTGCACTTATGTCCAGGGACAAACTTATGATCACAACAGGAAAGAAAGTCCATTTTCTTCACCATTGCCTCTACATATGTTAATCTTTTTACAGGATTGAATTACAAATTATTATCAACTGGTTCTGCAATTGAAGCTTGCAAATGCTATATCAATAATGTCAGTTGATTTGTACCTAACTGTACTTTGTTTCTTCTGGTCATTTATGCCATCATGCTTTAAATGTACGCAGAAGGTCTGTTGTAAGGATTAATGCATATATAACTCTTTCAGCCCCCCACCACACTCCAAAACCCAATGGGGAAAGGAGAAAAGGTGGAGGGGGAAGAAAGTTCCTATCAAATTAAGAAACTTTCCTACCATGTCACAAAAGTTGTGTTTCTACTTGGAATAAGCAATTTACCTTATCTCGATAATATGTAAAGGTAAATGACTCCCCTCAATTATAGTTGCTCTAGCTCCCGTAACGCCACAACTAAGTTATTAGCACTTGGCACCCCCGAATATTTAACACCTTAAGCTTCCATCAATTAGTTGTTTTTTTCAATTCATTAAGTACCCTTTTAATATGTAAAAACCCATATAGCTTATCTACCTTCTCCCTTGTATCCTGAACTAGAGCGTTCTTAACTTCTTATGTCATGAATTAACCCAAGATAAAATCATAACCTATACTTCCATCCATCTCACTCTTTCTAGACTATCTCAAAATCATAGCCTCGGTGAATCAAATATCGGTCATATTGGCCGATATATTGTTTTGGGACCACTTGCGATACCGATATAATATCGCCGATATATCGGCCGACATGGCGATAGCGGCCGATATATCGGCCGTATAGGCGATATGAAGCATCAGTCCGCTACGATTCCGATATCTGATATTTAAAACCTTGATAGCCTAAACCTTCCCTCCCTCACTCTTTCTAGACTATCTCCAGATTGCTGTTAACCTTTCTTCCATTGGTTCCAAGGATAGATAGAGAAAGTCAGTCTCAATCTTCTTTCCAGATAGATGGTGAATTAGACCCTATCTAGCGGTCACCCATCAAATTCCTTACAGTACTCCATCTTCTTACCAAAGAAATGTTCCATAACTTAGATGTGATTATGCAGAAGATGCAATAACCATTACCAATGAAATGTTCAAAAAGTTGATTCCATAATGCTTACTAGATAAGGTTAGACATGCCTTTTGAGAAAGTTACAAATCTACTGTTACTTCCTCCTCGCCTAGAAAACCTAAATAAACTGTTCTTTTTCAGATCAGCAGGCCAAATTCCAGTCAAAAAGCAAAATTCAATGAAGACTTATAGGAGATTTTAACATTGTTTATCAGCAAAAACTTAAGTATGCTTATTCAGAACTTGTAAGAAAAATAAATCAGACAACCTGTTGTGCTTGGATGTTGTCCTGGGATTGGTGAACTGGATAATTTAATAGATTTTCTTGGTGAAAGAAAAACCCAAGAATTGAGAGATTCTCATGTATTAAGATATTGGGCCACCATGAATATCAATTGTTTTGTTTAGCTTGTGGATTTTTTTTTTGTGGGGGGGGGGGGGGGTTTGTTATTTTAAAAAATAAGAGGAAAAGGGTATGTTTGGATGGAAAGGGTACATTGGGAAATGGAAACTGCCATATGGATGGAATATATTAGATTTAAGTATTCAAGGGTGTAAGTTGCTAATAACCTAGTTTAAGGGTAGAGCTAGAGTAACTATAGCGCGCCCCCCCCCCAACACACACACACACACACAATTTTGGGTTGGGGTTTTAGTGCAGAGAATTTCTCCCCACTGCCAGCTCCTAAAGATCTCAATCTATGGTGTGGGTCAATAGAAGGATCATGGCACAGTCTTAGCAACACCTTGAGTGAGAACTTCAAGGCACCCTTGTACTACTGTTCTACAAGTATTCTTAACTACTGAGTTGATAGCACAGCTCCTATGTGAACAATGCTATATCAAGCTCCTTCCCAGCGCATGTTTGATGCTGAGCTATTCACTTTGGAGTAGGCCCTTGCTTATTGCCTAGTATCATCGGTAATAAAAACTTGCTCTCAACAGGCATGTTTCAAGAGAAATGGGAGTCTAGATGTAGCTTCGACACATTCTAGACCGGATGCCACCACATACTTGAGTGACGAGCTCTTAATTCCACAAACTTCCAACTAGTGTTGGCTCTGATACATTTTGAAGCAAAGTGAAAACTCAAAATGCTAGCTAATATTTAACTTAAGAGTTTATTTGACCTATAATACATGACAACCTTAGGAAACCTCATTGTAAGACTTTTCACTTTGGGATACAGGTTTACCAGCTTTTCTCCCCTTCCTCCATGGCTGGACATTTACCTCTGCTATGTCTGCTCTCTACATGTTGCACTCACGCATTGCAACAGAATGGCTGTACTCTTGATAGGAGTAGCCAAGCCATTGATCTGGTGTTATGCCTTTGATATGGATTTTGATGCTGCCAAGTTATGGTTGGATATCTTGTGGCGGTCACAGCCATAGACGTCTGAGCAACCAAGATGCCTCTTTGCCATGTGTGTGTGTGTGTGTCATGTGAGTGAGAGAGAGAGTGTGTGTGTGTGAGGCACAACAATCATCATTAGAACCCCATGGGTTAAGCATAGTTCCACCTCATGCCTGGCAGCTCTTCACCAATATACAATTTCAACTTAAAAGGGAGTAGAGAAAACAAAATTGGGTAGTGGATATTCTAATTCATGGTTACTGAGATAGGCTCAATGAGTATCCCACACGCCTCCCGTGTTGCAAACAAATTTAAATTACAGTGATCGCGAAAGGTTAGACTAATAGGTTAGTTTGCAATTTGTGGATTTGTCTAGTGATAAAGTTTTCAAGCAAAGAGAAGCAACCACCTCTTTTCCTTTCCACTCAAAAATTGACTCGTATTTCTAATAGATATCTATTCAAGGATATGATGACTTCTTATTCCTCAACTTTCACGGCCTCTAAATTAAATAATTGTATAATATTACAGGATGCAGACCTTTCACCTGCTGCTTGATAAATGCCTCGCCAACTTCAACAAATAAAGGATCTGATGGATTGAGCAGATATGTACAGCACCAACGTGGATCCCCATTAACCGTGTTCCTAAATAAAATCATTGTGTCGGGCATATAACATCAGTCATGACCTAGCAAAGCGAATAATTGGTTCAACTAAAATGTTAGGCAAATGTGACACTAGTGAATGTGAAAATGTAACAAGCATAAATTTTGTATAGCACCATCAAACTTTCAGGTGTTTTTGAGATAGCACCATTGAACTTTGTTAAGAAACATAAGTATTAGAGGAGCAGCACAAAATAATGGAGAGACTACATTGTAAAAAAATAGAAGAGAAACAATGGTTTATTGATAAAAGAGAAAACTACAATATTATTATGAGAGGAGGACAACTGTACCTCTCTATTTATAATAAACTCTTAGGGTTTAATAATTGACCAAGTAACTTGACTCCTATGTAAATCATAATCTAATCAAATCTAAATCTTACCAATCTCTCAAACATATCAAATCATATCTCTCATAATTATGTATCTTTATTCTTTAACACTTCCTCTCAAGCTGAAGGGCACATATGATGTGCTCTTAGCTTATTACAAACCTAATTTCTCACTCTAAAAATAAAACTTGCAAGTTCAACGAATCTTCTTGCGTCTTCCGTGTTGTCTTGAAAATTTGATTTTCATGCTGTCTTGAAATCTTTCTTCACTAATTTATCTTGAAAACTTGCAACTTGATTTGAGCTGAGATAATCTTCTATAAAGAGTTTTGAATGAAACTTGTGTTTCCGTGAACCACCGTTAATAGCTTCTTCAAACACTTTCATAAATGTGCCATATCGCACACTTTCGTGAACTGTCGTTAATAACTCCTTCGAACAACTAGTTTAATGACTTAGAGGTCAACACTGCAAGCTTAACGACTTTGAGGTCGAACGGCAAGCTTAACGACTTTGAGGTCAATAACGCAAATTTAAGAACTTTGTGGTCAATATCGTAAGTTTAATGACTTTGTGGTCAATCAACCAGTTTAACGACTTTGTGGTCAATACCGCAAATTTAATGATTTTGTGGTCAATCAACAAGTTTAATGACTTTGAGGTCAATATACCTAGGAGCTTCGACTAACAAGTTCTTCAAACAACTTCAACATTTTCAAACAAATATCTTCAATTTCAACTTCGATCCAACAAACTTCCATCAATTTCAAATCTCAACTCTTATCTTCAACTTCAACATCAATGGGTATTTTACCCATATACCCTATATACTCTGTATCTCCCCCGTACGTGGATTTTTGAAAGAAAATCCATATGGAAAAAAATATTATTCTTTACAGATCATCACAACGAACAATCGGCACGAAAGGACATGCATAACTTTCAACAACTTCAGACTTCTAACTTCACCAATGATTTTTTTTTTTAAGAAAAACGTTTTACCGTGGCTCAAAATCTAGGGTTTCAAGAAAAGATCCCGTTGTTTGCATTTGCATATTCGAGTTCCTCATCGCTGCTGGGTCAAGGCCATGAGGAATTCTACAGAAGAGCCTATACATTCTTGAAAGATCGTCCACCTTGTCATCTTGAAGCAAGGCATGGCACCCAGAATGTTCTTTTTCAAGAAGTAGGCTTGCATATACAGTAAGCAACTCATGTCGCACTTTCTCCAACAACTTTGGTTCACTGCTTGAGTGCAAATAATGTGAAACTCTCTCCTTCTCACGCTTTAGACACTCCTTAGCCTTCAACATATAATCTGGGAAAGAATCTTCTAGAATCCAATTAGAAGCCTTCCGAGAATAGTAGGTAGCAGTATCAAGTAACATGGCTGTTTCAAAATCATTTTCATAGCACTCCATGCTTCCCATCCCAATTTCAAAAAATATATCCAGTATATTCTTTATCAACGCTCTATCAATTTGTTCACCCTCGCGTTCTTGATCAATCAAGGAGATCACTGCATCTCGGACATTAATTTCAAATTGATAACGAGGATGAAGATAGGTTCGACGTGATGATCTGGATCGACTTGGCGATGATGATCTGGATCGACATGGAATCAAATCAGATATGATGGTGTTGTCGCAAGAGGCAGCGAGGGGTAGAGGCTGGGTGAAACCGCAGCGGCGTGGTGAAGAAGCGGCGGTTGACGAGGTGAGGAGGAAACGGCTAGGTGTTAGGTTAGGCTCTGATACCATGTTAAGAAACATAAGTATTAGAGGAGCGGAAAATAATGGAGAGACCACATTGTGAAAAATAGAAGAGAAATAATGGTTTGTTGATAAAAGAGAAAACTACAATAATATTATTACGAGAGGAGGACAACTCTGCATCTCTATTTATAATAAACTCTAAGGATTTAATACTTGACCACCAAGTAACCCTAACTTGACTCCTAAATAAATTATAATCAAATCAAATCTAATCAAATCTAAATCTACCAATCTCTCAAACATATCAAATCATATCTCTCACAAATATATATCTTTATTCTTAACAAACTTTAAAATGCAATGACCCCCCCCCCCCGCGAGGTATATTTGTCAAAATAATGAAAGGTGTTTTCTTTTAAAAATTACCATAGTTTATTTTGGGGCTATTTAGTCCGATGCTCAAATTGGTGTGTACACATGAAGACTATCTTTGATAGGCCAAAACTGGGTTGGGACCGTTGGGCTCAACTTCTAATTTGATTTGCATGGATTGCTTCGCTTGACCATCTCGGATTGGATTCCTTGCTGAAGACCGGTTAGTAGACCTATTGAAATCGTCAGGTAGAAAAGTCACAAGGCTAGAGGGAATAGAAGACGGGCATTTGCTATTGGACTTATCAGTTCTCGGGCTTAGCTCGCTACTGGTACTGGCTTGGGTTACCTGATTACTAATGGGATAGCACCAGAACAGCTCCTTACCCTAAAAGTAAAGAGGAATGTAATGCGGTAAACCACAAAAGTTTCTAATATGATAGGAAGAACAAAAAGACTCTTTTTGAAGACCTAGTAAAAGAGGTTGAACTATGATAATTGGATCTTTCTTACGTGAGGGGCAAGTTTGATAAGAGTAAGCTGCCCTTACTGGGCTTGGGCTTTGACTATTGACCCCTGTCTTGACTTCTTATAAAGACGAGGTGATTGGAACACACGAAGAACGGCCAAAGAAAAGCGGAAAAGCTCTTTTCGCTCCTAGCATGCACTATCGGAAATGAATCATCAGCAATTTCATAGAAGCAATGGGTGGGGATCAGTCAAATAAATCGACTTCGAAGGTTCATCTCCAACTTTAGCAATATAATAAGGAGAATCTGGTTATGGATCCATGGAAGCACCATCACTACAAGTTACACAGCCCTCATATGGCAGTCTTACGCAAGGAAGAACTTTCCAATCTTTGGTCTTATGTCATTGACCTAGTGCACTTGCTAATGTTGGCACCAATTACTCAACAAAAGCTATTGTCAGGACGTCCACGAGGAAGCATGAAGGAGTGAGAAATTAGCATGGTTAAAGTTAAAACTGTTTGAAGTCTGGGCACAACATGGAACTCTTTCCACCACTACGAATTACCTTTGACCCCTCCTCCGTCCTATCCTTTGGGGTAGTTAGCCCTACATACAAGTTATTAAGGATTAGTTGTTTTCCCAAAGGTCCCGCTCTCATTCTCCCGAGGTGTGTTGATGAACCATTCCATCTGTATATTCCATTTCTGCTTTGGGCGAGTCCTTCTGAGCCTTCCTTTCTTCTGAGCCCTTTACAAGTTTCCTTTTATACAGGCCCAGTAAATGCCCTCAGAACTCCATGCTACAACCCCACATGCACCATAGCAAAATCCGCTGCCCAACTCTAAACTCTTAAAGAAAAAATTTAGCAAGTCACACACTAAGCATAGCAATTATATCAAAGGGGGGGGATCTCCAACACTTATTTGCACAGAAATGATTGAACAGATGCTTGATACAAACCAAGCAGAACAGAACTTGATTCAGATGGTCACAGGGGACTCTTCCCCCCAAAAAGTATTTAACTCAAGATAAGCTAGTTTGTCTGGGTGGTGAATGAATTTTCTTTAAGAGCTACTAGCCGCATTCAGCATAGCCCGCTTCCCGCTTTGTACAAATTTAATTTGGGGTTATTTAGTCTATCCATGCCTTAAATGAGTTGACGAAACTAGCATTTTCTGACAACATCGTCAGCTCAGGGGGATTCAAGGCACTTTTAAAGTTCAATGGTGCTATCTAAGAAACTCTGAAAGTTCGATGATGCTTTTCAAAATTTACCCATGTAATAATCACAAAACATAACAAAAGGTGCAATATCATACAAAGTGTAACACCCGAGCCCAATAATACTATTTTTTTTTGTTAGTTGAGTGTTTTATACGGCTCATTCCAATTATCCTGATTGTTTGGTGCTTTTTGCAAAATTTTAACCGGTTAAGTCATTTTGGCACATAACAAATTTTAACTTCTAAAATGAAATTAAAAATATCCATGATGGCCTACTCGTCGCCATTAGTCGCGTGGTAGCGTCCGCACATCGAAATTCCATCCCGTTCGGCTAAACGGGCAAGTTTGGACGACTACGCACGCGTACAAGTGTACGACTTGGGGGCATGCATTTTAATCATTAAACACCTCTTTTCAAAATTTGGACCTCGCTTAAAATCCTATAATTTGAATTTGGAGCATTTGGGCGCAACCCGGGCGCGAATTGGAAATGTTTCATTTAGCGCCAAAATCCAAATTTAATTTAATATCTAAAACTATATAATATATCTACTTCTGTTATATATTTAACCAACTTATTATTCACAAATCCTTATTAAAATCCTTGCTGCCTCGTGATCAGCCAATCACGAGCTCTTAATCAAGTCGTGGGCCCCGCATCTCATCTCTCTCTCTCTCCGCCTCTCTCTATCTCTCTCTCAAATCTCCTTCTCTCTCTATCTCTAATAATCCTCTCTATATCTCTCCTCATCAAATCTTTCTCTCTCTCTCTCTCCAATCTCTCTCTCTCTCTTCTTCTATTTATGCATGCAGCCGCCTCCCCCTTCCTTCTCCATCACGAGAAAACCCAGCGAACCCCGAACCCTAACCCTAGCCACCTCCGGACATCGCCGTCGACCTCCCCGAGACCTCGCCGTCGCCGCCCTCGCCACCACGAGCCTAGCCGCACCCACCTACCTCCTTCCTTCGCCTCTTCCCGCGCCTGCACCCAACCCCGACGACTTCACCCGGCCGCAACTCTCGCCGTCGAGGCCGCCTCCCGTCGCCGACGACTCCCGCGACTCCCTCTCTTCCTCCTCGTCCCGACCTCGTCGTCGCTTTCCTCCTCCCCTCGCCGGATCACCACCAGACCCGAGCCGACCCTGGCACCAATCCCGGGTCGCCGGGAACCGCGCCGTCGACCCTCGTCGACGTCACCCGCGCCACCTTCTTTCCCCCTCGATCACCAGAGCCGACCACCACCCTCCTCTACTCGTCGCACCCCCTCTCCAGCGAACCCGAGGCTGTTCAGGCCTTCACAGCCGCCGTCGCTGCCTCGTCGGCGTTCCAGCGCCGTCGAGCCCGCCGGGGTTACCCCTGGTGTCTCCCGGTAAGCCTTCCTCATCGTTCCTTTGTGCTAGATCCCTTTCCCCGCTGATCCTTGTTATGTTTATCGCGTTTGCTAACGTTGTTACTTTTGACTTTTGTCGGTTTCCGACCGTGCCGTCTTTTGAACCCGACGCTCCAGCGAAGTACCCTGGTCCGTGTGATCCCGTTGTTCTCTGTTGGGAATCGATCCGTGGCCCGTGCACCCGTCTCGTGTTTTCTGCCGACATTGCATCCGTGCTTTCCGGTTTGCGAAACCGTCGAGGCAAGTATCCGAATACTTGCTTTAACATGCTAGTACACAAGATCAAGTCTTGCTACAAACTTAATCATCATATGATAACCACACAGCTATTTGTAACATCGATATCTTTTATAACTTAGAATTGATGGTCACAATTATCCGTAACGTTAAATTAATATAGTAGTTGCTTGCAATTAACCGGTCTGCTATTAATTCACACTTTAACTAACTAAACCAAGTAGATCGTCCTCACTTCATTTGTTAAATCACCCATGAGACAATTATTAAGCTTTAGTTTAAATTCATGTAGCTTCATTACGTATGTTGTTGATATTGTTTCACTTTGTGACTATTGCACCCCAAGGGTGCTTGAACCTGTTGATAAAAGAATACAAAGCATCACTGTGTTTACATGGAATAATATTGTTATTTGCTGTCCCTGCTGTTGTTCCTTATTCGTTACTATACCTGTTATCAGCATACATTTGATTGCATTACATATTGACAGATCTTGATACACCTGACACATGTACTGATACACCGGACATGACACCCTGTACATATCAACTCAACCTGTTGAAACGTGACCTGACCTGTTACCTGATTTCATGCCTAATGCCGACAAACCTGACCATTCCTGCTGTCTATCCAGACAGACCTACTTTTACCGGATTTTGTGTTGGCATTAGTCCTTGACTACTGAATACCTGACCTGACATACATAGCTTGGGGGTATGGGGAAATCAAAGGTGAAACCGACTTGTAACTCAACAGTTCGATACTTGTTCTGATCAGTCTTACGGGCTTGGCCAGCCCCGGAGTGGTGATGCTGACATCACTCGCCCATCTTGCTACCTATTACTGCTTAGCGGCACGTCTCGGATTCAGCCCCGAGAACCTTGACCGTGGTCCCGGGCACGCACGGGATACTATTGAGTTACATCGACGATTCATCAATTGATTTCAAAGACTATAGAGTAGAAACCTGATAGGACAGTTTAGTCACCATTGCACATTACCCTGCTCTGTTATTTCTTAGTACTGCTTTATTCATGTTCATACTTGCATCGCTCATTACCATGTCTATACTATATACTTGATGTCATGACGCGCTGACGTCTGGGTTTTGCATGGCCCAGATTCCGTACCACTGTCGACGACCGAGCAGGAGTACTTCAGCCAGCAGGCTGAACTGTGAGTTCTTTAGGCTTTAGTTTATTTATTTTCATTTCATTTCCAGATGTGAGCCCGCATTATGGGACGTACTGTTTATTTATTGTATTGGATCTTTTGCTTCCGCACTTATTGTTTATTGATTCTTGTTATTATGGATTTGGACATGTATTAGATTAGTTTATTTTAATTGTTCTTGATATCTCTACAACCGTAATGTGACTGTGGATGGATACCTCCTACCCACAGGTAGCATGGTTGGCTATGTCTCGTGCCCAATCTTGCGTACTCTGGGAAGCGGGGCGTGACATGGTTCTTTTGGTATCAGAGCCATAGGATAGTCGGGTTGATTCTTTTGTAGTTGGGTATTGTACCCAATACACGAATCAGAATACCCGTGCTTAGGAAACATGTCCTGCCACCTTGATCGTTGTACCATTCTTGAATCACATTCTTCCGGATTATATCTTTTTCGACGTGCAAACTTACTTTGCATGTCGACTCGAAAACCTGATTTCTTGTTATCCCTAGGACTTGGGCGACTTGGGTGGAGTTAAGTAATTGCGGCTATGATACCGCGGCATAGCTACAATGCAGCACTCTATTTAAGTATCTTGGAGTTCTAGCCTTGATCTATACTCAGAATCTATCATCATGCTAATGTTGGGTACTTTGATTTCCAGGAATATGGCCGGTCAGAATTTGAAGATGGACCAAAGAAGTGCGGTCTTAGCCGCCAGGCGTAGAGTGATAAGGGGATTGCTGGAGAATCTAAAGGAACAGACCGAGCTGGAACCGGCATTTGCACTGAACCAAACGTCCGTACGTAGAAGCATTCCGGTGAACAGGCGCAGCGTAGCACCAATGAAGAAAACAAGTGTGGGTGATCGGAAAGGGAGCGTGATTTGTAACTACTGCCATATACCCGGACATGTGCGAAAGGAGTGTCGTAAGAGGCTGGGACTCTGTTTTAGATGTGGAGCGGCAGATCACGCCGTTAACACTTGTCCGTCGAAGCCTCGCACGAGAGATGATATACAGAAGCCTCCGCAGAGACCGTTCCAAGGGCAGAAACAGCTGACTCAAGGACCAAACCAGGCTCGAGCTTTCACGTTGACAGCTGAGGAAGCCAAGGCATCAGGAGAAGTAGTTTCAGGTACTGTACTCGTTCGTGGTTTTCCCGCATTGGCATTATTTGATTCCGGAGCATCCCACTGTTTTATGTCATCCAAATTTATAACTACACACTCGATTACCTGCACGACCCTGTCTAGTTTCTGGGACATACACACTGGGAATGGGAAAATCATAGTTAGTAAGGAATGTAAAGATTGTACGGTTGTTGTTTGCGGACGGGAGCTTTTTGCAGATTTCTTGGTGATTGATACGGGCAGTTATGAAGTAGTCTTAGGAATGGATTTTCTTGGCACTTTCCACGCACACATTGATTGTAGGGCAAGGAAAGTAATTTTCCAGATTCCCGGACACCCTGAGTTTACTTTCATTGGGGGAAGCAGTTCTGTCGGGCCAGTCGAATTTAGGGCTAGGCCGACGAACAATGTTCTTGCGGCTATGGTAGTGGATAGTAATGAAGAGCCGGCAGTTGTCCGCGACTTTATGGATGTGTTTGAAGATATTTCGGGCTTACCGCCGAAGCGAGATGTGGAGTTTGCGATTGACCTTATTCCTGGTGCAGCGCCAGTATCAAAATCTTATTATCCGATGGCACCGGTGGAATTGGAAGAAGTTAAGAAACAAGTTGGTGAATTACTCGAGAAGGGATGGATTCGAAGCAGCAACTCACCTTGGGGAGCTCCAGTTCTTTTAGTAAAGAAGAAGGATGGCACGAGAAGGATGTGCATTGATTATCGAGAATTGAACCGGGTGACTATTAAGAACAAGTACCCGATCCCTCGCATTGGAGAGCTTTTTGAGCAGCTTAGTGGCGCGAGGGTATTCTCGAAACTGGACTTGCGATCGGGATATCATCAGGTCCGAGTGAAAGCAGAAGACATTTGCAAGACGGCGTTTCGAACTCGATATGGGCATTTCGAGTATCTAGTGATGCCCTTCGGAGTGACTAATGCGCCAGCAATATTTATGGATTTGATGAACAGGATCTTTTCACCGTTCTTGGACCAGTTTATTGTGGTATTCATTGACGATATTCTGGTGTACTCGAAGAGTCCGGAGGAGCATGCTGAGCATTTAAGGATCGCACTGCAGACGCTGAGACAAGAGAAGTTATTTGCGAAGATGAGTAAGTGTGAATTCTGGCTGGAAGAAGTGAAGTTTCTGGGGCATGTCGTGTCGGGCGATGGAATCGCCGTCGATCCCGAAAAGATTGCAGCAGTTCGAGATTGGCCTATTCCAAAGAATGTTGCGGAGATAAGAAGTTTTCTTAGACTCGCCGGATACTGCAGGAGATTTGTGGAGAACTTCGCTCGTTTGGCAGAGCCGTTAACCAAGCTTACGCGCAAGGAGGTACCGTTTGTTTGGACGGATGGATGTGCATTGGCCTTCGAGACATTGAAGCAGAAGTTGATAACCGCCCCTATCCTAACCGTACCGGATGATTCAGGAGGGCTAGTGATTCACAGCGACGCATCTGGAAAAGGATTGGGATGTGTTTTGATGCAGAATGGGAAAGTCGTCGCTTACGCATCGAGACAACTGAAGACTCATGAGAAGAACTATCCGACTCATGACTTAGAGCTTGCAGCCGTGATCTTCGCCCTGAAGATTTGGAGACACTACCTTTTGGGCGAGAGAGTGGAAGTCTTTACTGATCACAAGAGTTTAAAGTATGTGTTCACTCAGAAGGAATTGAACATGAGGCAACGCAGATGGTTGGAGCTGATGGCCGACTATGACCTTGATCTTAAGTACCATCCGGGAAAAGTCAACGTCGTGCCGGATGCGCTGAGTCGGTTACCAGCAATTCAGGTGTTGACCGCACAAAGGGAGATCATTGCGGATTTTCAGAGATTTGACTTGGAGGTTGTGCTACCACATGCTACAGAACAGTTGATGCAGTTGCAAGTACAGTCGTCCTTAGTTGAGAAGATTAAAGTGGCGCAATCGCAGGATGCTAGGCTGCAAAAGTTTCGAGAGCAGGTTGAAGCCGGACTACGAACCGATTTACTGATCCATGAAGACGGTTCGTTGAGATATAGTAGCCGTGTGTGTGTGCCAAAAGGAGATGTGCGCGAAGAGCTTATGAGGGAGGCACACAGTTCAGCTTACTCTGTACATCCAGGGGGGACAAAGATGTACCGAGATATTCGACAGCATTTCTGGTGGGAAGGTATGAAACGGGAAATTGCTCGCTTCGTGGCTAAGTGCTTGGTGTGTCAGCAAGTCAAGGCTGAACACCAAAGGGTTGCTGGTTTGTTGCAACCACTTCCGATCCCTCAGTGGAAGTGGGAACATATAACCATGGATTTCGTGACGGCATTACCGCGGAGTCCAAAGGGCAACAATGTCGTATGGGTGGTTGTCGATCGTTTGACCAAGGCAGCTCACTTTATTCCTTTTCGGGTTGGTCAATCGACAGAGACTTTAGCAGAACGGTACATGCAGGAGATCGTAAGACTGCATGGAGTACCGGTAAGCATCGTGTCCGACCGGGACACTCGATTCTTGTCGCACTTTTGGAGGAGTTTACAAGAAAGTTTGGGGACTCGATTGAAGTTTAGCACAGCTTATCATCCTCAGACTGATGGACAAACGGAGAGAACGATCCAAACCCTTGAAGATATGTTGAGGGCTTGCATGTTAGACTTCAAAGGTTCTTGGGAGGATCATCTACACCTGGTGGAGTTTTCGTACAACAATAGCTTCCAAGCGACAATTCAGATGGCTCCGTTTGAAGCGTTGTATGGTCGTAAGTGCCGTTCACCGGTTTGTTGGGATGATGTTGGTGAACGAAGGTTACTAGGACCAGATTTGGTGGTACAGACAGTCGAGAAGGTGAATACAATCAGGAAGCTTATGAAGGCAGCTCAAGACAGACAGAAAAGTTGGGCCGACACGTCAAGAAGACCTCTAGAGTTCGCCGTGGGTGATTTGGTATTCCTGAAGATATCACCGACTAGAGGGGTGATTCGCTTTGGAAGTCGGGGAAAGCTTAGTCCTCGATTCGTTGGACCCTTCGAGATATTGGAGCGTGTTGGAGAGGTAGCGTACCGGTTGGCGTTACCGCAGTCATTAGCAGGAGTGCACGATGTGTTCCATGTGTCTCAACTACGGAGGTATGTTCGCGATGAGACTCATGTCTTGGATCATTCGGAGTTGACTGTGCGGGAGGACCTAACTTTTGAGGAGCGACCAGTTGAAATCAAGGATCGAAGAGAAAAGGTTCTTAAGAACAAGGTTATCCCTCTTGTGCTAGTTTCTTGGGGTAATCGATCGCATGGAGAATCCACTTGGGAGCGAGAAGACGAGATCCGACAGAAATTCCCTCACCTTTTCCAGTAGGTAGCTATCTTGTATTCTTGGAATTTCGAGGACGAAATTCTTTTGTAGTTGGGTATGATGTAACACCCGAGCCCAATAATACTATTTTTTTTTGTTAGTTGAGTGTTTTATACGGCTCATTCCAATTATCCTGATTGTTTGGTGCTTTTTGCAAAATTTTAACCGGTTAAGTCATTTTGGCACATAACAAATTTTAACTCCTAAAATGAAATTAAAAATATCCATGATGGCCTACTCGTCGCCACTAGTCGCGTGGTAGCGTCCGCACGTCGAAATTCCGTCCCGTTCGGCTAAACGGGCAAGTTTGGACGACTACGCACGCGTACAAGTGTACGACTTGGGGGCATGCATTTTAATCATTAAACACCTCTTTTCAAAATTTGGACCTCGCTTAAAATCCTATAATTTGAATTTGGAGCATTTGGGCGCAACCCGGGCGCGAATTGGAAATGTTTCATTTAGCGCCAAAATCCAAATTTAATTTAATATCTAAAACTATATAATATATCTACTTCTGTTATATATTTAACCAACTTATTATTCACAAATCCTTATTAAAATCCTTGCTGCCTCGTGATCAGCCAATCACGAGCTCTTAATCAAGTCGTGGGCCCCGCATCTCATCTCTCTCTCTCCGCCTCTCTCTATCTCTCTCTCAAATCTCCTTCTCTCTCTATCTCTAATAATCCTCTCTATCTCTCTCCTCATCAAATCTTTCTCTCTCTCTCTCTCTCTCCAATCTCTCTCTCTCTTCTTCTATTTATGCATGCAGCCGCCTCCCCCTTCCTTCTCCATCACGAGAAAACCCAGCGAACCCCGAACCCTAACCCTAGCCACCTCCGGACATCGCCGTCGACCTCCCCGAGACCTCGCCGTCGCCGCCCTCGCCACCACGAGCCTAGCCGCACCCACCTACCTCCTTCCTTCGCCTCTTCCCGCGCCTGCACCCAACCCCGACGACTTCACCCGGCCGCAACTCTCGCCGTCGAGGCCGCCTCCCGTCGCCGACGACTCCCGCGACTCCCTCTCTTCCTCCTCGTCCCGACCTCGTCGTCGCTTTCCTCCTCCCCTCGCCGGATCACCACCAGACCCGAGCCGACCCTGGCACCAATCCCGGGTCGCCGGGAACCGCGCCGTCGACCCTCGTCGACGTCACCCGCGCCACCTCCTTTCCCCCTCGATCACCAGAGCCGACCACCACCCTCCTCTACTCGTCGCACCCCCTCTCCAGCGAACCCGAGGCTGTTCAGGCCTTCACAGCCGCCGTCGCTGCCTCGCCGGCGTTCCAGCGCCGTCGAGCCCGCCGGGGTTACCCCTGGTGTCTCCCGGTAAGCCTTCCTCATCGTTCCTTTGTGCTAGATCCCTTTCCCCGCTGATCCTTGTTATGTTTATCGCGTTTGCTAACGTTGTTACTTTTGACTTTTGCCGGTTTCCGACCGTGCCGTCTTTTGAACCCGACGCTCCAGCGAAGTACCCTGGTCCGTGTGATCCCGTTGTTCTCTGTTGGGACTCGATCCGTGGCCCGTGCACCCGTCTCGTGTTTTCTGTCGACATTGCATCCGTGCTTTCCGGTTTGCGAAACCGTCGAGGCAAGTATCCGAATACTTGCTTTAACATGCTAGTACACAAGATCAAGTCTTGCTACAAACTTAATCATCATATGATAACCACACAGCTATTTGTAACATCGATATCTTTTATAACTTAGAATTGATGGTCACAATTATCCGTAACGTTAAATTAATATAGTAGTTGCTTGCAATTAACCGGTCTGCTATTAATTCACACTTTAACTAACTAAACCAAGTAGATCGTCCTCACTTCATTTGTTAAATCACCCATGAGACAATTATTATGCTTTAGTTTAAATTCATGTAGCTTCATTACGTATGTTGTTGATATTGTTTCACCTTGTGACTATTGCACCCCAAGGGTGCTTGAACCTGTTGATAAAAGAATACAAAGCATCACTGTGTTTACATGGAATAATATTGTTATTTGATGTCCCTGCTGTTGTTCCTTATTCGTTACTATACCTGTTATCAGCATACATTTGATTGCATTACATATTGACAGATCTTGATACACCTGACACATGTACTGATACACCGGACATGACACCCTGTACATATCAACTCAACCTGTTGAAACGTGACCTGACCTGTTACCTGATTTCATGCCTAATGCCGACAAACCTGACCATTCCTGCTGTCTATCCAGACAGACCTACTTTTACCGGATTTTGTGTTGGCATTAGTCCTTGACTACTGAATACCTGACCTGACATACATAGCTTGGGGTATGGGGAAATCAAAGGTGAAACCGACTTGTAACTCAACAGTTCGATACTTGTTCTGATCAGTCTTACGGGCTTGGCCAGCCCCGGAGTGGTGATGCTGACATCACTCGCCCATCTTGCTACCTATTACTGCTTAGCGGCACGTCTCGGATTCAGCCCCGAGAACCTTGACCGTGGTCCCGGGCACGCACGGGATACTATTGAGTTACATCGACGATTCATCAATTGATTTCAAAGACAATAGAGTAGAAACCTGATAGGACAGTTTAGTCACCATTGCACATTACCCTGCTCTGTTATTTCTTAGTACTGCTTTATTCATGTTCATACTTGCATCGCTCATTACCATGTCTATACTATATACTTGATGTCATGACGCGCTGACGTCTGGGTTTTGCATGGCCCAGATTCCGTACCACTGTCGACGACCGAGCAGGAGTACTTCAGCCAGCAGGCTGAACTGTGAGTTCTTTAGGCTTTAGTTTATTTATTTTCATTTCATTTCCAGATGTGAGCCCGCATTATGGGACGTACTGTTTATTTATTGTATTGGATCTTTTGCTTCCGCACTTATTGTTTATTGATTCTTGTTATTATGGATTTGGACATGTATTAGATTAGTTTATTTTAATTGTTCTTGATATCTCTACAACCGTAATGTGACTGTGGATGGATACCTCCTACCCACAGGTAGCATGGTTGGCTATGTCTCGTGCCCAATCTTGCGTACTCTGGGAAGCGGGGCGTGACACAAAGTTACTTGTGTAGCACATTTCTCATTAATGCACTGGCATCGAGGCTGGTTACAAGCATCTACAAATATTAACTAGATATTACTTGCTTAAAACTTACGAGTAAGCAACTATTGACACCATATATCCATGAATATTGACTAAAGACAGATCTTAGTTAGCTTGGATCCACCTAGATCCATCGATAAAATTTACTATTTGCATCATTGTGCAACAGGCATATTGAAACCGGTATAAACAGCAACGACAAATTAACAGTGCTTAACTATATATCAATACATATGACTTTACATATGTATACTCTGAATATGTAGCAGTTAATAATTACTCCTAAATTTTAGCACTTAAAGATGCAAATACATTGGATACCAGAAGCTAAAGACACAAGGTTTCAGGTAATTTCTGCAACAAGAAGCGATGCATGTAGATATCTCATAATTCCTATTTTTTTTTAAAAAAATTGCGACAATAATATGAAACTATGCAGCACCTTATTTTGAAAAAACCTAATCATGAGAAATATGAAATGATCACAAGGATAAAAGGGGCAGAACTAATCAAATGAAGGACTTAAAGGTAGATGAGTTCTTTTCTGTTTAGTAAGGTCAGATGCTCGCACATAGTTTGAAAGGGGGGGTCAGAAGACTTAGAACAGCCATTTGGGAAACAAGAACTAGCGATGCAGAAGTCGGTAATTTGGTAAAATGCACTACTGCAACAACTTCACAATATTAGTGTAAGTGTTAAACAAACAATCCAACTGAACACTGACATGTGTAGCATATGATTTGATTTTGCAGCACTAGTCATGGAATCAGGGGCAGATCCTTTATGGGTCCAGTAGACAACAGCCCTACCAGGATCTGGAAGTTGCATACATGTATTTAGGTGTAGGGGTAAGACACCATACGTATGGTCAAAGTTCGCATTTTAACAAAAGAAATAATTGGTAAATTTGTTAGCTGTGAAGAATTCTGTTTTCTATTTTTCTCGATCATTCACTAATAAAGCAAAAAAAAATATGACACCATTTATAAAATTACTGTATTTTCTTACCGTTTTTAACAAAATATATTCTAAATTTTCCTTTGATTTTTTGCGGGACTTTATTGTTATAGTAATTTTAGCAATACTTATCAACTTCACCACATTCTTCTTCTCTCGCTTAATCTTCAGTTATGAAAATATAAGAGATCATAGATGGAACCAAAGCCAAGGGTGAGGAGGCACATGCCCCCTCTGAATTTTCAAGGGGGAAAAAGGCTTAGTATTGGTTACAATTGAATTCCGATATTTGTAAATGTATGTCACACACACACACACACACACACACACACACACACACACACATCTTCACAATTGATTAATAAGAGCATATAGCTCAAGTTGTACCACATTATAATTCAAATAGAAGGTCATGTGTTCAAATCCCACCACTCATTATTAATTTCGATTTTAATTAGTTATTTTAACAATGCAAGCTTAGTCTCACATTGAAAACTTAAAAAACACAAACTTTTAAATAGAACCTTGTTTTGTAAATTCATAGGGTCTAGAACGTGTATGATACGGTCCAAGTTATGAAGCCTAGTGATATAATACTTTAAGAATTATTATTTTCATATTAATTTAAAATTTCATTGTTCAATTATTAAATATTGTTATGGATTAAATATATTATGTAGTTGAGCATCTTAATGAAACTTTTTTATGTGTGGTCACCGGTGCACCCTCTCCAGCCAAATTCACGGGTCCACCCCTGTGAAAGATGATTTTATGCATAAAATAAGGGAAATCATGTAAATATTGGTAGGCCTCAGTTTTTCTTTATACTTTTTATGAAAAGCACCTGATTTTTTAATTCTTTTCAATTCTCAAATGTTGTCGAAATTACATTCTGGTGAAAGTTATGGTTAAAAGTTAATGAGCTCACTGATGCTTTCCTCGAAGTAATGACAAGAGATGCGAGGTACAAAAATCCTATGGAGATATTCCAACAAGCCCTTGAAAAATATTGGGACGTATAAATATCCTATGGAGATATTCCAACAAGCCCTTGAAGGATCATTGGGTGAATCACACTACTGAAGAAGGAAGGTGTGACAAATGACACCACGTAAAACTCTCAAACTTCATTTATTTTCTTCCTTGTCTGTGTTTGTCGTATAGACTTCTGAAGATTTCAGACTGTAAGCTAAATATATTACATGTTATGTTCTGCAACAATGGAGCTGAAATAAAAACAATATATTTTCAAAACCTCTCTTAATAGCAGAAAATTGACATATTCAAGCCCAGATTCCAGAAAATTTGAACTGTGAAGCATGCCAGCTAAAGGGTATAAATTTTTGAATTTGAAACAGATAAGAACTGACAGAATTATAGACCGACAAAACATTGTGTGTAACATTATAAATTTATAAGAATATAACACTAACAGAAAAATTCAAAGAGTAACATGATACATAGTCTGACATTCCTCAATCGAAGTTATTAATGGAAAATGAAGTGGCAACATACCAGTCACCAAGTCTGGTTATACTGGCAGCAGGGTATAACTTTTTAAATACAGCTGGAACATTCCCAGAAAAAGATGGTAGCACTGAGAATTAAATGGGGTTAAGTATAAAAAAAACTGCAGTAACAATTAAGACAATTATTTGAACATAAATGGCAAGTTAACAGCATAAATTTTTAGAGTATGAGTATACTTGAATATCTATATTTACAATAATCTGACACACACACACACACACATGTATGTACTACGTACAATATTGTAAAGAACGGATTCAGAGTTTGTTCGGTTGCTGGCGAATAAAGAATATCCGGTTTATTCGGTTTATTCAGGTTATGCGGCCATCAATATTTTCATTAAATATTACATATAAAAAATTCAAAAAATATGAAGATCTAGAAAACTAATATACATGTGGTCTAATGATGAGGGTCAGATAGGGTCGGAGCCAAAAGATGATAAGGCGTTCGAACTAAATCGAAAGATTGAGGGTTCAAGTCTCGGTTGATAAAGAAGAATAAGGAGAGAAAAATCAGAAGAGTGTTTGTGAAATAATAAGTGTGGATCCAACTTGTTTTAATTAAGTTGTGGATCTCATACATGAGTTTTTAGTTGTGGGTTTTTACGTTTTGGGCTTAATGAGCCAATTCGGCTGAGCATTCGCGTTATTCATCCGAACATACGGTTTGTGCGGCGAATATTCGGTTTGACCGCATATTTGACTGAATATTGCAGTGTTTGTTCGTTTTGCCACCGAATTCGAATATTCGGCCGAATATTCTGTTTTTCTCAACACTGTGTATGTATGTATGGGATGAAGAGTTCCGAAGTTGACTCCTTAGGCACAGTCTAAGGAATCAGCTTAATTATTGAAGTTTCCAAATGGACGACCCACATCGTCGTTTATTGACCCTACGTGTCCTATAATGGTTGGGAATTTAAAATAATCCTGCATGTACAATGAAAGGTTCATCATAATAAGAAAATGAGAAATAAGGCCATTTCTTCAGTAGTTAATATGTGACGACGAATCACATGAATTTTATTCACAACCACTGTAGAGTTTGTATATCATGGACTGAGTGGATCTGCCAATGAAATGGTCCAATATAAGATTTTAGGCCAACTAATTCAGTAGTTTCCTAAGAAGTCACTTAGGAACATTTAATCATTTGGGTATGTGCTTGCAAGTATAAATCAATTAAAATGGTCCTGGCTTAATGAAGCTATATATTAGGAAAGAGCGGGACTGCTTTTCCATAAAGACTAGCTTTTGGAAAAGCCTAGTGATGAGCATTCTGTCAGTTTGGTCAGCATGGGCAGAGCCAAAGGGTGGCAGGACCCATGGCCCCTCCAAGATTTTTGGGTTCCTATAGTAATTAATAGGTGCATTGTACCATGAGAGCCTATTAAAGTAATAAAGATTACAAAGTTTCCAAAAGCCTGATTCTTAATTGACTTCTATATCATATTGATTGTCATTACCATTTAGATCAATTCCTAACTTCTATAACATTCCAATATTTTATTAAAATTCTTTTTAATACTGTTAACTGATAGACATATCAATCAAAATATCCTTTTATATAAAATTAAAAACTATAATTGGCTTGTTAAAGTTCAAGCACATGCTCTCTTAAAGCTTAAATAATAATTCACATAGAATTTGATGCAGCATGTTCTCTGGCCTTTGATTAGTCGATTGAGGGTGCTAATAAAAACTTGCTTTTATGTATCCAATCCATGTCCAATTGCAACACCTTTTTTAAATATAATTTGAGAAAAAAATTAGAATATTTTTATGCAAAAACATATTTCAAATTTATATATATTTGTGTTAGCCCCCACCCCCAAAAAAAAACCCCACGCAACACACAAAATTAAATAAATAAATAATTTGGCTTCACCCCTGTCAGTCAGCTTGGTTTTTTTAGAGAAAATAGTCCGTATTAAAACTACATCAAACAAAGCATATGACCAAAACATTGAAAGAACCAAAATTCTAGTAATTGCATTGCACTGGTTACGGTTGGTTTCCAATTGGACTAGACCTATGTAACTTCACTTATAATAAAGAAACGGTTTCATGGGTATTTAATATATTAAACCTTAAGCAGTAATAAACTTAAATATTATTAGAGTTGATTTATCACAAAAGGATACAAAGATGTTTAATTTGCAATAGGAAATTATAGTTTATGTACCAGGAGTCATTCCAAGCTCTAACATACGAGATAGTATGCGTTTTTGCAGAGCAAGTTGTTGATCAAACCAACTTTGTGAAAGAGGTCCACCCCACCTGCATTTAAAGGAAGTGATGACAAACAGTTTTTAGTATTATAACTGACAATTTTATATAACCTCTTGCATTTGTGATCATGAACATGAAATGTAATACTTGACTGCAAATTCTATCTAGTCAAACAAGATAGGAAATCTTGATTATTAGTCTAGCCCATACACATTTGTTGGACACAAATTCTTATGTCCAAGATTTGTATTAGTAGTGCAAGACAAAACCAAACTGTGTGCTTTTGTTGTTCATTTCTCCTTAATTTTGTAGTAGGTTCATGCAAAAAAAATATAACAATTTTCTTTAGTGATAGGTCACTCAATTGTCACGTCAAAATTGAACATCTATTGCTAAGTAGATGATAGTTAAGAAATTTTAATGCTTCAAGACCTCTAGAGCTTTACAAATTAGAAATTGTGAATTATATGTAGAAAAGTAGTATCAGGAACTGATTAAGTTAATTAATAAATTTAAAAGGTTTTAAGAAGCCAAAGTATCATCCAGGTCACCATCGTCACCAACACAACCACTTTTTTTTGTTCAAACAGTGCTAAATTTTACAAGAATGTGGGAATAGGAAAATTGCGCTGAAGACTAAAATGGACTTGCTTGTACTTCAAAGTGTTTATGCCCCCACAAATTTGTATCGGTACAATATTTGCAGTGCAATTAGGATTTCCCTATTCGTATAGGATCACGTTTGCTATGGGAAACTGCATTTATCTATAAGGACACAATATAAGGCAAAGAACCATAAAGAAAGCATGCCTTGTTAACAAATTGTATTCGATAAAAGGTATGTTCTACCAGGTAGTGATTTTAAAGCTTAAATTTTCCATACAGAGGCGGCAAAATTAACATTCAAATCCCTCTAAACTTTATAAATATTATTATAATCCATCCAGCCTCTGAGTCTATATCTCAACTTACGCATGCAAATTTCCCATGCGGGCCCAAGCAAGGAAAGCTGGTCCTCCGAAAAAATCTTCCAGACTTTCACTGCTTACGTTAAACTCCTGAGATGAAACATCATAACCAACAAGCAAACAACATGCTGAAGTGAATCAATGCATCCAAGTTATCTACCTTAATCATCACAGTGCAGTTTCCAATAAAAAACATGGAATAGGTGTGATGACCGATATCTTATAGAAATAAAAAAAAACAAGAATGAACCACCAACCAAAAAATTTGGAAGTGAAGCTACACAATTTGCACCAGAAAAAAATAAATTGAGAAGGAATGGAAATGATCAATAAAACATTAATTATTACTAGGTTAAAACTGACTGCTTATATAAGCTCGATATTGTGATCTCACCTGGCAAGTAGCAGAGGCACCACCTTTACTTAATGTCGTGGCATTAATAAATAACTAACGCATAAGTGAGAGATAGCGCCATGCAGTACTAATGATTATTTATATTTAACCAGTAATTGATGTCTTGGGTACTTGATGAAATCCTAGAATAATTGATAGCCCACTTTTTTTTATTCTCTCTTTTTTATCTCCATTTCTTTCATCTCTTTTTGTTCTATTTCCTTTTCCAATATTTGATGGTTTCCTTCTAGTCGATCACTAATTGAATGTGGCACTTGATGGATTCCAATTGTCTGCATTGTAAAATGTTTTTCACGCAGGCACAATAGCACCTGCATATGCCTATGCCCACTTGTAGGTGAAGTTTTATTTTCAAATCTACAGACATTTATGCATGTGGTGCGCATATGCAGCGCCTAAAACATTATTCGGATAGCTAGGATCCTATATTGAACTCGTTACCAGACACATTAACTAAAATAAACCATTGTCCTTAATTGTGACGTACCTAAGAACACGGTGTCAGAAGATTTAAATTACATCCCTTAAGAGGAAATCATAAAGAAAATTACCCTAGGACCTCAACTCCTTTAGATCATAAACGCCCTTAATGTTAATAATTAGTGCATAAGGAATAAGTAGCACATGACTAGTTGTACACCTTAAAAACTTTTTGCCAAATGGCCTCTTGCCCGGTAAATGCCAAAGGTAAGTTGATTCCTTGTAATGCCATCCAATCAACCTCTTTCTCCCATCTATTCCAGTCCCACCAGACATAGGAATCTATATACAAAAGTAACAGAACAAATAAATTAGTGATTCACTCATTAGAACTACAATATATGCAGTAATAATAAACATGAGTGAAGGCTAGATACATATACAACAAATTTTACTTCTGCATAGATTATACTGTAGCTGTAAAACAGAGTTTTCCCAAAGGCGCGTTCATCAAAGCCTACAAGACAACAAATGTTAAAACATGTGCAAGAAGAATGCCGTGAAAACTTTTCACTCGCTCTAGATTTAGAAAAGAACATCACTCTTTCAGTAATTCTTTAAAAGTGTTCAATTAAACCACTTCGATCATTGTTATTGAAACACCTATGATTTCCAGTGAGATATATAGCCTATTTAGGACCAATTGATTAATTTTTTGATTGGCAAGTATTATATTTTGGATTACCGCTATGTTCTAAACAAGGATGTGTCAAGAGCAGGTAAGCTGTGGCCGTGTCATAAGAAGAAAAAAATTCCCAGTTATATTAGTGGTAAGTTGTGACCCGATCCTCTTTATTTTCAAAATGGGGCATGCCAACCATTCATCAGCCTAATCGCATAAGGTCACATCATTGGATGATCATTAATCAAGTGAAATGGTCATGCATTTCTCAAATGAGCCCACTTGATACTTTACCACCAAACTTTCGGTACCTCGCATTTGTAATCGCTATGATTTTCCTAAATATAGATTCCACATTTAATTGCAAGCCTAATCAAATTTTATTGATCCTAAATCAACAGTCCACATCTAAAAGAAACCCCTTGATGCAGGACGGAAAGGTAAGGGGGGACTCTAATGTGTGTGCGGGTGCATGTGAGTATGTGACTAAAGCAAGCAAATTATGATGCAATAAAAAGTATAGATGCAGAGATCAAAATGATGCAATAAAAAGTATAGATGCGGAGATCAAAATGATGCAAAACATAATAAAATAGATGCAATTTCTCAACCAGATGCAAACCACACATGAAAGAGATCCAACTTTAGATAAATAAGTAGTATAAACTTTCAAACATAATATCACAATTGAACTGAGGATTTATAGCAATGGATCCGATGATGATAACAGATAGCCCAAGGGTCTAACTAAACTACTCAGTCGTTGTGACAAATCCAGTAATGTACTGTCAAGAAATCAGGTTCAAATAGTATAGGCTTAAATATCATTGCAGTGGTCAACATATATCAACTTAGTGCCCAACCAATTTGCCAATTTAAATACCGAACTTCTAACCAGATAACCATTAAACTTCCTTTACCTCGCTGGTTATTTGCTGTTGTGTGTATAGACTAATAGGATGACTCCCAAATTTGATGTTAGTTGCCCTACAAAATATGATCAGAACGGTTCTGGATAGAAACTGATCCAGATTGGTATTGAGTCTGGACTGAAACTGATTCAAATTCAGTTTTGAACAGCGATACTGGGTGGCTGAATTTTGTTGCAAGGTGATAGATGATTAGTTGGTGAGGACGAATATGGAAGATGGACAAGTCTTCTTCTTCTGTGCTTTTCCCCGTTCTAATTTCTTTTATTTCTGATCTGATGGTGAAATCGAAGAGTTGAAAAGATCTGAAGATGTGCCGTTGATAATTACAGGCTGATTTGGTTGGCGAACAACGAAAATAACGAAGTTAGCGATGAGTTCCAACCAAAAGATGGAAAGGGATTGATTTATTGCAGCCAATCACTCGACTGCAGCTGAATAAAAGGTCTCGGCCGTAGCCGAAGACAAGGAACACTCCGCAAAGCAATACACAATCTCAAGTATTGATAACAATTATTTTAATTCAAATACCATAACATAGTCTGCATTTTCTAAAAAGAAAACCAGCCTACATATATGATTTTACATGAATTTTAGACTTCATAGCCTCCACTTGATAACATTTGATCTCTAAATCCATAGCTCTGACAATTAAAAGCATAATTTCTGGACTTAAAAACCGAAACAATAAAGTAACTCTTGGCTTTCAAACTCCTACTTAAGCTTGGTGCCTCTTTGCTCTCCATACCTAAATCATAACTCTTTGGTCCTCCATCACCCCTTGTATCATCATTTACACATAATTGGAATATTCTTGTTTCATACCCTTTGTCATACCACATCCTCTAAATAAATTTCATTGTGACATTAATTGACAAACTAAACTAGTTTAGGTTGCTAATTTGATCACTAGATTGAATTTTGTATGTATTTTGAGGTGTCACGATGCTGTTTAACAACTGAATTAAATCTTTAAAGTTATGTTGGCTAGCCTGACTTAATTAAGCCTTACACACCATTTGGATATTTTAGACGGACACCCAGGCCCATGTCCACAACATGCATTTTAAATATGCTAGACTCGCAAACAAGGCCTCAATCTTGGTACATGTATCAGTATCTAACTTCTTGGGCATTGGTACTGGTACGTTGGATCAGAGTATAGAATTTTGCTAACTGGATCTTTCAAAATAAAAAGTCTTTAAAGTTAAAGGTTTTATTAGAATTTCTTTCTTCAAGTCACCAACAATTCCATTATTTCTAACTAATACCTAATTCAAGAATTTGGTATCCGCAAAATAAGGTTGACTTCTTCACAATGTTGCATGGAATTTAGCATTATTGCGGGCACCAATAAATTTATTTATCATGGGGTAGAACAAGACGACAGATTGTTGACTCCACGGACCTACAAAACAAAGGATGCCCGGAGATAGATCTCCAAGGACTTTTGATGCCCAAGTCAGTAGCCGCAAAAGGATGTAGGAAATTTGAGAGAGAAAGAGTGCATACTGAAGTTGTGCTTGGAGGATTTCTTGTATAGGGCTTATTTAAAGGGGGTCATGATAAGATTCAAAGATTGATAGGAGATTTGTTTATACCTCAAATATAGTATACATCAGGTTAGTTAACTATTAATTAGATTTCTTGCCATCTTTAGGATATATGGATCCTAGTTAAGACGACGTGGGTGTGGGTATAGACACGATGGGCCTTTAGGCTTGCTATGTTAGCTAGTGTGGATCTGTTGAGCTATGGTTCTGGAGGAGGACTAGCTCCTCGGATATACAATCAAGCTGAAGCACAGGGGCGAGCACATTTTCCAACGGCTTGAACAACAGGATGAATTCTTCCCCATATCAATACCCTTGCTTTAAGCTTCATACAAGCGAGTGGGGAGGCTAAAGCATGAGAATGGTATAACTCCCTAAATTTGTGAACAGAACTAATACAAGTTAAGCAATTATAATAAATTCAAAAAGAAAAGGAACTAGTACTCAGCTACTCACAGCTTGAAGTAACAACATTTTGATAATAGTTCCACGGAACAGGTCGCTTAACGAGCACCCCTTGGTCTTCCACACGCGGCAACGAACCAGGCGGAGGCACTGAACCCAACTGGCTCCCACCAGTCTTATCCCAAGAAATATGAGCACCACACCAGTACTTCAAATACCAGTAGAGCCCAGCCGCCACCTCAACGGCCGTAGTTCCTTCAATCCTACATATTAAACATTAGACTAAATTTTTACTAATAAAACCATTAAACTTTATAAATCTAAGGGGTTAATTCCACTCAAACATCTACCATCACCCCTTGTAAGCAATACATCAAACACCTAGTGTGCATCAGAGTAAAAATAAAATCAAAGCTCATACATGATCTCTGCGCCATCATGGCTTGTGCTGCTATCAACATTGCTAATCCTAAAGCATCCAGTTCCTCCAAAAACATCCTGTAAATTACAAGGCACCATGAATAACACCACAATTGTTGAGAACAAAAGCAGGGCCAATAAATACCTGGACTTTGAAGCTGAAGCTTGAGAGATGGGTAGGGAGCAATCTCTTCAGGAGCCCATTTGCAGCAGCTTCTTGAACTGAGGGAAGAGCCCTCTTCTTCCCCAACTTCGTGAGGATCTCTTCCATGGCTCCTCCATCTTTTCTTCCTGAAATTTTTGCATCACAAATGAAAGAAGAAGAAGAAGAGAGGAGAAGCACGAGGAGGAGGAGAAGGGAATGGCAATTTGTTGTCATGTTTGCAATGATTCTTGGAGATTGATGTTGCTTGCGATACGAAGTTTTGATGATTGGGGTCTCTAGCAATTTCGATGTTACAATATTCCACAACCTACAGAGCGTCTCTTTTTCCTTTTAGCTTTCTTGGGCCCGTTGAAAATTTGGCATCTCTTCTTTCTTCTTCATTTTTTCAATTTTTCTTTTTGCCTTTTCTTTTTTATTTTCCCTTCTTTTTTCCCATCAGTAAAATTATCAGTAAAATTATAAGGTATGCACACATAATCGATGATGATGATGATGATGATAAACCCCTAAAAGCAAAAAGTTTTTTGGTCGGTTATATCTCAAAGAATTTTCTATCCTAACTAAAAATCTCGGTCGAACTAAAATCACCGTTTGCTATCTTCCTAAAATCCTCATTTAAAAATCTATTATTATCCTAACTAAAATCACCGTTTAAAATTTAAATCCCTGTCCCGCTATTTTAACTGAATCAAATCCCTATATCAACTAAAAATCTTAAATTTTTAATATGCCGAAAAGTAAAAATATAAAAAGATAACATACAATTGGGGATAAAATTTAGTCAAAAGATTAAAATCATCTTAAAATAATAATGTTTGTAAGATATGAAATTTTTTGTTTGTTTATTTCTTATAACCTGTATATAAAGTAATAATGATAATTTTCTAAAAGGATGTCTTCTTAATAAATATTTAGGAGAATAAGTAAGCGTAAAGTTTATTTATAAAAATAGAACGCTTTCTTGTTAGCTAAGCAACAATTCTGTACATGGCAAACTTCGAACATAAAAGAAAAAACTAAAATACTTTTAAAAAATAAAAGATGTGTGCATGACAAACTTCAAAAATAGAAGAAAAAATTAAATTGCTTTTAAAGAGAAAGGGTAAATTAAAATGAAAACTAAAAATATTTACAAATATTTGATAAATATAAAATTCTAAACAAATTTATAAGATCTAAAATCTAAAAATAAAAACTAAAAAGAGACTTTACATAGGGTGCACTTGGTAGGAGCTAATCTAGGTGGTAATCCTAAATTACCATGAAATATTACCACTGTTGTTTGGGTGTAAAGATATTTTCAGCAATATAGGATTACCATGTTAATCAAATGACCATATTTCATGGCAATCCAATCCCCCCCAAAACATGTGTCTATCCTAGATTACCACGAAATATTCACGTCTAACATGAAATGAGCTATGACCATCCGTAGGAGGCCTCCCTCGCCACCCGCTAACCAGCCCCGTCGTCTATTGTCGGCCGTCCGCCGTCCGGCAGACGATCAACCGATCGACGGTCATCGCCGATCATTCACCGGTCGGCCTGTCGCCGATCAGACGTTTGCCGTCGACCGGCTGTAGTTCGTCGTCGGTCGTCCTCCGGCCGGCCCCTGTTGGATATGTATACCTTAGAGGTTTTTATTGTGTAGGATGATAGGGATATGTATGTGCAGGACAATCTTGCTCGATATGATAGTATGCTATTTTGTTTGTCTGTATCTCAACATGTGTATATGTTTTGCTGGTTATTATATATCGCTAGTGCATGTTGATATAGCCCGTAGGATTTTTGCTTGACTACCAGCATTATGATGGTGACCACACTTGTAGGGCTGGATAGTCCATAAGCACATCCTAAAATGTCCCTAGTCGTGGGAGTATTGAGATAGGGTATCGATATTTCAGAGTAGACTATTGTATATGTATCTTGACCCTGACGAGGGGCGATGGTTGGTTCCACAACCATTGGTGTACGGAACCAAAGATAGTATACATGTGCTTATTAGGTTACGAGTTACACTAGACGAACTCGCCGAGATCTTTTAGATGGTTATATACTTATCGTCAGATAGCAGTTCTCTAGTGACAGGTACGGGGTAGTCTTTAGACCTGACATCGTCATTTGTCTCGAATGTGTTCCCACTGTACTTAAATTACTATCCTACCACAGTTTTAAAGACTCGTGCAAACAGGTTTTAGTTGGGAATAGTCCCAAAACAATTAAGGGCAGTGAGCGATAGAAGGAATTCATCTCTCCTGGTATAGGGAGTCGATGTCGCACTGTGTTTGATTAGCCGTCACCATAAGACCTTGGCCAAGGCAAATGAGATTTACTGTCACGCCCCGCTTCCCAGAGTACGCAAGATTGGGCACATGACATAGCCAACCATGCTACCTGTGGGTAGGAAGTATCCATCCACAGTCACATTACGGCTGTAGAGATATCAAGAACAAAATAAATAAACTAATCTAACACATGTCCAAATCCATAATAACAAGAGTCAATAAACAATAAGTGCGGAAGCAAATGATCCAATACAATAAATAAATAGTACGTCCCATAATGCGGGCTCACATCTGGAAATGAAATGAAATAAATGAACTAATCACTATAGAACTCACAGATCAGCCTGCTGGCTGAAGTACTCCTGCTTGGTCGTCGACAGTGGTAAGGAATCTGGGCCATGCAAAACCCAGACGTCAGCGCGTCATGTCAACCAATAATATAATATGAACATGGTAATAAGCAATGCAGGGATGAACATGAATAAAGCAGTACTATGAAATAACAGTGCAGGGTAATGTGCAGTGGTAACTAAACTGTCCTATCAGGTTTCTACTCTAAAGTCTTTGAAATCAATTGGTGACTCGTCGATGTAACTCAATAGTATCCCGTGCGTGCCCGGGACCACGGTCAAGATTCTCGGGGCTGAATCCAAGACGTGCCGCTAGGCAGTAATAAGTAGCAGGATGGGCGAGTGATGTCAGCATCATCACTCCGGGGCTGGCCTAGCCCGTAAGACTGATCAGAACAGGTATCGAACTGTTGAGTTACAAGTCGGTTTCACCTTTGATTTCCCCATACCCCCAAGTTATGTATGTCAGGTCAGGTATTCAGTAACCAAGGACTAATGCCAACACGGGATCAGGTAACAGGTCAGGTTTGTCTGGGTAGACAACAGAAATGGTCCATGAGGACCCCAAGTCAGGTTTGTTGGCATTAGGCATGAGATCGGGTAACAGGTCAGGTCATGGTACAACAGGTCGAGTTGGTAGGTAAAGGGTACCATGTCCGGTGCATCGGTATGTATGTATGTCATGTGTATCAAGGTCGGGCCAATATGTGACGCATTCGAGGGTGTGCTCACAACAGGTATATAGTCGAATAAGGAACAACAGCAGGAAATAAAGTAAATAACCATAACAGTTCGTTTAATCACAATGGTACATTCATCTGGTGCAGTTGTATTATAGTAACAGGTTCGAGCACCCTTGGGTGCAATAATCACAGGGTAGCGCAATATTAATAACAGCAAGTAATGAAGATATAAGTGTACGACTATCGTCCTCTAAATAACAAAATGATTAACAGGTAGTTGTTAATAGGGTTACAGTGGCATAATACGGTTTAGGTTGTCGTATCATGATATTTATCATATTACGTCCAATCGAGAAAATAACTACACTAGTTAATATTTGTAAGTTTTATGAGTCAATCATACTTAATTAGTTTAACGTAGCATGTAGCAAGTAATACTTGCCTCGACGGTTTTGCAAACCGGAAAACACGAACGCAACGTCGGCGGAAAACACGCGACGGAAGCACGGGTCGCGGAACGAGTCCAAACAGCGAACAGCGGGACCACACGGACTGGAGTACTTCGCTGGAGAGTCGGGTCAAGTCGTCGGCACGGCCGGAATCCGGCGAAATATCAAAACAGCGACGAATTAGCAAAATACGACACATGGACACGAACGACCAGCGAGGGGTTAACACGAATGGAGAAAGTAAAGAGATGCTAACAGGGATGGCAAAGGTGGCAACCGTGATGGGTTCGACGGCGATGGGGCGCCGGCGAGGCAGCGACGGCGGCAGCCTAGGCTGAAAGTTGCTGGGGTCGCTGGAAAGGGATGGTGCGATGAGTAGAGGAGGTCCCGGCCTGGTCTGGATCGTGGGGAAAAAGGAGGTGGTCGGCGGTGACTCTGGCAACGATGACGATGGTCGCCGGCGGCTTTCCCGGCGACTGGAGAAGTGCTAGGGTTAGGCTCGGGTGCAGCTGCAGCCTGGCGAGGGAAGGAGGAGGAAGATGAGGAGGTCGGGACGAGGGTGAAGGGAGGAAGACTCTGGCGTCGTCGGCGATGGGAGGCGGCGGCGACAGCAACACAGCGCGCAGGTGGCGGTGGCGTCGGGGGCAGGCGCTGAAGGAGGGAGAAGGGAGGAACGGGGTGCGATCGAGGCTGTGGAGGCGATGATGATGGTGGCGAGGTCGTGGGGAGGTCGACGGTGAGGCTGCGGCGGCTAGGGCAAGGCTAGGGTTGGGGTTCGTGGGTTCTGTGAGGTTTCTCGTGGTGAGTTGAGAACGAGGAACAGTTGCCAAAATATAAAATAGAGAGAGAGAGAGGGTTATAGGAGAGAGGGAGAGAGAGATTTTAGGAGAGAGAGAGTGAGATTAGAGAGAGATAGAGAGAGGCGGAGAGGGTTGGTGGGGCCCATGAGGGTAAAGCCCCTCGTGTGATTGGCTGGGGAGGTGTACGGGGAAAATTTAAGAATAAAATTTGAAAGATTTTAAAAGGATTCACCCGTTATATATAAACAGTAATATATATATATATATAGTTTAGATTATAAAATTTAAAATGGGTATTTCGGCGCTAAATGAAACATTTCCAAATCGCGCCCGGGTTGCGCCCAAATGTTTTAAATTCAAATAATAGGATTTTAAGCGAGTTCCAAATTTTAAAAATGAGGTGTTTTATGATTAAAATGCATGCCCCCAAGTTGGACACTTGCACGCGCGCGTAGCCGTCCAAACTCGCCCGTTTCACCGAACGGGATAAAATCTCGACGCGCGGACGCTACCACACGACTAGTGGTGACGAGTAGGCCAACATGGATATTTTTAATTTCATTTTAGGTGTTAAAATTTGTTATAGGCAAAAATGACTTAGCCGGTTAAAATTTAGTAACAAGCACCAAACAAACAAGATAATTGAAATGAGCAATGTCTAACACTCAACCAGTAGCAGAAATAGTATTATTGGGCTCGGGTGTTACATCATACCCAACTACAAAAAGAATTTCGTCCTCGAAATTCCAAGAATACAAGATAGCTAACTACCGAAAAAGGTGAGGAAACTTCTGCCGGATCTCGTCTTCTCGCTCCCAAGTGGATTCTCCATGCGATCGGTTACCCCAAGAAACTAGCACAAGAGGGATAACCTTGTTCTTAAGAACCTTTTCTCTTCGATCCTTGATTTCAACTGGTCGCTCCTCAAAAGTTAGGTCCTCCCGTACAGTCAACTCCGAATGATCCAAGACGTGAGTTTCATCGCGAACATACCTCCGTAGTTGAGATACATGAAACACATCGTGCACTCCTGCCAAGGACTGTGGTAACGCCAAACGGTACGCTACCTCTCCAACCCGCTCCAATATCTCGAAGGGTCCAACAAATCGAGGACTAAGCTTTCCCCGACTCCCAAAGCGAATCACCCCTCTAGTCAGTGATATCTTCAGGAATACCAAATCACCCACGGCGAACTCTAGAGGTCTTCTTGACGTGTCAGCCCAACTTTTCTGTCTGTCTTGAGCTGCCTTCATATGCTTCCTGATTGTATTCACCTTCTCGACTGTCTGTACTACCAAATCTGGTCCTAGTAACCTTCGTTCACCAACATCATCCCAACAAACAGGTGAACGGCACTTACGACCATACAACGCTTCAAACGGAGCCATCTGAATAGTCGCTTGGAAGCTATTGTTGTACGAAAACTCCACCAGGTGTAGATGATCCTCCCAAGAACCTTTGAAGTCCAACATGCAAGCCCTCAACATATCTTCAAGGGTCTGGATCGTTCTCTCCGATTGTCCATCAGTCTGAGAATGATAGGCTGTGCTAAACTTCAATCGAGTCCCCAAACTTTCTTGTAAACTCCTCCAGAAGTGCGACAAGAATCGAGTGTCCCGATCGGACACGATGCTCACCGGTACTCCATGCAATCTTACAATCTCCTGCATGTACCGCTCTGCCAAAGTCTCCGTCGATTGACCAACCCGAAAAGGAATAAAGTGAGCTGCCTTGGTCAACCGATCGACAATCACCCATACTGCATTGTTGCCCTTTGGACTCCGCGGTAAAGCCGTCACGAAATCCATGGTGATATGTTCCCACTTCCACTGAGGAATCGGAAGTGGTTGTAACAAACCAGCAACCCTTTG
Organism: Agapanthus africanus; assembly: GCA_030015575.1. Classification (NCBI taxonomy): domain Eukaryota; kingdom Viridiplantae; phylum Streptophyta; class Magnoliopsida; order Asparagales; family Amaryllidaceae; genus Agapanthus; species Agapanthus africanus. The sequence goes on along the minus strand of CM057340.1, from coordinate 127,309,226 downwards.
GTGTTCAGCCTTGACTTGCTGACACACCAAGCACTTAGCCATGAAGCGAGCAATCTCCCGTTTCATACCTTCCCACCAGAAGTGCGGTCGAATATCTCGGTACATCTTTGTCCCTCCTGGATGTACAGAGTAAGCTGAACTGTGTGCCTCCTTCATAAGCTCTTCACGCACATCCCCTTTTGGCACACACACACGGCTACCATACCTCAACGAACCATCTTCGTGGATTAGTAAATCGGTCCGTAGTCTGGCTTCAACCTGCTCTCGAAACTTTTGCAGTCTAGGATCCTGCGATTGTTCCGCTTTAATCTTCTCAACTAAGGACGACTGTACTTGCAACTGCATCAACTGTCCCGTAGCATGTGGTAGCACAACCTCCAAGTCAAATCTCCGAAAATCCGCAATGATCTCCCTTTGTGCAGTCAATACCTGAATCACTGGTAACCGACTGAGCGCATCCGGCACGACGTTAACTTTTCCCGGATGGTACTTAAGATCAAGGTCGTAGTCGGCCATCAGCTCCAACCATCTGCGTTGCCTCATGTTCAACTCCTTCTGAGTGAACACATACTTCAAACTCTTGTGATCTGTAAAGACTTCGACTCTCTCGCCCAAAAGGTAGTGTCTCCAAATCTTCAAGGCGAAGATCACAGCCGCAAGCTCCAAGTCATGAGTCGGATAATTCTTCTCATGAGTCTTTAGTTGTCTCGATGTGTAAGCTACGACCTTCCCATTCTGCATCAAAACACATCCCAATCCTTTTCCAGATGCGTTGCTGTGAATCACCAGTCCTCCCGAATTGTCTGGTACGGTCAGGATAGGGGCGGTTATCAACTTCTGCTTCAACGTCTCGAAGGCCAATGCACATCCATCCGTCCAAACAAACGGTACCTCCTTGCGCGTGAGCTTGGTTAGCGGCTCTGCCAAACGAGCGAAGTTCTCCACAAATCTCCTGTAGTATCCGGCCAAACCAAGGAAACTTCTTATCTCAGCCACATTTCTTGGAATAGGCCAATCTCGAACCGCTGCAATCTTCTCAGGATCGATGGCGATTCCATCGCCCGACACGACATGTCCCAGAAATTTCACTTCTTCCAGCCAGAATTCGCACTTACTCATCTTCGCATATAGTTTCTCCTGTCTCAGCGTCTGCAGTGCGATCTTTAAATGATCAGCATGTTCCTCCGGGCTCTTCGAGTATACCAGAATATCGTCAATGAATACCACAATAAACTGGTCCAAGAATGGTGAAAAGATTCTGTTCATCAAATCCATGAATATTGCCGGCGCATTCGTCACTCCGAAGGGCATCACCAGATACTCGAAATGTCCATATCGAGTTCGAAACGCCGTCTTGCAAATGTCTTCTGCTTTCACTCGGACCTGATGATATCCGGATCGCAAATCCAGTTTCGAGAATACTCTCGCGCCACTAAGCTGCTCAAAAAGTTCTCCAATACGAGGGATCGGGTACTTGTTCTTAATAGTCACCCGGTTCAATTCTCGATAATCAATGCACATCCTTCTCGTGCCATCCTTCTTCTTTACTAAAAGAACTGGAGCTCCCCAAGGCGAGTTGCTGCTTCGAATCCAACCCTTCTCGAGTAATTCACCAACTTGTTTCTTAACTTCTTCCAATTCCACTGGTGCCATCGGATAATAAGATTTTGATACTGGCGCTGCACCAAGAATAAGGTCAATTGCGAACTCCACGTCTCGCTTCGGCGGTAAGCCCGATATATCTGCAAATACATCCATAAAGTCGCGAACAACTGCCGGCTCTTCTTTACTATCAACTTCCATTGCTGCAAGAACACTGCGTGTCGGCCTAGCCCTGAACTCGACTGGCCCGACAGAACTGCTTCCCCCAGTGAAGGTAAACTCAGGGTGTCCGGGAATCTGGAAAATTACCTTCCTTGCCCTACAGTCGATGTGGGCGTGGAAAGTGCCAAGGAAATCCATTCCCAAGACAACTTCATAGCTGCCCGTATCTATCACCAAGAAATCTGCAAAGAGCTCCCGTCCGCATACAACAACTGTACAATCTCTACACTCCTTACTAGCTATGATTTTCCCATTCCCAGTGTGTATGTCCCAAAAACTAGACAGGGTCGTATAGGTAATCGAGTGTGTAGTTATAAATTTGGATGACATAAAACAGTGGGATGCTCCGGAATCAAATAATGCCAATGCGGGAAAACCATGAACGAGTAAAGTACCTGAAACCACTTCTCCTGATGCCTTAGCTTCCTCAGCTGTCAACGTGAAAGCTCGAGCCTGATTAGGTCCTTGAGTCAGCTGTTTCTGCCCTTGGAACGGTCTCTGCGGAGGCTTCTGTATATCATCTCTCGTGCGAAGCTTCGACGGACAGGCACCAACTGCGTGATCGGCCGCTCCACAAACCAGGCAAAGTCCCAGTCTCCTTCGACAATCCTTCTGCACGTGCCCAGGTAAATGGCAGTAGTCACAAATCACGCTCTTCCTTCGATCAACGATCACAGGCTTCTTCATGGGTGCTACACCTCGACGGTCCACTGGAATACCTCTGCGCCCATGATCTTGGTTAGGTACAAATGCGGGCTTCTTGGCCGCAACCGCTGTCTGCTGTAGGTTCCCCTTCAATCCCAATAAACTCTGCTGCTCTCTGGCTGCCGTAAGAACCTGCGAGAAAGTGGTCAAACCCAGGGAGACGATCTGCCTCTGGATGTCCACATCCAAACTGCGCAAAAACCTTCGCGCCCTGTCTGCCTCGTTGGCGACCAAGGGTCCAGCGAAGCGGCTGAGTCTCGTCCATTCCGCTGCATGTACGTCCACAGATGCTCCATTTTATCTTAGCCCAATAAATTTCTCTTCCATTTCCTCCCGTGCAGTCCGCGGGAAGAACTTCTCCAGGAAACTTTTAGAGAAATCCGCCCAACTGATTGGCTTGGGCAAACGGGTCTCCTCCACAAGCCACCACTCTCGGGCGTAATCCACCAGCTGAATGCACACTACATCAACTCTCTTGTCTTTTGGGATCTGTGCCGCAATCAGTAAATTCTCCGTGTCCACTAGCCACTGCTCGGCTGGCAACGGCTCCTCCAGACCAGTGAAAGTAGTAGGACCCAAACGTCTGAAATCTGCCACGGTCCCTACTCGGTCAACTGGCTTCGCTACAGCGGTGTTTACAGACTGCCGAATGGCCTGCAAACCCTCCTGAAATGAATCTGCTTGCTGCTGGATCAGCTCAGTTTGCCTCTTCTGATTCTCCAGCATCCCACGTATCACTCCTAACATGGCGGCTTCATCCACGCGCCTCTGATACGTCTTGAAATTCTTATCTGCCATAGTCCTGAAATCAAAACAACCAACATTAGCATGATGATAGATTCAATATATAAATCAAGGCTAGAACTCCAAGATACTTAAATAGAGTACCGCATTGTAGCTATGCCGCGGTATCATAGCCGCAATTACTTAACTCCACCCAAGTCGCCTAAGTCCTAGAGATAACAAGAAATTAGGTTTTCGAGTTGACCATGCAAAGTAAGTTTGCACGCCGTACAAGATATAATCAGGAAGGATGCGATTCAAGAATGGTAAAACGGTCAAGGGGGTAGGACATGTTCCCTAAGCACGGGTATTCTGATTCATGTATCGGGTACAATACCCAACTACAAAAGAATCAACCCAACTAACCTATGGCTCTGATACCAAAAGAACCATGTCACGCCCCGCTTCCCAGAGTACGCAAGATTGGGCACATGACATAGCCAACCATGCTACCTGTGGGTAGGAAGTATCCATCCACAGTCACATTACGGCTGTAGAGATATCAAGAACAAAATAAATAAACTAATCTGACACATGTCCAAATCCATAATAACAAGAGTCAATAAACAATAAGTGCGGAAGCAAATGATCCAATACAATAAATAAATAGTACGTCCCATAATGCGGGCTCACATCTGGAAATGAAATGAAATAAATGAACTAATCACTATAGAACTCACAGATCAGCCTGCTGGCTGAAGTACTCCTGCTTGGTCGTCGACAGTGGTAAGGAATCTGGGCCATGCAAAACCCAGACGTCAGCGCGTCATGTCAACCAATAATATAATATGAACATGGTAATAAGCAATGCAGGGATGAACATGAATAAAGCAGTACTATGAAATAACAGTGCAGGGTAATGTGCAGTGGTAACTAAACTGTCCTATCAGGTTTCTACTCTAAAGTCTTTGAAATCAATTGGTGACTCGTCGATGTAACTCAATAGTATCCCGTGCGTGTCCGGGACCACGGTCAAGATTCTCGGGGCTGAATCCGAGACGTGCCGCTAGGCAGTAATAAGTAGCAGGATGGGCGAGTGATGTCAGCATCATCACTCCGGGGCTGGCCTAGCCCGTAAGACTGATCAGAACAGGTATCGAACTGTTGAGTTACAAGTCGGTTTCACTTTTGATTTCCCCATACCCCCAAGTTATGTATGTCAGGTCAGGTATTCAGTAATCAAGGACTAATGCCAACACGGGATCAGGTAACAGGTCAGGTTTGTCTGGGTAGACAACAGAAATGGTCCATGAGGACCCCAAGTCAGGTTTGTTGGCATTAGGCATGAGATCGGGTAACAGGTCAGGTCATGGTACAACAGGTCGAGTTGGTAGGTAAAGGGTACCATGTCCGGTGCATCGGTATGTATGTATGTCATGTGTATCAAAGTCGGGCCAATATGTGACGCATTCGAGGGTGTGCTCACAACAGGTATATAGTCGAATAAGGAACAACAGCAGGAAATAAAGTAAATAACCATAACAGTTCGTTTAATCACAATGGTACATTCATTTGGTGCAGTTGTATTATAGTAACATGTTCGAGCACCCTTGGGTGCAATAATCACAGGGTAGCGCAATATTAATAACAGCAAGTAATGAAGATATAAGTGTACGACTATCGTCCTCTAAATAACAAAATGATTAACAGGTAGTTGTTAATAGGGTTACAGTGGCATAATACGGTTTAGGTTGTCGTATTACGATATTTATCATATTACGTCCAATCGAGAAAATAACTACACTAGTTAATATTTGTAAGTTTTATGAGTCAATCATACTTAATTAGTTTAACGTAGCATGTAGCAAGTAATACTTGCCTCGACGGTTTCGCAAACCGGAAAACACGAACGCAACGTAGGCGGAAAACACGCGACGGAAGCACGGGTCGCGGAACGAGTCCAAACTGCGAACAGCGGGACCACACGGACTGGAGTACTTCGCTGGAGAGTCGGGTCAAGTCGTCGGCACGGCCGGAATCCGGCGAAATATCAAAACAGCGACGAATTAGCAAAGTACGACACATGGACACGAACGACCAGCGAGGGGTTAACATGAATGGAGAAAGTAAAGAGATGCTTACAGGGATGGCAATGGTGGCAACCGTGACGGGTTCGACGGCGATGGGGCGCCGGCGAGGCAGCGACGGCGGCAGCCTAGGCTGAAAGTTGCTGGGGTCGCTGGAAAGGGATGGTGCGATGAGTAGAGGAGGTCCCGGCCTGGTCTGGATCGTGGGGAAAAAGGAGGTGGTCGGCGGTGACTCTGGCAACGACGACGATGGTCGCCGGCGGCTTTCCCGGCGACTGGAGAAGTGCTAGGGTTAGGCTCGGGTGCAGCTGCAGCCTGGCGAGGGAAGGAGGAGGAAGATGAGGAGGTCGGGACGAGGGTGAAGGGAGGAAGACTCTGGCGTCGTCGGCGATGGGAGGCGGCGGCGACAGCAACACAGCGCGCAGGTGGCGGTGGCGTCGGGGGCAGGCGCTGAAGGAGGGAGAAGGGAGGAACGGGGTGCGATCGAGGCTGTAGAGGCGAGGATGATGGTGGCGAGGTCGCGGGGAGGTCGACGGCGAGGCTGCGGCGGCTAGGGCAAGGCTAGGGTTGGGGTTCGTGGGTTCTGTGAGGTTTCTCGTGGTGAGTTGAGAACGAGGAACAGTTGCCAAAATATAAAATAGAGAGAGAGAGGGTTATAGGAGAGAAGGAGAGAGAGATTTTAGGAGAGAGAGAGTGAGATTAGAGAGAGATAGAGAGAGGCGGAGAGGGTTGGTGGGGCCCACGAGGGTAAAGCCCCTCGTGTGATTGGCTGGGGAGGTGTACGGGGAAAATTTAAGAATAAAATTTGAAAGATTTTAAAAGGATTCACCCGTTATATATAAACAGTAATATATATATATAGTTTAGATTATAAAATTTAAAATGGGTATTTCGGCGCTAAATGAAACATTTCCAAATCGCGCCCGGGTTGCGCCCAAATGTTTCAAATTCAAATAATAGGATTTTAAGCGAGTTCCAAATTTTAAAAATGAGGTGTTTTATGATTAAAATGCATGCCCCCAAGTCGGACACTTGCACGCGCGCGTAGCCGTCCAAACTTGTCCGTTTCACCGAACGGGATGAAATCTCGATGCGCGGACGCTACCACGCGACTAGTGGTGACGAGTAGGCCAACATGGATATTTTTAATTTCATTTTAGGTGTTAAAATTTGTTATAGGCAAAAATGACTTAGCCGGTTAAAATTTAGTAACAAGCACTAAACAAACAAGATAATTGAAATGAGCAATGTCTAACACTCAACCAGTAGCAGAAATAGTATTATTGGGCTCGGGTGTTACATTTACCGATAGTAAGATTAGTAGTTTCTCGGGATGGTTTTAAACCACATCGATACGATTTATCAGGTTATTAGGGATCTGACCTTTTTTACCTCTAAAATCCAATATGCGACACTCTGAGACGAAGAGACCGGACTGTACCAAAATTGTCACTTTCAGACTTCGTAAGGATACGGATGAGTTTTCTTATCGACCTTCCTTTCGTTCAATACATGGGTAGCCATTACATATAGCTAGTGCCGCTAACGTGATTTTGGTTAAACCCATTGCCAGCGTATTGTCGAGTCTTTAGAGTCACATACAGAGGGTTTCCTGGTTCAAGAGAAACAATGTAGTGTGCGTGTTTTGATACATATGGAGATTCAATTAAATGCGTGTTCTTGTACACGTACTTTTTATCGGGCATTTTGTTAATACTAGCCGATTTGAAAGATAGCCAGATTATCATATTTAGATAAAAAGTGAGCTAGTATTATATCTCTTTTGGTATTTATATTTTGACACGAATACAATATTTATACGAATACGAGTATTTGTCAAACTACGGGTATTCGTATCTTAATAAAAATACGGGTATTCGTATCTTAATACAAATACGGGTGTATGTATCTTAATACAAATACGGATGTATGTATTTTGATACGAATACGGATGCATGTATTTATAGCATATATTTGTGTGCGTGTGTACAAATGATGCGGCTTCATTTCTCTTCTCATTTCTTCTTATTTAAAGTGGAAGTGTGTGGAATTATGACTCCCACATGTGAGTCACAATTCCATTTATTTCACACTTAAAAGAAAAAAGAAAAGAAAAGAGAATGACAGGTTTTATCATCATCATTTTCACTTCTTCTTCCTCTTCTCTTGATTTTTCCAAGTTGAGAAAAGAAAAAGAAAATGAGAGAATTCAAAGAGATTTTTTCACTGCATCACTTACACACTTCACCTAGCAAGTTAAGTTTGTGAATTGCTTCACTCAGTTTATCTAGTGTAAAGCTAGAGCCTAAGTTAGGCTTCCTTCAGGTGGATCATCTTCGACAAAGGAAGATCGGTATCCAAGTTCGTTCTCGGAGTTCTAAGGATATAAAAGAGTGGATTTGAAGATGAAGGACACGACTACAAAGGTTGTAACATTTAACTGTCATGCCCCGCTTCCTAAAATACGTAAACATGGCACGTGACAGAGCCAACCATGCTACCTATGGCGAGAAAAGATCCTTCCATAGTCACATTACGGCTGTCAATCAGATATCAAGAATAGTAAACTACTAAATCTATCTATCACATGTCTAATAACCACAAGAACAATAACTGGAAAAGATAGCGGAAGCAATAAAGATCTAAGGAATAACTAACCTGCATAAGTGTTATATCAATGAGGTGGTCCACAGTGAGCGGCGATCCTATCGAATACTCACATGCTATGTTAAGTATTTGGAATATGCAAAACCCAGACGTCGGTGCGTCATAAATATCAAAATAATAGTAATAAACATGACATGATGCTATGATTAAACATGAATGTAAATAAATAACACAGGTGTAAAATAGTGAGATATAAGTATGTGATGTGTATCGTAAAGTCGGTGCCTCTAGGATATCTTTTCTAGAAGTCTTTGAAATCATTTTAATGGAATCGTCGATATAACTCAATAGTATCCCGTGCGTGACCGGGACCACGGTCAAGACTCTCGGGCTGAATCCGAGACGTGCCACTAAGCAATAAACAAGTAACATGTACAGACGAATGATGTCAGCAGTATCATTCCGGGGCTAGCCGAGCTCGTAAAGACCGATCAGTATAAACATCGAACCGTTGAATTACAAGTCAGGTTTCATTATTGATTTCTCCTTACCCCCAAGGTTTCGTGTTCAAGTCAGGTATTGATGATGTAAGTCTAATGCCAATACAGGATCAAGTAGGTACAGATTTTATCTATGCCGACAACAAGTCATATCCATCAGGACAACAATCAGGATTGTTGGTATTAGTAATAAGATCCAAGTAATAAGTCTGGTAGTGGGTCGTGTACATGTCATGTAATATATATTAACCCAAAATAGATACCAATGTAAAACTGTAATCAATATCGAAACACGACTAATAACAGGATTGTAGTGTTTTGAAAATCGTTTCGGTGAAATTTCGGAAAATCGGTAAAATAAGAGGGTTTTCTGTAAAAAAGTCAAAATACAAATATCTTATTATAAAAATTAAATATACATATTCTAGCTATGTAATTGCTAGTATTTGGTGTTTATTGAGCCACTGGTGAAATTTCAAATTTTCCGAAATTAATTATTTTAATATTATTTTAAGCCGTCACTAATACATTTAATTAGGGAAAATTACAAATTGGAATGAGTTGAAACAAATTTTGTGCATCATAACACATTAAATAAAATTTTATCATATGGTTTTTGAAATGAAATGGTTTGCCAAAACGGTTTAGAAAATATCGAAGAAAAATGCTTTTTTCGGTGAAATTAGTGTTAATGGGAATTGGGGTATAACATTTATCATTTTCCTCACCCACACTCACCCACACCCTCTGTCCTCTCCCTAAATCAGCAGTCCAAGCTGCCCCCACTCCCTTTTTTCCACACTTGATGTTTTGAGAAGAAAAGAAAACAAAGGAAATGAAAGGAAATTGTTAAATGAGGTATGGATATTGATTTGACTTTGACAATTCCACACACTTACCCACACCACCACACTCTCTTTCCTCTCTCTTTTTCCTGGCCGAAAAGCCCCAAGCTGCCCCCAAAACTTTTCCACTTCAAGTTTCAAGATGATGGGAAAAAAAGAATAGAATAAAGGAAGGATTAAACATGAAGGCATGGGGTATTGACTTGTGTATTTGGAGGGGGTTTTCTTGGAATTTTGCATGCACATCATACCCTTTTCCCCACTCCCAAGTTGCAGCCGAGCCCTCCCTTGAGCAGCACCCAATTTTCCCCACCTCCTTTTCACTCCAAAATCCTTCATTTTTGCCTCAAAAATCATCACAAAGTCACATAAATTCATCATTTAACCCTATCCATCATTCTTGGATCAATCAAGCATGGATCTTGGAGCATGAAACCATTGTTGGAGGCTAAGATTTTTGCAAGATAGATCTACATTTTTGAGATATAATCTTACTCCAAGTGTTACCTTGTTAAAGGTTGTTGTAATCAACTTAATCAAGCATCTAGATTGGTTTAATTTTCAAGTTGAAAATTAAAAAGAGAAGGGTTGAATGGGAAGCTAGGGTTTTGATAAATTGTTTATGGTTATGATGTGTATTCTTACACTCAAGACATGCAAAATGAAAATCTTGTTGCTAAATTTAGAATTTGTTACTTGAGAATTTGTCTAAATCACATGTTTATGCAAACTAGGTTTTTGTAATATATATATGTGTGTGTGTGTGAGAGAGAGAGATAAAATTTTAAAGAAGGTTTTTATCATTTGATTATTGTTTTCATATGGAGATTAACATGTTAATGGAATGCTAAAACTAATTTAGTTGCTAGTTTGCAATTTGTTAATTTAAATTTGTAATAATTATATAAATTGCAAACTAGGTTTTTAAAATATATATATTTTGGTGAGATAAAATTTCAATTAGTTTTTCATGACATCATTAACATTATAATGAGTGGTTTAATATCTTAGGTTATGCAAAACTAAGCTTAATGGTTGAATTGTGAATTTTGCTTTAAAAGGTGTTAAAAATTGATATTTTTGCAAACTAGGATTTTGGAATTTATGCTAATTGATGAGAATAAATTATAGGAATGGTTTATATGACTTTGTTATGATATTTAGTGGATATTGTGGCCGCTAGATTCGTTTAATATCGAGTTTTGTACTAAAACGGTTAATTTTGCTTGCTAAATTTTCGGAAAATAGCTTTTAAAGTGAGTTTGAGGTTTTTGTGAATTGCAACCTAATTCATATTATAATTAGTGTTTGTGAATGCATAAATGGGTGTGTTTGGGTTTTTTCTCGATGATTTGACGTTTGTACATCGACATCGAGGGTTGCTTTAGCTATTCTTGCATGCGTAGCCGATAGGTTTTGACCTCTGCGTGATACGCGTGCCGAATTGGTTTTCATATACCGTATCGATTTCGGATTTGGTTTTTATGCGATACGATACGTTGTGATATGTAAGTACCCCTATTTGGACTTCGAGACGACAAGCAAGCGCGTGGCGACGTCGGCACCGGCTAGCGAGGACCAGATGAGTAGATTTATATCTATGGGGAGAAGTCAGGTGGATGGCGTATAGCACCCCCGCAGTCCGTAGTATAGTTCATATATATATGTTTATATAGGTGTTTTATGATACGAGAATGTTTATTCATAATATGTTTATGTGTTTATGGATTACCTTTGGGTTAGTTGCAAAACCCTAGAGTAGTTGTTATACCCACATACGCACACACAGACTTGCATACATTACTTTCTTGTGCGTAGATGGGGATGTGTATATATGTATATATGCGTGGGTAGGAGACTATGCATATATACATTCATATACACATGCATGGATAATGAGGATAGTACTTGAGATTTAAGATGAATCGATGAGATTTGATTTGAGGCCGTGAGATCGGTGATATGGCAGGGTTCGTATTTGAGATACGACATGACGTTTTAGCGGGTCCTTGACGTAGTGTTTCACACACGTGCATGCATACTTAGGCGGTATCAGTATTGTACTAGACGTAGATCAGTACCCCGATCATGATATTTGATAAAGAGGATACCGGATGAATAGTATGATGAATGTGATATTGACCCGTACCCAAATTTGGGATGCCGTACGACGGATTTACGTACGAGCTATATATTGATGATTGATCCGCACTCTTGACTTGGGAATATCTGATTATAGATATGGTATCGGATTGATAGTATCGAGGCGGGATCACTGACTAATATATATTCATATATGTATCGACTCAGATGCTAGGCGGTTTCCTTACCTTTAGTTAAAGCCGTATAGTTTAGTGTAGTTGTCAGACTAGATTAGATTTCTACCTATTTCAAAACTAACGGATCGTGGGTATTTTAAAAGACAGGTCAAGGGATCTACGGATATTTCAAAAGACATATCCTTTATTAAAACCACCGTAGCCCTTATTTTCAAAACCCCACGATTCGTGTTATTTCAAAGGGCACCATTGTTTAGTATTTAGCTCCCGCTTATTATTGTTGTTCGCTCCGCATCTCATGCTTATATTATGATTCATATCCTATTATTAATATCATGCTGTTAGGACACCAGCACCATTACCGATGACGCGTATGTACCATGTACACTTACTTGCCGGCTCACACACATCTTCATCGGTAATTGCTATGTCACGAACACTTTAGAAAATACTATTTTATTTGACATAGGTTGTTAGCTAATAGTTTAGACATGATATTAGTGTACTTGCCTTATATGCTAGTTAGACATTGTAGTTATTGCCTACTACTTCATGCATGTTATATTCACTGTTTACATGCTATTGATGACTTGGATTCGGATTTCATGAGATTTCTTGGATTTGGAGGAAAACCGCAAAAACATAAATAAACCATTTCTCTCTTTTAAAATAAAAAAGTGCGGTTTTCCCATGATGTATGAGTCGTCCACCATGAGTTTGCTGATGGATTTCGAGACCCGATTCGAGGAGTGTTGGAACCGTTTCGGGTACATGGTGGGCCCGGTGCGGTACCCTGGGGCAAGAGGATCGTGTTGTTGACGTTGAGCCTGGCAGGGGAGCACTACCGACCGGTGATTTTTCCCGACGCGTCGGATATCCGGAGGATACCGTCGTAGTCTTGAGATGGATGGTAGGGGCCGGTCTGGACTGACGGCGCCCTAGATATTGTGATTGAGACATTGAGATTTTGAGATATTGAGGTACAGAGATTGTGACACAGAGATATCGAGATATTTGGATACTTGTTTTGTGTCGATGCTGGGCACTGTTTTATGCTGATTTCATTTATGGTACCTCCTATTTAAAATACAGAAATTTCACTGATTTATGAAAGTAGCTTTATTCAGTACATGTTTCATGCATTCATACATCATCCATATGATATATCGCTACCTGAGGCACTGACACGGGCACATGGGATTACACTCGGGTTAGATATTTACCCTAATCATTGTTAGGGTGCATGTTATATATATTTGAGGATATATTATGATCGTTGACCTAGGATTGCGTTGTTCATGCGGTTTCTGTTCGTAGATGTTTTTCTACTCACGAGTTGGCAACTCACCCCCGTTGTGCCACAGTTTTCTTGCAGGTTCTACCGTACAGGTTTCATTACGACTTTGCGGGCACAGTTTCGTTCGGGTGACTTGCTAGTAGGTGGGTTTTTTTTGTATCGTACCCATCATATTACCTTGTATAATATTATTCAGTTGTACCTAGTAAATTCCATCAACCAAACATGTATTTATTTGAGATAGTGACCAGTGATGTTTATTCTTTCGATCTTAGAGTAGCGCGTTGTATTTCTGTGGATTTCTTGTTGTTTTGAGTTTCTATTTGAGTTTTGATCCTCGCCCTTGGCATTGTATATTATATTGCTTGTGTGGTTGTGACCGTCGTTTGACGAAGAGTTAGCTCCCGCTTGGGGATGCCTTTTTTTGATTTTGTATACTATTCATGTTGTATCCCGTTTAGGGGCCAGTATTTACAAGGGAGACTCTGCCGAAATTTTCAGGAAATATTTGAAGTTTTTAAAAAGGCATAATTCGGCTTATGCTATTAAAACTACTTGATTTAAATTGGTTTTCCTTCACTCTACTACTTTTCTTGGTTTGGATTTCTGGGTTTTTCGGCTTACTTAGATTACGTACGCCTCGAGACGTTTCGTAGTTTAAGTGCCGGTCATGTTCCGTACTTTCGGGTCATGACAAAGTTGGTATCAGAGCGTTAGGTTTTACCTTCGGAGCGTAGGATGACCCTTGGTTGATGGAATAGGTGACTAAAGTAGAGTTACGTACCGTGGGTATGTTCCGCGGCATACTTACAACACGCCACTCCACTTAAGGAGCCTTAGGATGTACATTTCTTTGCTCAGTATTATATTCATTCTGATCTAGCCTCATCAGTACCAGTTATGGTTTTGCTGCCATGATTACGGGCAGGGAAAGCTACGGCTAGAGTTGCGGTCAGCAGGAGCTCGTTACGAACGAGGACTAACCAGAGCATAATTCCGGCGACACACGATTGTAGAGATGTGTCTTTTGATTGTGCTTTCGCGCCACGAGCGTTGGATGGATCGCTGTATGAGATTACTTGGATGTGCCGATCAGCATTAGAGGATTGAGCCACTGACAGAGGCCAGCCAGATTTTGATGACCGTTGGTGTATTGCTTACTCATGATGATTGAGACACTATTCAGCATGCGGACGAGTGAGCCAGTTGTTGCTGCGGACGACGGGATATCGCCCCAGATGTTGGAGCTATTGCAGTACGAGTTGTACTAAGAGATGATAGAAGGTCGCTAGTCACTAAGGATGAATGACTAGGACATGTGGTTCGTTCTCTACCCCGATGCGAGGTCATCAGATAGATTGATTCTAGCTAGAGACGACTTCACGCGGAGACGTTGAGAGTCGACAGAGACGATCGAATGTCAGCAACCTATTATTCCAAGTTTAAAGTATTCGGAAAGACATGCAGGCAATTCTATGGACCCTCTAGAAGAATGAAACCCTAACTCGACTTAATGACCGTGTGAAAGCCTTTGAACCTTAGGGTTTGCGGCAGTTCTGCGGCGCCATTAGTGAGGCTTGGGTTTGCCCTTCTACGGCTGGACCATCGATACTGTGGTACGTACTCGATACTATTAAACTGTACCCAAGATGTTGAGCTCTTGGGGGATTATGCGGTTTTGACGAATCGATCGGATGGTTCGTCTTCATTCGGATGCTAGGTGGTGAGATGCATTCTTAGGAGACTCTAGATACAAGGATAGCCGTTAGAGCTCAGTCCATGCAGCCACGACGAGACGAGTCCGAAGTAGTCGACATCAGAGAAAAGAGGAGTAAGAGGTTCGTACGAGATCTTGATGAGACGACGTTCCACTCCGCCATCAGAGATGCGATACGCATGCGAAGGCATTGTACTTGGATATACCTTCCAGAAGGAGTCGCGATGAGTATGCAGCCATTCCGGAACGAGAACAGATCTAGTAAGGGACGATGACTTCCGGACAGTTCGGCAGAGACGAGATTTGGGAAAGATTTCGACAGGACCTTTCTGGAATAAATTACGAGAAGACTTGGACCTAGGTCATGTTATGCATACTGGCAGGCCAGAGTTCAGGATCGTCGGCGAGACATGCTATGGGTGACCACGACAGTTGGCCAGAGATTCTTGGAGGATGTGCTTGAGCGGGACTATTCTGCCATATTTGATTTCGGTATTTTGGACGATCTATTCGCATGACTGATTTTGATGATTGAGTTTCATGATATTTGTTTTTCATGTACCATGGTTGCACCTACTGAGTATTTACGATTTTTGCACAGTTGTTGCACTTGATATCATTTTCGTGCCTTGGTTTCGCATGTTTATGATTTTATGGGTTTCATATAGTTGAGTTGATTTTGTGCGTATGTACGCATACGAATTGGTTTTTGCACTCGGTATAGTTCACATATACTTGCAGTGCAGTGATACGCATTTTGTGCACTTAGATGCACTGGACTTCGATTTCGATTGTGATACTCGATGTTTGTTTTATGCACCTTGTGCACCTGATTTGATTTTACGCATGTTCGGCGCTTGAAATTGGATTTCATGATTTCGTGCATGATGTTAGCACCTGAATTGGATTTTCGCGCATGTTGAGCGCATGTTTTGAGATACGATTTTGGTGCACACCAGATGCACTAAATCGAGATTCTTCGTGCATGTCAGATGCACCTGTTTTGCTGTCAGGCACACCTGTTGCCATTGACAGATGTTTCGTGCACACCCGATGCACTTAGATATTGTTTCTGCGCGCATGTATGGCACATTCATGGATTTTGATTTCCGTGCGCACCAGACGCACGTAGTATTCATATGCATATTTTGGGATTGATTTCTTATGGAGCAGTAAGTTTTTATGATGATTGCTATGAGTTTTTGTACCGAGCAGGACTAGTCAGAGGACAGTATCTGAATATATTTTGGCATGCATTCCCTTCAGATATTTACATATATAAATTTGATATTTACGTGTATAGTTCGAGTTATATCATATTGGTTTTGTATTGGATTTGACATTTGAGTCTTTACCATGACTCCGATTATTGCGGGATACTTGACGGAGTTTTGATTTTGAGTTATATGCTCATTTTTCATGCACATGCACTGCGCTATGATTTGTTTGATGTATTTATGATTTCGGAGCCCCGACAACTTGATGATTTTGCTTAGATGTTTTTGTATTTGGGGGGGAGTTTGAATATAAATTCGGGGACCGAATTTCTTTAAGGGGGGAAGATTGTAGCGTTTTGAAAATCGTTTCGGTGAAATTTCGGAAAATCGGCAAAATAAGGGGGTTTTCTGTAAAAAAAGTCAAAATACAAATATCTTATTATAAAAATTAAATATACATATTCTAGCTATGTAATTGCTAGTATTTGGTGTTTATTGAGCCACTGGTGAAATTTCAAATTTTCCGAAATTAATTATTTTAATATTATTTTAAGCCGTCACTAATACATTTAATTAGGGAAAATTACAAATTGGAATGAGTTGAAACAAATTTTGTGCATCATAACACATTAAATAAAATTTTATCATATGGTTTTTGAAATGAAATGGTTTGCCAAAACGGTTTAGAAAATATCGAAGAAAAAGGATTATTTTCGGTGAAATTAGTGTTAATGGGAATTGGGGTATAACATTTATCATTTTTCCTCACCCACACTCACCCACACCCTCTCTCCTCTCCCCAAATCAGCAGCCCAAGCTGCCCCCACTCCCTTTTTTCCACACTTGATGTTTAGAGAAGAAAAGAAAAGAAAACAAAGGAAATGAAAGGAAATTGTTAAATGAGGTATGGATATTGATTTGACTTTGACAATTCCACACACTTACCCACACCACCACACTCTCTTTCCTCTCTCTTTTTCCTGGCCGAAACAGCCCCAAGCTGCCCCTAAAACTTTTCCACTTCAAGTTTCAAGATGATGGGAAAAAAAGAATAGAATAAAGGAAGGATTAAACATGAAGGCATGGGGTGTTGACTTGTGTATTTGGAGGGGGTTTTCTTGGAATTTTGCATGCACATCATACCCTTTTCCCCACTCCTAAGTTGCAGCCAAGCCCTCCCTTGAGCAGCACCCAATTTTCCCCATCTCTTTTTCACTCCAAAATCCTTCATTTTTGCTTCAAAAATCATCACAAAGTCACATAAATTCATCATTTAACCCTATCCATCATTCTTGGATCAATCAAGCATGGATCTTGGAGCATGAAACCATTGTTGGAGGCTAAGATTTTTGCAAGATAGATCTACATTTTTGAGGTATAATCTTACTCCAAGTGTTACCTTATTAAAGGTTGTTGTAATCAACTTAATCAAGCATCTAGATTGGTTTAATTTTCAAGTTGAAAATTAAAAAGAGAAGGGTTGAATGGGAAGCTAGGGTTTTGATAAATTGTTTATGGTTATGATGTGTATTCTTACACTCAAGACATGCAAAATGAAAATCTTGTTGCTAAATTTAGAATTTGTTACTTGAGAATTTGTCTAAATCACATGTTTATGCAAACTAGGTTTTTGTAATATATATATGTGTGTGTGTGTGTGAGAGAGAGAGAGAGAGAGAGATAAAATTTTAAAGAAGGTTTTTATCATTTGATTATTGTTATCATATGGAGATTAACATGTTAATGGAATGCTAAAACTAATTTAGTTGCTAGTTTGCAATTTGTTAATTTAAATTTGTAATAATTATATAAATTGCAAACTAGGTTTTTAAAATATATATATTTTGGTGAGATAAAATTTTAATTAGTTTTTCATGAAATCATTAACATTATAATGAGTGGTTTAATATCTTAGGTTATGCAAAACTAAGCTTAATGGTTGAATTGTGAATTTTGCTTTAAAAGGAGTTAAAAATTGATATTTTTGCAAACTAGGATTTTGGAATTTATGCTAATTGATGAGAATAAATTATAGGAATGGTTTATATGACTTTGTTATGATATTTAGTGGATATTGTGGCCGCTGGATTCGTTTAATATCGAGTTTTGTACTAAAACGGTTAATTTTGCTTGCTAGATTTTCGGAAAATAGCTTTTAAAGTGAGTTTGAGGTTTTTGTGAATTGCAACCTAATTCATATTATAATTAGTATTTGTGAATGCGTAAATGATTGTGTTTGGGTTTTTTCTCGATGGTTTGACGTTTGTACATCGACATCGAGGGTTGCTTTAGCTATTCTTGCATGCGTAGCCGATAGGTTTTGACCTCTGCATGATACGCGTGCCGAATTGGTTTTCATATACCGTATCGATTTCGGATTTGGTTTTTATGCGATACGATACGTTGTGATATGTGGGTACCCCCATATGGACTTCGAGACGACAAACAAACGCGTGGCGACGTCGGCACCGGCTAGCGAGGACCAGGTGAGTAGATTTATATCTACGGGGAGAAGTCGGGTGGATGGCGTATAGCACCCCCGCAGTCCGTAGTATAGTTCATTTATATATGTTTATATAGGTGTTTTATGATACGAGAATGTTTATTCATAATATGTTTATGTGTTCATGGATTACCTTTGGGTTAGTTGCAAAACCCTAGAGTAGTTGTTATACCCATATACGCACACACAGACTTGCATACATTACTTTCTTGTGCGTAGATGGGGATGTGTATATATGTATATATGCGTGGGTATGGGACTATGCATATATACATTCATATATACATGCATGGATAATGAGGATAGTACTTGGGATTTAAGATGAATCGATGAGATTTGATTTGAGGCCGTGAGATCGGTGATATGGCAGGGTTCGTATTTGAGATACGACATGACGTTGTAGTGGGTCCTTGACGTAGTGTTTCACACACGTGCATGCATACTTAGGCGGTATCAGTATTGTACTAGACGTAGATCAGTACCCCGATCATGATATTTGATAAAGAGGATACCGGATGAATAGTATGATGAATGTGATATTGACCCGTACCCAGATTTGGGATGCCGTACGACGGATTTACGTACGAGCTATATATTGATGATTGATCCGCACTCTTGACTTGGGAATATCTGATTATAGATATGGTATCGGATTGATAGTATCGAGGCGGGATCACCGACTAATATATATTCATATATGTATCGACTCAGATGCTAGGCGGTTTCCTTACCTTTAGTTCAGCCGTATAGTTTAGTGTAGTTGTCAGACTAGATTAGATTTCTACCTATTTCAAAACTAACGGATCGTGGGTATTTTAAAAGACAGGTCAAGGGATCTACGGATATTTCAAAAGACGTATCCTTTATTAAAACCACCGTAGCCCTTATTTTCAAAACCCCACGATTCGTGTTATTTCAAAGGGCACCATTGTTTAGTATTTAGCTCCCGCTCATTATTGTTGTTCGCTCCGCATCGCATGCTTATATTATGATTCATATCCTATTATTAATATCATGTTGTTAGGACACCGGCATCATTACCGATGACGCGTATGTACCACGTACACTTACTTGCCGGCTCACACACATCTTCATCGGTAATTGCCATGTCACGACCACTTTAGAAAATACTATTTCATTTGACATAGGTTGTTAGCTAATAGTTTAGACATGATATTAGTGTACTTGCCTTATATGCTAGTTAGACATTGTAGTTATTGCCTGCTACTTCATGCATGTTATATTCACTGTTTACATGCTATTGATGACTTGGATTCGGATTTCATGAGATTTCTTGGATTTGGAGGAAAACCGCAAAAACATAAATAAACCTTTTCTCTCTTTTAAAATAAAAAGTGCGGTTTTCCCATGATGTATGAGTCGTCCACCATGAGTTTGCTGATGGATTTCGAGACCCGATTTGAGGAGTGGAGGAACCGTTTCGGGTACATGGTGGGCCCGGTACGGTATCCCGGGGCAAGAGGATCGTGTTGTTGACGTTGAGCCTGGCAGGGGAGCAATACCGACCGGTGATTTTTCCCGACGCGTCGGATATCCGGAGGATACCGTCGTGGTCTTGAGATGGATGGTAGGGGCCGGTCTGGACTGACGGCGTCCTAGATATTGTGATTGAGACATTGAGATTTTGAGATATTGAGGTACAGAGATTGTGACACAGAGATATCGAGATATTTGGATACTTGTTTTGTGTCGATGCTGGGCACTGTTTTATGCTGATTTCATTTATGGTACCTCCTATTTAAAATACAGAAATTTCATTGATTTATGAAAGTAGCTTTATTCAGTACATGTTTCATGCATTCATACATCATCCATATGATATATCGCTACCTGAGGCACTGACACGGGCATATGGGATTACACTCGGGTTAGATATTTACCCTAATCATTGTTAGGCTGCATGTTATATATATTTGAGGATATATTATGATCGTTGACCTAGGATTGCGTTGTTCATGCGGTTTCTGTTCGTAGATGTTTTTCTACTCACGAGTTGGCAACTCACCCCCGTTGTGCCACAGTTTTCTTGCAGGTTTTGCCGTACAGGTTTCATTACGGCTTTGCGGGCACAGTTTCGTTCGGGTGACTTTCTAGTAGGTGGGTTTTTTTTGTATCGTACCCATCATATTATCTTGTATAATATTATTCAGTTGTACCTAGTAAATTCCATCAACCAAACATGTATTTATTTGAGATAGAGACCAGTGATGTTTATTTTTTCGACCTTAGAGTCGCACGTTGTATTTCTGTGGATTTCTTGTTGTTTTGAGTTTCTATTTGAGTTTTGATCCTCGCCCTTGGCGTTGTATATTATATTGCTTGTGTGGTTGTGACCGTCGTTTGACGAAGAGTTAGCTCCCGCTTGGGGATGCCTTTTTTTGATTTCGTATACTATTCATGTTGTATCCCGTTTAGGGGCCAGTATTTACAAGGGAGACTCTGCCGAAATTTTCAGGAAATATTTGATGTTTTTAAAAAGGCATAATTCGGCTTATTCTATTAAAACTACTTGATTTAAATTGGTTTTCCTTCACTCTACTACTTTTCTTGGTTTGGATTTCTGGGTTTTTCGGCTTACTTAGATTACGTACGCCTCGAGACGTTTCGTAGTCTAAGTGCCGGTGATGTTCCGTACTTTCGGGTAGTGACAAGGATGCATATGTATCTATCTGTAATAACCATTATATGTCCATTACCATGTATGATGCAAGGTAGATAACATATTAAACTAATATACTAGTATGATAACGTTGTGATGTTCTAGCATGCAATTAGATAAGCTATTATCAGTACGGATACATACGGATACTGTAAATCGGTAATATTTGCTGAATATTAAAACACATGCACTATTATTTATTAAATAGATATTGATATAATAACATTAATAGGGATAATATATTCAATCCGATTAATATCTAAAAAAATGGTATTGATTAACCATGCACAAGAAAGTTCCGTTCAGAAATTCAGCGTCACCATAATTTGTATAATAGCTTAAATAATAACAAATATCCTCCAAAACGGACGTGCCATATACCAAAACAAAGCTAATTCAATAAGGTTTTCATTTTTACAAGTTAAAGTATCTCAGGTTGTTCCTACAAAAAGTTATGAACGTTCGAAATTGAAAATTTGCTGCTGGAATTTCCCTGGACAGCAGTTCAAAGGTACTTTCATTTACAGTTTATGTTATTTAAACAATTTATTTTGCAAGTAAATATTTCACAGGGTTAAGTTAGCTTCGTAATGAACTAAAGAACGTATGCTAATGATTTTTTTTTGATTTACAATGAATTTTATAAGTTAAGGTGTACAGTAAATTTCAGATTTGTCGTATCCGCTTTGCGACGACGTTTCATGTGTAAACTATAATATTTTCAAACTATATTTTATATAACATTATAAAATACAGATTATAAACTAATTAATGATAATAATAAGAAATATTATGACGATATATATATATATATATAATTATAATATGTCACAAATTGTAAACTTGCATACATTGTATATTATAAAACTGATTAACGTTAAATAACTACGATGTATAAATTATATAGATATAGTTGTATGATAATAATAATAATAATAGTATGACAACATATAAGTAAATTATATAAAGCATAGCATGTAGCAAGTTGTAAACTTGCCTCGAAACAAACACGATGAACGGAAGCAACATGACGCTATACAAATCAACACCAAGTTTTGATGGCTCCGTTAAGGTTCTGGGATGCGGCTGAAGTTGCGTCGGCAAGAATGGGTGTGGGATTGAAGAACGAAGAAGAAGAATATATAAATTGATGAGTGAGAGATATGTTATGTGGAGAGAGAGAGAGAGAGATATTTTGTGTTTAATATAAATATATATAGGTATAGTTTAAATTAGCTTATAAATATATATTAGTTTTAATGTATATAGATAATATCAAACTACAGCCCATCTCTACCAAAATCTTATGAAAAATATATTTTGGAAAATAATTCACATATTTAAATTTCTCAACCATAATACAAGAATATATTTTAAATAACTCATACCTCTAATTTAAGATTTAAAAGGATTCTAAAAATATATCTAGATTTAGTAAATATTTGATATTATATATCTTGAGATTTAAACGTAAAAGATAAAAGAAAAATAAGATATGGGATGGAAACCATATGATGACAGTTAGCAAAATATAATTTATTCTTAACTTGTGGCTATTAAAAGATATATGATGATCTAGATATATGATATATAAAGATCTAAAAATATAATGTAAGTATTATAATAGATTCACATAGATACACTTTACTTGTAAATCTCAGATACAATGTTGCACCATATTGGGTTCTAAACTTGCGGGTCGGGTCGGATAACGACTACTACTATTCGAATCATTTGCAACCCAATAGATAGAATAAAAGAAATATAAAGCAAGTGTTAAAATACCAATTAATATCGTATAGCCGTACTAGGGTGTTATATTAACTGAGTAGTTAAACTCCTATGTTTGCTAGTTTAGTGTTTGGTATCGATCACTAGGTTGTAGAAGCTTGTGCTCTTGTCTAAAATTTTCGTTTTGCATTTCTCCTTGGCCGCAAGTTTGTGGCACGAGCACGAGCGTCTACTTACATGGTATCAGAGCCGCCTAAACAATTAAACTAGTATTAGACGATGTTTATGTTTCGAATCTAAAATTTTCTGTATTTTAAAACCCCAAATCCTAGTTTTTATCCATTTTTTGAAACCAACTCTGAAAATTTTTTAAAGTGTAAAAATGGACTTGTGTTTACTTGATAATGACGCCGTATGAAGACGGGCCTCTGCAGAGAACTCCATGTCGCCCAAAAATTCGTTTTGGTCACATCTGGCAGCCTAGTGTGCTCCAGTTGCTCTCGTCTTCATAGTGTGTCTTAGTTTCTTGAAATAGGGATTTTTTTGTATATTTTGTTTTTGCCCAGATTTCATTTACTGTTATCTTTGCATATGGGCAACACGGAAAGTTTTAAAATCGAAACTTTAGCATCATTGATTTTCTTTGTGCTTGTAAATATCGCCTAATTGCTATAGGTCGATTAAACGGGGTTGCACATATTTGCTTGTGTTGCGGTTGATATATATCTTGTGATGGTTTAGCCGGATTGTCATGGTGGATAACCCCTCATCATAGAATCTATGTATATTTGTTTATTCGGGGCAAGCGGCCGGATTGTGGCCGTTGTTACCGCTTGATGTATATTGTTTTATTGGGACACGACTGGGCTGAGGTCGATATTACCATTGTATATTATTCATTCATGTATTAGGATAAACCCGCGAAGAAGTGCTCGAGTAACCGGGTTCTAGAGTGTGTTAGGTGGTCGTCTCATGGTGATGAGTTCGAGCCTCCTCGCTTTAGAATTGGTGGGCTATTCACCGCACTTGTAAGGATTTTAGGATTGACCTATGGTGAAATGCACAAGTTACCGGATTCCATAAAGTGCTCGGTGACCCACTCATGACGTTGAGTGTTGGTTGCCTCACTTTTAGAATTGACGGGTAGCTTGCCACGCTCGTAGGGGTCTTTGTTTTAAGTGATGTTCGAGCTATCCACACGACTGGGAAACGTTGGTTTTCATTTGCGACTCAAACAAAACATGGGGTTCCTAATTTATCCACTATTCCATATTCATTATTGCATGCCTGTGATATTTATTACCTGCCTGTGATGATGATATATATAAATGCGTTTATATGTTTTGCATCCGCGCTAGTCCTGTCCCCGCCCTGCAGTAAGTTAAGTAAACTTACGATGAAGACCCGGGATCTTATGGCGAATGCGGATGGCATATAAATTATTGTATTTTGGTTGTTTTTGTGATGCATATGACTTAAATGATGGGACCGCATTAAGTTTGATTAATGCAAGAAAATAAACCTAATATGATGATGTTTGAATCAAATTCAAAACCACTCGGTTTTTTTTTCAAAACTGCTCAGATTTTTACAAAACCAAATGTTTTAAAAATTGAGCTTGAACCACTCATTTTTAAATCACTAGATTCCTTCAACGATATCAAGTTCATTACGTTAAAGGTTTTCGCCAAAAACCAGTCGTAGCCTTCCGTCATTTCAGATAGGTAGCATTTAGTATTCATGATTTTTCATAATGCACGGTAGCTAAATGATGCTTATCTGTAGCATAGAGATGCATTAATTTAGGACAGTCGTACAACCTTATTAGCATCCGTCAAGGGCGAGTACGGGTGGGTCTAAATTAATCAGGACAGTGATGGGTAGAACTTGACTTGCGCTTTATGATTTCTTGGCATCCTTCAAGGCCATAAGACGTTGGGGGTAAAATCTATATCGGGAGTTTCAATATAAGGGAAGCTTGTAAGGTTTATACATACTTTCTGGAGTGTAGTGACTTGAGTGGCTTCCATCAAGATTATCACATGATAATAGTTGGGTCTCGATTCCCACAGTGAGTAGGAT
Source organism: Agapanthus africanus (assembly GCA_030015575.1). Classification (NCBI taxonomy): domain Eukaryota; kingdom Viridiplantae; phylum Streptophyta; class Magnoliopsida; order Asparagales; family Amaryllidaceae; genus Agapanthus; species Agapanthus africanus. Next base: position 127,284,429 of record CM057340.1, on the reverse strand, counting down.
TACTCCCGGAAGATTTTCACTTAACAACCAGCTAACCCATTAGGTGTCTAGAAAGGTGTTAACGAAGTTATATCTCTGTGGAAATGAGACTATTTAATTAGGTCCGTGCGAAAGCACGGGGAACCTCCCTAGGAGTATCAACACTGGCCTAGCTGAATGGTTAGTGAACTTATAGGACGTACATGATCCTGACTACTTCTCCTTTTAAGGTTTGAAGAAGAATTCGGGTAAACAGTGGGAGCCATCCTAATTAGATAAATTAAAAATCAATTTAATCTTACATGAGTGCATGGTAAATGTTTCTTTTCTTTCTCTAAGTAGCATCCATGTCACGCCTTAATTAAGATAATAATATGTATAACTTGACCGAACCAGCTTATTACACTAGCCTGCGAACGTCAGTTCGGCTATAACTTGTGACAATAGTCACGAGCATGAGCAAGGGAAAGAGGAATGTAAGGACCTCATATGACCCTGATTAAGGAGAAGCATTCTAATGCATCTTCTTCAAGTGTATTAGTTATTGAGAACTGTTTTTCGGTCAGTCCTACCTCCTGAGTACTAGATACCGGATCAGAATCTCATATTTGTAATTTATTGCAGAGACTGAGAAAAAGTAGAATAGTTGGACTAGGTGATATGTCCCTCAAAGTAGGGAACGGAGCACAAGTTGATGCTACTGCCGTCGGCGAATATCACCTAGTGTTGCCAAGTTGCAACACTATGATTTTGAACAATTGTTACTATGTACCATCCATGCTTTGTAATTTTATATAAAGAAGGATATAAAATTGTTTTAGATAGAAATATCATGAACATTTACCTCAATCAGGTATTGGTTGCAGAAGGTACATTATGTAATAGTATATACATTTTTAATCAAAACACAGTTTTCAATATACAAAACACATGTAAAAGAAAGAGTTCAGAAATGAACAAACTTTCTTGTGGCATTGTAGACTTGGTCATATCAATGAGACCAGACTAGCTAAGTTACACAAAGATGAATATTTGGATCCGTTCGAATTTACATCTTATGAAACTTGTCGGTCTTGTCTCAAAAAAAAGATGACCAAAACTTCGTTCACGGGACACAGAGAAATAGCTACAGAGCTCTTAGGACTCATACAAAGTGATATGTGTGGTCTAATGTCTACACATGCAAGGGGTGGGTTCTCGTACTTCATTACATTCACTGATGATCTCTTTAGGTTCGGATATGTATTTTTGATGAAACAAAAATTTGAAACTTTTGATAAGTTCAAAAGTATAAAAGAGAAGTGGAGAACCAGACAGGAAAAAATATCAAGATCCTTCGATTTGATCGAGGATGGGAGTACTTGAGTACGGTTTTCCTAGATTACTTAAAAGAGAATGGAATTGTATAGTGCTTTTCATCACCCTTGTTCTCTGCCGAAATACCGGGAAGACTGACGTCTTGCCTGAATTTAGGGGCAGATGCTATTTAGATTTATCCGTCCACCTCTCCGAAGATGTCAAGTTGATTTATGGTACCGTATATCGGAGGTTTAGACGGATGCGGCCATTGTAGCAGACTTCGTCAGATTCCCCCTCGTTTGAGGGTTTTTTTTATCGTGGGAACGCTCTTCCCTGCAGGCGCAAGCCCCTACAGTTATTTACGCTACCGCATCGCGGTAACAACTTTCTCCTTCTCCAGATGGTCACTTCGTGTCGTATGTGTTTGTTTTATTTTTGGTTGCTCGTGGATTGTATACGGAGACTAATTTATGTTGTCGCCCATAGGGCGTGGATTAGTCCAAATCCGTATTTTCTTAGATTTGGGTTTGGGTTGGGTTTAAGGATCGTTAATCTCATTTGAGACTAAGATCAACTTAAACATTTGTTAAGGATACGTTAGTCTAGTTTTAGACTAAGATCAACTTAACGTTTGTCAAGGACACGTTAGTCTATTTTTAGACTAAGATCAACTTAACGGGATCATTTAGATTCAACAAAAGAGCATTTGGGCTCTATTGTTTTAGTTTAGGGGCTTTGCGGTCCAGTTTAAAGACGTCATAGTCTATAAGGTTTAAAGACATCATAGTCTATGAGTTTAAGGACCTCACAGTCCGTGGAATGTCTGGTTGTCGGGACCCGTCACCTCTCTGAAGACGTTGAAGGATTACAACGATAAATATCAGAGGAGTGAAGAGATGTACCCTTGAACCAATATTGGTTGGGAGATCTGTAGTCCAATTTGGGACTAAAATCAAAAATTTATGAGCATATGGGCTCAATTAATCTGAATTGGGGATCCATGGCCAGCTTGGGCTCGGCCCATTCATTTAAAATGTTAGATATTTAGCAATGCTGAGTATTGGTTTGAGTTCAGATAAACTTTTTGTCTTTATTGAGTGTTGAGCACTCATTATAGCTCTGGGGTTTTATTGTTTAAAGAACAATTTATGTTCTCTTAGCGCACACGTGAGGAGCACGTGGCGTTCTTGGTGCTGAGCGCCAACCAATGAGCGCAGAGCGCTTATTTTAAGTAGCGCACACGTGAGGAGCACGTGGCGCTGTGCGCCAGACAATGAGCGCAGAGCGCTTCTGTGAAATAGTGCACACATGAGGAGCATGTGGTGCGCTTTGGGCTGTGCACCAAACTTTGGAGCGCAGAGTGATTCTTGTGAATTTGGAGATCTAAGGCTCTGCAGCGCTGTGCGCTGGATTTGGAGCGCTGAGGCGCTTCTTTAAACTCGGAGCGCTAGGGCTCTGCAGTACTGTGTGCTAGATTTGGAGCGCTGATGCGCTTCTTTTAATTAGAGCGCTAAGGCTCTTTTTAGGTAGATTTTCGCTCTGAGAATTAAATTTTATCATATAAGAGACTTTGTCTCATAGATCTAAGAACAAAGTTCTTATTTTATAGGCGATGTTTCAATCTCTTATGTTTTTGGTGAAAGGCTTTGCCTTTATGGATCCGTGATCCTAAGAGAATTGAATTATTCTCCCCTCTTTTATAATGAGATGTTATAATCTCTTTTGTGAAAGACAATTTGTCTTAAAGATCTATGATCTGGCCAAAGAATTAAGTTCTTTTCTAATGAGATACTTTGATCTCTTTATTTTACCTTGAACAAATTTTTCTTCTGCTGAGAGCTTGCTCTTCTCTTTGAACTTTCTCAAAGTTTTTTTTTTGGAGGGGGGGTTCCTCTCTATGAGACTTGAAGTCTTGGGGCCTTTAAATAGTAGAGGCTGATTTGTTGAATCGATTGAAGAGTTCTTTTCTCTAATTGATTTTGGGATTTCCCCACCGTTGGATTTTTGATCCTAAGGCTTCTGTTTTACAGAAGGCAATCTTCCTGTTTTTTACAAAATTGGGAAATCTTTTCCCATACAGAATTTATTATGTATTTTGGTGATTTTTAATCACCATTGGATCATTGATCCAACGGTGCTCTGATTTTCAGAGCACAATCTTTCCTGTTTGGAAAGATTTTGAGGAGTGTTTCCTTAACAGAATTTTATTTTGGTCAATTGATGATTTTTAATTATGTTCGTTGGATCTTTGATCCAAGGGCAGAGAACATTTTGTTCTATCGCTATCGCTTACGTGCTTTGCACGTGGTGCGCTGCTTAAACTGCAGCGCTAGCGCTCACGTGTTTTGCGCGTGGTGCGCTGCTTAGAGTGCAGCGCTCTTAGCGCTAGCGCTTACGTGCTTTGCATATGGTGCGCTGCTTAGAGTGCAGCGCTCTTAGCGCTGGCGCTGCTATGAAGCGCTGCTTCATTTCAAATTTCAAAATTTGAACAGAGCTTTGCTCTGATTGGGGAAACAAATGCCTCCCACCGTTGCGCTCACGTGGCCTACACGTGAGTGTAGCGGTGGCAGCATCTATACCATTGGATCAATTCAGAAGTTGAAACGGCATCTCAATGTGATTGTTAGAGATTCTGCGTGTTCAAGTTTTAGTTAATTACCGCAATCAAGACGGTTTCGCTCGTAGCTAGCCGGTTGAGTACGGGTCGTCCGCAGGGAGATGGGAATCTTTTTCTATGTGTTTTAACAAGTTAAGTCCGAAGGTCCAGATTTTGTTTGTGATTAATTAGGTGTTAAAATGATATGTAAAGAGAGCTTGTTAGGGTTAGGATTAGGTTAGTTTGAGTTAGGAGTCTCCCACTTCTTTCGTTGCCCCTCTTAATATCGGTGTTACGGTAATCGGCAACAACGGGGATTAGCACGTCTAGGAAGGAACTTGCGAGTATAAGCTAGGCTTTCCAACGCATAAGTTCTTCCTTTTGGTGCTTGTCCGTCCGTTCTTGGCTCTTAGCCATAACCTCCGGTTAATTCAACCACAACCGGTCTCACTACGGAATCACCGCTATCATGTAGGATAGGGTGCCGTAAGGAGCGGATTGTGGTTCAATTAACGGGAGTCGAATTAAGTTGTTGGGCAAGAAAAGAGTGAGAGAGATTTCCTTCTCTCAAACTTCCCTTATCCTACCCTAACAAGTATGAAACTACTCACACATCATAATGAAAAGAAAACAAAACAAAAGAGGAAGATAGAAAGAAGAGATTAGAAGATAACAACTAGCTATTTGCGACCTCACCTTGGCAAGGATCAAGCGTAAGCATCATGGTTGTTTTAAGGATAAGAAAAAGAGAGAAGAAAGAAACAACAACAAAAAAAATAACAACAACTAAGTTAACAAATGAAAATTACAACAATTAACAAGAGAACAAGACAAGCATAATAATAAACGGTTCTTCTTTATTCATCATTCTTCACTCAAAAGCTCACTACAAGATTTTAATGGAGAAGAGATGAGAGGAGGAAGAAGAACACAACTAAAACCTAGAAAATAAAATACAAGATTATGCACCCTTAGCTTCACAAGGTTCTGGACTATTTATAGGCAGGCAACAGAAATTCTAGGGCAACATTCTGGACCCATGTGAAAAGACCCAACTGCCCCCAAAATCTGGACTTCTGACGACTCAGTATGGCCGCGGTTCCGCGGCCTAAGCATGCTTAGGCCGCGGTTCCGTGGCCTAATAGAGGAGTTGGCTCCTCGTATTTTGTGGGCCCCCCTGGTCTGATGTTGTCTGTAGTTTGGCATATGTGTTTTCTGAAAATACTTCCACATTTCTTCCAGAATTTCTGTTGATCAAAAGGTGATTGGATGTGTATCTTTTGTCATGATTTTCTTGAGCTCCGCGTAGATTTCTTGGATCTTGTGTTGCCATTGAGCCTTGTGCATGAAGGTGACAATCGATTTGCCATTTTATCTCCTAAACTGGTGTGTGGCAACAGACGGATAAAGAGCGGAGACCCGTGTTTTATCTGTGGTTGGCAGGAACCCGGATTTTGTCGTGTTTTTCCATGAATTTCACCGTTTAGAGCCGAGAGCCAGTATCCTGCAATTGACTAGCAAACACGGCTCAAGAGTACCTACCGATATGCAATGTGATAAAAATTGGGCGGTATAAAAATGCAAAAATCTGATATGAACAAATACCCCCAAACTTATCATTTGCTCGTCCCGAGCAAAGCCAATTTATTCACAAAAAATTTCCTAACCTCACTTTCGCAGGGAACGCGATTGCACTGAGCATGTGCAACAAGCCGTTAAACCTCTAGGTGTCCCTAGTAGGAGGAGTGTTGTCTCCTGAGTGTTTTCAGCGGATACTACCCACAAAATCCGGTCAAGCTAGTTTTGTAAAATAACTAAGAGTCAAACCCCTAAAGTTTTGTTTCAGAAAATAACAATTCTATGATCCTAAGTCTAGACTATCGAACCTTTATTTTTCACACCTCGCTTCTTATTTAACTACAGATTTTATATGTCTTTACGTGCAGTGCAAATAGTGTCGTTAAGTTTCAGAAGGATCGATTAAAGTCATCATGTCGCACAATAAAGCCCAGATAACGATTTTAAAAGGATCACATAAGTTTTATAAAGAGTTAAGCATTTTTCAAGTTTCGTTTTCAGTAAAGTTTCAACTTCAGAATTTCTATCTTCCCTAACAGGAAACTAGGTCTTATTCTTCACTCCACATTTTTCTTGTTTTCATTTCATACACACCTCTGTGAACGTGCAATAGTCTTTATCATAGAGTAAAACCTTCATATCTCCGCTAAATTTTTTATAAAAGCCTGTCTTTTATCAAGATTATTCTCATACAAAAAACCGTTAGGAATTTTAACTCGGAGGGAACACTTGCTTGATTTTGTTTTAATATGGACTTTCTAGGCTTCTTAGCGAGCTTTGGGCCAATGCTCCCAAACCAGTTGGTTTTAGGGCATTAGGTGTAGAAACACCCCAGCGGACTTAATTACTCAAGTTACCTAGGTCCAAAAACAAAAGACAGTTTGGCGTGAAAATCAGATGATTTAATATGAATGGAGATATAACCGGCAGTTCAGTTATTTTTTGGATAAAAGACGTGTTTAGTGGGTTCGGTGTGTAATCATTCCAATCAAGTTTCAGATGGGCTGTTTTTCAGACTTAGTTCCAATTACGGCATCAATAACATTCCTTCATATTCGCTTTACTTCATAAACTATTCTTGACATTACTTATTTCAGAACAAACCTATTTGATCCTCAGAAAATCATTTATCTGTTTAAAAGTTTTTAAACATAAAAGACTTGTCATCTAATTTCCAAAAACTCACGACACGTGTAGTGTGATATAAAGACGTATATCAGCTATAGTTAACTTCAAAGGAGAGTTATCTTTCAGGTTTTCAAAATCTAAACATAAGATTTCGTTATTCTTATTTTATCAAACAAAACCGTCGAAATGTTGAATCAGAGTTCTCCCACTAGCTAACTTGACAGAAAAGTTTTTATGTTTTTAGAAATTTTTTAGATTTTTATGGATTTTATGGATTTTAATATGCAGATGCAAAATATACATATGAATGCGAATGTAAGAAATGCGTACCGAACGTACCCCCAAACTTAAACTGGACAGTGTCCTCACTGTCATTGTATGAAGAGATCATTTGAAGGGTCAAAGTTGTCGGTTAGCGAAATTTTTTTTGTTTTTGTTTTTAAAGATAAGAAAAAGAAAAAGAATATACACAAATATATACAAAATGGTTTATACATACCCCCAAACTTATTTGGAACAGTGTCTACTGTTCTTGGCTGGATAACCGAAGTTTGGAGGTAGGCAGAGGAAGATTATGCAGGGTAAACCGGCTCCTGTAAGAACAGGAGCTCCTCTGTTGGTTCGGCGCTAAGGTACGGTTTGAGTCGGTGTCCGTTTACTTTGAAAAATGAACCGTCCTTTGGATTTTCCAAATCCACAGCGCCCTGCGGATATACATTCCGCACAAAATACGGCCCTTTCCAGCGAGATCTGAGCTTTCCTGGATGGAAGTGAAGTCGGGTGTCGTAAAGCAGTACCTGCTGACCAGGTACGAAGGTTTTGCGCAAAAGGTGGTTATCATGAAACACCTTCGTTCGGTTCTTAACGACATCCGCGTTATCGTGAGCCTCATCCCTAAGCTCGCTTAATTCGTTCAACTGCAGCTTCCGATGGCTGCCCGCATCCTCGAGAGACAGATTCAGCTCCTTTATCGCCCAAAATGCGCGATGCTCTATTTCGACAGGTAGGTGGCAGGCTTTTCCGTACACAAGCCGATAGGGAGACATGCCAAGGTCGGTCTTATAAGCGGTTCGAAATGCCCAAAAGGGATCAGTGAGTTTCAGCGACCAATCCTTACGGTTTTTGGAAACCGTCTTCTCCAGTATCTGCTTGATCTGCCGATTTGAAACTTCGGCCTGCCCGCAGGTTTGGGGGTGGTAGGGCGTAGAAAGCTTATGATTAATGGAATACTTCCGCATCAAGGCCTCGAAAGTCTTATTGCAGAAATGGCTTCCATTGTCGCTAATGATCGCTCGGGGATGCCCAAAACGGGAGAAAATGTTTTCTTTAAGAAACCTAACGACAACCTTGTTGTCGTTAGTCCGGCTGGGCACAGCCTCGACCCATTTAGAGACGTAATCAACAGCGAGAAGGATGTACAAGTTCCCAAAAGAGCTGGGAAACGGCCCCATGAAATCTATCCCCCAAACATCGAAAATCTCCACAACCAAGATCGGTTAGAGCGGCATCTCGTTCCTCCGGGATATCCGGCCCATGTGTTGGCACCGGGAGCAAGTCTTGCAATAGTCATGAGCGTCTTTGAAGAGTTGTGGCCAGTAGAAACCACATTGCAAGATCTTCTCAGCTGTATTTCTGGGGCCAAAATGCCCGCCACACGCTTGATCGTGGCAAAATGACAGCACACTCTTGAATTCCTCGTCAGGGACACACCGACGAATAATCTGGTCGAGACAGTACTTGAACAGATAAGGTTCGTCCCAGTAAAAGTGTTTTACTTGGGATAAGAAGCGAAGTCTGTCCTGACTTGACCATTCAGTCGGTAGTAATCCCGTGGCCAAATAGTTCACAATATCTGCAAACCAGGGTTCGCAAGATACCGTCAAGAGCTGTTCATCCGGGAAAACGTCGTTGATCGGAATTGGAAGCGAAGGCGAAGAAGGAAGTCGTGAGAGATGGTCGGCAACTACGTTTTCACATCCTCGTTTGTCCTTAATGACAACGTCAAACTCTTGAAGCAAGAGGATCCAACGTATTAACCGAGATTTTGCATCTTTCTTCGCAAAAAGATGGCGCATAGCAGAATGGTCAGTGTAGACAATGACTGGAGAGCCGATGAGGTAGGGCCTGAACTTTTCTAAAGCAAATACAACAGCTAAGAATTCCTTCTCAGTTGTTGTATAATTGAGTTGGGCGTCGTTCAGGGTTCGGCTCGCATAATAGATTACGTGCGGCATCTTGTTGATGTGTTGTCCAAGGACAGCACCAATGGCAAAGTCGGATGCATCGCACATAATCTCGAATGGGTGCGTCCAGTCAGGTGAAGAAAGAACGGGAGCAGAAGTGAGTGAGCGTTTTAGTGACTCGAAGGCAGTCACACAGCTCGAGTTGAAGTCGAATGGCGTGTCCTTGGCCAGCAAAAGAGTTAAGGGCCTAGCAATCTTGCTAAAGTCCTTAATGAACCGTCTATAAAAACCGGCATGGCCAAGGAAGGCTCGGATATCTCTGACGCATCGGGGAGGAGGAAGATTGGAAATGACCTCAATCTTTGCTTTGTCAACCTCTATGCCATTTTGCGAGATGATATGTCCTAAGACAATACCTTTGCGCACCATGAAGTGGCATTTCTCCCAATTCAAAGTGAGATTCTTGTCCTTACATCGGGTAAGGATAGCGTCAAGATGTAGCAAACACTCGTTGAAGGAATCGCCGAAGATGGAGAAATCATCCATGACAATCTCCAGAAATTTTTCCACCATGTCTGAGAAGATTCCCATCATACACCGCTGGAAGGTAGCGGGCGCATTGCATAATCCAAAGGGCATGCGACGATATGCAAACGTGCCGAAAGGACAAGTGAATGTGGTCTTGTCCTGGTCTTTTTCGGCGATGGGAATTTGATTATAGCCAGAGTAGCCATCAAGAAAGCAGTAGTACTCGTGTCCGGCCAATCGTTCAAGCATTTGGTCAATGAAAGGTAGCGGAAAGTGGTCTTTCCGCGTTGCGGCGTTGAGTTTTCTGTAATCAATGCACACTCGCCACCCAATTTGGGTGCGAGTAGAGATTAACTCGTTCGCCTCGTTAGTGATGACCGTGATGCCCGACTTCTTGGGGACAACATGAATGGGGCTAACCCACTGGCTATCAGAGATAGGGTAAATGATACCACTATCTAGACATTTTACGATCTCCTTCTTCACAGCCTCTTTCATGACTGGATTGAGACATCTTTGTGGATCCCGGGCTGGTTTGGCATCATCCATCAGATGAATGTGATGCTCAACGATCAGGGGACTAATCCCCTTGATGTCCGCCATGGACCAGCCAAAAGCTTGCCTGTTGTTGTGCAAGACCGCAAGAAGGGCTTTCTCTTGCTCTGGAGCTAGAGAAGCCGAGATGATGGCAGGGAGGGTCTCGTTCTCACCTAAGTAAGCGTACTTAAGGTGAGACGGCAAAGGCTTGAGTTCGAGCGTTGGAGGTGAAACGATTGAAGGCAAGATTGGTGCAAAGGTCTCGAACTCAAAAGACTCCAGCAAAGGTTCAAAACGAGTGTAAGCGACCAAGTCGGATGGTTCAGGTAACTCATCCGGAAATTCGAAAGATTCAAACTCGGGCTGTGCGCGGCTAAGATCGTTCGAGAACGTGAAACACTCGTAGTCGTTGTCGGGCGCAGAAACAGCAGCAGGTTCGAAGAGAAACGCACTAGTGGCGTCAAGATTATCGTGTTCAAACAGAAACTCCTCGAATTCACACTCTTCAGGGGTGATCTCCTGGATCGAGCAGACGTCCAGTATATGAGCATTAGGTTCGGCGGGCTGATTCCCCAACCTAAAAATGTTGAGTTCAACCGTCATGTTTCCAAAAGAGAGGTTCATCGAACCATTGCGACAATTGATCACAGCATTTGAGGTTGCAAGAAATGGGCGACCGAGTATCACCGGAATTTGATTCCGGGGGTTAGCTACAGGCTGTGTGTCTAATACAATGAAGTCAACGGGGAATATGAAGTCCCCGACTTTTATTAACACATCCTCTAGCTCACCTCTAGGATGGGTGATCGATCGGTCGGCCATTTGGAGAGTGCAGTGCGTGGGTTTCAGCTCTCCGACGCCTAATTGCTCGTATACTAAATACGGAAGCAGGTTAACACTGGCACCAAGATCTAATAGTGCGCGGTTGATGTTCTTATCCCCAATGGTAATAGAAATCGTAGGACAGTCAGGGTCCTTCCGTTTTTGTGGTAAAGATTGGGTAAGAGCATCACTCACAGCATTAGCCAAGAAAACTTTCTTTGGTACCTGAGATTTCCTCTTTTTCGTGCACAAGTCCTTTAAGATTTTCGCGTAGGACGGGACTTGTTGGACAGCATCTAAAAGAGGAATGTTAATGTTAACTTGCTTAAATAACTCCAGAATCTTCTCCATCTGAGGATTTTGTTTATTAGACCTCAACCGGTTTGGAAATGGAACATTTTTAAAATTGGTTGAGTCTAATACTTGTGGAGGAGATTGTGGAGTTGGAACGGATCCCAGAACAGGTGTTTTCGTGGAGTGAGAAGTGGGTCCATTCAGAGCAGAAGAAGAGGAAGGAGAGCCTTGTGAAGAACGGAGAATAGGCTCAGAAGACGAAGAAGCAGGAGAAGAAGAAGAAGAAGAAGCGGCCGGGGTGTCATCGTTGATTCGTTTGCCAATGTTGTTTTGCAGCATCCTTCCCGATCTCAGTGTAGTCACGGCACTCACATTATGGTTCTGTTGTTCAACAGCAACATGTGCATTATGTGGGTGACCGGGATTTGGGAGTGGCTGGGATGGGAGCTTCCCTTTCTCTCGCTCGCTTAAGGTCGCATTCAGTTGTGCAATCTGGGCCTCGATGGTCTTGATGCTTTGCCCGTGTGCAGCAGTGTGTTGCACTGAGAACTGAATGGAAGACTGGATGTTGGCAGTGGATTGGGTCGATTGTTTAACGAACGCCTCCAGACTTCGTTCGAGCGAGGAAACCTTATCGTTGTTTGACGGAACAAAGTTGTTTGGTGGAAAAGAATTGTTGGGTGCAAAGTTGTTCGTCTGATTTTGAAAAGGTTGGGGTTGGAAGGGCTGCTGATACTGAGTTTGTTGTTACGCTTGTTGTTGCGGCGGAGGGGCCCTTTGGAAATTGTTGCCTTGGAATTGATTCTGATTCTGATTCCAGGCGAAATTGGGGTGGTTCCTCCAACCGGGATTGTAGGTGGAAGAGAATGGATCATTCCTCGGTCTTTGCTGAAATGCAGCATTAACCTGATCCTGTCCTTGCGATGGTGGATTGTAAGGACACTCTTCGGTTAAGTGAGAAGGATCGGAACAACAAGCGCAGATGGTACGAAGGGGGAGAACAGGGGCAGGAGCAGGAGCAGGAGAAGAAAATTTGCTCTCTATTGCTTCAAGCTTTCTTGTTATTGCAGCCATTTCAGCTTTCATCGCAATAGAGACATCAAGTTGGTGAATTCCTACCCTAGACTGATCGGTAGAAGTGGAGGTAGAAGAAGAAGAAGTCGGTCTGGTGCTCTCCCATTGTAGCGTTTGCTCCGCAAGGTCGTCAAAGAACTGCCACGCTTCCTCGTCAGATTTCGATAAGAAGTGGCCCTGACAGATGGTTTCCAACAACTGCTTCGTTGCTGGGTTCAGGCCCTCGTATAAGGTTTGGCAAAGTTGCCATTTCTCTATACCGTGGTGAGGACACTGAACAAGAAGGTCTTTGTACCGGTCAAAGCACTTCCAGAAGGGTTCAGAAGGAAGCTGAGAGAATTGGTTGATTTCATTTCGAATCCTTGCGGTTTTATGATTCGGATAGAACTTTTTGAGAAACGCTTTAACAAACTCGTCCCAGCTGGTTATTGAGTGGGAAGCGGTGCTATACAGCCATTTTTCAGCTAGATCGCATAAAGTGAACGGAATGACCCGTAGACGTATAGCATCGTCCGACAGCTGGGTGGTTTTCATCATGGCACAGACGTTTTGAAATTTATTGATGAAGATATAGGCATCTTCAGATTCAAGCCCATGAAATCGTGGAAGCATGTTGATGAAGTGGGGCTTAATTTCAAAGTTGTCCCCATTGGCCGGTGGAAGAGAAAGGCAGGTGGGAAGTGCAGAACGGGTGGGATAGAAACGATCCTGGAGCGCGATTCGCTGCGGCGCTACAACAGGCTGTGGTGGTGGGATATTGGTCTCCGTAGGAGGTGGAGCCAATCCAGCGGTAGTCAAAGAGATGTTCGGATTAAATCCTGACATCGCGGAAGAAGAGGTTGGTGAAGGTGAAGGTGAAGATGTATGAACAGAATTCCGGTCAACGTCGGGGTTGGCCGGCAAAGGAAGGGGTGAAAGAGGAGTGGACGGAGTATCGACGTCTGAGTCGATCGCGTAGTCGGTAGCGACTAACGTAACGCGGACTAGACGGGCGCTAGTGTCCTGAGTCCAAGCGGATATACACTAAACGAGTTTAGTATAGTCAAAGCGGAGAAGGTGAGGGTAAGAAAACGTCAATGGAGAAAAACGATGGGTGGTGGGTGAAAAATGGATTTGGCGACAAAGGGCAAGTTTTTATAAAAGTTTTTGATTTTTTTCCTTTTTTTTAGAAAGATCTTTACAGAAATATGTACGGACTTACGGCTTTAAGCAATCACAAATAAGATATGCACAATCTCACCTAGATCTAGGGTCACCTAGGTCAACTAGACCTGCTCCTAACTGTTCCAGAGGGCTAGAAAAAGGACCTCAAACCGCCTCTTCTCCGTCTATTGCGGCCAGATAAGTGCCAGGTAAGTGGGGGGTTATCCAACGCTTTCGCGAAGTTCCTTAATTAAATAACCACTTGCCTTCGTCACACTTGCTTAGGCACCGCAAAAGTCAGATAGTATAAACGGCCGATGCCTGTAACTAGTCCTCTGTCCTATTGAGCGCGAAGTCCTTAGGGCTGAGTCTAGTATTTTTTAATTTTTAACAATGGTCAATGCATATGCTTTTTGTGATTTTTGGGGTCCTAGGAAGGGTGATGAAATCCCAACCCAATCTGAATTGGTTTCAAGCCCCTTAAGTCCGTATTAATGAATGCAAAGCGATAACAAATCAACTGCAAACAATTTTTATTTTTAGCGCGGCGCAAAGAATCCTGCACAAGAACAGTTTATTGGAAGGGGGAAGAGAATTTGCGCAAAGAAATCTGCAGAAAACACAGTTTATTGAAGTCCAGAGGAGTAGGGAGTAGAAGAGAGACTTACAGAAAGAAAATGGTACCCTGACTCCACCAAGTGGCCGCGGTTCCGCGGCCTAAGCTTGCTTATGCCGCGGTTCCACGGCAATAAGGAGGAGTTGGGCTTCTGAAAAATTTGGGTGTGCTTCTGTTGCTGTCCTCTTCTTGTCTGGAGCTATTGAATTTGGATTTGCTTACTGGAACTGCTCCAGAATCTTACAGTAGACCTTTTGCTTCGTTTCGATCCGTCGCGGTGTAGCCGCGAGATATGGGTCTATCTTCCCACGTCTTTGGCACTGAACTCGAACTTCGTATTTTCCTGCACACTTGCACAAAAACTAATCAAAAATAATAAGATGATTTTTTTACAAAGTATATTTTTTTGTTTTGTTTTTCGGTTGTTTTTATATTCACAAGTTAACCCGAAATTACACAAAGAAATAAACTACCGTTTCCCTGGCAACGGCGCCATTTGATTGTTAGAGATTCTGCGTGTTCAAGTTTTAGTTAATTACCGCAATCAAGACGGTTTCGCTCGTAGCTAGCCGGTTGAGTACGGGTCGTCCGCAGGGAGATGGGAATCTTTTTCTATGTGTTTTAACGAGTTAAGTCCGAAGGTCCAGATTTTGTTTGTGATTAATTAGGTGTTAAAATGATATGTAAAGAGAGCTTGTTAGGGTTAGGATTAGGTTAGTTTGAGCTAGGAGTCTCCCACTTCTTTCGTTGCCCCTCTTAATATCGGTGTTACGGTAATCGGCAACAACGGGGATTAGCACGTCTAGGAAAGAACTTGCGAGTATAAGCTAGGCTTTCCAACGCATAAGTTCTTCCTTTTGGTGCTTGTCCGTCCGTTCTTGGCTCTTAGCCATAACCTCCGGTTAATTCAACCACAACCGGTCTCACTACGGAATCACCGCTATCATGTAGGATAGGGTGCCGTAAGGAGCGGATTGTGGTTCAATTAACGGGAGTCGAATTAAGTTGTTGGGCAAGGAAAGAGTGAGAGAGATTTCCTTCTCTCAAACTTCCCTTATCCTACCCTAATAAGTATGAAACTACTCACACATCATAATGAAAAGAAAACAAAACAAAAGAGGAAGATAGAAAGAAGAGATCAGAAGATAACAACTAGCTATTTGCGACCTCACCTTGGCAAGGATCAAGCGTAAGCATCATGGTTGTTTTAAGGATAAAGAAAAGAGAGAAGAAAGAAACAACAACAAAAAAAATAACAACAACTAAGTTAACAAATGAAAATTACAACAATTAACAGGAGAACAAGACAAGCATAATAATAAACGGTTCTTCTTTATTCATCATTCTTCACTCAAAAGCTCACTACAAGATTTTAATGGAGAAGAGATGAGAGGAGGAAGAAGAACACAACTAAAACCTAGAAAATAAAATACAAGATTATGCACCCTTAGCTTCACAAGGTTCTGGACTATTTATAGGCAGGCAACAGAAATTCTAGGGCAACATTCTGGACCCATGTGAAAAGACCCAACTGCCCCCAAAATCTGGACTTCTGACGACTCAGTATGGCCGCGGTTCCGCGGCCTAATAGAGGAGTTGGCTCCTCGTATTTTGTGGGCCCCCCTGGTCTGATGATGTCTGTAGTTTGGCATATGTGTTTTCTGAAAATACTTCCACATTTCTTCCAGAATTTCTGTTGATCAAAAGGTGATTGGATGTGTATCTTTTGTCATGATTTTCTTGAGCTCCGAGTAGATTTCTTGGATCTTGTGTTGCCATTGAGCCTTGTGCATGAAGGTGATAATTGATTTGCCATTTTGTCTCCTAAACTGGTGTGTGGCAACAGACGGATAAAGAGCGGAGCCCCGTGTTTTATCTGTGGTTGGCAGGAACCCGGATTTTGTCGTGTTTTTCCATGAATTTCACCGTTTAGAGCCGAGAACCTGTATCCTGCAATTGACTAGCAAAAACGGCTCAAGAGTACCTACCGATATGCAATGTGATAAAAATTGGGCGGTATAAAAATACAAAAATCTGATATGAACACAATGCCTATAAATAGGGCCTTTGGCCCTTGAGATGATCTCTGTTCATCTTCTTTCTTATTTTCTGAGAATTAATTCTCTTTCGGAGCATAGCTGTCTGCCTCAGAAACTTTTTTAGAGTTAATACTCTGTCAAATTTCTGGTAAGATTTGAACCCATTAATAGAGCTTTGCTCTACTTAAATCATATATCTGAAGAAATTTTAGGATTTTATTATCAGAGTTTTGCTCTTTTGAAATCATAGATCTAAAGAGAACTTTCTGAGGGTTTCTTGACCCATTAACAGAGCTTTGCTCTTTTCAAAACATATAGATTTGTTGATCTTTCATAAAGAACTCTTAAGAGTTTGTTCATAGATCTTAAAGATCACGGGTTTTTAATTCATTAAAAGCTTCGCTTTTAGGGTTTCTGATGGGTTACTCCATTATCTTCACAGAGCATATCTCTCTAAAAATTTCCCTGGGGAATTTTTTTATTCTCTTCATCATTAGATTTGACAGATGTTATATCATAGAGCACTGCTCTCAAGGGAGTTTTACTCCTTGGCCCGAGGGGCTCTCATTCAATGAGAATCCTTTTAGGATACTCTATTTAATGATAGTCTCATCAATGATGAGATTGTCTCATGATGAGCCTGTTCCCCTCCGAAAGACGGCGACGACGTAAGGACGTCTTGCCTGAGATTCAGGGCAGATGCTATTTGGTTTTATCCGTCTACCTCTCCGAAGATGCCGAGTTGATTTATGGTACCGTGTATTGGAGGTTTAGATGGATGCGGCTGATGTAGTAGACTTCGTCAGATTCCCCCGCGCTTGAGGGGTTTTTGATTGTGAGGATGCTCTTCCCTGCAGGCGCAAGCCCCTGCAGTTAATTACGCTACCGCATCGCGGTAACCACTTTCTCCTTCTCCAGAAATTTCACTTCGTGTCGTGTGTGTTTGTTTTGTTTGTGGATGCCCGTGGATTGTATATGGAGACTAAGTTATGCCGTCGCCCGTAGGACGTGGGTTAGTCCAAATCCGTATTTTCTTAGATTTGGTTTTGGTGTTTTAGTTTAAGGATAAATTAGCCGTATTTGAGGCTAAGATCGACTTAAACGTTCGTTAAGGATACGTTAGTCTGATTTGAGACTAAGATCAACTTAACGGAAAGAGCATTTATGGGCTCTATTGTTCCAGTTAAGGGACATAGTGGTCCGTTTAATATATGGCCGTCGGGACCCGTCACCTCTCTGACGACGTTGAAGGATTACAACGACAGGTGTCAGAGGAGTTCGGAGATGTATCCTTGAACCAAAGTTGATTAGGGAATATGTAGTCCGATTGAATATTTTAAGGATACATTAGCCATATTTGAGGCTAAGATCAACTTAAACGGGATCGTTTAAATCCGACAAAAGAGCGTTTAGGGGGCTCTATTGTTCCAGTTTATGGACGTAGTGGTCTATGGGTAGTTTAAGGACATTATGGTTCATCAGTTTAAGGACGCTTAAGTCCGTGAGTTTAAGGACGCATTAGTCCGTGGGCTTAAGGACCCCACAGTCCATATGAATGTGTTTAAGGACGCATTAGTCCATGATCGATAGTTTCTCAAGTGGTGATGGGTTACATGCCGACACTAAATATCGCGTTGTTAGGGGTCTGACTTTATCCACCCCCCTAAACTCGATATGCGATACTCTTAGACGAACAGATCGGACTGTACGGATATTGTCACTGTCAGGCTCAGTAGGGTTTCAGGATGAGTTTTCTCGTCGGCCTCCCTTTCGCTCAATACCTGGGTAGCCGTTACGTACAGCTAGTGCCGCTGACGTGCTTGTGGTTAAACCCATTACCAGCGTATTGACGAGTCTTTAGAGTCCCACACAGAGGGTTTTCTCGGTTCAGGCGATATGGTGTACATGTGGTATGTTGATACATACAGGTGTCTGATTAAATATGTGCACTTGCTGCGCAGACTTTAATCGGACGGTTGATAATACTAGCGGTTTAGGATTAAGCCAGATTATTAAATCAGGATTTGATTTAATAATTTACATATGTATTTATATATATGTATTCTAGTATTATTGTTCACTATTCGTTTTCTCTCTCGGCTATTCGTATTTTGGTACGAATACGCGTATGTGTATTTCGATACATGTACCGGGAAGTATTTCGTATTTTATGCGGAATATCTTCTAGAAGATGCCACCTCATTTACATGATTTTCCATTTATGGAAATTCATTTGTTTTTTTGTAAATGATGTGGAAAAGGAGGCATGTTCATGGACAAGTAAGTGGCATGGGTCAAAGCATGGTTGCTCATTTGTTTAATGAAAATTTGGATATGACTTTTTTTTTATGATAATGGAAGTGAGAGAGGGGGGCCGGCCAATTTTGGTCAAGGGGTTTTCATTTTGATTTGGTAACATTACACATAATGCTTAGCCCACTCTCTCACTCTCAAATTCACAAAGAAAATACTTAGCCACTTCTTTGCCTCATGCCAAGTTTTTCATCACCTCCTTCATCTTCTTCTTTGGTTGCTCTCATGAGCATAGATGTTGAGAGAAAAATGTAGTTGTTAGTGTATATGCCCCAGAGGCCATTACTGTATCATACTAGTATGTATATTACTTGATGGAAGCTTAGGATATTCACAGTTGTATATACAATCTTGCTCGAAATGGTAGTATGCTACTTGGTTTGTCTCTGCTTTAATATGTGCATGTGTTTCTTTTAGCATATCGCTTATATACATATTAGTAGACCCCTTAGGATCTTTGCTTGATTACCAGCGTTGTGATGGCGCTCACACTCGTAGGGGCTGGGTAATCCATAAGCACATCCTTATACAGGTTCCTAGTCGTAGGACTATCGAGACAGGGCATCGATACTCCGGAGTAGACTAGCGTATGCGATTCTCATCCCCGCGTGGAAGACGGTCTGTCCCACAGCCGTCAGTACATCATACTTAAGATAGTATGCGGGTGCTCGTTAGGTTACGAGTATACTGGACAGGACTCGTCGGGAACTGTTGGTTGGTATTATACCTATCGTCATTTATCAGTTCCCAGGTGACATGAGTACAGCTTAGTCCGCTGACTTGACACTGTCACTTCGCCTCGAGTGTGTTCCCACTGTACTTTGATTACTACCCTACCACGGCTCAAAGGAGTCGTGCAAACAGGTAGTAGTTGGGTGCAGTCCCGAAGCACTTGGAGGCAGTGACGGTTAGACAGGATTCGTCTCTCCCGGTATTGGGGGTTGACATCGCGCTGTGTCTAGGAGAGCCATTACACAAGTAGTCCCTAAGGACTCGTCAATACGCTGGTAATGGGTTTAACCACAAGCACGTCAGCGGCACTAGCTGTACGTAACGGCTACCCAGGTATTGAGCGAAAGGGAGGCCGACGAGCAAACTCATCCTGAAACCCTACTGAGCCTGACAGTGACAATATCCGTACAGTCCGGTCTGTTCGTCTAAGAGTATCGCATATCGAGTTTAGGGGGGTGGATAAAGTCAGACCCCTAACAACGCGATATTTAGTGTTGGCATGTAACCCATCACCACTTGAGAAACTATCGATCCTGGATTGGATTAATATATCTGCCGTAATCATTTTCCTAGAACATTCACTTATGTTCAATAACTGCTTCCCAATATTTCTCCAGGATTGGATTAATATATCTGCATATTTCATCTAGTGCAAAAGCAATATCTGGTGTGGTACTTGACATTTCATGATTAACTCAATTGCCTAAGCAAGTGATATGCTAACCATGCAGATCCTTCTCTCCTTTAGTCTGTAAGACACCTTTAGAGAGGGTGACTCCATCACCTACAGGTACACTGCCATGTCAGGAGTCGTCCATTTAATGTCAAAGTACCCAGATTAGGATACTTCCCAAATCTAGATCTAAAACCATAGATCTAGTAACCAGAAAACCTGATATTATATCCACATCCTATATGGAGAAAACAACTGTATGACAACCATAGTATAACCGATCGTAGTATAGGAATATCTCTTCCTATTAAGTGCTTGTCATCCCGAATCCTCAGACATCACACCCTACTACCTTCTTACCAGATCCATCTCCTATTCTGATAAAGTCAAAACCTATGACTGTCACATCAAAAATAGATGATCTATTTCCGCTATACCTGCTTTAGTCTATAAATAGACATAAGCTACTTGCCTACTATGCTTCCGCTGCTCCCACTGACTACAACAACTCTCTGGCAGAGTCATATACACGTGCACTTCTAAGGCAAGTTTAGAATGACGCTATACTCATCCTCCTGCCGGGTCTTATAGTCTAGAACAACAGCAATAGCAAGTCTGGGTAAACAAGAACCTCCCTGTCACCATCTCTGAGAAGACCGAAGTACCTCTCGGGTGACTGAGGTTACCCACCAAAACTGCGGAGTGGCTAATGGAACATCAAATCCAATTGAATCCTTAGGTTCTATTAAATTTTCAGTAATCATTTGTGGTTCTGGAATTACTTCTAGTTCTACCATACCCCCACTCATAGTCACATAATTCGCGAATTATTCGCCGAATTCGCGAATAATTCGCGAATTTTTGATCAAACGAATTATTCGCCATTGCCGAACTGGCCAAATAATTCGCGAATTATTCACGAATAATTCGCGAATTATTCCCGAATTATGTGAAAAACAGCGAATAATTCAAAAAATTGTAAATAATTCACAAAATCAAAACCTAGCGTCTCATATATTAATTTATTGCTCGAAATCCTTCCCGAACATTTCCCGAACACTTACCGAATCTTTCCCGAATACCTGCCGATTTTTTCCGAATAGTTCTCCGAATCCGAATTTTCGACCTCGCCGAATTATTCCCGAACGGCGAATTTGTGACTATGCTCCCACTTTTGTTTTTCTAAAAAAGTCCATTTTACTAAAACTGTGGTGAGTCAAGAACAATATAAATATTGATCTTCTTGATGGTAGAAAGTTAACCCTCGTCAAAGCCCGAGATAACCCACAAACTGCCATTACTAAAACATGCCTTGAGTTTATCCGGATTCTGGTTTTAAGCATCAGCCGGACAACTCCCTATACCTTAACATCGTTAAGATATAAATTGATTTTATATATATCTAATATAGAAACAAAAGCACTAATTTAATTGGAACCAGATTCAGAATCATGCAGCTGTCTCCAGTGCATATCAACCAAATGGAAGGAGGTTAATCAGCATTACTCATCTAGGAGTGCATCCATATATGAGTAACCTGAAAGAGAAACAAGTTCTCAAAACCATTACTATCAACGGAATTCCAAACACAAGTATCTACATCTTCGACTTCCTCGAAGAATCCTGATACTTCCAACAAATGGTTCTCTACTTTATTCTTATACTTATAACTTCTCAATATCTGGACTTTGCATTTCTACGAAATACTTGTCTAGAACTGGAGAACTCATAAGTAAACAGAATATAGTACGAGTACCAACCTCTTTGTCCTAATGGACACTGGACAACATACAATACTTTGTATAAGTCCCCTGAGTTCAATAACTCAAACCCTGTGCATTGTAGGTTGAAAAACTGTATTATGGTTAAGAAGAATTACACCGCTGTTGAATGCACCTTACCTAATCACCAACTGATATAGGTAAATGTCATAGACACAATATCAAAAAGTTATATCTCACTTTATAAAATAAATGTACAGATATATCAGTTTGAAATTGGTGCATAACAACGGATATTCAAAACCAAATATTTGCCATCCAGCAAAATCCAGTCCTCAAATATCACCAATTACAACGAATTCCGATATAATGAGGATCTAATCACCCAATTCCCAATATCTTACTCTCACCCACCATCCGTAATAACATACAGATGTGAGAAACTGATACATACCTTGGAGTTAGATTCCAATTGGGAAAACAGATTTCAATTAGCATTGCACAGTGAAACCGAAACATGAAAATGTTTCAAAAGGGTTAACTGGTATTCCTAGTAACGCCTCTTCCATTATCCTGAATCATGACAGTAACCATACACTTACCTGCCCTCACTGCAATCCCTTTATTATGTCTTTACTTATTACCTTCTGTACACCTCCTTTACGCTAATTGGTTTTCTTCATTCCCTACTTTTCGGCACCGGCCTAAGGTTTGGAAGAAGACTATCCAATAAGCGTAATAGGTGTACTCTCTTAATCCTAGGAGCCCTCACAATCTGAGAGAAGGTAATGGGAAAAGACATCTGAATAATCCTATTCTTTTTCTCCTGAACCAGAATCCATCCTCGAAAAAGTTCCTTCGAGTTCGTATGTAACTATACGATGGATTTATCCAATGGAAGTGCATGTTCGCAATGATACGAGGTGTTCTGGAGAAATGCAAAGTGGATGTAGGAGTGGCAGGGGTATACCTAGTTTCGTCATGAAAGATGGTGATCGCATTTCCTTTGCCATTATTCTAATCCCTTTATATGTCTTTACTTATTACCTTCTGTACACCATACTTAAGCTTAATTGGTTTTCTTCCTTCCCTACCGTTCGGCACCTGCCTATGGTTTGGAGGAAGACTATCCAATAAGCTCAATAGGTGTACCCTCTCCTAATCCTAGGAGCCCTCACAACCTGAGAGAAGGTAAAGAGAAAAGACAACCGGATAATCCTATTCATTCTCTCCAGAATCAGAATCCATCCTCGAAAAAGTTCCTTCGAGTTCGTATATAACCATACGATGGATTTATCCAATGGAAGTGGATGTTCGTAATAATACGGGGTGTTCTGGAGAAATGCAAAAAGTGATATAGAAATGGCAATGATGTATGCGACATCATGACATTCCAAAAGCCAAAGTGTTTTAAGAAGGTTCGGTCAACTTGGTTTCATGAGTTTGAGTCAAAGGTCGGGTCAAAGTCGCAGCCAGAGAGAGAGAGAGAAGAAACACTCAGCGTGCACTCTAACCTAGATCAGAATGGTTAAACATTTTATCTAATCTGGATGGCTCCCACTGTTTCCTCGAATTCTCCTCCAAACCCAAAAGGAGAATTAGTCGGAATTACCCGAAAAGTAGTCCTACTCATCAGTGGGAATCGGGATCCAACTATCATCGCATGATAACTTGATGGAAGCCACTCAAGTCACCATACTCCAGAAGGTATGCGCAAGCCTGGCAAGTTTCCTGTATGTTTGAAACTCACGATATGATTTTTACCCCTAGGACCCAAGTGACCTTGACGAATAATCAACAAATCAAAAGGTCCTAGTCAAGCTCAACCCGTCATTTTCTTGATTGCATTAAACCCACCCGCACGACCCTTGACGAATAATCAACAAAGTCGTACGACTGTCCTAACCAATCCACATATCCATGCGACAGAAAAGCATTACAGAGCTACCGCACACTACATCTCGGCAAATAGCAACGACAAACGTAGCACGAATACTAAGCAATACTAGTCTGAAATGACGGAGGGCTATAGCTGGTTTTTGGCGAAAAACCTTTAACGTAATGAACTTGATCTCATTGAAGGAATCCAAGTGGTTTTATAAATATATAGTAGCGAAAACTTTTGCTAAAGAGATCACTCCCGGTGAAGGGATCTCGGCTCTTTCCCCGTAGAATGAGGTGCAGGATATTCCAAATGAATACCACGATGCAAAGCAAAATGAAACGACTATAGCAAAGTTATTACGTTGACGCAAACTTTTACCCAAGGGGTCACTCCTGATGAAGGGATCTCGGCCCTTGCCTCATCGAATGAGGTGCAGGATATTCCAAATGAATACCACGATGCAAAGCAAAAAGAAACGACTATAGTAAAGTTATTACGTTGACGCAAACTTTTACCCAAGGGGTTACTCCCGATGAAGGGATCTCGGCCCTTGCTTCGTCGAATGAGGTGCAGGATATTCCAAACGAATACCACGATGCAAAGCAAAAGAAAACGTCTGTAATGTCAGTTTTTAAAAACTTGGTTCCAACAATATCATATAAATAGGTTTGTTTTATCCTTGCATTGATAAGAATCAATGCAGTCCCATCAATTAATCACACCAGAAAAGAACGAAAATAAAATGTATGTATATGCCATCCGCATTCGCCACTAGGTCCCGTCATCATCCGTTAAGTTACTTAACTAACGACAGAGCGGGGACTGGGCTAGCGCGGGTGCAAAACATATACAACATCTACTAGTATATATATATATATATATATATATATATAACATTCGTCTCAGGCCTGATATAAAGCAACATCACAGAAACTTCACAGAAGCAACACAGAATGGTGGATAATCTGGAGCCCCGGGTTTCACTTGAGCCGCAAGTAAGACCCGACGTTCCCTGTCGTAACGTCGGGTGGATAGCCTGTGCAATGAAACCTAGACCCCTACGAGTGCGGCAAGTTACCCGCCAAAACCAGAAGTGAGGCAGCCCCCTTCAGCAACGTGAATGGACTACCCAGCACTTCACGGAATCCGGTAACTTGAGCACCCCTCCTGGGTCAACCTATACCCCCTACGAGTGCGGCGAATAGCCCGCCAATCCTAGAGTAAGGTCCCCTCCATCTGAATGCTTTAAGATGCGGACCAGTTGCCCTCTAGAACCCGGCTATTCATGCACTCCACCTCGGGGTAATTCTAGTACAGAAAATAAAATAATATACAAGGGTGTAATCGACCTCAGCCCGGTCGTGCCCCAAAAGAATAATATACAAACTGGCAGTGACGGCAGTCCACATGTCGGACGCTCGCCCCGCAATATCAAATGTACAAATGAAATCAACTGTACTAACATTACACCATTGCTATCCACCACGACAATCCAGCCAATATCACAACACAACACAGAACATCAACGTGAATATCACGTTCGCAAACCCGTCTAAAAGACATATAGCAATTAGACGAGTTTACCGATCAAATGACATTCACGGTCGCAGATAGAAATATATGTATTGTCAAACACACGCTTAAAATATCGATCAACTAAGTTCCAAATTGGCCCCCCAATAGCAAAACAACACATCACTGAAACCTGGGCCAAAACAGAATATCACAAAAATCACATTTCCAAGTAAGTGGGCTACAGAAAAATTTTGGTCGCCCGTTGCAACTAAACCGCCGCCAATAGGGGCTTAGTGCGGCGGATCTGCGGCGCTTTTATGGAATCACGAGCCCAAATTTTTACAGTAACCTTAAAATTGCCTGCACGGAATTTTAAGATGTGTGAAATAATTTTTTGACTACATTTAAAAATCGACAGAAACTGTGGAAAAATGGAATCGTGATTCCGTAAATTCCGTCGATCGATCTATTAAGCATGTTTAAACAAGCCAGTAGGGTTTAAAGGGTGGCTCTGATACCATGTTGGGTCCCGGCAGTGCCCCGACCGTCGAAACGCGGCCAAAATGCGGAACAAAAATATATTAAACCGGCGCTACCGCTAACCGATTCCCGGATCGACCTTAAACCCTAAACTAACAAACTAACTAAGAGTTAGAATCATTATACCGAGTTGATCCGTGTCCTTCGGTCTTCATTCCAAGCTCTTAGCGGCTTCTTGATGTGGTTTGGTCGCCGGTCTTCCTCCATCTCCGATGATCCACCCGAGGGAAACGGCGCAAGCTCCAACCTCGTCGAACGAGGTAACCGACGCTCCAAAGTCGCTAGCGATGGAGAGTCGAGGTGTATGGAAGTGTCACTACATTTTTCTCTCAACATCTATGCTCATGAGAGCAACCAAAGAAGAGGATGAAGGAGGTGATGAAAAACTTGGCATGAGACAAAGAAGTGGCTAAGTATTTTCTTTGTGAACTTGAGAGTGAGAGAGCGGGCTAAGCATTATGTGTAATGTTACCAAATCAAAATGAAAACCCCTTGACCAAAATTGGCCGGCCCCCCTCTCTCACTTCCATTATCATAAAAAAAAGTCATATCCAAATTTTCATTAAACAAATGAGCAACCATGCTTTGACCCATGCCACTTACTTGTCCATGACCATGCCTCCTTTTCCACAACATTTACAAAAAACAAATGAATTTCCATAAATGAAAAATCATGTAAATGAGGTGGCATCTTCTAGAAGTTATTCCGTATAAAATACGGAATACTTCCCGGTACATGTATCGAAATACACATACACGTATTCGTACCAAAATACGAATAGCCGAGAGAGAAAACGAATTGTGAACAATAATACTAGAATACATATATATAAATACATATGTAAATTATTAAATCAAATCCTGATTTAATAATCTGGCTTAATCCTAAACCGCTAGTATTATCAACCGTCCGATTAAAGTCTGCGCAGCAAGTGCACATATTTAATCGGACACCTGTATGTATCAACATACCACATGTACACCATATCGCCTGAACCGAGAAAACCCTCTGTGTGGGACTCTAAAGACTCGTCAATATGCTGGCAGTGGGTTTAACCACAAGCACGTCAGCGGCACTAGCTGTACGTAACGGCTACCCAGGTATTGAGCGAAAGGGAGGCCGGCGAGCAAACTCATCCTGAAACCCTACTGAGCCTGACAGTGACAATATCCGTACAGTCCGGTCTGTTTATCTAAGAGTATCGCATATCGAGTCTACGGGGATGGATAAATTCAGACCCCTAACAACGCGATATTTAGTGTCGGCATGTAACCCATCACCACTTGAGAAACTATCGATCTTGGATCGGTAATTCTCATTCACCATGGCCATGGATTTCTGGTGATGGACACCCGTACACAATGCGACATCAATCCCCAATACCGGGAGAGACGCATCCCCGACGATCCGATCACTGCCTCCATGTGGCTCGGGACTGTACCCAACTAAAACCTGTTTGCACGACTCCTTTGAGCCGTGGTAGGGTAGTAATCAAAGTACGGTGGGAACTAACACGAGACAAATGACAATCTCAAGTCGGCAGACTAACCTGCACACATGTCACCTGGGAACTGCTATCTGACAATAGGTATAATACCAACTAGCAGGTTCCCGGCGAGTCCGTCCAGTGTACTCATAACCCAATAAGCACCTGCATACTATCTTAGGTGAACAAACTAACACCAATGGCTTGTGAGACCTGGCCACCGCCCCTCGTCGGGGTCTCGATCAGTATACACTAGTCTACACTGGAGTATCGATGCCCGGTCTCGATACTCCTACGACTAGGGACATGTAAGGATATGCTTATAAACTCCAGCGCCCACATATATGATCGCCATCATAATGCTGGCAGTCAAGCAAGAATCCTATGGGCTCTATCAACATGTATATGATGATAAAGACAAAGCAAATAACATACTATCATCTTGAGTAAGACTGTTTTATCGGTATAGGTCCTGTCTCAATCATCATAATTACAAGTCCGCGACTATGATAATTGCCTTGAGGGCGCTATAGCCAACATACCTGTTAGGGGAGAACACTACGAGGAGCTGCTTCCTCCGGACGAGTACATCTATGCCACCAAACCAGTGGTAATGGGTCTTACCCCAGAGAACGCTATCCAACACCAATTCCCGAGTTTGATAAAGGTGTTGAATATCTATGAGAGCCTTTTTCTCGAATCCGGAAGTCGTGGGGTTAATTTCACAGATTTCATCGCCCGTTTTCTCCGCTCAGAAGTCCTGTCGAAGGAAGCCGTGAAATTTTCCAAACTCGACGATCCTTTCGGTTTTGGTTTGGACAACCAGCCGGCGGCGGAGGCGGATCAGAGGGATTTCTTTCTCCCCAACACCTCGGTCGTCTCTTTTACAGATCTTGCAGCTCCTGGGATCGACGAAGAAACGTTCTTTTTGGGGTTTCTCGGGTTATGGCTAAGCTGGTTTGTGCTTCCGATGCACCCTCGCCATATGAGGCCGTTCGTTTTTTATCCAGCTCATCGAATGGTTGCTGGGATGCAAGTGGCCGTCGGGGTCGCTGGGTTAGCCCATTTGTATCACGGCCTCAGCTTGGCGGCAGACACTACTGAACCAGGGGTGCATCACGTGAACTTCTCGATGCATTATTTTATGTCATGGATCGAGCTACATGTACTTGGCATTTTCGGTGCCTACAAAAGGCCTTGCTTCTACGACAAGTATAACTTCCCTCGGATCATAGGGCTAGTTGATGCATCAATTGTAAATCCTACACAGCAGGAAGCTAGGGATTTGCTCCTTCGTTCGCGCATGGTTGGAGATGGCATGACCTTTACCAATAAGGTTCTAACCATCAGCAAGGAATCCGCAAAAACAGTGCATCCATTGCGGGACATTTTAAAGATGAGGCCACTATCTTGAAAGTTCGGGAGATTCTTCATCTATACTCCATCAGGTCGGGCTTTCTCGTGTTTAGACAGAACGATTCGACGTTGTTCATGCGGTATAACCTGCACCGTTTCGCCCAGCAATCAAGTTATAATCAGGGTGTCCCGCTCGAAACCTTCCTAGTTGAGCCAGCTGCCACAGAAGAAGGTATTCGAAATGCATTGCACCATTTCATGCGGTTGAACACCGGCTCCAATTTCTTTATTAGTGAGCCGAGTTGCATTCCAAAATCCCTGAATGTATATGTGGCGTGGTACCAGCATTCGATGGGCGCCGTTATTAGAGAGGAAAAGCGATTGCTGCTTGATCACAAGGGTACCGTCCCGGCTGGTAATCCAAACGTTCCTCTGAAGCGACGGACCATTGTCCGCCCTCCCTTGAGAGAAACTGCTGCGGCTGTGGTACCACGTGCTATACGTGAGCTGCCCCTACCCCATGTGCCTGAAAAAGCGGTAGCTGCCGCGTCTCCCGAGTCGGGTGTGGGTACGGAAATTGGGACTCGTCGCCCAAAGTTGCTCACCAAGCGCAATCTTGTGTTATCGGCTACTGGCGCTCGCCCACAGAAGAAAAGGAAGTCAATACTTTCGGCAGACGTCGTATTCGGCCAGGAGCCCCATGCTCCTTACAGCGAGGGCTTAAGCGAATACGGGACCAATGAAGGCTTATTCATTGCGTCGGATGATACCGATCTAGAGACTGCTATTGCAGCTTCCGAGCGATTAGCTAGCAACAAAGCAGGGCTGATCACTCTTGCACAGTCAGGTAGCCCTCAGTCGTATTTTTCTGCGGTTGTTTTAATTATTATCCTTTGACTGAAGTTTTCTTCTTCAACAGCTATCTCCACTGAAGAGGCTCTCCCAGCTTCCCTCAAGACTTTCGAAGAGGAGGAAAGGCTTCGCGCTTCCTTGGGCCTCGGTATATTTCAGCTCACTGCACCTTCGTCCCTCCTTTTTTATGGGTAAACTAACTCTTCTTTTTCATCTTATTGCAGGGACTACCTCGACTCAGGTTATCCTAAGTTCAGTGCCAATCATGAGTGGTGATGCAGCGGCATCGTTAGCGCCAGCCACTACAGCCACGGCTATCCCTAAGCCGCCACCAGGGGTCTCGCAGAAACAGCCGATGATGGACGTCGTAACGGCGCCGGAGGCAGAGCTTGGTTCGGATGATGGTCTTCCTTTATCGGAAGTCCTGAGGAGGTCAGCTCTCGCGGCTCAAGCTGAAAAGAAGCGCAAGAGGTGTGCAGCGAAAGAACGCGATGCCGCCCTGGCTGTAGGTGTAGGCTCGAGCACTGCTTCCTCTGTCCCTATTTCTCCAGAGGGTGCTCCGGCTGCCCTGTCTACCGCTCATAGACAGGCGATACGCGCGGCTCGGGAAGTAATTGAAAAGCCGTCCCAAGGTAACGTAACACTGGGTCCTTTTATCAGAGTTTGATCTTTAGATTCTCATATATCATACCCTGCAGGGCCAAGTCCTAGTGAGGAGGTGGCAGGCGAGATGACGGCAACCACCGAGCCCGAAGCGGCTACTCTTTCTCAGGAGTCCAGGACTGCTCCAATTGCCGCTCTTTCCACCTACGGTTCCCTGCCATCGCCTGACATTGCGAGTGTCACGACGGCTCTCGTGGAATCAGGGGACGAAGCCATGGGCGGTGAAACCATCCCCCCGAATGAGATCGAAGAAGTCGCGATGCTTAGTGATGCTTCCGTCATAGTTTTGGCTGATGACCTGTCTGCTAGGTCTTGGGTCGCTGCATTCTTTTCGTTTTGTAATCCTTTCTGATGACATTTTATTCCTTTCGAATGTAGGTGTGGTGAGCGCTGAGGTTGTGCCACCTGAAGAAGCATCACCAGCTGCCGCTCTGACGGTCGCTGCCCCTTCATCTCCTCTTATATCCTCTCAAATGCTAGAAGGTATGGGTTTGCGATTAATTTAAATCGGGGACAGCATCTTTCGTGTACTGACCATGTATCATCGTAATCTTGCAGGAGTTCTATTTGATCATCTGTATCAAGTGCTGAACCCGCACTTCTCTTTCCAGTCGGAAGTCGCTTTGCTTGCCGGTGCCGGTGATTATAGTTTTTTTTAAACGACGTCTTTTCCTTTCTTCTACGGGCAGCCATGTCATTGCTAATTCTTCTTTGTATTACTTGTAGGCTTACAAATTGAAGGAGGGGACGAGGGTATCGTTGCGCTACCAGTACTCCCAGCTCTGCCCCCTGTTGCAGCCAGTATAGTAGACTGTATCGTTCGTGTATTTTCTTTATTTCTTAAGCTGACATCTGACTATGATTTGTTTTGCAGCGGTTGCACCGACTTCAGCTCCCTTCGAGTCTCGAATTCCAATGCCGACAGGGCCCTTTGTTAAACGCCCATCTTCCAGGGGTGCCGTGAACAGCCTGCGAATGTTAAGTGAGTTCGTCAAGGATCTTGACGCCGAGGCTTTCGCATCTGCTGCGGATTTTGCTGCTGACGTTAATCTTATGCTGGCGATGCTCGCGAATTTCCACAGCGAGGGTGTCGTCGAGTCTTGGGTTAATCATTGTAGGAAGATCGAGGCCTGTCTGTATAAGATTGATCTCAGGCGTCCTGTTCCGGAAATGTTGACTTGAACTCCCAGCGGGCTGCATGGGTTGAGCAAAGCGTGCCCTTCCTCCGCCATTTTGAACAAGAAGCGACCTTGAGGCGGAAGGAACGCAAGGAGGCTTCAGGTGAAACTGCCCGGCTGCACGCCCAAGTTGAAGCGAATGTCGCGCAACTGAGAGCCGTCTTTGACAATTTGCAGCGATGCATTTCGGATGGGCTGGCATTGAGGTGGAAGCTCGACTTCATTGAGCGGGTTACGTAGAGTCATGAAGCTGTCCAACGGGAAATCGATGAGAAGGTTTCATCGTGTTTGCAACAACTGGTTCGAGTCGAAGCGGAGCTGGCCGCAGCGGCTGACCATGAAAAGGAGTTGAAAGGAGCGCGCGAGCAACTTGCTGACTTATTGAAAATGCCTCCTTCTCAGTAGCTACCTTTGTATCAATTAAACATTTGTAATCTTTGAATAACATGTATCCATTTTTCATTCTTTTATATGATTCGTCTTGTACTCAATTGAATTCATGAATAAAAGGTACACACATTTTTTTTATCTCCCACTGTTGCTTTCTTTTCTTTGTTGTGTTGTCGCCATGTGATTTTAGCAAGTGTGGCCTGTAGATAGTAGGAAGCTGTCCATCTTGGACTCTTTGCAGGATAGCAATTACTTAGGAAACAAGGTTAGGATCTGTCGCCTGAGACTTTTCAACTTTATGAGCCGTGGGGGTCTTATAAAGATTTTTCTCCCTATGAGTCGAGAGGATCTCGTAGGTGTATTTTCTCCTTAAGAATCATGAGGATTTCTAAGTGTGTTTTTCTTTTAAGAGTTGTAAGGATCTCCCAAGAGAATTTTCCCGCTTACAAGTCGAGAGGACTTGTAAGTGGTTGTTTCCCTCCTTGTCGATGTTCGGCTTCGGAGAGTGTAGCCCGTGAATAGTATGCAAGCGCCTATCTTAGATTGACTTGCAGGGCCCCAGTACTTAGGAAACAGTTTTTTCACACCGTCTAAGGCTTTTCCCTACGTGTCGAGACGAATCGAGATGTTCTCGCAAGGATGTCCTAACGTCACAGTTAACCTCTGCTCTTTACGACAGAGGTCCGTTAGGGTCTGTGGTGCTAGGGTTTTGTCCGTTGTACCGTCGCGTCGGCTGATGTATTCCTCGATAGGTAATCTTGCCGTTCGAGTAGCCTTGCAACTATCATGTCTCTGATCCCTTCGGGGGCTGGATAAGACATCTTCAAGCAATCTTCCTAGGCAGTTTGACCGTCGGAAGAGCAAGCGTTAGGAATTTTGCCATGCCGCTTTTTACTTGAGGTTAGGCTCAGTTTGAGGAGCCCTGATGAGTCATAACCACTCCTCCCTGGTGTGGGATGATCTCCGATAGTCTTTCAGGATTTATTTGAGTTGCTGTCAAGACCCTGAAGCTAGAAATTTGGCCTTTGCTTCGTTTGCCGACATTGCGTCTACTGTATCTGTAGGGTTCCTAGGCACTCTTGTGAAGGTTCATAAGGCATCAAACATGCCCGGATAAAATTTTAGACGTGCCGAACAACCCAAAGCCGGGATCTTTGCTAGATTATTAGGGTTTAACATGCAAGATGATAACTTTTATCTAAGTGTGAGGGATTACAACCTTTGTAGTTCGCTCCTTCACTTCACAAGCTCCGAGTAGAAGTCCCTTTGCCGCGATCCACGATCTCCCGGACTCATGAGAGGCTCCACGACTCGAACGATCCATGCTAGCTCGAAGTATTCCAAATCTCCGATGATCTACCTTGAAGTTGCTACGACTCAAGCTTTCTCACTCAAAAGAGAAGAACACACTAATCCCATGGGCTAGATGAGATGAGGATGAGAGAGTAGTAATTTTGCTTTCTTTTTATATCATTTTCTCATATTTATTCATCACTTAAGAAAATCTAGCAAGCTTTTCAAGAAGGAAGAAGATGATAATCGAAAAAACCAATAATT
The DNA here is from genome assembly GCA_030015575.1 of Agapanthus africanus. NCBI lineage: Eukaryota > Viridiplantae > Streptophyta > Magnoliopsida > Asparagales > Amaryllidaceae > Agapanthus > Agapanthus africanus. The sequence goes on along the minus strand of CM057340.1, from coordinate 127,251,751 downwards.
AGATTAATCCTTTTGTGATGAATAGAATATAAACCATATGATTGAATTGTAAACCATGGTCAAGGATGAGTGGTCTAGATTTTGTAGAGAGATAACTAGAGTTAGGGTTTGGTTGAGTTAAAGAATGTGTCATTCTAAATATCTTAAGAATGACAAAAGACGAAAGCTTCTAGAAGATGCATGAAACATCTAACCCAAATCAAACCCTAAACTCAATTAATCATCCTTAAACATGTTTAACAATTAATCATATCATGTCACAATAATATATATCACATATATATTATATATTTGCAACAAAGGAAAATAATACAATTAACATATATCGCGTATATATCAATGTATCATCCACTGAGAAAATGAAATAATAAAGCGAGCCAATATTAGATAATGTAATACAATATATCATATATATTATTATACATTAAATCATCGAATCAACACTTGATTCGACGATCCGGCTATATCGAATATTACCGACTAATACATCATGTACCGATTCATCGAATCAACACTTGATCCGATGAACCGGTTCATAACTAATTATCGCGAGAATATAATACGGTATCCCATATCGCATTATTCTCGCTCCTGCACATATCACATATGTGCTACCACTCCGTTTCGCCTGAGCCAAGAAACCTCTGTGTAGGACTCTAAAGAATCGTCAATACGCCGGTAGCAGGTGATGATCATATCAAACACCCACAAGCTGCAAGCGGTCAGCTAAACGTAACAGCCACCCAGGTATTGAGCGATCAGAAGATCAACAAGCTAGCCTGTGCGTTCTCCTGTGAATCCAACCAGTAACACTCCCGTACAGTCCGGTCTGTCCGTCTGATATGTCGCATATCAAGTCTAGGGGTGGTATACGTCAGACCCCAGTAACCGATAAGTCGTGTCGATGTGTGGCTCATAACAGGTCGAGAAACTACTAGTAACACTTACCAGTAAATCTCCATATCAGCCCTGGCCAGGGACTTCCAGTTATAGCCAATCGAACACAGCACAACATCAACTCCCTATACCGGGAGAGACGAATCCCCTCCTATCGCTCATTGCCTCCATGTGATTCGGGACTGTACCCAAAAGCCACCGTTTTGCACGCCCTCTTGGACGTGGTAAGGTGGAAATCAAAGCACAGTGGGAATCACACAAGACTCTATGACGATCTCGGGTCTACAGACTACCCTGTACCAGTGTCACCCGAGAACTGCCATCTGACGTGTGGTATAACACCATCTGGGAGTTCTCGGCGAGTCCGTTCAGTGTACCCAGTCTCCACTGAGCACCCGTACACCATCTTTGATGTCTAACACCGATGGATATGGGATCATCCATCGCCCATCATATGGGTCAAGATGCGTATACGCTAGTCTACTCTGGCGTATCGATGCCCTGTCTCGATATACCCTCGACTAGGAACAGTTATAGGATGTACTCATCGACTACCACGGCCCTACTAGTATGATCTCATCATAGTCCCAGTAGTCGAGTACAGATCCTAAGGGCTTTATCAACATGTGAGAGTAAAACAGTAAACCAATACAAGTCAACATGTTAAGATAAAGTGAAACCAAATAGCATACTATCATGACGAGCAAGAAAGTCTTCTCTATATATAACCAAGCATCCATTATAATATACATCATATGTACAACAATGGCCTCTAGGGCATATACATAACTAACAATCTCCCACTTGCACTAAGGCCAGCTGCTGTAGAATCGCATACCTAGCATCCCGAATAATCTCTCAAACTGTATCTGGGGAATAGCCTTCGTGAATGGATCCGCAGTGTTGTCCTTCGTATCTACTCTCCTGACCTCGATCTCCCGGCGATCAACTATCTCCCTGATCAGGTGATACCGCCTCAGAATATGTCTGGACTTATGATGGGACCTGGGTTCCTTGGCTAAAGCCACAGCTCCATTGTTATCGCAATACAGAGGTATTGGATGCTCAATGGATGGAACCACACCAAGTTCACTAATGAACTTCTTGATCCAGACAGCCTCTTTGGCAGCATCGTTGGCAGCGATGTATTCAGCCTCCATCGTTGAGTCTGCAACGGTATCCAGTTTGGAACTCTTCCAACATACCGCCCCTCCATTGAGGGTAAAGACAAAACCCGAATGCGACTTAGAGTCGTCCTTATCACTTTGGAAGCTGGAATCGGTAAAGGACTCCACCTGGAGTTCTCCGTTACCATACACCAAGAACATCTCCTTAGTCCTTCGTAAGTACTTGAGAATGTTCTTCACAGCTGTCCAATGACTCTCTCCCGGATCTGCTTGATACCGACTCACTACACTTAGTGAGTATGCTACATCGGGTCTAGTACATAGCATCGCATACATGATAGAGCCTACTGCCGAAGCATAGGGTATCCCTTGCATGCGAGCTCTCTCCAAATCAGTCTTGGGAGACATCTCTTTGGAGAGAGTGAGTCCAGAGATCGTGGGTTGGTTCCCACGCTTGGATTCTTCCATACTAAACCTTTTTAGTATGGTGTCAATGTACCTGGATTGGGACAATCCCAGTATCCGTTTAGATCTATCTCTATAGATCATGATTCCCAATATGCAGGAGGCATCACCTAGATCTTTCATTGAGAATCTCTGTGATAAGAAGAGCTTGACTGATTGCAGCATAGGAATATCATTTCCTATCAAGAGTATGTCATCCACGTACAATACGAGGAAGACAACCTTACCTTCTGCTACCTTCTTATAGATACAAGGTTCATCTATATTTTTGATGAAGTCAAACTCTTTGACTACAACATCAAAACAGATGTTCCAACTCCGCGATGCTTGCTTTAACCCATAAATGGATTTAAGCAGCTTGCACACCTTTCCGCTGCTCCCACTATCTACGAAGCCCTCTGGCTGAGTCATGTACACGCTCTCTTCTAAATCACCGTTTAGAAAGGCGGTCTTAACATCCATTTGCCATATTTCGTAGTCATGGTATGCAGCAATGGCAAGTAAGATCCGGATGGACTTAAGCATAGCCACTGGAGAAAAAGTTTCGTCATAATCCACACCTGGTCGTTGACGAAAACCCTTTGCTACAAGTCTAGCTTTGAAAGTCTCAACTTTTCCATCTACACCAAATTTCCTTTTAAAAATCCACTTGCTCCCTATGGGTTTTACCCCTTCAGGAGCATTTTCTAAAATCCATACTTTATTGGTGTACATGGATTCCATCTCAGATCGCATTGCATCCAGCCATTTCACAGAGTCACCACTCGTGATGGCCTGCTCGAAACTAGTGGGGTCATCATCATCCATGATGTAATCCTCGCTTCCACCATCAATGAGAAAACCGTAGTATCTCTCAGGTGGACGAGAAACCCTACTAGATCGGCGGAGAGGCTGGGGTTCGTCGGGTACTGCTGAATCCTCTGGTTCTACTAAATCATCTGTTGTAGTTTGTTCTGCTGGAACTTCTTCCAGTTCTACCTCAGAGCCACTAATTTCTTTTTCAAGAAATTCCTTTTCTAAAAAGGTGGCGTGCCGAGAAACAAACACCTTTTGTTCTTCGGTGTGGTAGAAGATATACCCGCGTGAATATTTGGGATATCCAATAAACTTGCACAGAATAGATCTTGCGCCGAGTTTGTCCGGATTTTGTGTTTTCACATATGCCGGGCAACCCCATATCCTAACATAATTAAGATATGGTCTCTTTCCTTTCCATATCTCATATGGAGTGGTTGGCACAGTTTTGGTAGGAACCATATTCAATAGGTCTGCAGCTGTTTCCAGTGCATACCCCCAGAAGGAAATAGGTAACTCGGCTGTACTCATCATCGAGCGCACCATATCTAATAGGGTGCGATTCCTCCGCTCAGACACACCGTTGTGCTGTGGTGTATAAGGAGGAGTAAGCTGAGAGAGAATCCCATTCTCTTTTAGATAATCTAGGAACTCACTGCTTAAGTATTCACCTCCTCGATCAGATCGAAGAATCTTAATACTTTTGCCCGTTTGATTCTCTACTTCGTGCTTATATTCTCTGAATTTCTCAAAAGCTTCAGACTTGTGTTTCATCAGGAACACATATCCGAATCTTGAGAGATCGTCAGTGAATGTAATGAAGTAGGAAGAACCGTTCCTGGCATGCGTAGACATGGGACCGCATACATCACTATGTACCAGTCCTAAGAGTTCGGTAACTCTTTCTCCGTGTCCACTAAACGGAGCTTTGGTCATTTTTCCTTTGAGACATGAATGGAAAGTATCATAAGATGATAATTCGAACGGATTCAAATAACCATCTTTATGTAACTTAGCCAGTCGTGTCGCATTGATATGACCAAGTCTACAATGCCATAAGTAGGATTCGTTCATTTCTGAACTTTTCCTCTTGTGTGTGTTTTGTATATTCAGGACTGTATTCTGATTTAGAATGAATATGCCATTATGTAACGAGCCTGATGCAATCAACTTTTGATCTAGGAATATGTTCATAACATTATCCTTTACTACAAAATTATATCCTTCTTTACTCAATAAAGAAACTGATATAATGTTGCACATCATGTTCGGTATATAATAGCACTCATTTAGAATCAGTGTATTACGACTTGGTAATACAAGGTGATATTCGCCAACTGCTTTGGCTACAATACTTGCACCGTTCCCTACTTGAACGGAATGATCACCTTTTCCTAGTTCTCTACCTTTTCGTAGCCCATGTAACAATTTACATAGATCCTGATCCGGTATCTAATACCCAGGACGTAGGGTGAACTGAGAAACAGTTCTCAATAACTAACACACCCGAAGAAGATGCATCATCATGCATGTTCTTTTGGGCGGCGTGAGAATCCAGATATTCTTCTATTTCCTGTTCAGTCTTATAACTCTTATAAGAAAGAACGGGTCCAACTTTCCCTAGCTCAGTACAATAATTGGGTTCAGTCAATACATCCATATTATTATCTTAATTATGGCATGGCATGGTCGCTACCTGGAGAGAGAGAGAGAAGAAAACACTTTTAGCGTATGCTCTTGCAAGATTAGATTGGTTATTATCTTATCTAATCAGGATGTCTCCCACTGTTTTTATCAAATCTCCCTTAAAACCCTAAAAGGTAAGATTAGCCGGGATTAATTACACCTTACAATTTCGTCAATCTTTCAGCCAGATCAGTGTCGGTACTTTGAGGGAGGTTCCCCGTGCTTTCGCACGGACCTAATTAAAGTAAACCTCGTTTTCCCAGAGGCGTAACCCCGTTAACACTTTTCTAGACACCTACTTGAATGACTAATTGTCCTGTGTAAAACTCTCCCAGGAGTAACTCTTACTCGCAGTGGGTATCGGGATCCAACTATCTCATAGGAGGTATGCAATCTCATTGCAAATTTCAACACTTGAAATTCCCGATAATATTTTTGCCCCTAGCGTTCTATGACCTTGATGCAGGCCAACAAACCATAGCGCGCTAGTCAAGTTCAACCTGTCATTTCTTGATTGAATTAAACCCACCCGTACGACCCTTGACGCAGGCCAACAAAGTCGCACGACTACCCTAATCCAATCTGCATCATATGCATAAACAGATAAATAATAGTTAGCTACCGCACACTACGTCTTGACGCAGGCCAACAAACGTAGCACGAATACTAAATAATATCTATCTGAAACGACGGAGGGCTACGCAGGTTTTTCAGAAAACCCCGAGCGTAATGAACTTGATATCGTCGTAGAATCGAGTGAAGTTTTGAAAAGGAGTGTTTTTGAGGCTTTTCTTAGTTTCGCTAAAGGGGTCACTCCCGGTGAAGGGATCGTCGGCCCTTTCCTCATCGAATAAGGTGCAGGATATATCATATATACACCGCTGTGCAAAGCAAAACACTAAAAGCAATCAAAAGACAAACCGAGTTTTGTAGCATCTGCCAGTTTTGCTAAAGGAGTCACTCCCGGTGAAGGGATCTCGGTCCTTTCCTCATCGAATAAGGTGCAGGATATATCGTATATATCACTGTGCAAAGCAAAACTGTAGCTACCCCTTTTATAAAGTTTTTGATTCTACAACATCTTTAGGTTTCTTTTCTTTTATTAATCTCATTAATAATTATCCCATCAGCTTATGCTTCCTAAGCATCACAGAAGAAACGAAAGCAGTAATATTTATATATCAGCATATATATATAGTATAGGTATTCGTCTCAGGCAGTAATATGATCTCATCACAGAACATTGCAGCAGAAGAACATATATGAAATATTGGATATACTAGGACGTCCGTGTTTTCAATACGAGCCTGTATAAAACACGGATTCCACGGTCGCGACGAATAGCCAAACCCACATCCCAAGACCCCTACGAGAGCGGCAAGTAACACTGCCAATTCTAGGGTTAGAAGACCCGGTCTCGACTCCTCGAGATGGCCTCCCACTGGACCCTAGAACCCGGTTACTTGTGCTCCCCTCCTTGGGTCTACCTAATGCGGAAAAGTAAATAATATACACTGGTGACAGCAACCGCAACCTGGAAGTGCCCCAAATAAAAGAATATTACATTACAAATGAATTTTACATGAATGAAAATAAAAACCCTCATCTCACATAAAACCCCCGGCTATTCTGAACGCGACGATCCAATATAACATATCACAGCAACACATAATATCACATATCATCAACGTAAGTAAATATGCGCATCCCAATTGTCGTTGACATATAGCAACGAAACCGGCGATATCACATATTACACTTACGGTCACAGAAAAGAAAGTGTAAAACTACAATATTTGGAATCCACAATCACTTTAGACATTGTAAATCCGAAATATCACATACTTCGCATTTCATGCCTAACTCTATGAATTCCACATATTGTATCACATTCCAGATAAATAGACAGTATTAAACTTTCTGAACAGATAATCAAACACCTAAAATTTCCTAAACTGCTCAACACTTGAGCGGAGTTCAAATAATCCCAGAATATGTCACAGTACCGGTGATCCAGCCGTAGAAGGGTCAAGCCAACGCCTCACATGTGGCACGCCGTACTGCCCCAAACCCGAAGGTTCAAAAAGCAGTTCAAGACGGTCACATAATCGAGTTAAGGTTTGTTGTCTTCTAGAGGGTCCACCGCTTAACTTGAAGATTTAAACCCGAAAAAATTTCAACACTTGAAAGTTTGCCGTACCGGGAAACAGTGAGTTAATGATATCCGTTCAAATAGTTTAACAATTTCTAAATATCCGGAAAGAAATACGAGGTTAAATATTCCGATCGAATCTACTATTACAAAATAAACCCCAGATTTAAATAATACTGGAATCATTGTTAAAAATATCCAGAAAACTCAACAAGTACCTACGGTTATTACCAGGAAGCCACGTGTCGCCAATCGACTAATCCGCCGCGGAACCGCCGCGCAAGGCCTGCTTGCGCCGCGGTTCCGCCGCCGTTTGGTCGAGTTGGGGGCTCGGGTTTCATGGTAATTCTTAGAATTCCCTGCTGATTTTTTTACATATTTTTAATTCAGAAAAATCCCAAAATTTAAAAAATTTCTAGAGAGGGGTCTTTTTGCGTCGTTTCGGGTTCGATCGGAGTTTTAACTTCGTAAACACATCGCCTAATGCTCTAGCTAGGCTCTGATACCACTGTAGGGTTCCTAGGCACTCTTGTGAAGGTTCATAAGGCATCAAACATGCCCGGATAAAATTTTAGACGTGCCGAACAACCCAAAGCCGGGATCTTTGCTAGATTATTAGGGTTTAACATGCAAGATGATAACTTTTATCTAAGTGTGAGGGATTACAACCTTTGTAGTTCGCTCCTTCACTTCACAAGCTCCGAGTAGAAGTCCCTTTGCCGCGATCCACGATCTCCCGGACTCATGAGAGGCTCCACGACTCGAACGATCCATGCTAGCTCGAAGTATTCCAAATCTCCGATGATCTACCTTGAAGTTGCTACGACTCAAGCTTTCTCACTAAAAAGAGAAGAACACACTAATCCCATGGGCTAGATGAGATGAGGATGAGAGAGTAGTAATTTTGCTTTCTTTTTATATCATTTTCTCATATTTATTCATCACTTAAGAAAATCTAGCAAGCTTTTCAAGAAGGAAGAAGATGATAATCGAAAAAACCAATAATTAGATTAATCCTTTTGTGATGAATAGAATATAAACCATATGATTGAATTGTAAACCATGGTCAAGGATGAGTGGTCTAGATTTTGTAGAGAGATAACTAGAGTTAGGGTTTGGTTGAGTTAAAGAATGTGTCATTCTAAATATCTTAAGAATGACAAAAGAAGAAAGCTTCTAGAAGATGCATGAAACATCTAACCCAAATCAAACCCTAAACTCAATTAATCATCCTTAAACATGTTTAACAATTAATCATATCATGTCACAATAATATATATCACATATATATTATATATTTGCAACAAAGGAAAATAATACAATTAACATATATCGCATATATATCAATGTATCATCCACTGAGAAAATGAAATAATAAAGCGAGCCAATATTAGATAATGTAATACAATATATCATATATATTATTATACATTAAATCATCGAATCAACACTTGATTCGACGATCCGGCTATATCGAATATTACCGACTAATACATCATGTACCGATTCATCGAATCAACACTTGATCCGATGAACCGGTTCATAACTAATTATCGCGAGAATATAATACGGTATCCCATATCGCATTATTCTCGCTCCTGCACATATCACATATGTGCTACTACTCCGTTTCGCCTGAGCCAAGAAACCTCTGTGTAGGACTCTAAAGAATCGTCAATACGCCGGTAGCAGGTGATGATCATATCAAACACCCACAAGCTGCAAGCCGTCAGCTAAACGTAACAGCCACCCAGGTATTGAGCGATCAGAAGATCAACAAGCTAGCCTATGCGTTCTCCAGTGAATCCAACCAGTAACACTCCCCTACAGTCCGGTCTGTCCGTCTGATATGTCGCATATCAAGTCTAGGGGTGGTATACGTCAGACCCCAGTAACCGATAAGTCGTGTCGATGTGTGGCTCATAACAGGTCGAGAAACTACTAGTAACACTTACCAGTAAATCTCCATATCAGCCCTGGCCAGGGACTTCCAGTTATAGCCAATCGAACACAGCACAACATCAACTCCCTATACCGGGAGAGACGAATCCCCTCCTATCGCTCATTGCCTCCATGTGATTCGGGACTGTACCCAAAAGCCACCGTTTTGCACGCCCTCTTGGACGTGGTAAGGTGGAAATCAAAGCACAGTAGGAATCACACAAGACTCTATGACGATCTCGGGTCTACAGACTACCCTGTACCAGTGTCACCGGAGAACTGCCATCTGACGTGTGGTATAACACCATCTGGGAGTTCTCGGCGAGTCCGTTCAGTGTACCCAGTCTCCACTGAGCACCCGTACACCATCTTTGATGTCTAACACCGATGGATATGGGATCATCCATCGCCCATCATATGGGTCAAGATGCGTATACGCTAGTCTACTCTGGCGTATCGATGCCCTGTCTCGATATACCCTCGACTAGGAACAGTTATAGGATGTACTCATCGACTACCGCGGCCCCACTAGTATGATCTCATCATAGTCCCAGTAGTCGAGTACAGATCCTAAGGGCTTTATCAACATGTGAGAGTAAAACAGTAAACCAATACAAGTCAACATGTTAAGATAAAGTGAAACCAAATAGCATACTATCATGACGAGCAAGAAAGTCTTCTCTATATATAACCAAGCATCCATTATAATATACATCATATGTACAACAATGGCCTCTAGGGCATATACATAACTAACAGTATCGAGACGAATGTCGCAGTTGTCACTAGGTTGCCTGTGAACCGTCGAGGCTTGGAACTAGGGATTTTGCCATGGTTCTGTTGTTTTGACCCTGGGGTCAGTTGTTGACGTTGTATCTGCATCCTACTGGAGTTGAGAAGAAACGCCATTGTTGACACTGCGTCTGCTGTAACGAGACGAATGTCGAGGTGGTTTCCAGGTTGTCTGTGAACCGTCAAGATTTGGAACTAGGGACTTTGCCGTGGCTCCGCTTTGCTGACGTTGCGTCTGCTGTAACGAGACGAATGTCGAGGTGGTCTCTAGGTTGTCTGTGAACCGTCGAGATTTGGAACTAGGGACTTTGCCATGGCTTCACTTGTTGACGTTGCGTCTGCTGTAACGAGACGAATGTCGAGGTGGTATCTAGGTTGTCTGTGAACCGTCAAGATTTAGAACTAGGGACTTTTCCGTGGCTCCGCTTGTTGACGTTGCGTCTGCTGTAACGAGACGAATGTCGAGGTGGTCTCTAAGTTGTTTGTGAACCGTCGAGATTTGGAACTAAGGAATTTGTCGTGGCTCCGCTTGTTGACGTTTCATCTGCTGTAACGAGAAGAATGTCGAGCTGGTCTCTAGGCTGTCTGTGAACCGTCGATATTTAGAACTAGGGACTTTTCCGTGGCTCCACTTGTTGACTTTGCATCTGCTGTAACGAGATTAATGTCGAGGTGGTCTCTAGGTTGTCTGTGAACCATCGAGATTTGGAACTAGGGACTTTGCCGTGGCTCCGCTTGTTAACGTTGCGTCTGCTGTAACGAGACAAATGTCGAGGTAGACTCCAGGTTGTCTGTGAACTATCGAGATTTGGAACTAGGGACATTGCCGTGGCTCCGCTTTGCTGACGTCGTATCTGCTTCTGGTTGGAATGAGAAGAAACGCCGTTGTTGACCTCTTGAGATGCAGATGTTGCCATCAAGACTTAGCACTCTTTCTGATGGAGCCTGGTGGAATGATATGGTTCCCTCTTTGTTTATGCCCCTGGATTGTATACAGGGATCGATGTGATCTCACCTGTAGGGTAAAAGTTTCATTCATTCTTTTTTTTATTTCTTTCCGCGATGCTCTATCATTTCAGCTTTTTATATCGCGAAAGTTGCGATTGCCCAATCATTTCGGCTATTTTTCGCGGTGCCCAATCATTTCGGCTATTATTTTTTATTTACTCGCTGCTTTTTATTGCGAGTTGCCCAATCATTTTGGCTATTTTGTATGCATATATTTTACTTGCTGATTTTATTGCAAGTTGCCCTATCATTTCGGCTATTTCATATGCATTTATGGCTCGCTGACTTTTACCGCGAGCATTGAGTTTGGAATCTGATGCCAAACTCAGCATCAGCATCGCTACGACTGGAATATTACCAGGAGCGAATCATCATTTGCCATTAAAGGACTTGGGATTTGATACCGATTTAGGCATCAACATCGCTACCACTGGGAGATTGCCAGGAGAGAATCATCATTTGCCTTTGTCGGTTCGAACAAAGGTGGCTTAGCAAACAGGATTAAGATCCTGTCGACTAAGGCTTTTGACTTTATGACCGTAAGGATCTCATAAAGGTGTTTCTCCCTACGAATCGTGAGGATCTCGTAGGTGTCGTTTCTCCTTAGGAATCGTGAGGATCCCTAAGTGTATGTTCTCTTGTAAGTCGTAAGATCTTGCAAAAGTGTTTTCTCCTTATAAATCGAGAGGACTTAAAAAGGTCGTTCACCGTGTGAGCATATCCCTAGTCGCTGGTGGGACTTTGTTAGGGAAATATTTATTCGTGCCCGTGGATTGTATACAAGGGACAATATTGAAACACTTGTAGGGCAAAAGCGGGTGTATGACGGCTTAAGAATAGGTTCAGATCCCTGTAGCATAAGGCTTTTGAATCCTATGAGCCGTGAGGGTCTCAAAGGGTAATTCTCCTTACGAGTCATGAGGATCTCGTAAGTGTAATTTCTCCTTAGGAATCGTGGGGATCCCTAAGTGTGTTACTCCCTTGTGAGTCGTAAGGATCTCATGCAGGTATTTTCTCCTTATAGGGTCGAGAGGACCTTGCAAGTGTCTTCTAACGAGATTGCGCCCTTTCGGATTTTCATAAACTCGCTGGTAGTTCTGCTGTTTTTACTCACGGAGCCCTCTCGGGTTTTCATCCGTGCCCATCTCGCTTATGGACGTACCGTTTTTTTTGCGTCAGCCTTGAGATGCTGCGGTCCGTAGTAGTTTATAGACGTCTCGGTCAGGCGTAGTATTTCTTCAAGAAACGGCCGTTTATTGGCCTGAAGGGTCTTTCGCCATGCATATCCATGAGCAAGTAAGCCCCACCTTGGTATACTTTGTCTATGATGTACGGGCCTTCATAGTTTGGCTCGAATTTCCCCCGTTTGGCACGATTGGGGATCATAGGTCTCTTGATCACTAGCACGAGTTCGCCGGAATGTTCTCGGCCTAGTCAATCTCTCGTATGAGAGCGCCATTTTTTCTTTGTAAGCTTCCAAGTTTTGTTGCGCCATGAGCCGGGTTTCGTCGAGGGCATCAAGTTCTTCAAGCCGAAGATGAGCATTCTCTTCGTCCGTTAGCTCGTAATGAACTTCCACTCGTAAGGAGGGTGGCTCTATCTCCAAGGAGAGTACTGCTTCAGTGCCGAATACCAATGCATACAGCGTTGTGTTTTTGGCCGTTTTGAACGTGGTACGATACGCCCAGAGAGCTTCATGCAGTCTCTCGTACCAGTCCTTTTTATTTTTGGACACCGTCTTTTTCACGATCTTCGTCAAGGTCTTGTTGAAAGCCTCAGCCAGACCGTTAGCTCGGGGATTATAGACCGAAGAGTATCTCCAGTCTATATTATGTTGCTGCATGAAGCGGCTGATTTAGTGACTTCTGTAGGCCGGCCCGTTATTGGAGATAATCCGTCGCGGAGTGCCGAACCGATAGATGACGTGTGTCTTGAAGAAATGGAGGATATTCTCCGTCTTCACTTCTTTTAGTAGTTCCGCTTCTGCCCACTTGGAGAAGTAATTAGTTATTGCCAGTATGAACCGATGGCCTCTGGACGATGCTGGTTTAATGGGCCCGATTATGTTAGTTCCCCACATTTCGAACGGCCAGCTAGCCACCGTTGGATGTAGCGGATTTGGATGCTGGTGGATAAAGTCCCCGTGAATCTGGCATAAGTGGCACTGCTTTGCATATTCGAGGCAATCTTGGATCATTGTGGGCCATAGTATCCCATCCTTTTGATCTTCAGTTTCATCTTCGGCCCGTCCTGGTGAGAACCGCAGAGTCCGTCGTGAGTTTCTTGGACGACTCTCTTTGCTTCTTCAGGTTCTAGGCATCTTAGCCATAGAAAATCAAATGATCTCTTATATAGAGTGTCATTAACGAAGGCGAAGGATAGAGCTCATTTCATGAGTTGATGTTTTGAGGATGCATCTTCAGGCGTTCGACAAGATTTGAAGTAGTTTATAAAGACTTCTCTCCAATCTTTGACCTTTCCCTGGTCCTATATCTATTGGGCCGCTTGCTTGGTCGCTTCCTTTTCTTCAAACGACTCCGGCGATGTTTCTGCCGGTGCGAGAACCCGACGACTTTGCACAAAGATCCTTACGTTATCGAGGTTCTCGTCAGCCAGTTCTTTAGCGAGCTTGGCTAGTGCATCTGCTTTGCTATTTTTCGCACGCGGTATGCTTTCCAGGGCGTAGGCAGGGATTTGAATCAGCAATTGTTGCACTCTCTTTCCATACTTCAACAACTCTGGTTTGCACGTTTGATAATCGCCGTTTACTTGGCTAACGACCAGCTGGGAGTCTCCGTATATGAGGAGGTTTTCGATCCCCATGTCGACTGCGATCTCAAGTTCTGCTATCAAAGCTTTATATTTGGTTTCATTGTTTGTGTTAGTTATATGTATGCCCTAGAGGCCATTACTGTATATTGGATGTATATTGTAGTGGATGCTGGGACGTATATAGGGAGGACTTTCTTGCTCGACATGATAGTATGCTATCTGGTTGCTCTTTACCTTAACGTGTACACTGATTGTCTCTCTGTTACATGTTGGTAAAGCCCTTAGGATGTGTACTTGACTACCTGGACTATGATGCAGATCATACTAGTGGGGACATGGTAGTCCATAAGTACATCCTTCAAAGTCCCTAGTCGTGGGTGTATCGAGACGGGGCATCGATATACCAGAGTAGACTAGCGTATTCCTTCTCGACCCATACAGATGGGCGATGGATGATCCCATATCCATTGGTGTTTGACATCAGAGATGATATACGGGTGCTCAGTAGAGACTGGGTACACTGGACGGACTCGCCGAGAACTCCCAGATGGTATTATACCTTACGTCAGATGGCAGTTCTCTGGTGACACTGGTACAGAGTAGTCTGTTGACCCGAGATCGTCATAGAGTCTTGTGTGGTTCCCACTGTGCTTTGATTTCCATCTTACCACGTCCAAGAGGGCGTGCAAAACGGTGGTTTTTGGGTACAGTCCCGAATCACATGGAGGCAATGAGCGATAGGAGGGGATTCGTCTCTCCCGGTATAGGGAGTTGATGTTGCGCTGTGTTCGATTGGCTATAACCGGAAATCCCTGGCCAGGGTTGCTGAGATTTACTGTTAAGTGTTACCAGTAGTTTCTCGAATTGTTATAGACCTCATATCGACACGACTTATCGAGCTATTGGGGTCTGAAGTTTACCACCCCTAGGCGAGATATGCGACATATCAGACGATGAGACCGGACTGTACAGTAAGTGTTACTGGTTGGATTCACAGGAGTGTGAGCGGGCTTGCTCGTCGATCTTCTGATCGCTTAATACCCGGGTGGCCGTTACGTTTAGCAGACCGCTTGCGGCTTGTGGGTGTTTGATATGATCATCACCTGCTGCCGGCGTATTGACGAGTCTTTAGAGTCCTACACAGAGGTTTCCTGGCTCAAGCGAAACGAAATAGGAGCGCATATGAGATATGTGCGGGACCGAGAATAATGCGCATATGTGATACCGTATTCCATTCTCGCGATGAATGTATCGAATGGTTGTATGCGATATAACCTAGTTATCGAATCGAGGATTGATTCGATAAATCGATACATTGGATATTAGTCGGTCATATGCGATATGACCGGATCATTAAATCAATGTTGATTTGATGATTTAATGCATAATTATATATTTGATATATTACTTTGCATTAACTAGTATTGGTTCACTTAAATTGGATTTTCTCACTTGATGTGCACATTGTATATGTGATATACTTTTGTACACTAGTATGTATCATGTTTGATGATACATGCTAACTTGAGTATGTGTAAAGATTAAACCATGGTTGTGTAATGGTTAGGGTTTTCCTTTTATTTTATTTATTCATTTATTTATTTATTTCTTTATGGAAAAGTGAATGAGAGAAAATGGTGGCTTTCTTTGTTTGATATTGAAGCTTCATGAAGCTTTGACTAAGTGACCATTTTGTCTCATGCTTAACCCTAACCATTCCCACTAACCCTAGTTTAGTCTCTACACTTGACCATGGTTGGTATATGATAAGTATTCTTATTATTTTCATTTTACAATAATACTTATCATATCACCATCATCATTTTCTTCTTCTTCTTCACATGAAGAAGCTTGCCTCCATCAATGGCAACTTGAGAAAATGAGTGAGAAATCCAATTCTAAAGTGAACCCACTTCCTATTTCTTCATCCTCTACCACTTGCCAAGTAGTATAGGGTGTTTTCTTCACAAGTTTCATGACTTGGTGAAGTGGGAGCTTGATCTTGTGATGCCTCGACGTAGATCATCTTCGGCATCGTAGTCGATGACCTAGCCCGTCCATTTCTCCGATGAAGCTGACGCTAGAGCCCGGGATTCGATTTGGACAGCGAGGAGACTTCATTGCGGAGCTATGGAGGTGGAGGAACGGATCTACAAAGGTTGTAGTTTCCTACTTTTAGTTAAGTTGTTAACTAGTTTCTTTTTCGCCTAAATTTCTAGTTAACGATCCGTATTAGGGTTTCTCGGCACCCGTAAAATTTGAAATTGGCATGGTTGATACCCTGTGAGACCTCCTTAGTGTGCCTAGGAACCCTACAGTGGTATCAGAGCCTAGCTAGAGCCTTAGGCGATGCGTAGACGAAGTTTGAAACCCGATCGACCTGAAACCCTAACCCGATAATGCTCTTTGGACTTTTTTCAAAAACTGGGGTTTTTCCAAATTAAAAATGCTTAAAAAATTCAGCAGGAAAATCTAAGAATTACGGTGCAAAATTTTCCAATCGATGTGTTCAAAGTGCGGCGGAACCGCGGCAGAAGCCTGGCTTCTGCGGCGGTTCCGCGGCAAAAGGGTGACGTCACCCTCCCAATTTTGCACAGTAACTTCCTTTATTCAGTGCTGAGTTCTCTGGGTATTTTTAAATATTATTCAAGAGTTGCATTTTCTGGGGTCGTTTTGGGGATTCGATAATTCGATCGGATTATCAAATTTTGTCTGTGTGGATTTCCGGATAATTTTAGAATATGTTAAAAAGTTCGACCGGATATAAATACCCAACTTTTCCCCTGTCGGAAATTTCCATGTGTTGGATTTTTCCGTGGTTTAAAGACGTTCTAAGTAGTGCAAGTAACGCGATGGACCCTCTAGAAGACAACAAACCTTAACTCGATTATGTGACCGTCTTGAACTGCCCTTTGAACCTTCGGGTTTGGGGCAGTACGGCGTGCCACATGTGAGGCGTTGGCTTGACCCTTCTACGGCTGGACCGTTGGTACTGAGGCATGAACTGAATGTTTTTAGACTTATTTCATATGTTGAGCTGTATCGGGAAAACTTGGGTGTTCGATTGTTCGATCGGAAAGTTTAACATATTCTAATTATCTGGAATGTGATACAATAATTGGAATTCACAAATAGTTATGAGATAACCTAATGAATGTTATAAACATAGCAGTTTAGTCTCACTTGATCGGTTGCCACGGAATTTTGATGCGATCAAAAATCCGTTGCAATCACGTAGCGTACGCGGATACTCGCCGGGTAAACTTAATAGACAGCTACATCCCTTAGCCCCGACCAAGTGACTGTAGGAGAACCCCGTCGCCGAAAGCATCCGTTCGGGTGCTCGCGGCAGCGGTGTTCCGCCTTGGTGCACTTCGTCGACGGCGTCGGGGGTGCGGTCGCCTACTGAAGTCTGCGACGAGCATTCGATCAGGATGTCGGGAATCTTGTTGAATTGTCCGACTTGATATTGAAAAGAGTTTTCGATTTTGAGACTAAAATGCGGGGTTTATAATTGTTAGGCATGCGATGTCTAAGTAATTCATTTGATTAGGCATGCGATGTCTATGCAGGTTGCGGATTCCAACTGTTGTAGTTTTACACTTTCTTTTCTATGACCGTAAGTGTAATATGTGATATCGCCGGTTTCGTTGCTATATGTCAACGACAATTGGGATGTGCATATTTACTTACGTTGATGACATGTGATGTTATGTGTTGCTGGATATGTTATATTGGATCGTCGTGTTTGAATAGCCGGGGGTTTTTATGTGAGATGAGTGTTTTTCATTTTCATTCATGTAAAAACTTGTATGTAATATTCTTTTATTGGGGCGCTTCCAGGTTGCGGAAGATGTCACCCTTTGTATATTATTTACTTTTCCGCATTAGGATAGACCCAAGGAGGGGAGCATAAGTAACCGGGTTCTGGAGTCCATTTGGAGACCAACTCGAGGAGTCGAGGCCGGGTCTCCTAACTCTAGAATTGGTAGGGTTACTTGCCGCTTTCGTAGGGGTCTAAGGGTGTGGGTTTGGCTATTCATCACGACCGTGGAATCCGTGTTTTATACTGGCTCGTATTGAAAACACGGACGTCCTAGTATATCCAATATTTCATATATGTTTTTTCTGCTGCGATATCTGTGATGTGATCATGTGATGTTCTGTGATAGATACAGTATATAGTATATATGATATATTATATAGACGTTACTTATGTTTTACACCCGCGTTAGCCCTGCCCCGCTCTGCCGTTAGTTACCTAACCTAACGGTGCACGAGGGGACATCGAGGCGAATGCGGATGGCATAAGTGTACGTCGTATTTATCTGTGATGTTTAGGTACTTAAATGATGGGACTTCATTAATATGATTAATGAAAGAAAAAGAAACCTAAAGATGTTGTAGAATCGAATTTCAAAATAAAAAGGGTAGTTACAGTTCTTGCTTTGCACAGAGGTATATGTGATATATCCTGCACCTTATTCGATAGGGAAAGGACCGAGATCCCTTCACTGGGAGTGACACCTTTAGCAATAACTGGCAGATGCTACACACTCGGTTTGTCTTTTGATTGCTTTTAAGGGTTTTTGCTTTGCACAGTGATATATATGATATATCCCGCACCTCATTCGACGAGGAAAGGACCGACGATCCCTTCACCGGGAATGACCCCTTTAGCAAAACTAGAAAAGCCTCAAAAACACTCCATTTCAAAATTCATTCGATCCTACAACGATATCAAGTTCATTACGCAATAGGTTTTCAGAAAAACCTGTCGTAGCCCTCTGTCATTTCAGATAAGTCCTATTTAGTATTCGTGTTACGTTTGTTGGCCTGCGTCAAGGCGCAGTGTGCGGTAGCTAACCAGTATTTATCTGCTTTTGCATATGATGCAGATTGGGTTAGGGTAGTCGTGCGGCCTTGTTGACCTTGTCAAGGGTCGTGCGGGTGGGTTTGATTCAATCAAGAAATGACGGGTTGAACTTGACTTGCGGTCTATGGTTTGTTGACCTTGTCAAGGTCATAGATCGTTCGGGGCAAAATATTATCGGGAATTTCAAGTGTTGAAATTTGCAATGAGATTGCATACCTTCTATGAGATAGTTGGATCCCGATACCCACTGCGAGTAATTGTTACTCCTGGGAGAGTTTTACACATTACAATTAGCCGATCAAGTAGGTGTCTAGAAAGGTGTCAACGGGGTTACGCCTCTGGGAAAACGAGGTTTACATTAATTAGGTTCGTGCGAAAGCACGGGGGACTTCCCTCAAAGTACGGACACTGGCCTGGCTGAAAGATTGGCGAACTTGTAGTGTGTAATTAATCCCGGCTAGTCTTTCCTTTTAGGGTTTGAAGGAAGATTTGATAAAAACAGTGGGAGCCATCCTGATTAGATAAATAATAACCAATCTATTCTTGCAAGAGCGCACGCTGAGTGTTTTCTTCTCTCTCTCTCTCCAGGTAGCGACCATGTCACGCCTTAATCAAGATAATAATACGGATTATTGACCGAACCCGCTTGTTATACTGAGCTGGGGAACGTTGGTCCCGCTCCAACTTATAATTGTTATAAGACAGAGCAGGAAATAGGGGAATACCAAGATTCCCATGCCGCCCAAACGAAGAAAGTGCATATGATGCATCTCCTTCGGGTGTGTTCGTTACAAAGAACTGTTTCTCAGTATCCTCCGCATCCTGGGTATATGATACCGGATCAGGATCCCAGATATGTAATCTGTTACATAGGGCTACAAAAAGGTAGAAAAACTGAGAACAGGTGATAAGTTTCATGAGACAGAAAACGGGGCAAGTGTTGCAGCCAAGTCTGTTGGTCACTGTCACCCTGTATTCCTAATACATTGATTCTGAACGAATGTTATTAGATACCGAACCTGATATACAAAATCATATCAGTCTCTTTATTAGTAAAGATATGATAAAATTTTGTATTGTTGGATAATGTTTTGAACATTTCCTATATCAAAAGTTGATCGGATCAGGCACGTTATCTAAAAGCGTTGATGTTCTAAATCAAACTACAGTTGTTAGTATATGGAACACACACAAGAGGAAGAGTTCAGAAATGAACGAATCCTTCTTGAGGTATTGTAGACTAGGTCATATCAATGCGACCCGACTAGCTGAAGTTACATTTAGATGCATATTTAAATCAGTTTGAATTTACATCTTGTGAAACTTGCCAGTCATGTCACAAAGATATAATGACACCAGCTCTGTTTATTGGAAACAGAGAAAGAGTTAGTGAACTCTTGGGACTGATACATGATGATGTATGTAAGGTCCCCTGTCTACACATGCCAGGACTGGTTCTTTATACTTCATTACATTTTCTGATGATCTTTCGAGTTTCAGACCTATGTTCTTGTTGAAACACAAGTCCGAACCTTTTGAGATATTCACAGAATATAAGTTAGAAGTAGAGAACTAAAATACGGGTATAAGTATTATGTCCTATGATGAGATCAAGGAGGAGAATACTTGAGCACGGAATTCCTGGAATATTCTAAAAGAGAATGAGATTCTCTCTCAACATTACTCCTCCGTATACACCATAGCACGATGGTATATCGGGGCAGAGCAATCACACCCTATATGATAAGGTGTGCTCTATGATGAGTACTACTGAGTTACCTATTTTCTGTTTGGAAGTTATGCACTTGATAGGCTGCATACCTATTGAATTAGGTTCGAATCAAATCAGTTACCTACCACTTCATATGTGATATGGAAAGGGAAGAGCCCGTGTCTTAAGCTAGTTAAGATTTAGGGTTGTCCGGCCTATGTCTAAAAGCAAAATCCAGACAAGCTCGAGACAAGGTCTGTTATGTAAACTGGAAATGTTCCAGCCATACAAAGTGCAGCTGATGATTTGATAGAACCAAAGGATTCAGTAGATTCCAACGAACCTCAGCCTCTCTGCCGATCTAGTAGGGTTCCTCACCCACCTGAGAGATACTTCTGTTTCTTTATGACAGTGGGAGTGAGGAATGCATCATGAGATGATGACCCAATTAGCTTCGAGCTGGCCATCAGGAGTAAGACTCTGTAAGAATGGCTGAATGCTTAGTGATCTGAGATGGAATCCATATACACCAACAAAGTATGGACTTTGGTTGCTATATCTGAAGGGTTAAATCCCCATCAGGAGCAAGTAAATCTTGAGAAGATTACTTAGTGTAGATGGAAAGGTTGAGACTTTCAAAGCTAGACTTGTTAAAGGTTTTCATCATCGACCAGGCGGATAATGATGAAACATTTTCCAGTACCTATGCTTAAGTCCATCCAGATACTACTTGCCACGCTACATACCATGACTACGATATCTGGCGGTTGGGTGTCATGACTGCTTTTCTAAATAATGTTTTAGAAGAGAACGTCTATAAGTACACAGCCAGAAGGCTTCGTAGACAGTGGGAGCAGCGGAAACGTGTACAAGATGCTTTATAAGATAAAGCAGGCATCGCGGAGTTGGAACGTCTGTTTTGATGAAGTAGTCGAAGAAGTTGACATCATCAAAATGGTAGATGAACCTTGTATAAACAAAAAGGTAGTAGGGAGTATGGTGACGATCCTCGTAGAGTACGTGGATGACATACTCTTGATAGGGAAGGAGTTTCCTATGCTACGTTCGATCAATCTCCGCTTATCACAATGATTCACCATATAGGATCATAATGATACCTACTAAATCCTGGGTTTTGGATCTATGAGATAGATCTAAATGGAGTTAGGATACTCACTAGTTGTAGTGAGATGGTATCAAATGATCCTGGGGAGAATCACTGGAAGTGTTCCAGGGTGATAAAGACGACTGAGTGTCAGTCACAGGCATTGTCTTTACCTTCAGTACAGGGACGGTATGTTGGAAGAGTTCCAAGCTAGATACCGTGGCATACTAGACGATAAAGGCAGGATACATCGCTACTTAAGATGCTACCAAAGAGGCTGTTTGGGTGTATATTGGTTCATGAGATGAACTTTGTTCCTACCATTGTGAGACAATGGAGTTGTGGCTTTGGCCCGGGAACCCCGGTCCCATCAGTGATCCAGACATATTCTAAGGCAGTATCACCTGATCATGGAGATGGTTGATCTCCAGGGTGATTAAGGTTAGGAGAACAGACTCAGAGGACAACACGGCGGATCCACTCACGAAGGCCTATTCCCAGAGAGAGACTTTTATGGGATGGTTGAGTATGAGATATTATAACCACTGCTATCAGATGGCCCTAGTGCAAGTGGGAGATTGTTAGTTATATGTATGCCCTAGAGGCCATTACTGTACATTGGATGTATATTGTAGTGGATGCTGGGACGTATATAGGGAGGACTTTCTTGCTCGACATGATAGTATGCTATCTGGTTGCTCTTTACCTTAACGTGTACACTGATTGTCTCTCTGTTACATGTTGGTAAAGCCCTTAGGATGTGTACTTGACTTCCTGGACTATGATGCAGATCATACTAGTGGGGACATGGTAGTCCATAAGTACATCCTTCAAAGTCCCTAGTCGTGGGTGTATCGAGACGGGGCATCGATATACCAGAGTAGACTAGCGTATACCTTCTCGACCCATACAGATGGGCGATGGATGATCCCATATCCATTGGTGTTTGACATCAGAGATGATATACGGGTGCTCAGTAGAGACTGGGTATACTGGACGGACTCGCCGAGAACTCCCAGATGGTATTATACCTTACGTCAGATGGCAGTTCTCTGGTGACACTGGTACAGAGTAGTCTGTTGACCCGAGATCGTCATAGAGTCTTGTGTGGTTCCCACTGTGCTTTGATTTCCATCTTACCACGTCCAAGAGGGCGTGCAAAATGGTGGTTTTTGGGTACAGTCCCGAATCACATGGAGGCAATGAGCGATAGGAGGGGATTCGTCTCTCCCGGTATAGGGAGTTGATGTTGCGCTGTGTTCGATTGGCTATAACCGGAAATCCCTGGCCAGGGTTGCTGAGATTTACTGGTAAGTGTTACCAGTAGTTTCTCGAATTGTTATAGACCTCATATCGACACGACTTATCGAGCTATTGGGGTCTGACGTTTACCACCCCTAGGCGACATATGCGACATATCAGACGATGAGACCGGACTGTACGGTAAGTGTTACTGGTTGGATTCACAGGAGTGTGAGCGGGCTTGCTCGTCGATCTTCTGATCGCTCAATACCCGGGTGGCCGTTACGTTTAGCAGACCGCTTGCGGCTTGTGGGTGTTTGATATGATCATCACCTGCTGCCGGCGTATTGACGAGTCTTTAGAGTCCTACACAGAGGTTTCTTGGCTCAAGCGAAACGAAATAGGAGCGCATATGAGATATGTGCGGGACCGAGAATAATGCACGTATGTGATACCGTATTCCATTCTCGTGATGAATGTATCGAATGGTTGTATGCGATATAACCTAGTTATCGAATCGAGGATTGATTCGATAAATCGATATATTGGATATTAGTCGGTCATATGCGATATGACCGGATCGTTAAATCAAATGTTGATTTGATAATTTAATGCATAATTATATATTTGATATATTACTTTGCATTAACTAGTATTGGTTCACTTAAATTGGATTTTCTCACTTGATGTGCACATTGTATATATGATATACTTTTGTACACTAGTATGTATCATGTTTGATGATACATGCTAACTTGAGTATGTGTAAAGATTAAACCATGGTTGTGTAATGGTTAGGGTTTTCCTTTTATTTTATTTATTCATTTATTTATTTATTTCTTTATGGAAAAGAGAATGAGAGAAAATGGTGGCTTTCTTTGTTTGATATTGAAGCTTGATGAAGCTTTGACTAAGTGACCATTTTGTCTCATGCTTAACCCTAACCATTCCCACTAACCCTAGTTTAGTCTCTACACTTGACCATGGTTGGTATATAATAAGTATTCTTATCATTTTCATTTTACAATAATACTTATCATATCATCATCATCATCTTCTTTTTCTTCTTCACATGAAGAAGCTTGCCTCCATCAATGGCAACTTGAGAAAATGAGTGAGAAATCCAATTCTAAAGTGAACCCACTTCCTATTTCTTCATCCTCTACCACTTGCCAAGTAGTATAGGGTGTTTTCTTCACAAGTTTCATGACTTGGTGAAGTGGGAGCTTGATCTTGTGATGCCTCGACGTAGATCATCTTCGGCATCGTAGTCGATGACCTAGCCCGTCCATTTCTCCGATGAAGCCGACGCTAGAGCCCAGGATTCGATTTGGACAGCGAGGAGACTTCATTGTGGAGCTATGGAGGTGGAGGACCGGATCTACAAAAGTTGTAGTTTCCTACTTTTAGTTAAGTTGTTAACTAGTTTCTTTTTCTCCTAAATTTCTAGTTAACGATCCGTATTAGGGTTTCTCGGCACCCGTAAAATTTGAAATTGGCATGGTTGATACCTTGTGAGACCTCCTTAGTGTGCATAGGAACCCTACAGTTTGTCCTCGGCTCTGTTAGGGAAAAGGCAAAGCGCATTATCCCTCCTTGTGGAGTCACGAAGATGAGGCCTACCCTAGACTTGATTATGGGAGAGCTGTGCTTTCGCTTCTTCATGGAAGATGCCCCGTCGAAGTAGAGTTCCCACCGGGTGTTACTCTCTCCTTTCTCCCCGTCGATTGTGTCAAATGCATGCTCGTCTGGTAATTCACAATTTAGGGGTGAATCGGCTGGTATAAGATGCTCAGCGAGGAAATCGGCGATGGCCTGGCCTTTCACTGCCTTGAGCGGTCGATGTGTTATCGAGAACTCCATTAAGAGTAGGGCCCATTTAGCGAGCCGTCCTGTTAGTATGGCTCTTGACATTAAATATTTGAGATGATCCACTTTTGATATGAGATGGACCTCATGCGCCAAAGCATAATGCCAGAGTTTCGTTATCGTGAAGATTAACGCCAGACAGTGTTTTTCAATGGGGGAGTAATTGTTTTCTGCCCCCAGAAGAACTCGACTCAAGTAGTAGAGGGCTCTTTCCTTCCCTTGATCATTCTCTTGTGTCCATAGCATGCCTAAGGAATCTTCAAGGGCCGTTGTATACAGGATGAGAGGTTTTCCCTTGACCGGAGCTGTCAATACCGGCGGATTCTGTAAGTATTGCTTGATTTCATCTAGTGCACTCTGGAATTTGTGATCCCAGACGAACAGAGCCCCTTTCTTCATTAGGTGAGTGTAGGGGCGGCATTTGCCGGAGAGGTTGGCTATGAACCGTCGGATATATGCGGGCTTTCCTTGGAGAGACCACAGTTGTTTCAGAGTCCTTGGCGGAGGCATTTCCATAATCACCTTGATCTTCGATGGGTCTATCTCGATGCCCCGGTGTCGTATGATGAATCCTAGTAATTTGCCTGAGGAGACTCCGAATGCGCATTTGAGAGGGTTCATCTTCAGATTGTATTTCCGAAGACGTTGGAACACTATCTTCAGATGCTCCCAATGCTCCTCATGCGATTTGCTTTTAACCACGAGGTCGTCGATATTGCATTCAACGATTTCATGTATGAGGCCATCGAAAATCTTCGTCATGGCCCTCTGATAGGTAGCGCTGGTGATTAGTATAGGATTTTAACGATCAAAAATATTTTACCGCAATCAAGAACGGCGTCGCTTTGCAGCTAGCCGGTGAGTACGGGTCGGTCCACAGGGATGTGTAATTTTCCTAAGTGTTCTTACGAGTTGATTCCAATGGTTGTTTGGTTTTGTTTTAATTGAATCTTAAACTAAGTTATATGATGATAAAGAAACTTGCTAGGGTTAGGTCTAAGGTAGGGTTTGATAAGATTAATATTAACACCTCTTTCAATGCCCTAAATGAAATCTTTTAGAAGTTATAGCAACTATTAGAAAAAGGGATTAGGATGATTGGGAAGAAACGAAGTTTCTTCCACTAGATCCTTTTCCGTCCTTTCCTAATATTTGCTCTAACCTTCATGGAAGACATGCATGTCCGGTCCTTTATACTACGGTTTCACCGTTACCTCGTGGGTAGGGTGCCGTAGGGAGCGGATCATGCATGCTTGCATGAAGTTCTAGTTATTAAAAATAACTGGGCATGAAAGAGATGAGAGATCTTCATCTCTCATTCCCTCCCTTATTCCTAACCCTAACAAGTGAGGAAATTACTCGCTCATTAGGGGATCTATTAAAAACATCATTTTTAATATGTGTATTTTTAGATCTAAAGGATTACTTACCTACTGCAGATTAAGATTAAAAGATTCTACACTAGATTAACTAAGGCAAAGGATTAATTGATCTAGGGCAAGAATTTAATTATAAAACTAGGGCAGAAAAGAAAAGACAACTTACAAGAATGATGCTCTTCCAATTCCAATTGAATCTGAATTTTATTTCTTGAAAAGAGGCATCCTTAATACAATCTTTTGATTACATATTTATAAGGAAATAGGAAAATTAGGGTTACAAATTCTCGCGCATGTGCTATTACAGATATACCCCCGAAAAATCCCAACCAAAGCACCGACGCACCGACACAAAAATTCTGCGCCGACACGTGCACTAAATGGCCGCGGAACCGCGGCATATATAGGGGTGGGGCCGCGGTTCCGCGGCCCTTTGATGAGATCACTGGATCAAATTCAGTGGGCTGCTTCTTGATGCTTTGGGCTCTCTATTTATATAGTTCTTTTCTCCATTTGGCTTCTGGGTTTTCTCCAGATCTTTTCAGTGAAACTTGTAGTGGTCTTTTACTGTTTCCTTTGATATTTGGATCATGCATTGTCTTGTACAGTTGTGAATTATTCTTCGTCTAGGCTTGACTATGATCCTTCTACTTGTTGGTCAAAAGTCCCTCCTTTGTATCATCTTTTGTCTTTTCCATTGTTTTCGCCCCAAGAACCTGTATCCTGTAATATGTAGCAGACATGCATCAAAAGCACCTGTTTATTTATAAAACGAATAAGAATGTGGAATATAATAATACAATATTATGGTATGAACAAATACCCCCAAACTTATCTTTTGCTCGTCCTCGAGCAAATTTATTATTCTCGATAAAAACTAACCGCACTTTTGCAGGGAAACGCGATTGCACTGAGCTCGTGCAACAAGCCGTTAAACCTCTAGGTGTCCCTAGTAGGAGGAGTGTTGTCTCTTGAGGGTTTTCAGCGGATACTACCCACAAAATCCTATCAATTTGGCTCATTAACTTTAATTCTCCAATTAGGTTTTCTAACAAGGAATTCTATTATCGTCAACTTGTAAACTATCCACCCATATTCTTCACACTTCCTCATCATTTAACTTAAGATTATATATGTTCGATAGACTCATTCAGCCTTCGGCATTTCTTAAGTTTTCCTTCTAAGGTTCCATCTCCATTTAGGAATTTTTCTATCAACTCTACTAAAGATACAAGTTCTATTCTTCATTCCTTTCTCTTATCTCAACTCTAATCATATATCCCCACGTGTGTGTATAAATCACCCCTACACTTGGAAATTTAAATCAAGCAATCATACCCTTGTCCGTTGTCCAAAGCACTTATTAATTGGTGAATATTTAAATGAATCTTTGCTTACACATCCTTCTTGCGACTGTTAATACTTCTTGAGGTACCAACAACCGATTACAAGATATGTTTGCACTGTAAAACGTAATTCCTAGTCTTGCAACACCCAAGGCTTTTAGCAGTGACTCCCAAACCAGTTGGTCTAAGGCACTAGGTGATGAAGCACCCTCGCTAAATATTTTTTTTATTTTTGCAGCCTTAAGTAATCACAAAGACCAGTGTTCATTTTTTCTTTATTCACACATATTTTTTTTTATTTTCTTCGTACTAAGGACTTTAGACAAGAGCATTTCAAGGTCTCTTCTACTATTCCAAGTTTCAAGATGCGTGATTGTGCAATTTGTAGGGTATACATTTTCAGAATATAGACTTAAGCTAGGAATTATTTTTCAAACTTATACTCTAATAAGAATATCAATATTTTTCCTTTATTTCAACTTAGCCCAAAAAGTGAACTCAAAATTTGCCTATTTCTAAATAAACTACAAAGACATATACTTTCTACCGTTAATCTTTAAAGAAGGCTATTTTTAGGGTTTTCAATTTACTCAGTCTAAGATCTAGTTGTTCGAAACCAGTTAACCTATTTGTCAAACTTAAGTTAAATATGGTCAAAATTGAATATATTTATTTTTATAATTTTTGAAATTTTCAAATTTTTTTATGGGTTTTCAAAATAAGTATGCAAATGCAAAATGTACATATGAATGCGAAGGAAGAAAACGTACCGTGCATACCCCCAAACTTAAACTGGACAATGTCCTCACTGTCATGCTGCACCAAGTGGGTCAAAATGTCGGAACTCCCCTGTTTATTTGTTTATAAATTTTTTTTATTGTTAAAAGAAAAACAAAAATATATACAGAAAGGCCCCCCCAAACTTCAGTGAAACAAAGTTAGACATTACTGCCAGACTTTGCATAGACCAAACATCAACACCAACCAGTCGAAAAATTTATCTGTAAAGAGTGTCGGTTGGTGGAAGAACATGTTGTACCGATCCAAAAAGAATTGGGGAAGATAGGAGTGATGGCAGGGAAAGTATGGAAGTGAATAGATATGATGTGGTGATGAATTAAAACGAGAATGATAATGATCAACAATCAATGGAATATTGGCATTTTCATAGCTTATTAAAAGAAATGGGGGTGGTTCAACTTCTAAAGGAGGAGGTTGACTCACCACAATATCCCCAAAATGTTTCTGTGGGTCCTTTATTGACTTGGCATCATCCATCAATTGCATATGATATTCAATTATGAGGGAACTAATCTCCTCGATGTCCGCCACAGTCCAACCGAAAACTTGCCGCCTATCTTGTAAGACCTTTAAAATAGCGTTCTCTTGCTCGAAGGTTAGAGATGCTGATATTATAATGGGAAAGGTCTCATTCTCACCTATGTAAGCATATTTAAGGTGAGACGGCAAGGGCATGAGCTCGAGTTTCTGAGGCGAAAGAATCATAGGTAAAATTGGGGAATCTACCTCGAACTCGAAGGACTCTAGCACAGGTTCGAAATCACTGCAAACAACCGATTCGGATGGTTCAACTAACTCATCCAAAAATTCAAAAGACTCATATTCGGGCTGTGAGTCTTCATCATCCAAAAAAGTGAAACATTCATAATCAATATCGGTTGTGTCAACTGTGGTAGGCTTAAGGAGGGACGCACTAGTGGCGCCAAAACTGTTCTCATCAAACAAGAAACTTTCAAACTCGCAGTCCTCCTGCGTGATTTCATGAATAGAGCAAACTTCTCGTGTACTAGTATTAGGCATGGGGGGCAGACTTCCTAACTTGTAAATATTGAACTCACTAGACGTCTTCCCGAAGGATAGAGTCATGGAGCCATTGCGACAGTTTATTACGGCGTTGGAAGTGGCCAAAACTGGTCGACCGAGGATCACCAGAATCTGGTTCCGTGAGTTAGCAACAGGTTGTGTGTCCATAACAATAAAATCAACTGGGAATATGAACTCCCCAACTTTGATCAACACATCCTCTAGCTCACCCCTTGGATGGGTGATTGATCGATCAGCCATTTGGAGAGTACAGTGAGTGGGCTTAAGCTCTCCAATGCCTAATTGCTCGTACACAGAATAAGGTAGCAAATTGACACTAGCACCAAGATCTAGTAGTGCTCTATTGATGTTCTTGTCCCCAATTGTTATCGAAATAGTAGGACAACCGGGGTCCTTGTGCTTTTGGGGTAAAGAATTGACAAGAGCATCGCTAATAGCACTAGCTACAAAAACTTTCTTTGGTACTTGTGACTTCCTCTTTTTGGTGCATAAGTCCTTTAAGATTTTTGCATATGAAGGAACTTGTTGGATTGCATCCAAAAGAGGGATATTTATGCTAACCTGTTTGAACAGCTCAACAATCTTCTCCATTTGTGGAGTTGGTTTATTGGATCTCAACCGATTTGGAAAAGGAGCATTTTGAAATGTTGTTGAGTCCAATTTTTGCGGATCAGATTGTTGAGTTGGAACGGAACCCCGTGTAGATGTGTTCATGTTGTGAGAAGTGGGTCCGTTCGAGCTAGAAGGAGTAGAGCCTTGTGAATGATGGAGAACAGGCTCTAACGAAGAAGAAGAAGGAGAAGAAGAACCACCGGCAGGGGTGTCATCGTGAATACCCACATTGTTTTGCAACATTTTTCCCGATCTCAACGTGGTCACAGCGTTTACGTTATGAGTTTGCTGTTGATATGCAGCATGTGCGTGACCGGGATTTGGCAGTGGTTGAGATGGGAGCTTTTCTTTTTCTCGCTCGCTCAATGCTGCATTGAGTTGTGCAATTTGTGCCTCAATAGATTTGATGCTTTGATCGTGTGAGGCACTATTTTGCACCAAAGATTGAATAGAAGTCTCTAATCTTGCTGTAGATTATGTAGATTGCTTTAGGAACGCATCTAGACTTCTTTCAAGTGAGCTAACCTTGTCATTGTTAGGTTGAACAAAATTGTTTGGCGTGTAAGAATTATTAGTCACAAAATTGTTCACTTGATTAGGGTAAGGTTGCTGTTGGAAAGGTTGTTGAAATTGAGTTTGTGGGGGTGCTTGTTGTTGTTGTGGAGGAGGCCCTTGAAAATTGTTATTTCCTTGGAATTGTTGATTTTGGTTCCAAGCGAAATTTGGGTGACTCCTCCACCCCGGATTGTATGTCGAAGAGTATGGATCGTTTCTCTGTCGTTGCTGAAAGGCAGCATTGACTTGATCCTGTCTTTGAGTAGATGCATTGTAAGGACACTCTTCGGTGAGATGTGATGGAGCCGAACAACAAGCACAAACAGTTCGTGGAGGCACAACAGGGGCAGGAGAAGACGATGAGATTTTGGTCTCAATTGCTTCCAGCTTTTTCGTAAGAGCGGCCATCTCGACCTTCATGGCAATCGACATCTCTACTTGATGTATGCCTGCCCTAGATTGACCACTAGAAGAAGATGATGCGGTCTTGGTGCTCTCTCACTGAATTGTTTGTTCACTAAGATCCTCAAGAAACTGCCACGCTTCCTCACTAGATTTGGAGAGAAAGTGACCTTGACAAATGGTTTCTAGCAACTGCTTCATTGCCGAGTTCAATCCCTCGTATAATGTTTGGCAAAGTTGCCAACTTTCGATCCCATGATGAGGGCATTGAACGAGTAGGTCTTTAAATCTCTCAAAACACTTCCAAAATGGTTCGGAAGGAAGCTGTGAAAATTGTATAATCTTATTGCGGATTCTAGCAGTTTTGTGATGAGGATAGAACTTTTTAAGAAAAGCTTTCACAAACTCATCCCAATTTCGAATGGAATGTGATGCTGTGCTGTATAGCCACTTCTCGGCTAGGTCACATAAGGTGAAAGGAATGACCCTTAGCCTTATAGCGTCATCACTTAATTGGGTCGTTTTCATCATAGCGCAAACGTTTTGGAATTTATTGATAAAGATATATGCATCTTCGGATTCCAAACCATGAAACTTAGGCAGCATATTGATGAAATGTGGTTTTATTTCAAAATTGTCCCCATTTGCCGGTGGGGGTGAAAGACAGGTAGGTAAAGAAGTGCGGACAGGGTAGAAGAGATCCTGGAGCGCAACTCGTGCGGGCGCTTCAACAGGCGGTTGATTCGGGTTATTTGCACCTAACGGAGGTGGAATCATTCCCGTCGGTAAGGTATCGTTGAGGTTGAATCCCAACATGCCTTCGGAGGAAGAATTTGAAGGTGGAGGTAAGAAAGTGGACGGAATTTTGACTTCGGTGTCGAAAGGTTCGTCGATCGGTACCAACGAAACACGGACTAATCGGGCGTTAGTGTCCCTAGTCCAAAGTGTCATACACTAAAGGGGTAGTGTAGTCAGAAAAAAATGAAAGACAGAATGCGAAGGTAAGATAACGTCAATGAAAGGAAGTGGTGTAAGTGAGTTGCAAGGTTTCTTTAGCGACAAGTTGAAAGTTTTGAAAAGATTTTTTCTTTTTTTTATGTGAAATTTTTGCAAAAAGAATTTTGAAAAGGGACTTGTGACACAAATGCGATCAACCACACATGCACAATCAGGCCTAGATCTAGGGTCACCTAGGTCAGCTAGACAGCTCCTAACTAGGATTAGAAATAGGACCTCAAACCGCCTCTTCACCGCCAATTGCGGCCAGGTAAGCGCCAGGTAAGTGGGAAGGAACCACAGTAGTGGGACTAATTAATAACCACTAGCCTTTGACACACTTGCCTAGACACCGCAAAGTCAGGTTAGGATAAACGGTCGATGCCTATACTAGTCCTTTTTCCTATTGAGCTCGAAGTCCTTAGGGCTGGGTCTAGTATTTTTTTAATTAATAGTGGTCAATGCAAATGCTTTAAGTGCTTTTTGGGGTCCTGGGAAGGGTGATGAAATCCCCACCCAATCTGAGTTTGGTCAATAGCCCCTTAAATTCCGATTAAAACATGCAAAACATTAAATTCACTTGCAATCAATTATTTTTAGCGCGGCGCAAAGAAAACTGCAGAAAATCTGTTATTGAGAAGGGGGAAGAAGATTTTTAGCTCAAAGAAATCCTACAGAAAATTTCGCAAAAGATATATCGAGGTTGGCAAAGGGGAGAATGAGGAACAAACCGACAAAATTTGATGAGCTGACGTGGCTAGAGTGCGGCGGAACCGCGGTCTGGGGCGCAGAAATGTCGCGGAACCGCGGTCTGGTAGAAGGATCACTTCCCGAGAAAAAATCTACCTCTCCTCTGTTCTAATACTCCTCTGTTTTGATGTACCAATTTCTGTTTTGCCCTCTGTAAATTTCCAGATATGAGATTCTTCGTTGTTCCTGCAAGATTCAAACAATAAAACCCTTCAAACAGATAAAAATTGATAAAATATTTTTTTTTTACTTTTTCTATTTTCAGATTTTTATGATTTTCAAAATTTATATCAACCCGAAATTACAAATAGGAAATTTTTACGCCATCCCCGGCAACGGCGCCATTTGATTAGTGTAGGATTTTAACGATAAAAAATATTTTACCGCAATCAAGATCGGCGTCGCTTTGCAGCTAGCCGGTGAGTACGGGTCGGTCCACAGGGATGTGTAATTTTCCTAAGTGTTCTTACGAGTTGATTCCAATGGTTGTTTGGTTTTGTTTTAATTGAATCTAAAACTAAGTTATATGATGATAAAGAAACTTGCTAGGGTTAGGTCTAAGGTAGGGTTTGATAAGATTAATATTAACACCTCTTTCAATGCCCTAAATGAAATCTTTTAGAAGTTATAACAACTATTAGAAAAAGGGATTAGGATGATTGGGAAGAAACGAAGTTTCTTCCTCTAGATCCTTGTCCGTCCTTTCCTAATATTTTCTCTAACCTTCATGGAAGACATGCACGTCCGGTCCTTTATACTACGGTTTCACCGTTACCTCGTGGGTAGGGTGCTGTAGGGAGCGGATCATGTATGCTTGCATGAAGTTCTAGTTATTAAAAATAATTGGGCACGAAAGTGATGAGAGATCTTCATCTCTCATTCCCTCCCTTATTCCTAACCCTAACAAACGAGGAAATTACTCGCTCATTAGGGGGTCTATTAAAAACATCATTTTTAATATGTGTATTTTTAGATCTAAAGGATTACTTACCTACTGCAGATTAAGATTAAAAGATTCTACACTAGATTAACTAAGGCAAAGGATTAATTGATCTAGGGCAAGAATTTAATTATAAAACTAAGGCAGAAAAGAAAAGACAACTTACAAGAATGATGCTCTTCCAATTCCAATTGAATCTGAATTTTATTTCTTGAAAAGAGGCATCCTTAATACAATCTTTTGATTACATATTTATAAGGAAATAGGAAAATTAGGGTTACAAATTCTCGCGCATGTGCTATTACAGATATACCCCCGAAAAATCCCAACCAAAGCACCGACGCACCGACACAAAAATTCTGCGCCGACACGTGCACTAAATGGCCGCGGAACCGCGGCATATATAGGGGTGGGGCCGCGGTTCCGCGGCCCTTTGATGAGATCACTGGATCAAATTCAGTGGGCTGCTTCTTGATGCTTTGGGCTCTCTATTTATATAGTTCTTTTCTCCATTTGGCTTCTGGGTTTTCTCCAGATCTTTTCAGTGAAACTTGTAGTGGTCTTTTACTGTTTCCTTTGATATTTGGATCATGCATTGTCTTGTACAGTTGTGAATTATTCTTCGTCTAGGCTTGACTATGATCCTTCTACTTGTTGGTCAAAAGTCCCTCCTTTGTATCATCTTTTGTCTTTTCCACTGTTTTCGCCCCAAGAACCTGTATCCTGTAATATGTAGCAGACATGCGTCAAAACCACCTGTTTATTTATAAAACGAATAAGAATGGGGAATATAATAATACAATATTATGGTATGAACAGCTGGCGTTCTTCAGACTGAAAGGCATCACTTTGTAGCAGAATATGCCCAAAAGGGTCTGGAAAGCGGTTTGCTTCTGGTCTTCAGGATGCATCTTTATTTGATTGTACCCCGATGAGCCGTCCATGAAGGAGAAAACTTCGTGAGTGGACGTGTTGTCTATCATCAGCTCGGTGGCCGGTATAGGAAAATCATCCTTTGCACATGTTTTGTTGAGGTCTCGAAAGTCTACGCAGATGCGCACCGTCCCATTTTTCTTCATCACTAGGATGATGTTGGCAATCCAGTCAGGGTACTGAACCTCTTGGATGAAGCCGGAATCGATTAGCTTCTTGACTTCGGCGTTGATGCCCATTTCAAGTTCGAGTCGCATTCTTCTCGGTGCTTGTTTGATTGGCTTGACGTCCGGAGATATCGCCAATTTATGCACCGCTATTTCCGCATCTAGCCCTGGCATCTCGGAGTAGTTCCATGCGAAGCAGTCTTTATACTGCATGAGTACGTCTTTGAACGTAGCCACCTTTTCTTCAGACAACAGCCCACTGATGAATGTCGGCCGTGGATCGTTTGCCGTCCCCAAGTCGATTTTTCTGAGGTTATCTGCCGTAGTATGTATCCCATCTTTCAGTTCTTTTAGCGCCGGTGGAAACTCTGAGATCACTTCGTCATCATTGTTTTCGAAGCACCTGGGGAGGTCAGCCATATTCTCGCGTACTCCTTCTCCTGACAGTGTTATCGCGTGACAGGTACGAGATTGTTTCCAAGACCGATGTTGATCTAGTTCTACTCTCTCCATATACGTTGCTTTCAGTTCATGCTTTTGAGGTGGGGTTACCCTCCAACTGCTGGATAGAGCAAACTTGCCTTACTGATACTGGTCTTCTATCCAGTCTTTGAATGTGAAGCAGTCTTCGAAAGGATGTCCTATCGCTCGGTGATAGGAGCAATAATCCGGGTGAAAGACCCCGCATGCTTGTTCGGGATGTTTAGACTCCGAGAGCGTAATCATTTGATATTTCATGACAAGATCGAATATCTTCCTTGTCTTGTCTTGGAGAAAAGAGTATGCTCGACCCATCTTCTTTATAAGAGACGAATCCCGGTTGCTCAATTTTTGATCGCGAGGCTTCTTGGACCCGCTTTGCTGCTGTCGAACATTTTTTTCGTTCTTGAGTTTATTTTTGCCTCCGCGTCGAGTCTTCCGTATGACGGGATGGCGATGAAGGGCATCATCATTTTTTGTAGCCTGCTGAAGGAGGCGCTGCGTTCTGGCTTTTTTATAGATAGCCATTTCGCGGCTATGGTTATCCCGGACCTTTTGACCCGCTTCCCTTATTAGCTTATCTATCTGTTCTTCGAATGACGGACTTGGCACTTTCATGGCGAGACCTCGTTTTGGTTCAGGGTTAGCGTCTTCAAACAGAGCATCTCCTTCTTCATCGAAATCATGTATAACGTAGCAGCCAAGGAATCACTCCCGTTTTTTGGATTGAACATATCCAAGCCCGATCGTTTCCATTCTCCCGTTGGGCAATTTTCGCTGAGTTCCGGGGGCGTTCCAGATCCTATTATAGAATTGGGATTGTCGCACGATTTGCTTCAGGGGTATGCCTTGGCGCCTCAACAGCCTTTTTAATCTTTCTGTGTAGTATCTAGGAAGACGAATGGGCTGAAGCCTGTCAAGCGTAGAATCAGCACCATGCCAGATCTCTTTCTCCACTTTGGTTTTCATGGATCGATAAAAAAGGATAGCCTTTTCATCTCTTCGCCTGGGAGGGACGTAGAACGTCTGCAGTTCTTGCACACCATAGGTACCCAGTGCGTCAAGCTCTTTGTAGTGCTGCTGCGGAACCATAGCGATTTGCAGGTTTTGATCTTCTCCAGTGAAGGCTCGTATTGATGGACGAATAGAAAATACTGCATTGACCTCATCTTCAGAGTCGCTGCCAAAGACTAGAATAGGGGTAGACGGTCCCGGTTTGTTGTATTGAGACGGCCCCGAATAGACTATCTCTTCTTCCTCCTCGGTATCGCTCACGAAGACCGGAATGGTGGTGATCGCTTTTTGCTTATTCTCCGGTTTATGGTATCTTTCCGTGTCTTCAAAGTCTGGCAGAAAGTACTTTGCGTCTTCGTATTTACGGACTTCATTCACGGAGAATGGGTTCAGTTCCCCTATCACGGTATACTCGAGACCATCCTTAAAATACTTCATACACTGATGTTGTAGAAGGGATAATGTTGTACTCGTGTAACCAAGGCCTGCCGAGCAAAACGTTGTACCAAGTCTTAGCGTCAATTACGTGAAACTTGATATCCGTGATGAGTAGCCCAAAGGTAACGTCAGTATCACAGTCCCGAGCGTCCGTGATGACTGGGAGTCGAACCCGGAGATAGTGATTTTATCTCGAGCAAGGTGTTGAACGCTCATGCAGATTTCTTTTAGCACCCTCACATTTAGGAGATTGATAGAGGACCCATTGTCAACTAGGATCTTCCCTATCTTAATGTCATGGCAATACCCGGAGACATATAGGGGATGGTTGTGCTCACATGTTCCGAGGAGGAGATCTTCATCGCCGAAAGTGATTTCAGCTGTGTGAATTTCTTCCATCTCGTCCTTCATCTTTTCTTCGGCGAGAAAAGCTTGAAACTGGTCAGGCTCTTGTAATTCCTTGATCAGAGAATCTCTCGCCTCTTTGTATAGCAGAAGGGCATCGAGAATGCTCAGTTGCGAGGGTATCTTCCTCAGGTGTGCCAGAACGTTGTAATCCACCTTGTTTTTCTTTGGCGGGTCCTTGGCTGTCAGCTCTTTGACGATTTGATCATCAAGGGCGATATCTTCAAGGACTTTTTCCTTCCCTATATCTTTTCTACTCGACCCCTTATTTGTGGGTCCGAGATTCTTTTCTGGTAGCGTGCGATTACGCAGCTGAATGTTCTCGCGGGTCTTTATCTCTTTCATTTCGGAGATGGATTCCTTGAAGAGAGGGCCGAGGGCTATTTCTTCATCAGAATCGCTCCCGAAGGTAAGAACTTGCGATCCCCCGGAATCAACCATGTGACAGTTGCCGGCAGTTCTTTTGCGCTCATTTGTCGTGCTCTTCTGCTCTCGACGCGTTTTGCGCTTCATCCGCTTGAAATGCTGCCGGTGGGCCAAATATCCTTGCCACCAGTTTTTAAAGGCCATGCATTCCTCAGTAGGGTGTGTGGTCCTCCGATGGTACAAGCAATAGTTTGGATGTGTATCATCTTCATTAAGGTGTATCCTATCAGGAGTGTTTCCTTCGGAGGGTGGCAGCTTCATTCCCATCGATATGGCTTTGGCGAACTTTTTTCTTGTCTTGAACCTGCTTTTACTGGCGGCTGAGGTGCTTCGAGAATGCCTCAACCTTTTCATTCAGTCGCCGGTGTTTGGCTTTTTCGAATATAGCCAGCTCACGCTCTCGATTGGTTTTGCTTCTCTGACGGGCTTCATTCAGGAATACGTCAATCATCTCGTTTGACGGTCCTAGGAGTTCCGGTTCAGGATCTGCTCCCAGTTTCTCTGCATCAGGAGATTCTTCACCATCTAATGGCGAGTGAGAGATCACATGGCAGCTTGCCACATAGTCTTCAGCCCCTTCTGAAGAATCGTCTCCTTCATTAGCGTCATCGTCTTCATTCTCAAGAACATGCTTAAAGAATTGGTCCAACGTGATTGGGGTCCGTGCCTTCTGGTTATAATCTTCCAGTGCATCGATTATTTCTGCAGACCTGTACGGCTGTCTTCGGGCTTTTTGGTCTTCTTCTTCTTTTTCGAAGACTTTGATGGCCGGGCCTGAGCGTTTTGATTATCGCTACCAACTCTTGGCGTTGGGCGCGGCTTCAGCATTCCCTCAATGACCTCGAGTTCCAGCGGACTTTTCCACCTGATCGCCGTGCATGTTTGAAGATCCTTTAGTATTCTTTTTGTTTTAGCTGAAAAAGCAACCTCCTATGGAGCTTCTTCTATAAATGAGCATGATGCCCCCGGCGTGTCTACCCTTTTAGGAGCATGTGGTTGTGGCGGGTTCGCCTTCCAGTTTTCGGATAACGCGAACTTGCCCTGTTGGTACTGATATTCGATCCAACTTTTGAAGATGTAACAATCTTTTATTGGATGACCCAATATTCGGTGATAAGGGCAGTAATTAGGATTGTTAACGTCGCCTGGTTGCGTTGGGCGTCTTGGCTCTAGCAGAGTGATGAGTCTGTTGCGCAGCGCTAGCTCGAATAACCTTTTCGTCTTATCCCAAGGGAACGAGTAAGGTTGTCTCATCTTTTCTCCAAGGGATCGCTGTCCATCACTTTGGTGATCAGCTGGTTTTGGACCACTAGGTTGCTGTTGAGCATTGGCGACGAAAGTCGCTTTCCCTTTCCCCTTTTCGTTTCGAGGTTCCACCTTCGAAGAAGATGGTCTATGACCTATCTGATCCATTTAGGCCAGCTTGTCAATCAAGGCCTGGAAAGTAGTTGTCTTGAAGAACATCATGAACTGGGATATGGTCGCTTGCGGATCAAGAGTACCCATGAACATGCCTACCGCAGACGCTTCTTCGATGCATTGTTCGCATTTCGACCATAGATTCTGTTGGGCTTTCCTCAGAACCTAGCCTAGGGTTTGCAAGCATCAGGCATGCCACAACAAAAATTTAAGGGGGTGCTAAGCAAACATCCAAGGATTCATACTAGAAAAATAGGGTAACAAAACAATGTAATCAATCATTACATAAGAAGTGAACAAGAATACAACCTTTGTAGACTCGGTCCTTCACTTCTAAAACTCCGTGTTGACGTCCCTTCGCTGCGATCATGGATCTCCCAAACTCTAGTATGGGTTCACTCGGAGAAATGAACAAGTTTGCTCGTAGTCTTCAAGGCCGAAGATGATCTACGTCGAGGAGACTTAAACTCAAGCTAACCCTTCACTTGGTCATGAACTTTGTGAAGAGAACACTCTATAAAACCCAAACAAGTATATAGGATGATGAAATAGGAAGTGGGCTCACTTTAGATTTTAGTTTCTCACTTGATATCACCATTTTCCTTGGAGTTAGAGAGCTAGAGGAAGAAGATGAAGAAAATGAAGAATGAAAAAATCAAGTGGTGAATTGCAACCATGGGTGAGTTAGTATAATGCACTAACCATTATAGGGACATAACCATGGTTTAAGTCTAATGGTTTGGTTTAAAAATATCTTAAGTAAAACAAAATGTGTGGACTTTGTCAATGGTTATCCAAGCTTCATGAAGCTTCAAGCCACGACACAAATTGCCACCATTTTGAATTACTTAAAATAAATAAAACCCTCATAATTATAAATAAGCATGGTGTAAGTCTTACACACACCCAAGTTTGCATGTATCATCAAGCATGATACAAACATGTACACAATTATATATCACATATACACTTTGTGTACATCAAGTGAGAAAACAATCTTAAGTGAACCAAAACTAGTTAATGTAAAGTAATATATCAAATATATAATTATACATTAAATCATTAAATCAACACTTGATTTAATGATCCGGTCATATTACATATAACCGACTAATATCATGTGTATCAAACTATCGAATCAACACTTGATTCGATAACCCGGCTATATAGCATATAACCGACCGATGATACAAATCGCGAGAATAGAATACGGTATCACATACGCGCATTAATCTCGGTCCCGCACATATTTCATATGTACTCCTACTCCGTTTTTCTTGAGCTAGGAAACCTCTGTGTAAGACTCTAAAGACTCATCAATATGCCGGCAGTAGGTGGTGATCATATCAGTCACCCACAAGCCGCAAGCGGTCTGCTAAACGTAACGGCCACCCGGGTATTGAGCGATCAGAAGATCAACAATCATGCCTGCTCACACTCCTGTGAATCCAATCAGTAACACTACCGTATAGTCCGGTCTGTTCGTCTGATATGTCGCTTATCTAGTCTAGGGGTGGTTAACGTCAGACCCCAGTAACTTGATAAGTCATGCCTATATAAGGTCCATAACGGGCGAGAAACTACTGGTAACACTTTCCAGTAAATCTCATCTACCCTGGCCAGGGATTTCAGTTATGGCCAATCGAGCATAGTGCAACATCAACCCCCAATACCGGGAGAGACGAATCCCCTCCTATCGCTCATTGCCTCCATGTGACTCGGGACTGTACCCAAAAACCACATGTTTGCATGACTCAGTAGAGCTATGGTAGGGTGGAAATCAAAGTACAGTGGGAGCCACACAAGACTCTATGACGATCTCGGGTCAGCAGACTAACCTGCACCAGTGTCACCAGAGAACTGCTATCTGACGTGAGGTATAATACCATCTAGGAGTTCTCGGCGAGTTCGTTCAGTGTACCCAGTCTCTACTGAGCACCCGTATACCATCTCTGATGTCAAACACCAATGGATATGGGATCATCCATCGCCCATCACATGGGTCGAGAAGATATACGCTAGTCTACTCTGGAATATCGATGCCGTCTCGATATTCCCACGACTAGGAACATTGAAGGATGAACTCATGGACTACCTATGCCCCACTAGTATGATCTGCATCATAATCCTGGAAGTCAAGTACACATCCTAAGGGCTTTATCAACATGTAACAGAGAGACATTAAGTATACACGTTAAGATAAAAAGCAACCAGATAGCGCACTATCATGTCAAGCAAGAAAGTTCTCCCTATATATGTCCTAGCATCCACTATAGTATACATCTCATGTACAATAATGGCCTCTAGGGCATACATACAACTAACAATCTCCCACTTGCACTAAGGCCAGTTGTTGCAGTATAGCATACCCAACGTCCTATAAAAGTCTCTCGCAGGAAAGGCCTCAGTGAGTGTCTATAATGAATGTCCAGACTTGCACTAAAGCTTGAAACTGGTCAGGCTGTTGTAATGCCTTGATCAGA
This sequence comes from Agapanthus africanus, assembly GCA_030015575.1. Taxonomy (NCBI): domain Eukaryota; kingdom Viridiplantae; phylum Streptophyta; class Magnoliopsida; order Asparagales; family Amaryllidaceae; genus Agapanthus; species Agapanthus africanus. The sequence goes on along the minus strand of CM057340.1, from coordinate 127,210,723 downwards.
GAATCTCTCGTCTCTTTGGATAGCAGAAGGGCATCGAGAATGCTCAGTTGCGAGGGTATCTTCCTCAGGTGTGCCAGAACGTTGTAATCCACCTTGTTTTTCTTTGGCGGGTCCTTGGCTGTCAGCTCTTTGACGATTTGATCATCAAGGGAGATATCTTCAGGGACTTTTTCCTTCCCTATATTAGTAGGTGGTGATCATATCAGTCACCCACAAGCCGCAAGCGGTCTGCTAAACGTAACGGCCACCCGGGTATTGAGCGATCAGAAGATCAACAAGCATGCCTACTCACACTCCTGTGAATCCAATCAGTAACACTACCGTACAGTCCGGTCTGTTCGTCTAATATGTCGCTTATCTAGTTTAGGGGTGGTTAACGTCAGACTCCAGTAACTTGATAAGTCATGCCGATGTAAGGTCCATAACGGGCGAGAAACTACTAGTAACACTTACCAGTAAATCTCATCTACCCTGGCCAGTGATTTCAGTTATGGCCAATCGGGCATAGCGCAACATCAACCCCCAATACTGGGAGAGATGAATCCCCTCCTATCGCTCATTGCCTCCATGTGACTCGGAATTGTACCCAAAAACCACCTGTTTGCACGAATCAGTAGAGCCGTGGTAGGGTGGAAATCAAAGCACAGTGGGAGCCACACAAGACTCTATGATGATCTCGGGTCAGCAGACTAACCTGCACCAGTGTCACCAGAGAACTGCTATCTGACGTGAGGTATAATACCATCTAGGAGTTCTCGGCGAGTCCGTTTAGTGTACCCAGTCTCCACTGTGCACCCGTATACCATCTCTGATGTCAAACACCAATGGATATGGAATCATCCATCACCCATCACATGGGTCGAGAGGATATACGCTAGTCTACTCTGGAATATCGATGCCGTCTCGATATTCCCACGACTAGGAACATTGAAGGATGAACTCATGGACTACCCAGGCCCCACTAGTATGATCTGCATCATAATCCTGGAAGTCAAGTACACATCCTAAGGGCTTTATCAACATATAACAGAGAGACGGTAAGTATACATGTTAAGATAAAGAGCAACCAGATAGCGTACTATCATGTCAAGGAAGAAAGTTCTCCCTATATATGTCCCAGCAGCTACTATAGTGTACATCTCATGTACAATAATGGCCTCTAGGGCATATATACAACTAACAGATTCCGCCACCGTATCGCGGACTGCACCCTTGTTTCGCCCAGCTTCACCCTGGCATTGATCAATGCCGTGATTGGGGTGTGTTCGCTAGTGCTTGCGAACCTTTGTGTGAACAGTAACTCCATTTCTGCAAATGTCTTAACGGAGTCATTCGGGAGCTCGGAGTACCATTCAAACGCTGTCTCCGACAAGCTGCCAACAAACTGGTGAAGCAGCAGTTTTTCGTCACCTCCGATGTTGCCGCACAAAGCCCTAAATTGAGCAACGTGATGGTGTGGATTCCTCGTCCCCTTATATACATGGAATTTAGGGATCGTATATCCCGGCGGGTACTTTATTTGGTCGTACCAACCCGGATAGGGTCGTCCAGTCTTAACAATTTGCCCGGCCGCTTCGCACGCCTGATGAGCTTGTATCTGCTGAGCGATATAGTCATCCAAGGCGGTTTTAGAAATGGTCTCCTCTTTGGCTGCTGAATAAGCCGGAAGAGGGTTCGATGTCTCTCCCCTATCATCTTCAAGAATAATCGGAGGGTCTTCAGCTGGAGGATCCGGCTGTAACATCATCCCGACCATGTTTTGGAATAAAAGCGCCATTCTTTTTATGTTGGCAGCTTGTTCCACTGCCTCTTTGTCCTTCTTCTCAAGGATTCTGCGGAGGAACTCAGCATCAATTTCTTGTTCACGACGCTGCTCTGACGACGTCTCCGGGCTTTCTTTTGGCCCAGTGAGTGCGGCCATCTATGTTAACATTTTCTGGAGCTTCTGTTGCTGCTCCTGGGCCTTTATTACGGATCTGGTGAGTGATCGATGGCCCATAGAGATACGGCTATTCTCTTTCCCGGATGCCATATAAACAGTGTGCACCACCATGCCCCCAGACTTGGGGCGTTTAGATTCAGTGTTCTTAAGATTCATCGCGGACACAGAGACTTTTTCCGGTCTCCTTCTTTTGTAGGCGGTCGAAGTTGAGGGAACCGTTGCAGCGGGCACCCAAATAGATGACATCTCCTGTGGCATGACGGGGTGGTCATTCTCTTGCTGAACTTTCATCTTCTTCGGTTGGCGGGACTAGTCATGGTTGATCACCGAGTCTTGGACCTGTCGCCAAATTTTATGAATTTTAGATGACAGCCGCTGATGGGGCTGCTCTGTCATCACCTTTGTAGCGTTTTCCATAGGTGGAGGAGATCTTTTTAGCACGGCCTTCGGAGAGTTCTTGTATACCCTCCAAAGTGGTTCAAAGTTGTTCCCAGTTGAAACAGCAGCATCAATTTCCACCATCGGAGTTGGCGGAGTCAGTCCAGAAGGAGAGTTGCCCCCAGCCTTCCTTACTCGGCGCCAGTGATGACGGCGAGCATGTCGTGCTAACGGGACCGGCTCAGTTATGGGGGTGGCTCAGTTTAAAGAACAATTTATGTTCTCTTAGCGCACACGTGAGGAGCACGTGCGCGCTTAGCGCTGAGCGCAGAGTGCTTATTTTAAGTAGCGCACACGTGAGGAGCACGTGGCGTTGTGCGCCAGACAATGAGCGCAGAGCGCTTCTGTGAAATAGCGCACACGTGAGGAGCACGTGGCGCGCTTTGAGCTGTGCACCAGACTTTAGAGCGCAGAGCGCTTCTTGTGAATTTGGAGTGCTAAGGCTTTGCAGCGCTGTGCGCTGGATTTGGAGCGCTGAGGCACTTCTTTAAATTTGGAGCGCTAGGGCTCTGCAGCGCTGTGCGCTAGATTTGGAGCGCTGAGGCGCTTCTTTTAATTAGAGCGCTAAGGCTCTTTTTAGGCAGATTTGCGCTCTGAGAATTAAATTTTCTCATATAAGAGACTTTGTCTCATGGATCTAAGAACAAAGTTCTTATTTTATAGGAGATGTTTCAATCTCTTATGTTTTTGGTGAAAAGCTTTGCCTTTATGGATCTGTGATTCTAAGAGAATTGAATTATTCTTCCCTCTTTTATAATGAGATGTTATGATCTCTTTTGTGAAAGACAATTTGTCTTAAAGATCTATGATCTGGCCAAAGAATTAAGTTCTTTTCTAATGAGATGCTTTGATCTCTTTATTTTACCTTGAAGAAATTCTTCTTCTGCTGAGAGCTTGCTCTTCTTTCTGAATTTTCTCAAAGTTTGTGGGGGGGGGGGAGGAGGGGGGTTCCTCTCTATAAGACTTGAAGTCTTGGGGCCTTTAAATAGTAGAGGCTGATTTGTTGAATCGGTTGAAAAGATCTTTTCTCTAATTGATTTGGGGATTTCCCCACCGTTGGATCTTTGATCCTAAGGTTTCTGTTTTACAGAAGGCAATCTTCTTGTTTTTAACAAGATTGGGAAATCTTTTCCCATACAGAATTTATTTTGTATTTTGGTGATTTTTAATCACCATTGAATCATTGATCCAACGGTGCTCTGATTTTCAGAGCACAATCTTTCCTGTTTGGAAAGATTCTGAGGAATTTTTCCTTAACAGAATTTTATTTTGGTCAATTGATGATTTTTAATCATGTTCGTTGGATTTTTGATCCAAGGATCGAGAACATTTTGTTCTATCGCTAGCGCTTACGTTCTTTGCACGTGGTGCGCTGCTTAAACTGCAACGCTCTTAGCGCTAGCGCTCACGTGTTTTGCGCGTGGTGCGTTGCTTAGAGTGCAGCGCTCTTAGCGCTAGCGCTTACGTGCTTTACACATGGTGCACTGCTTAGAGTGCAGCGCTCTTAGCGCTGGCGCTGCTATGAAGCGCTGTTTCATTTCAAATTTCAAAATTTTAACAGAGTTTTGCTCTGATTGGGGAAACAACCCTATTAAGATATAAATGCACATTTGTCAGGTGTATGCAGATTCCCTCTGCCTGAAGTAGACTGGAGTTTATTGATTGTGGGAATCCAAATCACCGGCAGCCGCGGAATAAACAGCTGTTAGTTACCCCATGCTTTTGGAGTGAGAGAACCTCTGATTGACGGGTCAAACTGGTCACGCGAACACAACGTGATGTGTTGGTGCTGGAAAATAATGCAGAAGGGTATGCTCATTTCATTTCATTTATTCTATTTGTGACAAAAAGAATTTATTTATTCAAAAGAAACATTTTTTTGTTTTGCACTTATTTTATTATTTTTTATTCTATTTTGAATTTTTTTTAAAAGAAAAGTGTAGGAGACGAGGAGTGCAGAGAGTCCTCAGGACGCATGAGAGGGCACGTGGCTGTTAGTTATATGTATGCCCTAGAGGCCATTACTATAAATGTGATGTATATTGTAGTGGATGCTTGGACATATATAGGGAGGACTTTCTTGCTCGCGATGATAGTATGCTATCTGGTTGCTCTTTGTCCTAACATGTTGACTTGTATACGTGATGCCGTCTTGTCTCACATGTTGACAAAGCCCTTAGGATATGTACTTGACTACCAGGACTATGCTGGAGATCATACTAGTGGGGCCAAGGGCAGTCCACAAGTACACCCTATAATTGTTCCTAGTTGTGGAAGTATCGAGACAGGGCATCGATACTCCAGAGTAGACTAGCGTATACGCTTCTCAACCCATGTGATGGGATCCTATATCCATTGGTGTTTGACATCAGAGAAGGTATACGGGTGCTCAGTAGAGAATGGGTACACTGAACGGACTCGCCGAGAACTCCTAGATGGTATTATACCTATCGTCGGATAGCAGTTCTCTGGTGACACTGGTACAGGTTAGTCTGTAGACCCGAGATCGTCATAGAGTCTTATGTGATTCCCACTGTGCTTTGACTTCCACCATACCACGGTCAAGAGATCGTGCAAAAAGGTGGTTTTGGGGTACAGTCCCGAGTTACATGGAGGCAATGAGTGATAGGAGGGGTTTCGTCTCTCCCGGTATTGGGAGTTGATGTTGCGCTATACTCGATTGGCCATAACAGGAAATCCCTGGCCAGGGTTGCTGAGATCTACTGGTAAGTGTTATCAGCAGTTTCTTGAACCATTATGGACCTTGCATCAGCATGACTTATCAGGCTATTGGGGTCAGGCGTTATACCACCCCAGGCTGTTGATATGCGACATATCAGACGAAGAGACCGGACTGTACGGTAGTGTTACTGATTGTATTCGCAGGAGTACGAGCATGCTTGCTTGTTGATCTTCTGATCGCTCAATACCCGGGTGGTCGTTACGTTTAGCAGACCGCTTGCGGGTTGTAGGTATTTGATATGATCATCACCTATTGCCGGCGTATTGACGAGTCTTTAGAGTCCTACACAGAGGTTTCCTGGTTCATGCGAAACGGAGTAGGAGCACATATGTGATATGTGCGGGACCGAGATTAATACGATATGTGATACCGTATTCTATTCTCGCGATATGTGATATCGGTCGGTTATATATGATATAGCCAGGTTATCGGATCAAGTGTTGATTCGATAAGTTGATTCATTTGATATTAGTTGGTTATATATGATATAGCCGGATTATTAAATCAAGAGTTGATTTAATAATTTAATGTATAATTAATTATTTGATATATTACATTACATTAACTAATATTAGCTCACTTAAGTATTCATTTTTCTCACTTATGATACATTGATATATATGTGATATATGTTAAATGTATTATTTTCTTTTTGCACACAAAATATATATGTGATATATATTGTTGTGTCATGCTAGGTTACACATGCAACATGTAAGTATGAGACTCATACCATGCTAGGTTAATGATAGGGTTTTATTTGTTTTAAGCAAATTCAAACATTTGGAATTACTCAAGGTTCAAAACTTGTAGAAGCTTGTAGGTTTCATCGACTTAGTCCACTTGTTTGTCTAGCTTAAGATATTTTTTAACCCAACCCCTTAACTCATAGCTATGGTTTAGTCTCTACAATGTTTAGTGCATGACATACACTCACCATGGTTGCATTTCTCACCTCATGAGTTCATTCATCTCTTCATCACTTCTTCCTCCTCCTCAAGAGAAAAAGCTTTCTAGTTTTTTCTAAGTGATGAAACCTTGTGAGAAAATTAAAACTAAAGAGAGCCCACTTCCCACTTCATCATCCTCTACTATTATCCATTTAGTTTAGGGTGTTTGCTTCACTAATTTCACCATTAGTGAAGAGGTAGCATGAGCTAGAGTCTCCTCAACGAAGATCATCTTCGGACTCGAAGACTTTGAGCAAGTTTGCATCTTTCATCTTGTGGATCCTCTCAAGAGTTCGGGAGATCATTACTTGCAGTGAAGAGACATCTACACGGAGCATTTGAAGTGAAGTACTGGTCTACAAAGGTTGTATTCCGCATTCACTTAGTTGTAAAGTGTTTACATTTAGTTTTGTCGGATTTTCTAGTAACGATTCTAGGGTTAGGGTTAGCTAGAGCGAAAAAATTTGAAATTGGCATGGACGATACCTCCAGAAACCTTGCTGCCATGCTAGACAACCCTGCAGCAGCCACTGGCGCCAGCAACCCACATGCGCAGCGCGCGGCCGCTGGACGCCAGCGGGCCACAAGAGGGAGAAGGGGAAAAGTCCTTGGGCTAAGAGTTGAACTCCCGAAAGACTTTGGATTTGGAGTGAGACTCTCTTGAAGATGATTTAGAGTTAAACTCCAGAAAATAAGGGTTCTTATTTGGAGTTAAACTCCGAAAGATTTTTGTTTGGAGTTGAACTCTCAAAAGATTTTTATTTGGATTTAAACTCTCAAAGATTTTTTTTGTTTGGAGTTAAACTCCCAAAAGATTTTTAAGAAGAAAACCAAAAAAAGAGCTCTCTTGAAACTTCAAGATCTAAATCTTGAATCTTAGATGATGAAAATGTACACCTTTCTTCTCTTTTGAGTCTTGGATCCTCCCAAAAATGAAACTTTTGAAGACGGGTCTCCTCCTTCCTCCTCTTTTTTTCTTGGATCTTGAAAAAAAGGGTGGTAAGATTTAAAATCTCCCATTTCAGAAATTTGGTGAGAGATTTGAACTCCCTTTCAATGATTTTATGGTGTAAAACTATTTTTTTTAGAAAAGAAGAGTTAAACTCTTGATTTAATTCAAAAATAGAAAGAAGAAGATTTAAAACCTTGAAGAAGAAGGAGACACAAAACCCTAGGTTGATATGTGAAGAATCTTATTGTTATCCATTCATCATGATGCCGTATATAGGCTTTACATTTTACATATGCCCCCCTTGGGCCGTTCAAAATGGCACTTGTGGCTTTCCCATGACATGTGCTCTTTTCTTTTCTCACATAAGCTATGGCATTTTACAAAATTGGTTTTCTTGCCTATTTTTATTAAATTTATTCATAAAAATTACATTAAGCATATTTATTGCTTAATAATTATTCCTTTGGCATTGGGGACCGGCCTTTTCAGGCTTGGGTCGACTTGGGCATGTGCCCACTTGCTTGGGCTTGGGCCCACTTGACCTGGATCCAGGTTTAGATCTGGGCCCACTTTTTGGGCCTTGAGTTTGACTTGTTGACCTTGCTGTGGGGTGTAATTTTTGACCCCAACAAAGTTGTCGGGCCCCGGTTCTTGCTCACGGCGCATAATGCCACACGGAACAAAGTGCCACGCCAAGGGACGAGGGCCACCTCTTGAATCCTTGGGACCTACTCTAGAACAATGGGATCGAGTTCTTGAACCACATTCCGAAAGAGGACCGAACTGTATTATAAATGTAATAATACCACCCTCAATTACAGATACGCTTTTTAAGTGAACCGGCACTATAGTAGCATGAGAACTCTATAGTTAAGCATGCTCGAGCTAGGGAAATTCTGGGATGGGCAACCTGATTGGTGTGAAAATTTGAGTTTTTAAAGTGTCCTGAATACCGCAATCGATAACGGTGTCGCAAATAGCCAGCCGATAGGGAGTACGAGTCGTCCACAGGGAGATGGTGAATTAGTTATCTTGTTTTAGCCGAGTTAATAAAAAAAGATTTGGATTTGTTGTTTTTATTAAAAAGAGATTCGAAAAATTAATGATAAAAGAACTCATCATGGTCAAGATGTGTGTTGTTTAAGAGATGTATTAAAAATACTTTACCTTCACCCACTTGTTGAATTTATGCGAGAATAATAACAAACAATGGGGATTAGGATTTAAAGAAGTACTAGGGATTCTCTTCATTGATGCCTGTCCTTCCATTGATTACTATTATCTCAAGCCTCTACCAAAGTTCCCACAACTTGTCTCAAAAATTGGGTTGCAACTATCATTGAAGGATAAAACGCCTAAAAGAGAGAGACGTGGTTTATCTTTAAAAAAGTTTAGATTCATAATTGGGTTAAGCGAAACTGCAAGAGATTTTTTTTATCTCTCAAACTCCCCTTTCCTAAATCCTAACGAGCGAAAAAGTTACCCACCCATCAAAATCAAAAAGAAAAGAGAAAAGGGTTGAGAAATAAATTATAAGGCTAATTTAAGATCCCTCATAGAAAGTAAGGAGTTTCTTCTGATAGCATCATCGCTTAAAAATCAATGAGAAAGAAGAATGAAGAAGATCATAGAAAAGCATCATTAAAAAGAGCGAGAAAATAAATTGCATAAAGTAATTTGTGAAAATTAATTAAGACGAGAATTAAAATGTGATAGAAATTAAATGCGAAAATTAAAGAGCAATAAGAAGAGACGATAAAAAAACTACCTTTTATTAATACCTTGAAGCTTCTTTACAAATTTTAATGGCTAAATGAAATGGTGGTTACAAACCCTAAACAAAATAAAATGTTAAAAATATAAAACCTTAAATGTCCTTTCATTATTATTGCCCGGTCCTTTATATAGACTCTGGAACTTGAAACCCTAGAGCTCATCTCGACGCGCATGAAATGACGATCATGCCCATAAAAAATTTGATCAAACGGCCACGATTGAGTCACGGATCCTCCGCCAACTGCATATTAACCTCGCGGTTCCGCCGCCGAATCGTCATGTTGCTTTGTGAATTTTTTTGTGCTTATTTTTCTTAATTTTAGGAGATTTTACTAATGATAAAATTTTGGAAATATTGTCTTCTTTTTGATATTGCGAGAATCTTCAATTTGCTTCTAAGCTTGGTAGGTTTGATTTGTTGCAATTGATTTAATTTGCTCCTATGATCATAATTGCAGTCTTGAATCAATTTGTTACTTTAAAAACCTGCACAATATCTCAAATAAAATTATTAGCAGCATTTATTTATAAAAATAAGATATTTAACTAATTTGCTCACAATTAAATTACTTAATGATTAAGAAATTCTAGGATATTTGATATGATACGATATGCACATTTTATTAATAATGATTAAGGATCGCACGACGGGGTGTATACGCAGCGTCCGATATCGAGTAAACGTCGCAATGTACACACGGAACACGGGACAGGTCCAGACAAAGCAAGAAGGTGACCACGCTGGTTGGGAACGTCCTTTAGGTCGGTCTGAATGTCAGTGACGGCACAGCTCCGGAGATGGCCGGGAAAAAACAGATCAAGAAAAGAAAAGAGAAGGAAAGACGAAGAAGAAGGAAAAGAAGAGGAAGTGCTGGGGTCTAGTGTGGCTCTGGGTTAGCTGGGACAGAAGAGAAGGCGAGGGGAGGAAAATGATGGGTCATGGGTTTCCGACGAGGTTTCACGGTGATGGCAGTGGGTTTCTTGGTCGCTGGGGAATTGGGTGCGCGGGTGTGCAGGAAAAGGAGAGGAAAGAGGAGAGAGGTGATGAAGATGGAGGTGGTGGCAACGGGGTGAGGCCGACTATGGTGGTGGATGGCGAGGAGGGGTGTAGGCTAGGGTTAGGGTTTCTCGGTGTGCAGGGTTCTGGTCGGGTGCTCGGGTGAGGGCTCGGGGTCCTCGTCGGGAGGAGGTGAAGGGGAGAGGAGGTCAAGGAGGAGAGAAGGGGAAGAGGTAGGCGTCGACGAGGTCGACGGTCGAGCGGTGACGGGTGACGGGCACGAGCGAGGCGATGGGTGCGAAGGCGGGAGAAACAAAATTTTAGAAGAAGGAGAGAGAGTACGTGGGTATAGAAAATAGGTTTGAGTTAAATAAAAAAATATATAATATAAATATGCAGAAGAGAGAGAGAGAAAGAGAGGCCGGTGAATTTGTTTAAAAAAAATCTTTTAAAATAAAATTTAAAACTAAAAGATTTTTGAAACAGTAAAAAATGGTAAGAATAAAATATTAGGGAAATTTTGAGATTTTGGCTAATACAAAAAAAAGTCTAAAACACGTCCGGGTCAGGTCTAAAATTACGGTTTGAAAATACGAATAATATACGTAGTAACCAAAACCAAAACAGGATATCCGGGTAACAAAAAAGCATACCCCTAAGAACGGATGCACGTAGCGTGCATGTAGCGATCCAAACAGGCCCGTTTCACTGAACGGGACGGGAACACGATATACGGATGCTACCACAGGGTCAAGGGTATGATGCAGGCCATGCTAGATATTTTTAAAATATATTATTTGAATTTATATGTTATATTGAAAAAAATGCAGATGCCAGATATAATGCAGTGATATAACATGAAAGTGCACGGATTCTTATAACTAGCTGGGATAAATCATAAACAGGAATCATTATGGGTTTCCAGCAAGCTGGTCGGGTCGGATGCAAATACAGATGCCAATTATACTATTTGCACCTAAAACACAACAAATCAAGAAATATCCATAAATAAAGAAATAGCCATAAATAAAGAAATACCCAAAATAGAACGGGTATAAATGAACTAGGGTGTTAAATTATACCCAACTACAAAAGAATTTCGTCCTCGAAATTCCCAAAACAAGAAAAACAAGCAAACATGAAACTACGAGAAGAGCCGTGGAAACTTCTGTCGAATCTTGTCTTCTCGTTCCCAAGTCGATTCTCCGTGCGAGCGATTCCCCCATGAAATAAGTACGAGAGGGATAACCTTGTTCTTGAGGACCTTTTCTCTTCGATCAACAATCGACATCGGTCGTTCTTCATAGGTCAAATCCTCCCTTACAGTCAGCTCCGAATGATCTAGTACGCGTGCTTCATCTCGAACATACTTACGGGGTTAAGATATATGAAACACGTCAACACTCGCCAAAGGTGGTGGTAAAGCCAATCGATAAGCCACTTCTTCAACACGCTCAATAATCTCGAAAGGCCCCACGAATTGAGGACTAAGATTTCCTCAACTCCCAAAACGAATCACTCATCTAATCGGTGATATCTTCAAGAATACAAGATCACCAACAGCGAACTCTAGAGGTCTTCTCGATGTATCGGCCCAACTCTTCTGCCGATCTTGTGCTGCCTTCATGTGATTCCGGATAGTATTAACTTTCTCTACTGTTTGCACGACAAGATCCGGTCCCAACAATATTCGTTCTCCAATATCGTCCCAACGAACAGGTGAGCGACACTTGCGACCATACAATGCTTCGAATGGAGCCATCTGAATAGTCGCCTGAAAGCTGTTATTGTATGAAAACTCCACCAAGTGTAAATGATCCTCCCATGAACCGTTGAAGTCTAACATGTAAGCTCTCAACATATCTTCAAGAGTTTGGATCATTCTTTCTGACTGGCCATCTATCTGAGAATGATAAGCGGTGCTAAACTTCAATCGCGTCCGCAAACTTTCCTGTAAATGCCTCCAGAAGTGTGATAAGAATCGGGTATCACGGTCGGAGACGATGCTCACAGGTACTCCATGCAATCTCACAATCTCCCGCATGTACCGCTTTGCCAATGCTTCCGTCGACTGACTAACTCGAAACTGTATGAAATGAGCTGCCTTGGTCAATCGATCAACAATCACCCAAACTGCATTGTTGCCCTTTAAACTCCGCGGTAAAGCTGTCACAAAATCCATGGTTATATGTTCCCACTTCCACTGAGGAATCGGAAGTGGTTGCAATAAACCAGCTACCCTTTGATATTCAGCCTTAACTTGCTGACACACCAAGCACTTCGCTATAAAATGAGCAATCTCCCTTTTCATGCTTTCCCACCAGAAATGTTGTCGTAGATCACGGTACATCTTCGTGCCTCCTGGATGTACGGAATAAGCGGAACTGTGCACCTCCTTCATAACTTCTTCACGAATGTCTCCTTTTGGCACACACAAACGGCTACCATATCGCAACGAACCATCTTCATGAATCAACAAGTCTGTTCGAAGTCCCGCTTCTACCTGTTCTCGAAACTTCCGCAACCTTAGATCGTGCGACTGTGCTTCTTTAATATTATCGATCAATGACGACTGTACCTGCAGCTACATCAATTGTACCGAAGAATGTGGTGGCACGTTCTCCAACTCCAATCTCCAAAAATCTTCGATAAGCTCATTCTGTGCAATAAACATCCGAATTGCTGGCAATCGACTAAGTGCATCCGGCACTTCATTAACTTTCCCTGGATGGTACTTGAGATCAAGATCATAGTCAGCCATCAGCTCCAACCATCTACGCTGCCTCATATTAAGCTCTTTCTGTGTGAACATATACTTTAGGCTTTTGTGATCGGTGAATACTTCGACCCTTTCGCCCGGTAAGTAGTGTCTCCAAATCTTCAAAGTGAAAATAACAGCTGCTAGCTCCAAATCATAAGTTGGGTAATTCTTCTCATGGGTCTTCAACTATCTCGATGCGTAGGCTATAACCTTCTCATGCTGCATCAAAACACATCCCAAACCTTTCCTAGATGCGTCGCTGTGAATCACCAATCCTTTGGAACCGTCTGGTACGGTCAAAATAGGAGCGGTTATCAACCTTTGCTTCAACGCTTCAAAAGCTGAAGTACAACTATCCGTCCAAACGAACGGTAACTCCTTCCCCGTAAGCTTGGTCAAAGGCTCAGCTAAGCAAACAAAATTCTCCATGAACCTTCTGTAATATCCGGCAAGTCCAAGAAAACTTCTGATCTCTGTTACGTTCTTCGGAGTCGGCCAATCTTGAACTGCTGCAATCTTCTCAGGATCAACGGCGATTCCATCTCCGGATACGACATGCCCCAAAAACTTCACTTCTCCAAGCTAAAACTCGCACTTGCTCATCTTTGCATACAATCTTTCATGCCTCAATGTCTGCAGTGCGATTCTCAAGTGTTCTGCACGTCTTCCTGGCTTCTTGAATACACTAGAATATCATCGATAAACACCACTATAAACTGGTCCAAGAACGGTGAAAAGATTCGGTTCATCAAGTCCATAAATATCACCGGTGCATTCGTGACTCCGAATGGCATTATTAAATACTCGTAATGTCCATATCGAGTTCGGAATGCAGTCTTGCAAATATCCTCCGATTTAACTCGAACTTGATGATATCCGGATCGCAAATCCAGCTTCGAGAATACCCTCGCGTCACTGAGTTGCTCAAATAATTTGCCAATGCGAGGGATCGGGTACTTGTTCTTAATAGTCACCCGGTTTAATTCTCGATAATCGATGCACATCCTCCTTGTGCCATCTTTCTTTTTGACTAGAAGAACTGGAGCTCCCCAAGGTGAATTGCTGCTGTGAATCCAACCATTCTCTAGCAATTCGGTAACCTGCTTCTTGACTTCCTCCAACTCCACTGGTGCCATTGGATAATATGCCTTTGAAATTAGCGCTGCGCCAGGAACAAGATCGATCGTGAACTCCACATCTCGTTTTGGCGGTAAACCTGAGATGTCCTCGAACATGTCCATGAACTCTCGAACTACAACTGGTGCTACCTCTTTAACAACTTCCATCGACGAAAGAACACTGTTTGTCGGCCTAGCCCTAAACTAGACTGGACCGACATAACTACTTCCTCCAGCAAAAACAAACTCCGGATGTCCGGGAATCTGGAAAATCACTTTCTTTGCCCTACAATCAATGTGAGCATGGAAAGTGCCGAGAAAGTCCATTCCCAAGACAACATCATAACTGCCGGTATCAATCACCAAGAAATCTACAAATAACTCTCGTCCGCAGATAACAACCAAACAATCCTTGCACTCACTACTAGATATGATCTTCCTATTCCCAGTGTGTATGTCCTAGCAACAAGACAGGGCCGTGCAAGCAATCAAGTGTGCAGCAATAAACTTGGACGACATAAAACAATGGGATGCACCAGAATCGAATAATGCTAATGCGGGAAAATCATGAACAAGTAGGATACCTGAAACAACTTCATCTGAAGCAAATATACTGAAGAAGATAAGCACGGTAAACAGGATTCAAGCTGAAAATAAAACATGAACTGGTAAGCAATGAAACCGAGAGAAGCAAGGTAATACAATGGCCTTAAAATAAGGAAGTGAATCAAGACTAGGACTCCAAGTTACTTAAATAGAGTACCGCATTGTAACCATCCTGCAGTTCATAGTTACAATCACATAACTCCGTCCAAGTCGTCCAAATCCTAGTATCAGAATAGAAAGAAACAATAGGGAACCAGAAGGTTTCAAACCGAGATGCAAAGTTGTTTGCATATTGTCAAGACAGGGTCAAGAGAAAGATATGATTTAAGAATCACGATAACAATGTGGCAGGACATGTTCCTAATTACGGGTTTTCTGATTCGTGTATTGGGTCCAATACCCAACTACAAAAGAATCAAACCCGATTAACCTAAATCCTATGTCTCTGATACCAAACAAACCTTGTCACGCCCCGCTTTCCAGAGTGCGCTAAGATTGGCACGTGACAGAGCCAACCATGCTACATGTGGCTAGGAAATATCCCTCCACAGTCACATTACGGCTTTCTATAAGATATCAAGAACAATAGAAATAAAACAAACTATCTAGTACATGTCCATATGACAGAATAAACGAGTCAAGAAATAATATATGCGGAAGCAATAAATCCAATAAGCAATAACATCTGGAAAGTACGTCCCAAATATAGGCTCACATCAGGAAATGAAAGTACGGAAATAAACTAAACTAACTAGATACTAACAGGATCCTCACTGCTCGGCCTGTCGGCTAAAATACTCCTGGTCAGCCTGCGTCAAAGACAGAGGATCTAGGCCATGCAAAACCTAGACGTCAGTGCGTCATGATATCAATAATAAAATATAATCTGGAGGTAACAAGATATGTAGGCATGAGTATGAACAGTAATAAGAATATACCAGTAACACGAATATGGAACAGTGAAGTGTATAAGCACATATGACGCACGGTGAGTAATCTGAACTAAACTACTGGGTTAATTACTCTCAAGTCCTTGAAATCAATTTAATGAATCGTCGATGTAACTCAATAGTATCCCGTGCGTGCTTAGGATCACCGTCCAGATTCTCGGGCTGAAATCTGAGACATGCCGCTAGGTATTAAACAGGAAACATATACAGATGAATGATATCAGCAATATCATCCCGGGGCTGGCCTAGCCCGTAAAACTGATCAGTATAAATGTTGAACTGTTGAGTTACAAGTCAGATTTCATCATTGATTTCCCCTTGCCCCAAAGTTATGTGTTCAAGTCAGGTATTGATAAATCTGGAGCTAATGCCAACACAGGATCAAGCAGGTATAGATTTGTCTAAAATAGAAAACATGATATGTCCATCGGGACAACATGTCAGGATTGTCGGCATTAGGAGCAGGATCAGGTATCAAGTCAAGCGGTGGTGCATCAGGTCATGTCATGGGGTACACAGTGTATCAAATGGGTGCCCACAATAAACAAATGTAGCAAGTATCGAATCACGGTAAAAGTACGGATGTACGGTAAAAGCATGGATGCACAAATATCTATCAGAGGTAACATTTACAGCTCCATGACTATGTAGGATGCACATTATCAAGCATGGGGTACTAATGTAACGGTAATATGAATTAATGTGGTATGGCATGCAACTAGATATATAATTAATGGTATGGATGCACAATAAAACACGGATGCACAAATATCTATTAGGGGTTACATCTACAGTTCCATGACTACGTAGGATGCACATTATCGAGCATGGGGTGTTAATACGACAATAATCTGAAATAATATGATCTGTAGATGCAGCTACATATATAATAAATGATATGGATGCATACGGGTATCCGAAAATAGTAAAACATTAATATGGGTGTACAGTGCAATCAATATGTGATATTTTTATTCATATGGATGCAAAATAAGATACATAGTATGTAGCAAGATGAACTTGCCTGAATGGATCACACGACGGGGTGTATACGCAGCGTCCGACGTCCGGTAAACGTCGCAATGTACACACGGCACACGGGACAGGTCCAGGGAAAGCAAGAAGGTGACCACGCTGGCTGGAAGCATCCTCTGGGTCGGTCTGAACGTCAGCGACGACACAGCTCCGGTGATGGCCAGGAAAAACCAGATCAAGAAAAGAAAAAAGAAGGAAAGACGAAGAAGAAGGAAAAGAAGAGGAAGTGCTGGGGTCTAGTGTGGCTCTGGGTTAGCTGGGACAGAGGAGAAGGCGAGGGGAGGAAAACGATGGGTCATGGGTTTTCCGGCGAGGTTTCACGGTGATGGCAGTGGGTTTCTTGGTCGCCGGGGAATTGGGTGCACATGTGTGCAGGAAAAGAAGAGGAAAGAGGAGAGAGGTGATGAAGATAGAGGTGGTGGCGATGGGGTGAGGCCGACTATGGTGGTGGACGGCGAGGAGGGGTGCAGGCTAGGGTTAGGGTTTCTTGGTGTGCAGGGTTCTGGTCGGGTGCTCGGGTGAGGGCCCGGGGTCTTCATCGGGAGGAGGTAAAGGGGAGAGGAGGTCAAGGAGGAGAGAAGGAGAAGAGGGACGCGTCGACGGCCGAGCGGCGATGGGCGACAGGCACGAACGAGGCGATGGGTGCGAAGGCGGGAGAAACAAAATTTTAGAAGAAGGAGAGAGAGTACGTGGGTATAGAAAATAGGTTTGAGTTAAATAAAAAAATATATAATATAAATATGCAGAAGAGAGAGAGAGAGAGAGAGGTCGGTGAATTTGTTTAAAAAATCTTTTAAAATAAAATTTAAAACTAAAAGATTTTTGAAACAGTAAAAAATGGTAAGAATAAAATATTAGGGAAATTTTGAGATTTTGGCTAATACAAAAAAAGTCCATACGTCCGGGTCAGGTCTAAAATTACGGATTGAAAATACGAATAATAAACGTAGTAACCAAAACTAAAATAGGATATCCGGGTAACGAAAAAGCATACCCCCAAGAACGGATGCACGTAGCATGCATGTAGCGATCCAAACAGGTCCGTTTCACTGAATGGGACGGGAACACGATATACGGATGCTACCATAGGGTCAGGGGTATGAAACATGCCATGTTAGATATTTTTAAAATATATTATTTGACTTTATATGTTAAATTGAAAAAAATGCAGATGCCAGATATAATGCAGTGATATAACATGAAAGTGCACGGATTCTCATAACTAGCCGGGATAAATCATAAACAGGAATCAAGACGGGTTTCCAGCAAGCGGGTCGGGTCGGATGCAAATATAGATGCCAATTATACTATTCGCACCCAAAACACAATAAATCAAGAAATACCCATAAATAAAGAAATACCCAAAAAAGAACGGGTATAAATGAACTAGGGTGTTACAGAACCCAAGTACAAGAAGGTGGGCCCAAGCCCTGACTGGTCGCATGTCAAAAAAGTAAAACAAATAAATATAATATTTAATCGACAAAAGGCCAATTTTTTGCAAAGCCCATTGCTCATGTGCAAAAAGAAATAAGCATATAAGGCATGTGATGGGCAAAATGCCATTTTGTAAAGCCCAAAGGGCTATGTATAAATTTATAAGCCTCTATAAGGCAACATTATGATAAAATAAAACAATAATCTATTTCCCATAAAATTTCAAGGGTTTGAGACTTCTTCTTCTTCCAGATTTTAAATCTTCTTTTTCTTTCTCTTGTTGAATTAAATCAAGAGTTTAACTCTTGTTCTCTAAAAAAGAAATAGTTTTTCACTATAAAACTTTTAAAGAGGAGTTCAAATTTCCCATCAAATCTCTAAAAATGGAAGATTTTAAATCTCATCACCCTTCTTCCCCAAGATCCAAAAAAAAGAAAAAGAAAAGAGAAGAGAGAGAAACCCATCTTCAAAAAACTTCATTTTGAGAGGATTCAAGGCTCAAAAAAAGGAGAAAGGGATCTCATTTCATCGTCAAAGATATAGATCTTGAAGTTTGAAGAGATCTCTTTTGGGTTTTCTAAAATAAAAATCCTTTCTGGGAGTTTAACTCCATATTAAAAAAAAATCTTTATGGTTTTAATTCCATAATAAAAATTCTTTTGGGAGTTTAACTCCATTTAAAAATCTTTTGGAGTTTGACTCCATAATAAAAAAATCTTTTGGAAGTTTAACTCCAAATAAAATTGTTTCGGGAGTTTAATTCCATATAAAAACTTTTGGGAGTTTAATTCCAAATAAAATT
This sequence comes from Agapanthus africanus, assembly GCA_030015575.1. Classification (NCBI taxonomy): domain Eukaryota; kingdom Viridiplantae; phylum Streptophyta; class Magnoliopsida; order Asparagales; family Amaryllidaceae; genus Agapanthus; species Agapanthus africanus. The sequence continues at coordinate 127,192,216 of CM057340.1, read as the reverse complement.
GTTTTGGGAGTTTAACTCCATCAAAATACTCTTGGAGTTTAACTCCATTTGAAATTGTTTTGGGAGTTTAACTCCATATAAAAACTTTTGGGAGATTGACTCCAAATAAAATTATTTTGGAAGTTTAACTCCAAATAAAATGGTTTAGGGAGTTTAACTCCATTTAAAATATTTTAAAGTTTAACTCTATAATAATTAAAAAAAAACTTTTGGAGTTTAACTCCATAATAATAATAAATATCTTTAGGAGTTTGACTCCAAATCCGATTGTTTAGCTCCCTTTCAAGTCTGCGAACAACCTCCGCTCCCCCAACATGAGTGAGGGTTCCCTTCCCCATATGAGGGGATGCTCCCATTAAGTGAAAGCCCCATGCTCCCTCTCACATGATGGGGCTCCCACTTTGTGGAAGCTCCATCCATCACGTGAGGGGGAGGCTCCCCTGCTGCCTCTCACGTGATGGGGAGGGAGGTCCCACTTAGTGGGAGCTCCCTTTTTTGTTTTATAAAAAAAATAAAAAATATAAAAAATAAAATAAATATATATAAAATAAAATAAAATAAATTCTTAAAAAAAAAAAAATGTTTCTTTGATTAAAAAAATCTTTCGTCGCAAACAGAATAAAAAATGAAATGAACACTTCGCGATTGAGTCCACATGACCCATTTGACCTGTTAATCGGAGGTTTTCTCGCTCCAAAAGCGAGGGGTAATTAACGGCAGGTTAGTCCGCGGCTGCCGGAAATTCAGATCCCTATAATCACTAAACCCCAGCCTACGCCAGACAGAGAGAATCTGTATGACGCCTGACTGTAAGTCTACGGTAGCGCCCCGGCCGTCTTTCAGACGCCAAAATATGGAACAAAAACTTTTATAACTGGCGCTATCGCATACTATAACCCGGATCTTCCATTGACGCTAAACTAACAATCTACAAAGAGGGAAGAAAGGTTATACCGAACGATCCGAGTCCTTCGTTCTTTAACCATCATCCCACGCTCCGTTGCGGCTGCTCTGATCTCGTCGATCTCCGATCTCCTCGTCCAGGTGGCACCACATCATCAGATCTTTAAACGGGCTCCCGCCTCTGACTCGAGGCAATTCGGTCGTCAAGTTTGCTAAAAGAGACGACCAAGATTGATGTATAGAATGAGTGGAATACTTTGTCTCGCTTCGTCCAAAACCATGGACGAACGGTTAATGAAGTTGCCGTGGGAATCGGGTAATGGAATGAAATGAGCTGTGAAATTCCATACACCGAAACTATCATAATCTTTTTAACCAAATGAAGTGAGAGTGTGAGAGAGAGAGGAGGATGGCCGACCACATATATAGAGGTGGGGGGGTGAGTGTAGGAGAGGGGGAGGTGATAATAAGAAAATATCTCTAGTGTGAACACAAAGTGTGAACACATAGTGTGAACACAAAGTGTGAACACAAAGAAAGCAACCAATGAAAACCCAACACCATTCTAACCTAGTCCCTTCTTCTAGAAACTTCTAGAACCTTCTACACTCATCTCAAGAAAAGATAAATCCGTCTTTAACCGAATGTTAAAAGACTGCTGATAGAAAACTGAAAACTGGCAACTTCCAAAAGTGATCCCGAAATGAATTTCAGGATAACCCCGTAACTGTATAAATATACCCGTATTTGTATTACGACCGAATACTGCAACTGAGACAAAGATATTATATCTACTCTATATAATACATGGATCCGGCTTAAACCAAAGCCCACCAGTATTATCTGCCCGAAAAATAACACGTGCGTAAACGCACGTGCATTTTCCGAACCCTGCCATAAAACCATACGGCCTCTACAACGTTTCGCCCGAACTTGGGAAACTGTCTGTGGGGGACTCTAATGACTCGTCAGTACCCTGGCAGTGGGTTTAACTACAAGCCGTCAGCGGCACTAGCTGTGCGTAACGGCTGCCCATGGATTGACCTCAAGGGAGGCTGATGAGCGAACTTATCCAGAAACCCTACTGAGCCTAACAGTGACAATGTATATACAGTCCGGTCCGTTCGTCTATGAGTATCGCATATCCGGCCTAGGGGGCTAGTAACGTCAGACCCCCAATAGCTGTATAAGTCGTGTCGGAGACAAGCCCTGAACACCCTGAGATACTACTGGAGTACCTACCAGTAAATCTCACATGCCTTGGCCAAGGACTTGGTGTAATGGCTTTCCTAGACACAGCGTGACCTCCACCCCCAATACCGGGAGAGACGAATCCCCTGCCGATCCGCTCACGTGCCTCCATGTGGCTTGGGACTGTACCCAAAAACTACCTGTTTGCATGAATCCTTTGAGCCGTGGTAGGGTAGAAATCAAAGCACAGTGGGAACTCACACGAGACAAATGATGACCTCAGGTCGATGAACTAACCTGTACACATGTCACCAGGGAACTGCTATCTGACGATATGTATAATACCAACTAGCAGGTTCCCGGTGAGTCCTGTCCGGTGTACTCATAACCCAATGAGCACCTGTATACATCTTAGGTGATCCAACTGACACCAGTGGCTTGTGAGACCGGCCACCGCCCCTCGTCGGGGTCTCGACTGTATACACTAGTCTACTCCGGAGTATCGATGCCCTGTCTTGAAACTCCCACGACTAGGGACCACTATTAAGGATATGCTTATAGACCATCCAACTTTCACTTATATGATCGCCCTCATACTGTTGGTAGTCAAACAAGATCCTAAAGGGCTCTATCAAAGTGTAATCGTGATCAGTCACCTGAACCTATACACGACTGATAAAGGCAAACCAGATAGCATACTATCATCTCGAGTAAGACTGTCCTACCGGTATAGGTCCTCCGCAATCATTGCAATCACGTACCTACGATCCAATAATTGACTTTGAGGGCACTATATCCAACAATCTCCCACTTGCACTTAAGGCTAATTATTGCGATGTCGCGTACTCACAGCCCGTGTGAAACCAACACCCAACTCCTCTACTAATCTGTTTCACAAAGCCCGTTTGTAAAACTATTGTGTTCGAGAAATAGCCTCAGTGAGTGGATCCGCCCTGATGTTTCTTTCTGTGTCTCTCTTAATCTCAAGTTCGTGGAGAAAGCCATCTCCCGAATTGAGTAATACCTGTCTTAGAATATGTCTGGATATCTGATGGGACCTAGTTCATAAATGAACTCCAAACCCAAACTTCTTAGACTGTATCGATAACTGAACCTAATCAGTATCCTGCACCATGCCTCCCACAGTATCCTCTTGGACCACCTGTCCATAATACTGTCCCTCTTCGTCAGAGGGAAAACTATAACTCTGACAATCACTCTGTCATCCATGTCACCTTTGAAGCCTGGAATGATAACCGTCTCCGAAAGAGGCTGCCGTCATCAAATCCGTAGAACATCCACTTATGTTCTAAAACTGCATCCTTATGTTTCTCCAGGATTGGATTAATACAAACTTATTGCATCCAGTGCAAAAACAATATTTGGTGTGGTACTTGACATCTTATGAGTGACTCAATTGCCTAAGCAAGTGATCTGCCAATCATGCACATCCCTCTCCCCTTTAGTCCGTAAGACACCTTTAGAGAGGGTGACTCCATCACCTGCAGGTACACCACCATGCCAGGAGTCATCTATTCTAAAAACCATTAGAATACTGTCAAGGTACCCACATTGGGAAACTACCCAAATCCAGATCTAAAACCATAGATCTAGAAACCAGAATGTCAAATATTATATCCATATCCTGTCTGGAGAAACAACTGTGTGACGACCACAGTACAACCGATCGTAGTATAGGATTTTTACCTCCTACTATGTGTATGTCATCCAAAAACCAAGACATCATACCTTACCACCTTCTTAATAGATCTATCCCCTATTCTGATGAAGTCAAACCCATGACTGTCACATCAAAATTAGATGATCAATTTCCGCTATAACTGCTCTAGTCTATAAATAGACATAAGCTACTTGCCTACTATGCTTCCGCTGCTCCCACTGACCACAACAACCCTCCTACCGGGTCTCATAGCCTGGAACAACAGTAGTGTCAAGTCTGGGTAGATAAGAACCTCCCTGTCACCGTCCTTGAGGCTACCGAAGTACCTCTCGGGTGTCTGAGGTTACCCACCAAATCTGCGGAGTGGCTAATGGAATGTCAAACCTGATTGAATCTTTAGGTCCTATTAAATTTTCCGTAATCGTTTGCTGTTCTAGAATCACTTCCAGTTCTACCATACTCCCACTACCGTTTTCTGAAAAAAAATCCATTTTACTAAAACTGTGGCGAGTCAAGAACAATATCACTATTGATCTCCCAGATGGTAGAAAGTCAACCCTCGTCATAGCCTGGGCCAACCCATAAACTGCCATTACAGAAACGTACCCTGAGTTATCCAGAGTCTGGTTTTAAGCATAAGCCGGACAACTCCCCGTACCTTAACATCGTTAAGATACGAACCATTCTATATCCAATATAGAAACTTTGGCACTTATTTAATTGGAACTAGATTCTAATCATGCAGCTGTCTCCAGTGCATATCATCTTTAATGGAGAGAGGCTAATCAGCATTACTCAACTTAGAAATCCATCCAATTATGAGTAACCCGAAAAAGAAATAAGTTTCTCAAAACTTTTACTATCATCTGAATACCAATCACAAGTATCTACATCTTCGATCTCTTTGAAGAATCCCAATACTTGCGACATCTGGTTCTCTACTTTATTCTTATACCCACAACTTCTTAAAACTTAGATCTTGTATTTCTACGAAACACTTGTCTAAAAACTAGAGAAGTCATAAGTAAACAGAACATAGTACGAGGACCTACACCTTTGTCCTGATGGACACTGGACAACATACAATACTCTGTATAAGTCCGCTGAGTTAAATAACTCAAAACCTGTGCATCGTAGGTTGAAAACTGTACCCTGGCGATTTCCTCAAATATCACCAATTACAACGAATTCTGATATAATGAGGATGATCACCTAATTCCCAATAACTTCCTCCCACTCATCATCTGTAAAAACCATACAGATATAAGAATGAAACCTGGTGAATACACACCCTGGAGTAAGTATCTAATCGGGAAAACAATTTTCCATTAACAATGCACTGAAACATGAAAATGTTTCATAGGGGTATCCTGGTATTCATAGTAATGCCTCTTCCATAATCCAATTCATGACTTTAACCGTATATTTCTTTGCCATCTCTCCAATTCCCTTTATTTGACTTTAGTCGTTACCTTCTGTACACCATCGTTAGGCTAAATGGTTTTCTTCCTTCCCTACCGTTCGGCACCAGCCTATGGTTTGGAAGAAGACTATCCAGTAAGCATAATAGGTGTACCCTCCTAACCCAAGGAGTACTCGCAACTGAGAGAAGGTGATGATAAAAGACAACTGAATAATACCTTATTCTTTTAAAGGTGAAATAGGAGTGGCGATGAAGTACGCGGTTTGGTCGTGAATGATAACAGTCGCAACTTACTTTGCCCTCTTTCTAATCCCTTTATTTTATCTTTACATATTACCTTCTGTACACCCTACTTAGGCTAATTGGTTTTCTTCATTCCCTACCTTTCGGCACCTGCCTATGGTTTGGAAGAAGACTATCCAATAAGCGTAATAGGTGTACTCTCCTAAACCAAGGAGCCCTCGCAAACTGAGAGAAGGTGATAATAAAAGACAACTGAATAAACCAATTCTATTTCTCCTGAACCTTGATCCATCCTCGAAGGAGTCCCTTCGAGTTCGTATATAACCATACGATGGATCTATCCAATGGAAGTGGATGTCCGTAGTAATACGGGTGTTCTGAGAAATGCAAAGGGTAAAAGAAGGAGTGGTAATGACTTATGCAACATAGACAATCCAAAAGCCAGTATTTTAAGAAGGTTCGGTCAACTTGGTCACTGAGTCATAGTCTAGGGTCGGTCAAAGGTCGCTGCCAAAGAGAGAGAGAAAAGAAACACTCTGCGTGCACTCTAACCTAGATCAGAATGGTTATCACTTTATCTAATTCGGAAACCTCCTACTGTACTGTCAAATTCTCCTCTAAACCTACAAGAAGAATCAATCGGGATCACCCGAAGAGTAAACCAACTCATCAGTGGGAATCGGGATCCAACTCTCATCGCATGATAACGTGACCGAATCCACTCGCGTTATCACACTCCTGAAGGTATGCGCATGCCTGGCAAGTTTCAGTTTCTTTAGAAACTCCCGATATGATTTTTACCCCATGTTCTTATGACCTTGACGAAAGCCAACAAATCATAAGTCACATGTCAAGTTCTACCCGTCATTATCTTGTTAATTCGAACCCACCCGTACATATCCTTGACGAAAGCCAACAAGGTAATACGACTGTCCCAAACCAACTCATCTATCTATGCAACAAATGAATACCCCAGCAACTACCAAACACTATGCCTTGACGAAAGCCAACAAACATAGCTTGAATATTACTGACCATCCATAAGAAATGACGGAGGGCTACGGCTGGTTTTTGGCGAAAAACCTTTAACGTAATGAACTTGATCTCGTTGAAGGAACCTGATAGCTTTTTATAAAATATAGTGGCGAAAACCTTTGCTAAAGAGGTCACTTCCGGTGAAGGGATCTCGGCTCTTTCCTCGTGGAATGAGGTGCAGGATATTCCACTGAATACCGCGATGCAAAGCAACATGTAATCGACTGTAGTGAAGTTATTACTCTGACGCAAACTTCTGCCCAAGGGGTCAGTCCCGGTGAAGGGATATCGGCCCTTGCCCCGTCGAATGAGGTGCAGGATATTCCAACCGAATACCACTATGCAAAACAAAAGGAAATATCTTTGTAATAACACTTTTTTAAATTGTTCCAACAACATCTAAACAGGTTTGTTTTACTTTGCATTGATCAGAATCAACGCAGTCCCATCAATTAATCACACCAGAAAAGAACGAAAATAAAATGTATGTATATGCCATCCGCATTCGTCACTAGGTCCCGTCATCACCCGTTAGGTTACTTAACTAACGACAGAGCGGGGACTGGACTAGCGTGGGTGTAAAACATATACAACATCTAATAGTATATAAAACAATATACAATAATCGCTCCAGGCGTGATAATATGCAACATTTCAGAAAAGTAATAAGCATCACAGAACAATACAGATAATCTGGGATCCCCGAGTTTCACAGAGCCGCTGCTGAAACCCGACGTTCCCCTGTCGTGTGGATAGCCTGTGCAATGAAACCTAGACCCCTACGGGTGCGGCAAGTTACCCGCTAAAACCTAAAGCGAGGCAGCCCCCTACAGCAAAGTGAATGGACCACCCTGCACTTCACGGAATCCGGTAACTTGAGCACCCCTCCTTGGGTCAACCTGTACCCCCTACGAGTGCGGCGAATAGTCTGCCAATTCTAGAGTGAGGCCCCTCTGCCTGTCAAAGCCATGAGATGCGGACCCGTTGCCCTCCCGAACCCGGCTATCCATGTACTCCGTCGTGGGGCAGAACCTAGTACAGAAATGAAAAATAGTACAACAGGTACATCGACCGCAACCTGGTCATGCCCCAAAAGAATATTATACAACAGGCAGTGACGGCAGTCCACAAGTTGGACGCTCGCCCCGCAATATCAAATGTACAAATAAACTCAAACTGCACTATTATTGCACACTGCTATCCACCACGACAAACCGCAACATCACAGCACAACACAGAACATCAACGCGAATGTCACGTTCGCAAACCCGTCTAAAAGAACTATAGCAATCAGACGCGGTTTACCGATCAAATGATATTCACGGTCGGAGATATAATGCAAGTACTGTAAACTAACATGTTTAAATTTCGATCGACTAAACACCACAAAGTGGGCCCCACGAACATCTGTTGAACAGTAACAAAATCTGGGCCCAAAAGATATATACCAAAAACCCCAAATTCCATCAGAGAAGACACTGTGCAAATTTGGTGCATTGATCCAATAGAATGGCCGCGGATACGTGACCAAACCATGGGTTTGGCCGTGATTCCGCGGCAATATTGAGAGATCACTTGCCCAAATTTTCACAGTGTTCTTAGAAAACCCTGTACAGATTTCTGTGATATGTAGAAAAATTTTTAGCCTTTAAAATCGACAGAAACTGTGAACTGAAATTTTGCAGTTTTTGATTTCCGGTTCGATCGATATTTTAAACGCGTTAGCACAAGTTAGTAAAGCTTAATGGCGTGGCTTTGATACCATGTAAGTCTACGGTAGCGCCCCGGCCGTCTTTCAGACGCCAAAATGCGGAACAAAAACTTTTATAACTGGCGCTATCCCATACTATAACCCGGATCTGCCATTAACGCTAAATTAACAATCTACAAAGAGGGAAGAAAGGTTATACCGAACGATCCGAGTCCTTCATTCTTTAACCATCATCCCACGCTCCGTTGCGGCTGCTCTGATCTCGTCGATCTCCGATCTCCTCATCCAGGTGGCACCACATCATCAGATCTTTAAACGGGCTCCCGCCTCTGACTCGAGGCAATTCGGTCGTCAAGTTTGCTAAAAGAGACGACCAAGATTGATGTATAGAATGAGTGGAATACTTTGTCTCGCTTCGTCCAAAACCATGGACGAACGGTTAATGAAGTTGCCGTGGAAATCGGGTAATGGAATGAAATGAGCTGTGAAATTCCATACACCGAAACTATCATAATCTTTTTAACTAAATGAAGTGAGAGAGTGAGAGAGAGAGGAGGATGGCCGGCCACATATATAGAGGTGGGGGGGTGAGTGTAGGAGAGGGGGAGGTGATAATAAGAAAATATCTCTAGTGTGAACACAAAGTGTGAACACATAGTGTGAACACAAAGTGTGAACACAAAGAAAGCAACCAATGAAAACCCAACACCATTCTAACCTAGTCGCCTCTTCTAGAAACTTCTAGAACCTTCCACACTCATCTCAAGAAAAGATAAATCCGTCTTTAACCGAATGTTAAAAGACGGCTGATAGAAAACTGGAAACTGGCAACTTCCAAAAGTGATCCCGAAACGAATTTCAGGATAACCCCGTAACTGTATAAATATACCCGTATTTGTATTACGACCGAATACTGCAACTGAGACAAAGATATTATATCTACTCTATATAATACATGGATCCGGCTTAAACCAAAGCCCACCAGTATTATCTGCCCGAAAAATAACACGTGCGTAAACGCACGTGCATTTTCCGAACCCTGCCATAAAACCATACGGCCTCTACAACGTTTCGCCCGAACTTGGGAAACTGTCTGTGGGGGACTCTAATGACTCGTCAGTACCCTGGCAGTGGGTTTAACCATAAGCCGTCAGCGGCACTAGCTGTGCGTAACGGCTGCCCATGGACTGACCTCAAGGGAGGTTGATGAGCGAACTCATCCAGAAACCCTACTGAGCCTAACAGTGACAATGTATATACAGTCCGGTCCATTCGTCTATGAGTATCGCATATCCGGCCTAGGGGGCTAGTAACGTCAGACCCCCAATAGCTGTATAAGTCGTGTCGGAGACAAGCCATGAACACCCTGAGATACTACTGGAGTACCTACCAGTAAATCTCACATGCCTTGGCCAAGGACTTGGTGTAATGGCTTTCCTAGACACAGCGCGACCTCCACCCCCAATACCGGTAGAGACGAATCCCCTGCCGATCCGCTCACGTGCCTCCATGTGGCTCGGGACTGTACCCAAAAACTACCTGTTTGCACGAATCCTTTGAGCCGTGGTAGGGTAGAAATCAAAGCACAGTGGGAACTCACACGAGACAAATGACGACCTCAGGTCGATGAACTAACCTGTACACATGTCACCAGGAAACTGCTATCTGACGATGTGTATAATACCAACTAGCAGGTTCCCGGCGAGTCCTGTCCGGTGTACTCATAACCCAATGAGCACCTGTATACATTTTAGGTGATCCAACTGACACCAGTGGCTTGTGAGACCGGCCACCGCCCCTCGTCGGGGTCTCGACTGTATACACTAGTCTACTCCGGAGTATCGATGCCCTGTCTGGAAACTCTCACGACTAGGGACCACTATTAAGGATATGCTTATAGACCACCCAACTCTCACTTATATGATCGCCCTCATACTGTTGGTAGTCAAACAAGATCCTAAGGGCTCTATCAAAGTGTAATCGTGATCAGTCACCTGAACCTATACACGACTGATAAAGGCAAACCAGATAGCATACTATCATCTCGAGTAAGACTGTCCTACCGGTATAGGTCCTCCGCAATCATTGCAATCACGTACCTGCGATCCAATAATTGACTTTGAGGGCACTATATCCAACACTGACAAGTGACGCACATTCCGATCAATGGGGTGATGAAAAACACTCTACAGATTCTGGCTCATCCGGTGGGACTTTTTCTCTTCTTCCATAATTCGGGTTAAATGTTTATAAGAACTCAATCAACATATACATCGATTACCTGTACTGAAATCATGCTTCTTTTTGTCGGTTAACAGTTTTCAATTGCAATCTCGAACTCAGCAACAATGTCTCCCAAGACGGGCTTTATTTCTGATGCAACTCCAGTGACCTACGTAGTCAAGACAAACACACACGTGATCCTTTCGGCAAGTCTCATGAGGCAGTGGCAGGATCCTCCACGTCAATTTGGTTCCATCATCATCTACCCTGCCGGAAGTGCTCATCTGGTGGAGGCCCCGGCAAACCAAGTGGCCAAACCGATCTCAAGGGGCAGGAGACTGACTGTGGTGATCGCAAGGGCACCACAATTCAAGCGCAAGTCAGTGTTCGAACTGCTTTCCTTGGGCCCAGCTGGGGGCAAAGACGTCAGAACAAAAGTGTTGGATATGTATGCCTTAGAGGCCTGTATTGTATATGATACTGTAGGGTTCCTAGGCACTCTTGTGAAGGTTCATAAGACATCAAACATGCCCAAATAAAAATTTAGATGTGCCGAACAATCCAAAGCCGGGATCTTTGCTAGATTATTAGGGTTTAACTTGCAAGTAAACATCTTTACTACTAAGTGTGAGGGATTACAGCCTTTGTAGTCTGCTCCTTCGCTTCACAAGCTCCGAGTAGAAGTCTCTTCGCCGCGATTCACGATCTCCCGGAATCAAGAGAGGCTCCACGACTCGAACGATCCATGCTAGCTTGTAGTGTTCCGCTTCTCCGATGATCTACGTCGAAGTTGCTATAACTCAAGCTCTCTCACTCTAATGAGGTGAACACCCTAATCTAATGGGCTAGATTAGATGAGGATGATGGAGTAGTATTTATGCTTTCTTTTTATATCATTTTCTCACAAGAAATCATCACAAAAGAAATAACTAGTAAGCTTTTTTCAAAAACTCAAGAGAGAAGAAGATGAAGAATGAAAAAGATAATCCTTTTGTGATGAATAGTAGTAATGAATATATGATTGATTATGGAACCATGGTCAAGGATGAGAGGCTTAACCTTTGTAGAGAATAAACTAGAGCTAGGGTTTGGTTAGGTTAAGAATGAGTCATGGATAAGTATCAACCATAATATCTTAACCAAGACAAAAGGGAATCCTTTTAGAATGTGCAAGAAGGAGCTAACCCTAATCAAACCCTAATCTCTTTTTATCATCTCTAAACATGTTTCATAATAAATCATATCATATCACAATAATATATATCACATATATATTATATATTTGCAACAAAAGAAAATAATACAATTAACATATATCGCATATATATCAATGTATTAATCCGGTAAGAAAATGAAATAATAAAGCGAGCCAATATTAGATAATGTAATACAATATATCATATATATCATTATACATTAAATCATCGAATCAACACTTGATCCGATGATCTGGCTATATCGAATATAACCGACTAATATATCATGTACCGATTCATCGAATCAACACTTGATCCGATGACCCGGTTCATATCTAAATATCGCGAGAATATAATACGGTATCTCATATCGCATTATCCTCGGTCCTGCAAATATCACATATGTGCCTCTACTCCGTTTTGCCTGAGCCAAGAAACCTCTGTGTAGGACTCTAAAGAATCGTCAATACGCCGGTAGCAGGTGATGATCATATCAAACACCCACAAGCTGCAAGCGGTCAGCTAAACGTAACAGCCACCCAGGTATTGAGCGATCAGAAGATCAACGAGCTATCCTGTACGTTCTCCTGTGAATCCAATCAGTAACACTCCCGTACAGTCCGGTCTGTTCGTCTGATATGTCGCATATCAAGTCTAGGGGTGGTATATGTCAGACCCCAGTAACCGATAAGTCGTGTCGATGTGAGGCTCATAACAGATCGAGAAACTACTGGTAACACTTACCAGTATATCTCTATATCAGCCCTGGCCAGGGACTTCCAGTTATAGCCAATCGAACACAGCACAACATCAACTCCCTATACCGGGAGAGACGAATCCCCTCCTATCGCTCATTGCCTCCATGTGATTCGGGACTGCACCCAAAAGCCACCGTTTTGCACGCCCTCTTGGACATGGTAAGGTGGAAATCAAAGCACAGTAGGAATCACACAAGACTCTATGACGATCTCGGGTCTACAGACTACCCTGTACCAGTGTCACCGGAGAACTGCCATCTGACGTACGGTATATCACCATCTGGGAGTTCTCGGCGAGTCCGTCCAGTGTACCCAGTCTCCATTGAGCACCCGTACACCATCCTTGATGTCAAACACCGATGGATATGGGATCATCCATCGCCCATCATATGGGTCAAGATGCGTATACGCTAGTCTACTCTGGTGTATCGATGCCCTGTCTCGATATACCCTCGACTAGGAACATTTATAGGATGTACTCATCGACTACCGTGGCCCCACTAGTATGATCTCATCATAATCCCAGTAGTCGCGTACAGATCCTAAGGGCTTTATCAACATGTGAGAGAAAGACAGTAAACCAATACAAGTCAACATGTTAAGATAAAGAGAAACCAAATAGCATACTATCATGACGAGCAAGAAAGTCCTCTCTGTATATATCCAAGCATCCATCATAATATACATCATATGTACAACAATGGCCTCTAGGGTATATACATAACTAACAATCTCGTACTTGCACTAAGGCCAGCTGCTGTAGTATCTCATACCTAGCATCCCGAATAATCTCTCAAACTGTATCTAGGAAATGGCCTTCGTGAGTGGATCCGCAGTGTTGTCCTTCGTATCTACTCTCCTGACCTCAATCTCCCGGCGATCAACTATTTCCCTGATCAGGTGATACCGCCTCAGAATATGTCTGGACTTCTGATGGGACCTGGGTTCCTTGGCCAAAGCCACAGCTCCATTGTTATCGCAATACAGAGGTATTGGATACTCAATGGATGGAACCACACCAAGTTCACTAATGAACTTCTTCATCCAAACAGCCTCTTTGGCAGCATCGTTGGCAGCAATGTATTCAGCCTCCATCGTCGAGTCTGCAACGGTATCCTGTTTGGAACTCTTCCAACATACCGCCCCTCCATTGAGGGTAAAGACAAATCCCGAGTGCGACTTAGAGTCGTCCTTATCACTTTGGAAGCTGGAATCGGTAAAAGGACTCTACTCGGAGTTCTCCGTTACCATACACCAAGAACATGTCTCTAGTCCTTCGCAAGTACTTGAGAATGTTCTTCACAGCTGTCCAGTGACTCTCTCCAGGATCTGCTTGATACCGACTCACTACACTTAGTAAGTATGCTACATCGGGTCTGGTACATAGTATCGCATACATGATAGAGCCTACTGCCGAAGCATAGGGTATCCCTTACATGAGAGCTCTCTCCAAATCAGTCTTGGGAGACATCTCTTTGGAGAGAGTGAGTCCAGAGATCGTGGGTTGGTTCCCATGCTTGGATTCTTCCATACTAAACCTCTTTAGTATGGTGTCAATGTACCTGGATTGAGACAATCCCAATATCCTTTTGGATCTATCTCTATAGATCCTAATCCCCAATATGCAGGAGGCATCACCTAGATCTTTCATTGAGAATCTTTGTGATAAGAAGAGCTTGACTGATTGCAGCATAGGAATATCATTTACTATCAAGAGTATGTCATCCACGTACAATACGAGGAAGACAACCTTACTCTCTGCTACCTTTTTATAGATGCAAGGTTCATCTATATTTTTGATGAAGTCAAACTCTTTGACTACAACATCAAAACAGATGTTCCAACTCCACGATGCTTGCTTTAACCCATAAATGGATTTAAGCAGCTTGCACACCCTTCCGCTGCTCCCACTATCTACGAAGCCCTCTGGTTGAGTCATGTATACGCACTCTTCTAAATCACCGTTTAGAAAGGCGGTCTTAACATCCATATGCCAGATTTCGTAGTCATGGTATGCAGCAATGGCAAGTAAGATCCGGATGGACTTAAGCATAGCCACTGGAGAAAAGGTTTCGTCATAATCCATACCTGGTCGTTGACGAAAACCCTTTGCAACAAGTCTAGCTTTGAAAGTCTCAACTTTTCCATCCACACCAAATTTCTTTTTAAAAATCCACTTGCTCCCAATGGGTTTTACCCCTTCAGGAGCATTTTCCAAAGTCCATACTTTATTGGTGTACATGGATTCCATCTCAGATCGCATTGCATCCAGCCATTTCACAGAGTCACCACTCGTGATGGCCTGCTCAAAACTAGTTGGGTCATCATCTTCCATGATGCAATCCTCGCTTCCACCATCAATGAGAAAACCGTAATATCTCTCAGGCGGATGAGAAACCCTGCTAGATCGGCGGAGATGCTGGGGTTCGTCGGGTACTACTGAATCCTCTGGTTCTACCAAATCATCTATTGTAGTTTGTTCTGCTGGAACTTCTTCCAGTTCTACCTCAATGCCACTAATTTGTTTCGTAAGAAAACTTTTTTTAAAGAAAGTGGCATGTCTAGAAACAAACACCTTTTGTTCATCGGAGTGGTAGAAGATATACCCTCGCGAATGTTTGGAATATCCAATAAACTTACATAGGACAGACCTTGCCTCGAGCTTGTCCGGATTGTGTGTTTTAACATAGGCCGGATAACTCCATATCTGAATAAAATTAAGAATGGTCTCTTTCCATTCCATATCTCATATGGAGTGGTAGGCACTGATTTGGTTGGAACTCTATTCAATAGGTATGCAGCTGTTTCCAGTGCATATCCCCAGAAGGAAATAGGTAACTCAGCAGTGCTCATCATAGATCTCACCATATCTAATAGAGTGCGATTTATCCGTTCCGATACACCGTTGTGCTGTGGTGTATAAGGAGGAGTAAGCTGAGAGAGAATCCCATTCTCTTTTAGATAATCTAGAAAATCATTGCTCAAGTATTCTCCTCCTCGATCAGATCGAAGGATCTTAATACTTTTGCCCGTTTGGTTCTCTACTTCGTGCTTATATTCTCTGAATTTCTTAAAAGCTTCAGACTTGTGTTTCATCAGGAACACATATCCGAATCTTGAGAGATCGTCAGTGAATGTAATGAAGTAGGAAGAACCGTTCCTGGCATGCGTAGACATGGGACCGCCATACATCACTATGTACCAGTCCTGAGAGTTCGGTAACTCTTTCTCCGTGTTCACTAAACGGAGCTTTGGTCATTTTTCCTTTGAGACATGAATGGCAAGTATCATAAGATGATAATTCGAACGGATTCAAATATCCATTCTTATGTAACTTAGCCAGTCGTGTCGCATTGATATGACCAAGTCTACAATGCCACAAGAAGGATTCGTTCATTTCTGAACTCTTCCTCTTGTGTGTGTTTTGTATATTGAGGACTGTATTTTGATTTAGAATGAATATGCCATTATGTAACGAGCCTGATGCAATCAACTTTTGATCTAAGAATATGTTCATAACATTATCCTGTACTACAAAATTATATCCTTCTTTACTTAATAAAGAAACTGATATAATATTGCACATCATGTTCGGTATATAATAGCACTCATTCAGAATCAGTGTATCACCACTTGGTAATACTAGGTGATATTCGCCAACTGCTTTGGCTGCAACATTTGCCCCATTCCCTACTTGAACGGAATGATCACCTTTTCCCAGTTCTCTACCTTTTCGCAGCCCATGTAACAATTTACATATGTGGGATCCTGATTTGGTATCTAATACCCAGGACGTAGGGTGAACTGAGAAACATTTCTCAATAACTAACACACCCGAAGAAGATGCATCAGCATGCATGTTCTTTTTGGCGGCATGAGAATCCAGATATTCTCCTGTTTCCTGTTCAGTCTTATAACTCTTATAAGAAAGAACGGGTCCAACGTTCCCCTGCTCAGTATAATAAGCGGGTTCAATCAATACATCCATATTATTATCTTGATTATGGCCTGACATGGTCGCTACCTGGAGAGAGAGAGAAGAAAATACTTTAGCGTATGCTCTTGCAAGATTAGATTGGTTATTATCTTATCTAATCAGGATGTCTCCCACTGTTTTTATCAAATCTTCCTTCAAACCCTAAAAGGTAAGATTAGCCGGGACTAATTACACCCTACAATTTCGTCAATCTTTCAGCCAGATCAGTGTCGGTACTTGAAGGAGGTTCCTCGTGCTTTCGCACGGACCTAATTAAAGTAAACCTCGTTTTCCCAGAGGCGTAACCTCATTAACACTTTTCTAGACACCTACTTGATCGGCTAATTGTCTTGTGTAAAACTCTCCCAGGAGTAACGCTTACTCGCAGTGGGTATCGGGATCCAACTATCTCATAGGAGGTATGCAATCTCATTGCAAATTTCAACACTTGAAATTCCCGATTATGCCTTTGCCCCTAGCGTCCCATGACCTTGACGGAGGCCAAACTACCCATAGGGCGCTAGTCAAGTTCAACGTCATTTCTTGATTGAATTAAACCCACCCGTACGACCCTTGACGGAGGCCAAACTACGCCGTACGAATACCCTAATCCAATCGCATCGTATGCTAGCAGATAAGCACTAGTTAGCTACCGTACACTATGCCTTGACGGAGGCCAAACTACCGCAGCATGAATACTAAGTAGTACTTATCTGAAATGACGGAGGGCTACACAGGTTTTTCAGAAAACCCTAAGCGTAATGAACTTGATATCGTCGTAGAATCATGTGGTTTTTGAAAAAGGAGTGTTTTGAGGCTTTTCTAGTTTCGCTAAAGAGGCCACTCCCAGTGAAGGGATCTCGGCTCTTTCCCCATCGAATAAGGTGCAGGGTATATCATATATACCGCTATGCAAAGCAAGAACTATATAAGCTGTCAAAAACTAAACCGTGAGTTTATAGCATCTGCCAGTTTCGCTAAAGAGGTCACTCCCGGTGAAGGGATCTCGGCTCTTTCCTCATCGAATAAGGTGCAGGGTATATCATATATACCGCTATGCAAAGCGAGACTGTAGCTACCCTTTTTATAAAGTTTTGTTTCTACAACATCTTTTAGGTTTCTTTTCTTTTTATTAATCTCATTAATAAAATCCCATCAGCTTATGCTTCCTAAGCATCACAGAATAAACGAAAGCAGTAATATTTATATATCAGCATATATATATAGTATAAGCATTCGTCTCAGGCAGTAATATGATCTCATCACAGAACATTGCAGCAGAAGAACATATATGAAATATTGGATATACTAGGTTGTCCGTGTTTTCAATACGAGCCGGTATAAAATACGGATTCCACGGTCGTGATGAATAGCCAAACCCACATCCCTAGACCCCTACGAGAGCGGCAAGTAACACTGCCAGTTATAGGGTTAGGAGACCCGGTCTCGACTCTTTGAGATGGCCTCCCACTGGACCCTAGAACCCGGTTACTTGTGCTCCCCTCCTTGGGTCTACCTAATGCGGAAAAGTAAATAATATACACTGGTGACATCAACCTCAACCTGGAAGTGCCCCAATAAAAGAATATTACATACAAATGAATTTTACATGAATGAAAATAAAAACCCTCATCTCACATAAAATCCCCGGCTATTCAAAACACGACGATCCAATATAACATATCACAGCAACACATAACATCACATATCATCAACGTAAGTAAGTATGCATACACCGATCGTCGTTGACGTATAGCAACGAAAACTGGCAATACAGCTACATACTACACTTACGGTCATAGAAAAGAAATTGTAAAACTATAACATTTGGAATCCACAATCACTTTAGACATCACAAATCCAAAATATCACATACTTCGCATTTCATGCCTAACTCTATGAATTCCACATATTGTATCACACTCCAGATAAATAGACAGTATTAAAATTTCCGAACAGATAATCAAATACCTAAAATTTCCTGAATTGCTCAACACTTGAGTGGAGTTCAAATAATCCCAGAATATGTCACAATACCAGTAATCCAGCCGTAGAAAGGTCAAGCCAACGCCTCACATGTGGCACGCCGTATTGCCCCAAACCCTAAGGTTTAGAGACAGTTCAAGACGATCACATAATCGAGTTAAGGTTTGTTGTCTTCTAGAGGGTCCACCGTGTTACTTGCACATTTTTCCGAAAGATTTAAACCCGATAAAAATTCAACACTTGAAAGTTTTTCGTGCCGGGAAAAAATGAGTTTAATGATATCCGTTCGAACATTTTAACAGTTTCTAAATATCCGGAAATCATAACAGATTTAAATATTTCGATCGAATCTACGATTACAAAATAAACCCCAGAATGCTCAACTCTTGAGTTAGATTAAAAATACCCAAAAATTATAAATATCAGAGACGGTCATAACTGTAGAAAACAAAAAGTCAAACTCTACAGTACGGCCGCGGTTCCGCGGCCCAAGCAAGGATTGGCCGCGGTTCTGCGGCAATACCTACAGTTTAGCCTGTCGTTTTTCATTGTTACTCTTATAATTCCCTGCTGTTATTTTTAGATTTTTTTAATACAGAAAAATCACAGTTTTTAAAAAATGTCCAGAGAGGGTTTTATTTCGTCGTATCGGAGTTCGTTCGGAGTTTTAACTTCGTATACACGTCGCCTAATGCTCTAGCTAGGCTCTGATACCACTGTAGGGTTCCTAGGCACTCTTGTGAAGGTTCATAAGGCATCAAACATGCCCAAATAAAATTTTAGATGTGCCGAACAACCCAAAGCCAGGATCTTTGCTAGATTATTAGGGTTTAACTTGCAAATAAACATCTTTACTACTAACAGTGAGGGATTACAACCTTTGTAGTCCGCTCCTTCGCTTCACAAGCTCCGAGTAGAAGTCTCTTCGCCGCGATTCATGATCTCCCGGACTCAAGAGAGGCTCCACGACTCGAACGATCCATGCTAGCTTGTAGTGTTCCGCTTCTCCGATGATCTACGTCGAAATTGCTATAACTCAAGCTCTCCCACTCTAATGAGGTGAACACCCTAATCTAATAGGCTAGATTAGATGAGGATGATGGAGTAGTATTTATGCTTTCTTTTTATATCATTTTCTCATAAGAAATCATCACAAAAGAAATAACTAGTAAGTTCTTTTCAAAAACTCAAGAGAGAAGAAGATGAAGAATGAAAAAGATAATCCTTTTGTGATGAATAGTAGTAATGAATATATGATTGATTATGGAACCATGGTCAAGGATGAGAGGCTTAACCTTTGTAGAGAATAAACTAGAGCTAGGGTTTGGTTAGGTTAAGAATGAGTCATGGATAAGTATCAACCATAATATCTTAACCAAGACAAAAGGAAATCCTTCTAGAATGTGCAAGAAGGAGCTAACCCTAATCAAACCATAATCTCTTTTTATCATCTCTAAACATGTTTCATAATAAATCATATCATGTCACAATAATATATATCACATATATATTATATATTTGCAACACAAGAAAATAATACAATTAACATATATCGCATATATATCAATGTATTAATCCGGTGAGAAAATGAAATAATAAAGCGAGCCAATATTAGATAATGTAATACAATATATCATATATATCATTATACATTAAATTATCGAATCAACACTTGATCCGAAGATCCGGCTATATCGAATATAACCGACTAATATATCATGTACCGATTCATCGAAACAACACTTGATCCGATAATCCGGTTCATATCTAAATATCGCGAGAATATAATACGGTATCTCATATTGCATTATCCTCGGTCCTGCACATATCATATATGTGCCTCTACTCCGTTTTGCCTGAGCCAAGAAACCTCTGTGTAGGACTCTAAAGAATCGTCAATACGCCGGTAGCAGGTGATGATCATATCAAACACCCACAAGCTGCAAGCGGTCAGCTAAACGTAACAGCCACCCAGGTATTGAGCGATCAGAAGATCAACAAGCTAGCCTGTACGTTCTCCTGTGAATCCAATTAGTAACACTCCCGTACAGTCCGGTCTGTTCGTCTGATATGTCGCATATCAAGTCTAGGGGTGGTATACGTCAGACCCCAGTAACCGATAAGTCGTGTCAATGTGAGACTCATAACAGGTCGAGAAACTACTGGAAACACTTACCAGTATATCTCTATATCAGCCCTGACCAGGGACTTCCAGTTATAGCCAATCGAACACAGCACAACATCAACTCCCTATACCGGGAGAGACGAATCCCCTCCTATCGCTCATTGCCTCCATGTGATTCGGGACTGTACCCAAAAGCCACCGTTTTGCACGCCCTCTTGGACGTGGTAAGGTGGAAATCAAAGCACAGTGGGAATCACACAAGACTCTATGACGATCTCGGGTCTACAGACTACCCTGTACCAGTGTCACCGGAGAACTGCCATCTGACGTGTGGTATATCACTATCTGGGAGTTCTCGGCGAGTCCGTCCAGTGTACCCAGTCTCCACTGAGCACCCGTACACCATCCTTGATGTCAAACACCGATGGATATAGGATCATCCATCGTCCATCATATGGGTCAAGATGCGTATACGCTAGTCTACTTTGGTGTATCGATGCCCTGTCTCGATATACCCTCGACTAGGAACATTTATAGGATGTACTCATCGACTACCGTGGCCTCACTAGTATGATCTCCTTATAATCCCAGTAGTCGAGTACAGATCCTAAGGGCTTTATCAACATGTGAGAGAAAGACAGTAAACCAATACAAGTCAACATGTTAAGATAAAGAGAAACCAAATAGCATACTATCATGACGAGCAAGAAAGTCCTCTCTGTATATATCCAAGCATCCATCATAATATACATCATATGTACAACAATGGCTTCTAGGGAATATACATAACTAACAGATACTAGGGATATATATGTACATGACAATCTTGCTCAGTTGTATATAGTATATTATCTGAGTTATTTTTGTCTTAATATGTGTATTTTTTTACGGTTGATGATACTAGTGGGCTCAGGATTGCCGGTTTGTTAAATCTGATATTGATTTAATGCTAGTATTATATTAGTTGTATTATTCTATCTCTTGGGTATTCGTATTTCGGTATGAATACATGTATGTATACACGGTAGAAAGTATTTTGTATTTATACAAAATACCTTCCAGAAGATGACACCTCATCATGCTTTTTTTCTATTTTCATGAAAATAGAAAATGAGGTGAAAAAGGGAGGCATGGATGAAGCATAGCTATGGCATTCATTACAAACACTATTGGAGTATGGTTGCGATTTTCAAAGGAAAGAAAATGCTTCAAGTAAGCATACTTAGCCATTCTTCTTCTCATCTTTAATGAAGTGATTCTTCACTTGCTCTCTTCTCTTCATCTTCTTGAGTTCATTCTCTTGTGCAAATCCTTCTCATTCTCGTGTGTTGAGAACTAAAAGATTTGAGATAGAAAACTAATACTAAACACTCACTATATCATCTTAACAACTTAGATTAGCAATCTAGGTTGTTGAGTTGCTTTATTAGTGAAGCTAAGCTTGGACCACAAACTCTCAGGTGGATCATCTAGGACCGAGGAGGCCGACCATCAAGGTTGATCTAGAAGACTCCAAGAAGCTTAAGAAGAGAAGTGAAGACCCGAAGGACACATATCTATCGGTATAACCTTCTCTCATAATAGATAGATCTCTTGTAGCTTGCTAGTTTAGGGCTGTGATTTGATCACTTGGGTTAAGTTAGTTGTGCTTACTTAAAATTTAATTTTTGTGCATTCTACCTTTCTACTTCGATATAGAGTGAGCACAACTCACCAACAAAAAGAAGCCGCCGGATGTTGCGGGCAAGCTCAGGAGATGCCTTTGGCGAGTGCGTAAGCGAATGTCTTTTCAAGGCTCTTTACCAGCCGACCCGCGACGGCTTCCCAAAAAGCAGAAGCCTGCCAGGCACTTAAAACAGAGAAGCTGAGACAGAAGTGACTCAGATATAGAGCCAACAAAAGGGCCAGAGCTCCGGCCAAGTTAAATTTTGTGAAGTTCCAAAGCCCAAATTGCTCCGCGACCACGGCCATGTCAGGTGTGAAAACCCGCAATTCTTTCGAACCCTTAAAGTAGGACTAGAAGAATGCGATATCTGCCATGATTAAGAAGATCGTAATTCAAAATGTGCTACGAAGAGATGTGTCTACGCTCCAGCACAAAAGGCGTGGCACCCTCTCTTCAAAAATCTACCCAACACTTCGTGCAGCGTGAAAGCAGTAAGGAAAATCCAGGAAAGAAGCGCCAGTGCCACCCAAGGACCCATCCAAGCCTACCGTCTTTAGTTGTTTATCCTTTCTCGAAGAGGAAGGGCCACGACAACGGTCCGAAAGATCAGCCGCCAGAGATAAAGAGATGGTTGGATATATAATCCATACTTGTTGGGTGTTTTTGTAAGTCGATGTTATGCACCTTACGGGTTCGCAGGGAAGAATATGTAAAAAACAATTTTTACGGGCTTCGTAACACCAACTCGAACTCCAGGATCGATACTAAACCCTAACTAGCAAACTACTATGAGGTAAATTACATCGATAGAATGTTATACCTCATGATTTCAAGTCCTTCAGGTCTTCATGTCCCTGTCCTCCTCCTCGTCACAAGCTCTAAGGATCGTAACAGATCGGCGCTTCCTCGTCGGCCTCATCGAGTCAAAGAAGATCCACCCGAGAGTCTGTAGATCGAGCTCCTACCTCAAATCTGAAATAACTAGGGCACCTAGTTCGCTACACTAGATGACCTAGATGATGTAGAGAATATAGATGGAATGGTTTGTCTCTCATAACCTTAGGTTTCTCAACACATGAGACATGAAAGGCTAGAGGTAGAAGAAGAACAACTTGAGGAAAAAGCTAGTGAGGAGTTAGCATAGAAAAAAGAATGAGCTCCCTTGTCTAAATCTGAACCATACCCTATCATCACTAAAATAACTCTAATTAGAAAATCAAATATGGTTCATTTTCAAATTAGTGAGTCATGGCTTGAAAACCCTCCATGTGTCACCAAGAGCCATGCTCCAATTTATGCAAAAATCCATCTCATTTCCTCCATTTCACAATGGAATAAATATTTAACCTAAAATGTTTAATACAAAATATGAGGTGTCTTCTTCTAGAAGTATCTTTACACAAATTACAAAAATGCCCCTCATCCGTATATACATACCCGTATCCGTATTTCGAAAAATACGAATACAAAAGAGATGAAAATAATCTATCAGTATAATACTAGGATCCGGATTTAACCAAAGCCCACTAGTATTATCTATCTGAATCATCATCCGTGCACAAGTACACGTACGTGATCGAACCCTGTCGTAAACCATACGACCTCTACATCTTTTGCCCGATGCAGGGAAACCCTCTGTATGGGACTCTAAAGAC
Organism: Agapanthus africanus; assembly: GCA_030015575.1. Classification (NCBI taxonomy): domain Eukaryota; kingdom Viridiplantae; phylum Streptophyta; class Magnoliopsida; order Asparagales; family Amaryllidaceae; genus Agapanthus; species Agapanthus africanus. The sequence continues at coordinate 127,168,444 of CM057340.1, read as the reverse complement.
TCGACACTACGCTGGCAGTGGGTTTAACCACAAGCTGCAAGCGGTACTAGCTGCAAGTAACGGCTACCCAGGTATCCGTCGATAAGAAGGACGATGAGAAAAACTCATCCGAACTCCTACTGAGCCTGTCTGTGACAATTTCCGTGCTGGGTTCGCTTAGCACCCTCACTAGGTTTAGGCAAGTATCAAGTATGCAATTTTAAAATTCTAGAGTTCTAAGAAACCCGAACCAATGATCTAACTAGAGAATTAGGGTTTTTAAAGTATGTAAACAACTTTACACTAAGTGAAATAGGAATACAACTTTTGTAAACCGGTCCTTCACTTCTAAAGCTCCTTGTAGTAGTCCCTTTGCTCTAAGTAGTGATCCCCCGAACTCTTCTTAGGCTCCACTAGGTGAAAGAAACGAGCTTGCTTAAGGATCTTCGAGGCCGAAGATGATCTACGTTGAAGAATCTCTAACTCAAGCTATCTCTTCACTAATTGATGAATTAGTGAAGCAAACAACCTATACTAAATGGCTAGTTTGGTATAGATTGATGAAGTAGGAATTTTGCTCACATTAGAATTATTTTTCTCTTTTTCTTTTTCACCTCTCTCAAAAGCTAGAAAGCAAAGAAGAAGATGATAAATATCAAGTGATGAACCATGGTGTAAAAATATCTCATATATCATTTGTAGAGACTTAACTATGTCTAAAGATAATGGTTAGGTTGATAAATATCTAGAGTAAAACAAAATCAGTGGACTTAAGTCAAGGCTTCTACATGCTTCCACAAGCATTTTTAGCCATGCTAATTTTCACCTAATTTTGATTTTTCCCTTAATAATTAAACACCCAAATTATCTTTAGTTAGGTATGAGTCTCATACACCCAAGTCCAATGTATCATCTAGCATGACACAAAAACAAATACATTAATATATATCACATATATATTTATATGTATTTAGAGAAGATAATTCTTAAGTGAGCTAATATTAGTTAATATATATTAATATATAAAATATATAATTATATATTAAATTATCAAATCAACACTTAATTTAATAATCCAGCTATATCACATACAATCGACTAATATCATTTATATGTATATCAAATATAAATAATACAAATTATTGAATCAACACTTGATTCAATAATCCGGTTATATCACATATAACTTATATCGCAAGATTAGAATACTGTATCATATACACGTATCAATCTCGGTCCCGCACATATCACATATGTGCCCTATTTCGTTTCGCTTGTGCTAGGAAACCTTTGTGTAGAACTCTAAAAACTAGTCAATACGCCAACAGTAGGTAATGACATATTAGTTACCCACAAGCCGTCAGCGGTACTAGCTGGACGTAACGGCTACCCAGGTATTGAGCGATCAAAAGATCAACAAGCAAGCTTGTCCAAACTCCCGTGAATCCAGTAAATAACATCACAGTCCGGTCTCTTCGTCTGATATGTCGCATATCGAGTCTGTGGGTGGTAAATGTCAGACCCAAATAACTTGATAAGTCATGCCAATGTGAGGCTCATAACGGGTCGAGAAACTACTGATAACACTTACCAGTAAATCTCATCATCAGCTCTGGCCAGGGACTTCCTGTTATAGCAAATCGAGCACAGCGCAACATCAACTCCCAATATCGGGAGAGATGAAACCCCTCTTATCACTCATTGCCTTTAATTGACTCGGGACTGTACCTAAAATCCATCTGTTTGCATGCTCTCTTGAGCGTGGTAGGGAGTAAATCAAAGCACAGCGGGAATCACACAAGACTCTATGATGATCTCGGGTCTACAGACTAACCTGTACCAGTGTCACCAGAGAACTGCTATCTGACGATAGGTATAATACCATCTAGGAGTTCTCGGTGAGTCCTGTTCGGTGTACCCATTTTCCAATTAGCACCTATATACAATTTTTGATGTCAAACACCAATGGCTGTGGGATCAACCATCGCCCCATACAGGGTCAAGAAACGTACACACTAGTCTACTCTGGAATTTCGATGCCCTGTCTCAATACTCCCTTGACTAGGAAAAATTAAAGGATGAACTTGTGGACTACCCTGGGCCCACTAGTATGATCTGCATCATAGTCCTGATAGTCAAGTACACATCCTAAGGGCTTTACCAACACATGAGAAAAGACAGTATAACAATACTAGTCTACATGTTAAGATAAAGAACAACTAGATAACATACTATCATATCGAGCAAGAAAATCATCTCTATATATGTCCAAGCATCCATTATAATATACAATCATGTACAATAATGGCCTCTAGGATATACATATAACAAACACTCCGTATAGTCCAGTCTATTCGTCTAAGAGTATTACATATCGGGCCTAGGGGGCGGTAATTGTCAGACTCCTAATAGCGCAATAAGTCATGTCGGAGTGTAGCCTAATACACCATGAGAAACTACTGGAGCACCTACCAGTAAATCTCGCTTGCCTTGGATAAGGACTTTGTGTAATGGCCTTCCGAACACAGCGCGATATCAACCCTCAATACCGGGAGAGACGAATCCTATCTAACCACCACTGCCTCCAAGTATTTCGGGACTGCACCCAACTACTACCTGTTTGTACGACTCCTTTGAGCTGTGGTAGGGTGGTAATCAAAGAACAGTGGGAACACACTCGAGGCGAAGTAGCAGTGTCAAGTCGACAGACTAAGCTATACTCATGTCACATGGGAACTGCTACCCGATGATAGGTATAATACCCACCAGCAGTTCCCAACGAGTCCTTTCCAGTGTACTCATAACCCAATGAGCACCTGCATACTATCTCCAGTACGACGTACTAATGGCTGTGGGACATACCATCTCCTCTGCCGGGATGAGAAGTATATACACTAGTTTTCTCTGGAGTATCGATACCCTGTCTCGATAATCCTACGACTAGGGACCTATATAAGGATATGCTTACAGACTACCCAGCCCCCACTAGTATGACTGCCATCACAACGCTAGTAATCAAGCAAAGATCCTAAGGGCTCCACCAATATGTATAAGCGATATGCTAAAAGAAACACGTGCACATATTGAGGTAGAAACAAACCAGGTAGCATACTACCATTTCGAGTAAGACTGTTACTATATCCGTGTATATCCCAAGCTTCCATTAAGTAATATACAAATCAATATGATACAATAATGGCATCTAGGGTATATATCACTAACAATATCCCACTTGCACTTGTTGGATATATGTATGCCCTAGAGGCCATTATATGATAGTGGATGTATCTATACATGTATATATATATATATTCAGTGTGCATTCTTGCTCGACATGATAGTATGCTATCTGGTTATTCTTTATCTGACATGTTGATTTGATCATGCTTTTATTCATTCATACATGCTGATAAAGCCCTGAGGATATCGGCTTGACTACTCTGATTATGATGGAGATCATACTAGTGGGACATCTGTAGTCTATAAGCATATCCTGGAACGTCCCTAGTCGTAGGTATATCGAGACGGGGCATTGATATACCAGAGTAGACTAGCGTATATGATACTAGACCCATACGATGGGCGATGAATGTTCCCACATTCATCGATGTTTGACATCAAGATCATATACGGGTGCTCAGTGGTGATTGGGTACACTGGACGGACTCACCGAGAACTCCTATATGGAATTATATCTATCGTCGGATAGCAGTTCTCAGGTGACACTGGTACAGGTTAGTCTGTAGACCCGAGATCGTCATGGAGTCTTGTGTGTTCTCCCACTGTACTTTGATTGCCACCCTACCACGGCTCTACCGAGTCGTGCAAACAGGTGGCCGTTGGGTACAGTCCCGAGACACACGAAGGCAATGAGCGATAGGAGGGGTTTCGTCTCTCCCGATATTGGGAGTTGATGCTGTACTGTGCCCGACTGGTTATATCAGTAAGTCCCTGGCCAGGGCTGCTGAGATTTGCTGATAAGTGTTATCAGTAGTTTCTCGATCTGTTATAGACCATTCACCGGCACGACTTATTGAGTTATTAGGGTCGACGTGACCATCCCTAGGCTCGATATGCAGCATATCTGACGAAGAGACCGGACTGTACGGTAGTGTTGCCGGTTGGCTCGACGGGAGTTGCAGCAGGTTCGCTTGTTTTCTTCTGATCGCTCAATGCCCGGGTGGCCGTTACGTTTAGCTGACCGCTTGCGGCTTGGGGGTACCTGATATGATCATCACCCTCTGCCGGAGTATTGACGAGTCTTAGAGTCCCACAAAGGAGTTACCCAGTCCAGGCGAAACGTTGTGGTGCGCGTATGCGATATGCGCATGCACCCGATTAAAATGTGCGTATATGATACCGAACATTGATCGGGTGAACTGCTTTTTGTGGGGTCATATGAGATATGACCGGATTGATAAATCAAGTGTTGATTTATCATTTAACCATTAGTTTTCTCACTTAAAACCTTTTCTTGGATGATGGATGTGTGCATGCATGTGTGCTTTTCTTTCTTTCTTTCTTTCATGCTAGTTTCATGCATATATGGATGTGCATACATGCATACATACATACACCCATCCATCATGGTTGTTAGCATATGGAAATGGTGGCAATATAAGACTCACACCATGGATTAAATAATGGATTATTATTTGATTTTGGATTTAAAAGAAAATGAAAAGGAAAGGATAATCATTCTAGCTTCTACATTCTTCCTTTGACCTAACCATGCTCAACTACCACTAACCTAGGGTTATCCTTCTCTTTATCATTTAAAACCCAAGTTAAATTAACTATCCATCATTTAATCATGGTTGAAGCAAGAAGGAATAAAATATAAAAGGTTATATTTCATTTCTTTGCAACTAAGGGTTATTTTTTCCACCTCTAGTTAAAAATAGCCACCATCTTCATCCTCTTTCTCATTTTGCTCTCTAGCTTTTTTCTAGTGAGTAAATCACACTTAAAGAAAGGTTTTTGAAGTGAGAATCTTAACCACAACTTCATGCTACACAAGTTTAGCCAACTTGTTTAGAGTGTTCTCTTCGGTTTTACGAAGTTGCGAGCTTGGACGACGAACTCCGTGGTGGATCGTCGTGGACACAAGAGGACTTCAAGAGGACTTCCATTCAACACCCTAGAGACTAAGGAGTCCAGTGAAAGGGAGCTACAAAGGTTGTAGTCTCGAAACCCTAGATTAGTTCGCTTTATTTTTCGAAACCCTAATTTTCTAGGATCGATTCCTTTGCATGTTCGTTTAGCACCATAAAAATTTAAACTTTTGGACATGTGATGCTTCAAAACTCTTCATAGGGTGCTAAACAAACCTTTCATTGGTATCAGAGCCGACCTAGAATATTAGGCGACCTTTTTACGAAGTCAAAACTCCGATCGAACCGAAATACGGTTTTTTAGGGTGCTCTCTGGAAATTTTCTAAAAATTGACATTTTTCAGAATTAAAAATATGTAAAAAATACAGCAGGAAAAAATAAGGATTACGGTACAAAAATTATTCAATAAACAGTGATTGTTGTCGCGGAAACGCGGCCTAAGCTTGCTTAGGCCGCCGTTCCGCGGCCGTATGTATTAATTATTGGATAATTTTTTTCCAGTAATTCTGGAATCTGCTTGTGTAATTTTTTGGGTATTTTTAATCTGTATTTAGTTTTGAAAATTTCTGGAGATGATTTTGGACTCGTCGATTCGATCGGAATTTTGTTTTCGTGGCTTTTCCGGGTAAATTAGAAATTTTTGAGTGTTTGAACGAGTATCATTTACTCACTATTCACGGGGTTTAAATACTTTGGAGATACGTGCAAGTCTTTTTGCGGTGGTCCCTCTTGAAGACAACAAACCTTAACTCGATTATGTGACCGTCTCGAACTGCCCTTTGAACCCTAGGGTTTGGGGCAGTACGGCGTGCCACATGTGAGGCGTTGGCTTGACCCTTCTACGGCTGGACCGCTACTACTGTGTCACACTCCGGATTTTTGAACCCTGCTCAAGTGTTGAGCTTTAGTGAATCTTGGGTGCTTGATCGTTCGTTCGAAAACTTTAATACTGTCTGTTTATCTGGAATGTGATACAATATGTGGAATTCATATTGTTTAGGCATGAAATACGAAATATGTGATATTTCGCATTTATGATGTCTAAAGAGAATCTGGATTCCAAATATTGTAGTTTTACACTTTCTTTTCTGTGACCGTAAGTGTAGTATGTCCGATATCGCCGGTTTCGTTGCTATACGTCAACGACAATTGGGGTATACATACTTACTTACGTTGATGATATGAGATATTATGTGTTGCTGAGATATGATGTGCAGGATTGTCGCGATCGAATAGCCGAGGGTTTTTTGTGAGACGAGAGTTTTATATTTTCATTCATGTAAATTCAAATGTAATGTAATATTCTTTTATTTGGGGCACTTCCGGGTTGAGGTTGTGTCACCAGTGTTGTATATTATTTACTTTTCCGCATTAGGATGGACCCAAGGAGGGGAGCACAGGTGACCGGGTTCTGGGGTTCAGTGGGAGGCCATCTCGAGGAGTCGAGACCGGGTCTCCTAAACTCCAGAATTGGGAGGGTCACTTGCCGCTCTCGTAGGGGTCCAGGGTGTGGGCTTGGCTATTCATCGCGACTGTGGAATCCGTATTTTCTATTCTGGCTAAATACTAAATACGGACGTCCTAAGATATCCCACGTTATATCTATGTTTCTGCTGCCTGTGTTCTATGATATCTGAGACGAATGACATATTATATATATGATATATAGTAGACGTTGCTTATGTTTTACACCCGCGCTAGTCCCGTCCCGGTATGCCGTTAGTTAAGTAATCTAACGGTGCATAACGGAACATTGCGGCGAATGCGGATGGCATAAGCGTACGTGTTATTTTCGTTTCTTTTCTGTGATTGGCTTAAGGACTTAAATGATGGGATTGCATTAATGTAATTAATGTAAAGAAAATAAACCTAAAAAGATGTTGTAGAATCGGATTTGAAAACTACTCGGCTATTTATGAAAAAGCTATATTTCAAAACTGCGGAGCTTAAGCCACTCCTTTTGAAAACTGTTTGATTCTACAACGATATCAAGTTCAAAGCGTTAAAGATTTTCTTAAAAATCATTCGCAACCCTCCGTCATTTTAGGAAGTAGAGTACTTAGTATTCGTGCTACGTTTGTTGACTTTAGTTAAGGCGTAGTGTACGGTAGCTAAGTGATGTCTTCCTACACTGCATATGATGCAGATTAATTAGGACATTCATGCGACTTTGTTGACCATAGTTAAGGGTCATATGGGTGGGTCTAATTGATCAAGAAATGACGGGTAGAACTTGACTGGTACTTATGATTTGTTGACCATAGTTAAGGTCATAAGTACTAGGGGTAAAAATTACATCGGGAATTTCAAGTGTTGAAATTTGCAATGAGATTGCATACCTTCCATGTGATGGTTGGATCCCGATCCCACTGTGGGCAATAGTTGCTCCTAGGAGAGTTTTACAGTTTATAATTAGCTAACTCATTAGGTGTCTAAAAAGGTGTTAACGGGGCTCCGACTCTGGGAAAACGAGGTTTACTCTAATTAGGTCCGTGCGAAAGCACGGAGAACCTCCCTCAAAGTACCGACACTGGCCTGGCTGAACGGTTAGCGAAGTTGTAGACTGTAATTAATCCTGGCTAGTTTTTCTTTTTAAGGTTTGAAAGAAAAACTTGATAAAAAGCAGTGGGAAACATCGATTAGACAAGATAATAAATCAATCTAATCTGTGCAAGAGCTTTCGCTGAGTGTATTCTTTTCTCTCTCTTAATGGCAGATACCCATGACTGGACTCAAGCTTTTAGTAGATAAAAAAAACTGAATGGGACCAACTATAAAGACTGTCTGAGGAATCTGAAAATCTCCTTGACTTATGATAAAGTATCATATGTCCTCACGGCTTCAGCCCCGCCCGTCCCAGGTCCAAAATCCTCAGTTGCGGACATTGAAGTCCGCAAGACATGGGACGCTGACTGTGCTACGGCAAAATGCCTCGCGCTTGCATCGATGGACAATACACATCAAAAGCAGCACGAGGACATGGACATTCACGGTATATTGCTCCATACAAAGGAGTTGTATGGGGAGCAATCCCACGTATTACGATACGAAGCATCAAAGAAACTATTTCAGATGCGAATGGCCCCTGGCACACCAGTAGGAGACCATGTTTTGAAGATGATAGCTCTTATAGAAGAGCTTGAGGACCTTGGATGGACAATGGAAAATGAACAATATATAGATATTATTCTGCAGTCCCTCCCCTCCACCTTTGCTCAGTTCATAGTGAACTTTAACATGCATGGCATGGAAAAGGAACTCCCTGAACTCCTTAATATGTTAAGGAGTGCAGAGAGCACTATGAAATCAGCAAAAACTCCCGTTATGACTATTGGACAGTCTTCTTCTTCTCGCCCGAAAGCTAAGGCCAAGGGAAAGAAAAAGAAGAAACCCACTAATCCTAAGGGCGGAGTTAAAAAGGTGAAGGGAAAGGGAAAGTCCAAAGCTGGAGACCCGGGGAAAGGCGAGTGTTTTCATTGCCACAAGACAGGACATTGGAAGCGCAATTGCACGAAGTACTTCAGTTTCAAGAAGAAGCATGGTGATGCTTCCGCTTCAGGTGCGTTTGTGACTGAAAACTGTTTTTCTATAAACTCTGCTTCCTGGGTATTGGATACCGGTTCAGGTTCTCACATTTGCAATTCTATGCAGGGGCTGAGAAATAGCAAGGTTTTGAAGACAGGTGACCATACTCTCCGCGTTGGAAATGGTTCCAATGTACATACAGTCGCAGTGGGAGAGTATCACTTGGGGTTGCCATCTGGATGTATTTTGATTTTGAATCCATGTTATTTTGTACCAAGTATGCTATGTAATATAATATCCGTTTCTTTGTTGGACAATGAAGGATATAATTTTGTGTTGCAGAACAATGTTATGAACATTCACCTAAATCAAATGTTGGTTGGGTATGGTACACTTAATAACGGAATATATGTCCTAAATCAACACACAGTTTTCAGTATACAACACACTAATAAAAGAAAACTTTCAGAATTAAATGAAGCTTTTCTTTGGCATTGTAGACTTGGTCATATTAACGAAACAAGACTAAACAGGTTACACAAAGATGGATATTTAAACTCTTTTGAATATAAATCTTATGCGACTTGCCAGTCTTGTATCAAGGGTAAAATGACCAAAACTCCATTTACCGGACACGGAGAAAGAGCTACTCAGCTCCTTGGCCTCATACATAGTGATGTATGTGGGCCAATGTCTACACAGGCTAGAGGCGGTTTTTCATACTTCATTACATTCACCGACGATTTCTCAAGATTCGGTCATGTATTTTTATTAAAGCACAAGTCCGAAGCTTTCGAGAAATTCATTGAATATAAACAAGAAGTAGAAAAACAAACCGGCTTGAGTATTAAGATGCTTCGATCAGATCGAGGTGGTGAGTATCTCAGTACAGAATTTGCAAACTTCCTAAAAGAGAATGGGATTCTCTCTCAGCTCACTCCTCCTTACACACCACAGCACAACGGTGTGTCAAAACGAAGGAATAGGACCCTATTGGATATGGTCCGGTCCATGATGAGTGACGCTGAGTTACCAGTCTCGTTTTGGGGGCATGCATTGGAGACTGCAGCATTTCTGCTAAACAGGATTCCAACCAAAGCCGTGTCTACCACGCCATATGAGATATGGAATGGGAAGAGACTATCTCTTAAAAGAATTAAGATTTGGGGTTGCTCGGCCTATGTTAAAAAGCAGAATCCGGACAAACTCGAGACACGGTCAGTCATGTGTAACTTTGTGGGATATCCAAAGAATTCTTATGGATATCTGTTCTACCACAAAGAGGAACAAAAAGTGTTTGTTTCTCAGTATGCCACATTCTTGGAAAAAGAGTTTTTCACAGATAGAGATGATGGCAAGGTGGTAGATCTAGAAGAGGTTCTGGAGACACAAACTACAAATGACGATTTGGTTGAACCGGCTGTTGCAACAGAAATTGAAGAACCTCGGCCACTCCGTAGGTCTGGTAGGACTTCTCGCCCACCGGAGAGGTACTACGGTTTCCTCATTGATGGTGACGGAGAAGATTGCATCATGAATGATGATGATCCTACCAGTTTTCAGCAAGCTATCACGAGTGGTGACTCTGTGAAGTGGCTGGATGCCATGAGATCCGAAATGGAGTCTATGTACACCAATAAAGTATGGACTTTGGACGTTGTACCACCTGGGGTAAAACCTGTAGGGTGCAAATAGATCTTTAAAAGAAAGATTGGTGTGGATGGGCAGGTAGAGACCTATAAGGCAAGACTTGTGGCGAAAGGTTTTCGTCAAAGACCAGGTTTGGACTATGACGAAACTTTTTCGCCCGTAGCCATGCTTAAATCCATTCGGATCCTACTTGCTATTGCTGCTCACTACGACTATGAAATCTGGCAGATGGACGTTAAAACAGCATTTCTAAATGGAGATTTAGAAGAATGCGTTTATATGGATCAGCCAGAGGGCTTCATTGACAGTGGGAGCAGCGAGAAAGCATGTAGATTGCTTAAATCCATATATGGGTTAAAGCAGGCATCTCGGAGTTGGAACATCTGTTTCGATGATGTTATCAAAGAGTTTGATTTCATCAAAAATCCAGATGAACCTTGTGTTTATAAGAAGGCTGTAGGAAGAGTTGTCACATTCCTCGTATTGTACGTGGATGACATTCTTCTGATAGGAAATGATATTCCTATGCTACAGTCGGTCAAATCATTCTTATCACTAAGGTTCTCCATGAAGGACCTGGGTGATGCCACATACATCCTGGGCATAAGGATCTATAGGGATAGATCCAAAAAGTTATTGGGATTGTCCCAAACCAGGTACATCAACACCATCCTAAAGAGGTTTAGTATGGAAGACTCCAAGCGGGGTGCCTTACCCGCTTGCCATGGAGTCACTCTCTCCAAGGATTCTTGTCCAAAGACCGATGAAGAGAGAGCTTGCATGAGCATTATACCTTATGCTTCGGCAGTAGGATCTATAATGTATGCGATGTTATGTACACGCCCAGATGTAGCTTATGCACTTAGTGTTGTAAGCAGGTATCAATCCAAACCTGGGGAGAACCACTGGACAGCTGTGAAGAACATTCTTAAGTACTTACGAAGGACTAAAGAATTGTTCTTGGTGTATGGTAATACAGATCTCCAAATGGAGGCATTTACCGATTCAAGCTTCCAGAGCGATAAGGATGACAGCAAATCTATCTCAGGGTTTGTATTTACCCTCAATGGAGGGGCGGTAAGTTGGAAGAGTTCCAAACAGGATACCGTTGCAGACTCTACGATGGAGGCTGAGTACATTGCTGCAAATGATGCCGCCAAGGAAGCCGTCTGGATGAAGAAGTTCGTCTCGGAACTAGGAGTAGTTCCAACCATTATTGATCCAATACCCTTGTATTGTGATAATAATGGGGCTATGGCGTTAGCCATGGAGCCCAGATCCCATCAGCGGTCCAGACATATCCTGAGGCGTTTTCATTTGATCCGGGAGATTGTAGATCACCGCGAGATCGAGATTAAGAGAGTAGACACAAAGAACAACGCCGCGGATCCACTCACCAAGGCCCTCCCTCAGCCACAGCATGAGCGACTTTTTGAGATGTTGGGTATGAGATACGCCAATAACTGGCCTTAGTGCAAGTGGGAGATTGTTGGATATATGTATGCCCTAGAGGCCATTATATGATAGTGGATGTATCTATACATGTATATATATATATTCAGTGTGCATTCTTGCTCGACATGATAGTATGCTATCTGGTTATTCTTTATCTGACATGTTGATTTGATCATGCTTTTATTCATTCATACATGCTGATAAAGCCCTGAGGATATCGGCTTGACTACTCTGATTATGATGGAGATCATACTAGTGGGACATCTGTAGTCTATAAGCATATCCTGGAACGTCCCTAGTCGTAGGTATATCGATACGGGGCATTGATATACTAGAGTAGACTAGCGTATATGATACTAGACCCATACGATGGGCGATGAATGTTCCCACATTCATCGATGTTTGACATCAAGATCATATACGGGTGCTCAGTGGTGACTGGGTACACTGGACGGACTCACCAAGAACTCCTATATGGAATTATATCTATCGTCGGATAGCAGTTCTCAGGTGACACTGGTACAGGTTAGTCTGTAGACCCGAGATCGTCATGGAGTCTTGTGTGTTCTCCCACTGTACTTTGATTGCCACCCTACCACGGCTCTACTGAGTCGTGCAAACAGGTGGCCGTTGGGTACAGTCCCGAGACACACGAAGGCAATGAGCGATAGGAGGGGTTTCGTCTCTCCCGATATTGGGAGTTGATGCTGTACTGTGCCCGACTGGTTATATCAGTAAGTCCCTGGCCAGGGCTGCTGAGATTTGCTGATAAGTGTTATCAGTAGTTTCTCGATCTGTTATAGACCATTCACCGGCACGACTTATTGAGTTATTAGGGTCGACATGACCATCCCTAGGCTCGATATGCAGCATATCTGACGAAGAGACCGGACTGTACGGTAGTGTTGCCGGTTGGCTCGACGGGAGTTGTAGCAGGTTCGCTTGTTTTCTTCTGATCGCTCAATGCCCGGGTGGCCGTTACGTTTAGCTGACCGCTTGCGGCTTGGGGGTACCTGATATGATCATCACCCTCTGCCGGCGTATTGACGAGTCTTAGAGTCCCACAAAGGAGTTACCCAGTCCAGGAGAAACGTTGTGGTGCGCGTATGCGATATGCGCATGCACCCGATTAAAATGTGCGTATATGATACTGAACATTGATCGGGTGAACTGCTTTTGGTGGGGTCATATGAGATATGACCGGATTGATAAATCAAGTGTTGATTTATCATTTAACCATTAGTTTTCTTACTTAAAACCTTTTCTTGGATGATGGATGTGTGCATGCATGTGTGCTTTTCTTTCTTTCTTTCATGCTAGTTTCATGCACATATGGATGTGCATACATGCATACATACATACACCCATCCATCATGGTTGTTAGCATATGGAAATGGTGGCAATATAAGACTCACACCATGGATTAAATAATGGATTATTATTTGATTTTGGATTTAAAAGAAAATGAAAAGGAAAGGATAATCATTCTAGCTTCTACATTCTTCCTTTGACCTAACCATGCTCAACTACCACTAACCTAGGGTTATCCTTCTCTTTATCATTTAAAACCCAAGTTAAATTAACTATCCATCATTTAATCTTGGTTGAAAGCAAGAAGGAATAAAATATAAAAGGTTATATTTCATTTCTTTGCAACTAAGGGTTATTTTTTCCACCTCTAGTTAAAAATAGCCACCATCTTCATCCTCTTTCTCATTTTGCTCTCTAGCTTTTTTCTAGTGAGTAAATCACACTTAAAGAAAGGTTTTGTGAAGTGAGAATCTTAACCACAACTTCATTCTACACAAGTTTAGCCAACTTGTTTAGAGTGTTCTCTTCGGTTTTACGAAGTTGCGAGCTTGGACGGCGAACTCCATGGTGGATCGTCGTGGACACAAGAGGACTTCAAGAGGACTTTCATTCAACACCCTAGAGACCAAGGAGTCCAGCGAAAGGGAGCTACAAAGGTTGTAGTCTCGAAACCCTAGATTAGTTCGCTTTATTTTTCGAAACCCTAATTTTCTAGGATCGATTCCTTTGCATGTTCGTTTAGCACCATAAAAATTTAAACTTTTGGACATGTGATGCTTCAAAACTCTTCATAGGGTGCTAAACAAAGCTTTCAGCACTAAGGCCATATATTGGCGTATCGCAGACCAATGATCTCGAATAGCCTCTTAAACAGTGTCTGAGAGATGGCCTTGGTGAGTGGATCTTCAGTGTTGTTCTCCGAATCTACTCTCTTCACCTCGATCTTCCTGATCAGGTGGTACCACCTCAAGATATGTCTAGACTTCTGATGGGACCTAGCTTTCTTCCCTAAAGCTATAGCGTCGTTGTTGTCACAATACAGAAGTATTGGACCAATAATGGTTGGAACCTCCTGAAAATCTGTTAAGAACTTTCTCATCCAGACCGCTTCTTTTGTGGCATCACAAGCAGCAATATACTCGGCTTCCATCGTCGAGTCAGCAACGGTGTCTTGCTTGGAGCTCTTCCAACAGACCGCCCCTCCATTGAGGGTAAAGACATAACCTGATATGGACTTGGAGTCATCCTTGTCACTCTGGAAGCCAGAGTCAGCAAAGGCCTCGATCGGAGGTCTTACCTGCTATACACCAAGAACATCTCCTTAGACCTTCTCAGGTACTTGAGAATGTTCTTTACTGCTATCCAGTGCTTCTCCCCTGGATTCGACTGATACCGGCTTTCCACGCTTAGTGCGTAAGCAATATCTGGTCTAGTACACAACATAGCATACATTATAGAGCTTACCGTAGAAGCGTAGGGTATAGATGTCATGCGAGCCCTTTCCAAATCAGTCTTGGGAGACATCTCTTTGGAGAGGGTGATTCCCTGACAAGCCAGTAAACTACCGCGCTCTGAATCTTCCATACTAAATCTTTTCAGTATGGTGTTGATGTACCTTGACTGTGAAAGTCCCACTATCCATTTAGATCTATCACGATAGATCTGGATCCCCGGAATGTAGGAGGCATCACGCAGGTCTTTTATGGAGAACCTCTGTGACAAGAATCCTTTGACTGATTGTAGCATAGGAATATCATTTCCTATAAAAAGAATTTCATCCACGTACAAGACGAGGAATACCACAGTTCTCGCTACAATCTTACTATAAATGCATGGATCATTTGGAATTTTGATAAAGTCGAATTCTTTGACCATCTCATCAAAATAGATGTTCCAACTCCGCGATACCTGCTTTGGTCCATAAATGGACTTAAGCAACTTGCACACTTTCCCGCTGCTCCCACTCTGATTGAAACCTTCTGGCCGATCCATATAGACGCACTCTTCCAAATATCCATTTAGAAAAGCCGTCTATACGTCCATCTGCCAAAACTCACAATCATGGAAGGTAGCAATGGCAAGAAGGATTCGAATGGATTTGAGCATAGCCACTGGAGAAAATGTTTCATCATAGTCCAAACCAAGTTTTTGACGAAAACATTTTGCAACAAGTCTAGCCTTATAGGTTTCAACCTGTCTATCTATACCAATCATCTTTCTGAAGATCCATTTGCAGCCTATGAGTTTTACCCCTTCTAGAGAAAAGTCAAAATTCATACTTTGTTGGTGTACATGGACTCCATCTCGGTCCGTATTGCATCCAACCATTTTACCATGTCGTCGCTCTGAATGACATGCTAGAAGCTAGTTGGCTCATAATTGTTAATGGTGCGATCCTCTTTATCCCCGTCTATGAGAAAACCGTAGTATCTTTCAGACGGATGTGACTGCCTACTAGTCCTGCGGAGTGGCGCGGGGATGTCCGGTTCTTCTGAAACCTCTAGTTCTACCATTCTTTCAGTAATAACTTATGGTTCTGGAATTTCTTCCAGTTCTATTGCGCTCCCACTAGTTTCTTTTTCCAAAAAATGATTTTCCAAAAAGTGGTGATGATGAGAAACAAAAACCTTTTGTTCCTCTGCGTAATAGAAAAGATACCCCCTGGAGTTGTTTGGGTATCCTACAAACTTACACAGTACTGAGCGTGCCTCGAGCTTGTCCGAGTGTTGCTTTTTGACGAAAGATGGACATCCCCATATTTTCGGATACTGAAAATAGGGTTTCTTCCCACTCCACATCTGATATGGTGTGGTAGGCACAGTCTTGGTAGGAACTTTATTCAAAAGATATGCAGCTGATTCTAGTACATAACCCCAGAAGGATCGCGGCAACTCAACGTTACTCATCATGGAACATACCATATCCAATAAGGTCCGGTTCCGCCTTTCCGATACACCGTTGTGTTATGGTGTGTATGGAAAAGTAAGCTGAGAGAGAATTCCATTTTCTTTTAAGTAATCCAGGAACTCGGCACTTAAGTATTCATCACCTCGATCAGATCTCAGTGTCTTGATACTTTTGCCGGCTTGGTTTTTTCACTTCGTTCTTATATTCTCGGAATTTCTCAAAGGTCTCGGATTGATGTTTCAACAAGAAGACATTGAACAGTGGAGTTCAAAACTTCCAATGTCCTTGAAGAATGTGTTCTACAACAAATCTAAATCTGTGAGAAGAATCTACAACAGAACCCTAAAAAGAAAATAGGAAAGAGGAATAAAATTCCCAAAAATTTTCAAAAAAAGTTTTTTTCCTCAGAGCTAAGCTCTGTACTGGAATCAAATTCCTCCGATGATAAGATTAAATCCCAGAAAACCCCATGGGAAATGTACTGGAATTAAATTCCAGAGAACCCTCAAAGATCAGAGTTAATAATAGGATAAAGCCCTAAGATCTCTAAGACCCATGGTCTACCCAGATAAAGTTTTTTTTAAGATCTCTAAGGGATCATTTCAAGAAAAAGAGCCAAGCTCTGTTAATGAGTTAAAAATCCAAAACAAAAAAAAGTTTCTTTTAAGAGTTAAAAAGTTGGTCATGATCCTTACCAATTTTCTTAAACAGAGTTCAACTTTAAGAGTTTTCTTTGGGCAGAGATCTAAGCTCTGAGAAGAGAATTATATTCTCAAGGAAGAAGAAAAAGGAAGATAACGAAATGACAATCATCTCAAGGGCCAAAGGCTTTATTTATAAGACGTGAAGGGACGGTTCAAATTCCTAGGAAATCAAACGGTGGGAAAAGTGACACCGTTGCACCCACGTGTGAGCCACGTGGGAACAACGGTGGGGGGCATTTGTTCCCCCAAAAATATATATAAAAATAGTAAAGCTCTGTTGAAAGCTAATGGGGTAGCGCCTTACATGTTTCTCACGAGGGCGCCAATGCCAGCACCAATTTTTTGGTGGCACCGCACGTGCGTCTCACACTGGCGCCAATGAGCAAAGCACAGAAACGCTTTCAGAATAAGAATTAAATTCTTATATGGCACCGCACGTACTCATCACGTGGGCGCCGATGTGCAAAGCACAGGAGTACCCATCATAAGAATTAAATTTGTAAGTGGCACCCACGTGCACAACACGTGAGCGCCAGCGCCCAAGTCAAAATCAATAGAATTAAATTCTACATGAGAATT
Source organism: Agapanthus africanus (assembly GCA_030015575.1). NCBI lineage: Eukaryota > Viridiplantae > Streptophyta > Magnoliopsida > Asparagales > Amaryllidaceae > Agapanthus > Agapanthus africanus. The sequence continues at coordinate 127,151,219 of CM057340.1, read as the reverse complement.
TGAGATACTCTCAGTTAAACACAGCCGTCAGATCAAAGATCTAATGAAGATGATAAATCATCAAAATATAGAATTAAATTCTATTAGGAGAAAGTATCTCCCAAATCTTTCTAATAAGAAAGATACTCTCGGTTGGATCCATGATCCAATAATAGAATAAAATTCTATTTTGGGAATATATTTTCTCAATCTTTCTAAACTAAAAAAGATTGCTCTCTGTAAAACAGAGAACTCTTGAATTAAAAATTTAATGGAGGTTAAAAAAATCACCATTTTACAGAATAAATTCTGTATATTGGAAATAATTTCCCCAATCTATTAAAAAACAAGAAAAACATATTCTGTAAAACAGAAGTCCTTGGATCAAAGATCCAACAGTGGGTAAAATTCCCCAAATCAATTTTGAGTCCAATTAAATCAATTGGAATCTCTCAATGAGAGATTTTTTCAAAAACTAATTAACAATTTGCCTCCACTATATAAAGGACCCGAGACTTCAAGTCTCAAGAAGACACACAGAGAGACCACAGAGACAGAGGAGAAACCCCCCATAAGCTTCTAAAAAAATACAGAGAGCTTTCAAAACAATAGAGAATTTAATTCTCAAAAGTGGAAGACTTCCCTTTCAAAAAAACTAGGTAAAGAAAACATAAGAGATTAAAATATCTCTTTTACCTATTCTAAGGGTTTAACACTTCTCACAGAACTTCGTATTTTCTCTAGATCAGTGATCCACAAGACAAGTCATCCACAATTTGAGAATTTAATTCTCATCGGGAAGATCTTGTTCTTGAGAAACAAAGATTCAGAAAAGAATTAGGTCTAAAAGAAAAATAAAAGGAAAAAGATCCTATAAAAGAACTTAGTTCTTAAAGAAAAAACCTGATTCCGGATCTTCAAAAACAAAGATCTTGGTGATCATTAATGGTCAATATGCCATTAACAGAGATTTAATCTCTAAAAAAGAAAAAATAAAGACTAGCGCCTTACGTGTTTCCCACGTGGGCTCCCTTTTAACAGCTCCTAACGCTTCATGTGAAAAACACGCAGGCGCCCAAAGTAAAAGGCCAGCGCCTTATGTGAAACACACGTGGATGTTGAATAAAAGTGCTTAGCACTCCATATATAGCCAAAACGGTTAAGTGCTTAGCACTGATTGGGCAACGCCCAGCGCCTCACGTTCATCTCACGTGGGTGCCACACAAAAAGTGCTTAGCACTTCATATACAGTCAAAACGGCTGAGTGCTTAGCACTGATTGGGCAGCACCCAGCGCCGCACGTGCTCCTCACGTGGGCGCCATACAAAAAGTTTTTAGCACTTCAGATACAGCCAAAACGGCTGAGTGCTTAGCACTGATTGGGCATCACCCATAATTGAATGCTTCACATGATATCCATGTGAATGTCAGAACGTCAAATAAATGCTTAACATTTTTGTATAAAAAGAGGGCTGAACAAACAGAGCCCAAACAAGTGCTTGGCACTTCTGAAAAAAACAAAAGAAGACTGAGTAAGCCCAAATTGGCTGAACCTCTCTTGCAACTGAGCCTAAATGCTCTGGATCTTAATAAATTAAAAATGTTGCTAAGTTGATCTTAGTCTCAAACAGGACTAATGTATCCTTAGCTTAAAATAGATTGAGCCAAAATGCTCATACATTTAAGTTGATCTTAATCTCAAACTAGATTAACGGTTCTTAAATGAAACAATTTTTTTTGAACCAAAGGAACATATAACCTAAGTTCAAAACCCGGTCAAGAAAATCCTTGACCTAAACCCTAAATCTAAAATATACGGATTGGGACTAATCCGTGCCCTACGGGCAACGACATAAAATAGTCTCCGTATACAATCCACGGGCAACCCAAAATAAAACAAAAATAACACGACACGAAGTGAACTGCCGGAGCAGGAGAAAGTGGTTATCGCAATGCGGTAACGTAATTAACTGCAGGGGCTTATGCTTGTAGGGAAGAGCGTCCCCACAATCAAAAATCTCTCATAAAATGAGAGGGAATCTGATATAGTCTGCTACAACGGTTGCATCCGTCCAAATCTCCGATATATAATGCCATAAATCAACTTGGTATCTTCGAAGAGGTGGATGGAGAACTCCAAATAGCATCTGCCCCCAAAATTCAGGCTAGACGTCCCAACGTCTCGGTTCAGTCTTTCGGCGGTGAACAGTGTCACCGGAGAACTGCTATTTGACGATAAGTATAATACCATCTAGGAGTTCTCGGCGAGTCCGTTCAGTGTACTCAGTCTCTAAAGAGCACCTGCATACAATCTTTGATGCCAAACACCAATGGATATAGGATCTGAAGGGCTCCTAGGCACACGCTAGAGGTCTCACAAGGCATCAACAATGCCGATTTCAAATTTTACAAGTGCCGAGAAACCCTAATACGGATCATTAACTAGATTTTAGGCGAAACATGCAACTAGTTAACAACTTAACTAAGTGAACGGAAATACAAACTTTGTATATCCGGTCCTCCACCTCCATGGCTCCGTGTAGACGTCCCTCCGCTGTCCATATCGAATCCCGGACTCTAGCATCGGCTTCATCGGAGAAATGGGCGGGCTAGGTCATCGACTTCGATGCCGAAGATGATCTACGTCGAGGCATCACAAGATCAAGCTCCCACTTCACCAAGTCATGAAACTTGTGAAGAAAACACCATATACTACTTGGCAAGAGGTAAAGGATGAAGAAATAGGAAGTGGGTTCACTTTAGAATTTGATTTCTCACTCTTTTTCTCAAGTTGCCATTGATGGAGGCAAGCTTTTTCTTGAAGAAGAAGAAGAAGATGAAGATAGAATATGATAAGTATTATCCAAAAAGAATAATAAACATGAATACTTATCATATCCTAACCTTGGTTAAGTGTAGAGAATGAACTAGGGTTAGTTTGAATGGTTAGGGTTAAGCATGAGTACAAAAGTGGTCACTTAGTCAAAGCTTCATGAAGCTTCAACTAACAAACAAAGAAAGCCACCATTCATTTATTTATCTTTTCCAAAAGGAAAAATAAATAAATAAATAAGCAAATAAACAAAACCCTAATCATTAACTTAACCATGGTTTAATCTTTACACAAACCCAAGTAAGCATGTATCATCAAACATGATACAATCAAGTGCACAAAAGTATATCGCATATACAACTTGTGAACTACAAGTGAGAAAATCCATTTAAAGTGAACCAATACTAGTTAATGCAAAGTAATATATCAAATATATAATTATGCATTAAATCATCAAATCGACACTTGATTTAACGATCCGGTCATATCGTATATGACCGACTAATATTCAATGTATCGGCTTATCAAATCACTCCTTGATTCGATAACTAGGTTGTATCGCATACAACCAATCGATACATTCATCGCGAGAATAGAATACAGTATCACATACTGATATTATTCTCGGTCCCGCACATATCTCATATGCGCTCCTATTTCGTTTCGCTTGAGCCAGGAAACCTCTGTGTAGGACTCTAAAGACTCGTCAATACGCCGGCAGCAGGTGATGATCATATCAAACACCCACAAGCCGCAAGCGGTCTGCTAAATGTAACGGCCGCCCGGGTATTGAGCGATCAGAAGATCGACGAGCAAGCCCGCTCACCCCCCTGTGAATCCATCCAGTAACACTTACCGTACAGTCCGGTCTGTTCGTCTGATATGTCGCATATCTCGCCTAGGGGTGGTAAACGTCAGACCCCAGTAGCTTGATAAGTCATGTTGATATGAGGTCTATAACAGTTCGAGAAACTACTGGTAACACTTACCAGTAAATCTCAGCAACCCTGGCCAGGAATTTCCGGTTATAGCCAATCGAACACAACGCAACATCAACCCCCTATACCGGGAGAGACGAATCCCCTCCTATCGCTCATTGCCTCCATGTGATTCGGGACTGTACCCAAAAGCCACCGTTTTGCACGCCCTCTTGGATGTGGTAAGGTGGAAATCAAAGCACAGTGGGAATCACACAAGAATCTATGACGATCTCGGGTCAACAGACTACTCTGTACCAGTGTCACCAGAGAACTGCCATCTGACGTAAGGTATAGTACCATCTGGGAGTTCTCGGCGAGTCCGTCCAGTGTACCCAGTTTCCACTGAGCACCCGTATATCATCTCTGATGTCAAACACCAATGGATATGGGATCATCCATCGCCCATCTGTATGGGTCGACATGGTATACGCTAGTCTACTCTGGTATATCGATGCCCCGTCTCGATACACCCACGACTAGGGACGTTGAAGGATGTACTTATGGACCACCATGTCCCCACTAGTATGATCCGCATCATAGTCCAGGTAGTTGAGTACACATCCTAAGGGCTTTACCAACATGTAATCAGAGAGACAATCAGTATACACGTTAAGGTAAAGAGTAACCAGATAGCATACTATCATGTCGAGCAAGAAAGTCCTTCCTATATATGTCCCAGCATCCACTACAATATACATCCTATGTACAGTAATGGCCTCTAGGGCATACATATAACTAACAATCTCCCACTTGCACTAGGGCCATCTGTTAGCAGTGGTTGTAGTATCTCATACTCAACCATCCCATAAAAGTCTCTCTCTGGGAAAAGGCCTTTGTGAGTGGATCCGCCGTGTTGTCCTCTGAGTCTGTTCTCCTAACCTCGATCACCCTGGAGATCAACCATCTCCATGATCAGGTGATACTGCCTTAGAATATGTCTGGATCACTGATGGGACAGACGTTCCTTGGCATAAGCCACAACTCCATTGTCACACAATGGGAGGAACTAAGTTCATCTCATGAACATATATACATCCAGACTGCCTCTTTGGTAGCATCTTAAGTAGCGATGTATCCAGCCTTTATCGTCTAGTATGCCACGGTATCTAGCTTGGAACTCTTCCAACATACCGTCCCTTTACTAAGGGTAAAGACAATGCCTGTGACTGACATTCAGTCGTCTTTATCACCCTGGAACCCTTCCACTGATTCTCCCCAGGATCAACTGATACCATCTCACTACATCTAGTGAGAGTCCTAACATCCATTTAGATCTATCTCATAGATCCAAAACCCAGGATTTAGGAGGTATCACTTTGATCCTATATGGAGAATCATTGTGATAAGCGGAGATTGATCGAGCGTAGCATAGGAAACTCCTTCCCTATCAAGAGCATGTCATCCACGTACTCTACGAGGATCGTCACTATACTCCCTACTACCCTTTTTGTTTATACAAGGTTCATCTACCATTTTGATAATGTCAAACTGTTTGACTACTACATCAAAACAGATGTTCCAACTCTCCGATGCCTGCTTTATCCTATAAAGCATCTTGTACACGTTTCCGCTGCTCCCACTGTCTACGAAGCCCTCTGGCTGTGTACTTATAAACGTTCTCTTCTAAAACATAATTTAGAAAAGCAGTCATGGCACCCAACCGCCAGATATCGTAGTCATGGTATGTAGCCGTGGAAAGTAAGATCTGGATGGACTTAAGCATAGCCACTGGAAAAGGTTTCATCATTATCCACGCCTGGTCAATGATGCAAACCTTTAACAAGTCTAGCTTTGAAAGTCTCAACTTTTCCATCTACACCAAGTAATCTTCTCAAGATATACTTGCTTCTGATGGGGATTTAGCCCTTCAGATATAGCAACCAAAGTCCATACTTTGTTGGTGTACCTGGATTCCATCTCAGATCGCTAAGCATCCAGCCATTCTTACAGAGTCTCACTCCTGATGGCCAGCTCGAAACTAGTTGGGTTATCATCTCATGATGCAATTCTCGATCCCACTGTCATAGAGAAACTGAAGTATCTCTCAGGTGGGTGAGAAACCCTACTAGATCAGCGGAGAGGTTGAGGTTCGTTGGTATCTACTGAATCCTTTGGTTCTACCAAATCATCTGCTGTAGTTTGTATAGCTGGAACCTTTCCAGTTCTACATAACAGATCTTGCCTCGAGCTTGTCCGGATTTTGCTTTTAGACATAGGACGGACAACCCCAAATCTTAACTAACTTAAGATATGGGCTCTGCCCTTTCCATATCACATATGAAGTGGTAGGCAACTGATTTGATTTGAACCCTATTCAATAGGTATGCAGCTTCTTAAATGCATAACTCCCAAAAGGAAATAGGAAACTCAGTAGTACTCATCATAGAGCATACCTTATCATATAGGGTGTGATTGCTCCTCCCCGATATACCATCGTGCTATGGTGTATACGGAGGAATAATGCTGAGAGAGAATCTCATTCTCCTTTAGAATAGTCCAGGAATTCCATGCACAAGTATTCTCCTCCCTGATCTCATCATAGGACATAATACTTATACCCGTATTTTGTTTCTCTACTTCTAACTAATATTCTGTGAATATCTCAAAAGGTTCGGACTTGTGTTTCAACAGGAACATAGGTCTGAATCTCGAAAGATCATCAGAGAATGTAATGAAGTAAAAAGAACCGGTCTTGGTATGTGTAGACAGGGGACCTTCATACATCAACATGTATCATCCCAAGAGTTCAACTAACTCTTTCTCTGTTTCCAATAAACAGAGCTATGGTCATCTAATCTCTGTGACATGACTGGTAAGTTTCACAAGATGTAAATTCAAACTGATTTAAATATGCATCTTTGTGCAACTTAGCTAGTCGGGTAGCATTGATATGACCTAGTCTATAATACCTCAAGAAGGATTCGTTCATTTCTGAACTCTTCCTCTTGTGTGTGTTCTGTATACTAAGAACTGTAGTTTGATTTAGAACATCAATGCTTTTAGATAACGTGCCTGAACCGATCAACTTTTGATATAGGAAATGTTCAAAACATTATCCAACAATACAAAATTTTATCATTTCTTTACTAATAAAGAGACTGATATGATTTTGTATATCAGGTTCGGTATCTAATAACATTCGTTCAGAATCAATGTATTTAGAATACAGGGTGACAGTGACCAACAGACTTGGCTGCAACACTTGCCCCGTTTTCTGTCTCATGAAACTTATCACCCGTTCTCAGTTCTCTACCTTTCTGTAGCCCTATGTAACTTATTACATATCTGGGATCCTGATCCGGTATCAAATACCCAGGACGTAGAGGATACAGAGAAATAGTTCTTTGTAATGAACACACCCGAAGGAGATGCATCATATGCACTTTCTTCGTTTGGGCGGCACGGGAATTCTGGTAATCCCCAATTTCCTACTCTGTCTTATAACAATTATAAGTTGGAGCGGGACCAACGTTCCCCAGCTCAGTATAACAAGCAGGTTCGGTCAATATATCCGTTTTATTATCTTGATTAAGGCGTGATATGGTCGCTACCTGGAGAGAGAGAGAAGAAAACACTCAGCGTGCGCTCTTCCAAGAATAGATTGGTTATTATTTTATCTAATCAGGATGGCTCCCACTGTTTTTATCAAATCTTCCTTCAAACCCTAAAAGGAAAGACTAGCTAGGATTAATTACACACTACAAGTTCGCCAATCTTTCAGCCAGGCCAGTGTCGGTACTTTGAGGGAGGTCCCCCCTGCTTTCGCACGAACATAATTAATGTAAACCTCTTTTTCCCAGAGGCATAATCTCGTTAACACCTTTCTAGACACCTACTTGATCGGCTAATTGTAATGTGTAAAACTCTCCAAGGAGTAACTCTTACTCGCAGTGGGTATCGGGATCCAACTATCTCATAGAAGGTATGCAATCTCATTGCAAATTTCAACACTTGAAATTCCCGATAATTTTTCCCCTAGCACCCTATGACCTTGACGGAGGTCAACAAACCATAGGCTACTAGTCAAGTTCAACCCGTCATTTCTTGATCGAATTAAACCCACCCGCACGACCCTTGATGGAGGTCAACAAGGCCGCACGACTACCCTAATCCAATCTGCATCATATGCATAAACAGATAAATACTAGTTAGCTACCACACACTACGTCTTGACGGAGGTCAACAAACGTAGCACGAATACTAAATAGGACTTATCTGAAATGACGGAGGGCTACGACAGGTTTTTCTGAAAACCTATTGCGTAATGAACTTGATATCTTTGTAGAATCAAATGATTTTAAAATGGAGTGCTTTTGAGGTTTTTCTAGTTTTGCTAAAGGAGTCACTCCCGGTGAAGGGATCGTCGGTTCTTTCCTCGTCGAATGAGGTGCGGGATATATCATATATATCACTGTGCAAAGCAAAACTCTTAAAAGCAATCAAAAGACAAACCGAGTGTGTAGCATCTACCAGTTATTGCTAAAGGAGTCACTCCCGGTGAAGGGATCTCGGTCCTTTCCTTATCGAATAAGGTGCAGGATATATCATATATACCGCTGTGCAAAGCAAAAACTGTAGCTACCTGTTTTATTTTTGAAATTCGATTCTACAACATCTTAGGTTTCTTTTCTTTCATTAATCACATTAATAAAGTCCTATCATTTAAGTACCTAAACATCACAGATAAATACGACGTACACTTATGCCATCCGCATTCGTCTCGATGTCCCCTCGTGCACCGTTAGGTTAGGTAACTAACGACAGAGCGGGACAGGGCTAGCGCGGGTGTAAAACATAAGTAACTTCTATATAATATATCATATATACTATATACAGTATCCATCACAGAACATATCACATGATCACATCACAGATATCGCAGCAGAAGAATCATAAGAAATATTGGATATACTAGGACGTCCGTGTTTTCAATACGAGCCAGTATAAAACACGGATTCCACGGTCGTGATGAATAGCCAAACCCACACCCCTAGACCCCTACGAGAGCGGCAATCAACCCTACCAATTCTAGAGTTAGGAGACCCGGACTCGACTCCTCGAGTTGGTCTCCCACCGGACTCCAGAACCCGGTTACTTGTGCCTTCCTCCTTGGGTCTATCCTAGTGCGGAAAAGTAAATAATATACAAATAGTGACATCATCTGCAACCTGGAAGTGCCCCAATAAAAGAATATTACATATAAGTTTTTACATGAATGAAAATGAAAAACACTCATCTCACATAAAAACCCCCGGCTATTCAAATACGACGATCCAATATAACATATCCAGCAACACATAACATCACATGTCATCAACGTAAGTAAATATGCGCATCCCAATTGTCATTGACATATAGCAACGAAACCGGCGATATCATATATTACACTTACGGTCACAGAAAAGAAAGTGTAAAACAACAACAGTTGGAATCCGCAACCTCTTTAGACATCGCATGCCTAATCAAATGAATTACTTAGACATCACATGCCTAACAATAATAAACCCCACATTTTAGTCTCATTATCGAAAACACTTTTCAATATCAAGTCGGGCAATTCAACAAGATTCCCGACATCCTGATCGAATGCTCGTCGCAAACTTCAGTAGGCGGCCGCACCCCCGACGCCGTCGACGAAGTGTACCAAGGCGGAACACCGCTGCCGCGAGCACCCGAACGGATGCTTTCGGCGACGGGGTTCTCCTACAGTCACTTGGTCGGGGCTATGGAGTGAGGCTGTCTATTAAGTTTACCCGGCGAATATCCGCGTACGCTACGTGATTGCGACGGACTTTTGATCACATCAAAATTCCGTGGCAACTGATCAAGTGACACTAAACTGCTATGTTTATAACATTCATTCAGTTATCTCATAACTACTTGTGGATTCCAAGTATTGTTTCACATTCCAGATAAACAGAAAATGTTAAACTTTCCGATCGAACAGTCAAACACCCAAGTTTTCCCGATACAGCTCAACACATGAAATAAGTTTAAAAACATTCAGTTCATGCCTCAGTACCAACGGTCCAGCCGTAGAAAGGTCAAGCCAACGCCTCACATGTGGCTCGCCGTACTGCCCCAAACCCGAAGGTTCAAAGGGCAGTTCAAGACGGTCACATAATCAAGGTTTGTTGTCTTCTAGAGGGACCATCGCATTACTTGCACTACTTAGAACGTTCTTAAACTACGGAAAGATCCAACACTTGGAAATTTCCCGACAGGGGAAAAAGTGGGTATTTATATTCGGTCGAACTTTTTAACATATTCAAAAATTATCCGGAAAACACCTAGACAAAGTTTGATAATCCGATCGAATCTACGAACTCCCAATAAAACCCAGAATATTCAACTCTTGAATAAATATTAAAAAATCCCAGAAAATACAGCATCAAAATTTAGGAATTACTGTGCAAAATTCAAGAGGTGATGTGACAACATGGCCGCGGAACCGCCGCACAAGCCATGCTTATGCCGCGGTTCCGCCGCTCTTTAGATGAATCTCTTGGTCAATTTTGCACCGTAATTCTTAGAATCTCCTGCTGAATTTTTTAAGAATTTTTAATTTGGAAAAATCTCAGTTTTGTAAAAATGTCCAGAGAGGGTGAAAAATTGGGGTTTCGGGTTCGATCGGGTTTCTAACATCGTTTACGCATCGCCTAAGGCTCTAGCTAGGCTCTGATACCACTGAAGGGCTCCTAGGCACACACTAGAGGTCTCACAAGGCATCAACCATGCCAATTTCAAATTTTACAAGTGCCGAGAAACCCTAATACGGATCGGTAACTAGATTTTAGGCGAAACATGCAATTAGTTAACAACTTAACTAAGTGAACGGAAATACAACCTTTGTAGATCCGGTCCTCCACCTCCATGGCTCCGTGTAGACGTCCCTCCACTGTCCATATCGAATCCCGGACTCTAGCATCGGCTTCATCGGAGAAATGGGCGGGCTAGGTCGTCGACTTCGATGCCGAAGATGATCTACGTCGAGGCATCACAAGATCAAGCTCCCACTTCACCAAGTCATGAAAATTGTGAAGAAAACACCCTATACTACTTGGAAAGAGGTAGAGGATGAAGAAATAGGAAGTGGGTTCACTTTAGAATTGGATTTCTCACTCTTTTTCTCAAGTTGCCATTGATGGAGGCAAGCTTTTTCTTGAAGAAGAAGAAGAAGATGAAGATAGAATATGATAAGTATTATCCAAAAAGAATAATAAACATGAATACTTATCATATCCTAACCTTGGTTAAGTGTAAAGAATGAACTAGGGTTAGTTTGAATGGTTAGGGTTAAGCATGAGTACAAAAGTGGTCACTTAGTCAAAGCTTCATGAAGCTTCAACTAACAAACAAAGAAAGCCACCATTCATTTATTTATCTTTTCCAAAAGGAAAAATAAATAAATAAATAAATAAGCAAATAAACAAAACCCTAATCATTAACTTAACCATGGTTTAATCTTTACACAAACCCAAGTAAGCATGTATCATCAAACATGATACAATCAAGTGCACAAAAGTATATCACATATACAACTTGTGAACTACAAGTGAGAAAATCCATTTAAAGTGAACCAATACTAGTTAATGCAAAGTAATATATCAAATATATAATTATGCATTAAATCATCAAATCAACACTTGATTTAACGATCCGGTCATATCGTATATGACCGACTAATATTCAATGTATCGGCTTATCAAATCACTCCTTGATTCGATAACTAGGTTGTATCGCATACAACCAATCGATACATTCATTGCGAGAATAGAATACAGTATCACATAATGATATTATTCTCGGTCCCGCACATATCTCATATGCGCTCCTATTTCGTTTCGCTTGAGCCAGGAAACCTCTGTGTAGGACTCTAAAGACTCGTCAATACGCCGGCAGCAGGTGATGATCATATCAAACACCCACAAGCCGTAAGCGGTCTGCTAAACGTAACGGCCACCCGGGTATTGAGCGATCAGAAGATCGATGAGCAAGCCCGCTCACACTCCTGTGAATCCATCCAGTAACACTTATCGTACAGTCCGGTCTGTTCGTCTGATATGTCGCATATCTCGCCTAGGGGTGGTAAACGTCAGACCCCAGTAGCTCGATAAGTCGTGTTGATATGAGGTCTATAACAGTTCTAGAAACTACTGGTAACACTTACCAGTAAATCTCAGCAACCCTGGCCAGGGATTTCCGGTTATAGCCAATCGAAAACAGCGCAACATCAACCCCCTATACCGGGAGAGACGAATCCCCTCCTATCGCTCATTGCCTCCATGTGATTCGGGACTGTACCCAAAAGCCACCATTTTGCACGCCCTCTTGGACGTGGTAAGGTGGAAATCAAAGCACAGTGGGAATCACACAAGACTCTATGACGATCTCGGGTCAACAGACTACTCTGTACCAGTGTCACCAGAGAACTGCCATCTGACGTAAGGTATAGTACCATCTGGGAGTTCTCGGCGAGTCCGTCCAGTGTACCCAGTCTCCACTGAGCACCCGTATATCATCTCTGATGTCAAACACTAATGGATATGGGATCATCCATCGCCCATCTGTATGGGTCGGATGGTATACGCTAGTCTACTTTGGTATATCGATGCCCCGTCTCGATACACCCACGACTAGGGACGTTGAAGGATGTACTTATGGACCACCATGTCCCCACTAGTATGATCCGCATCATAGTCCAGGTAGTCGAGTACACATCCTAAGGGCTTTACTAACATGTAATCAAAGAGACAATCAGTATACACGTTAAGGTAAAGAGTAACCAGATAGCATACTATCATGTCGAGCAAGAAAGTCCTCCCTATATATGTCCCAGCATCCACTACAATATAGATCCTATGTACAGTAATGGCCTCTAGGGCATACATATAACTAACAGGATCATCCATTTCCCCAATACAGGGTCAAAAAACGTATACACTAGTCTACTCTGGAATATCGATGCCCTGTCTCGATACTCGCTCGACTAGGAACTGTTAAGGATGTGCTTGTGGACTACACATGCCCTGCTAGTATGATCTGCATCATAGTCATGGCAGTCAAGCTAACATCCTAAGGGCTTTATCAACATGTATCAAAAAGACAGTAAACTAAAACAAGTGAACATGTTAAGATAAAAAGCAATCAGATAGCATACTATCGTGTCGAGCACGAAAGTCCTTTCTCTCTCTCTATGTGTGTGTGTGTGTGTGTGTGTCCAAGCATCCACTATAATATACAATAATGGACTCTAGGGCATACATATTCCTAACAGACACGAAACATGATATATATAATAATAGGTATGAGAATAATTGTGAACAGTAAACGGTAGTGGGAATGTCAAATAAATAGCATGTGTTAATCAGTGCAATATAACTAGTGTATCACGATATTCCATATTTCAGTGCTAGTAACTATAAGTATAAGCTCGATTGTAGGAGTTTTATTATGTAACCAGGATATTCCGTAATGACACGGAACAACAGCAACACGAGATTCATGAGATTCAAGATATATATAATGCAATATACCGTTTTCTCCGGTACCATGAGGAACAAGACATGATCCTCCATTACACATAAATACTCCCATTTTCGAGCTACCCCATCCCTATGATATATATATATATATATCCAATAAATAGTGTACATGTCATATTCATGAGATTCACGAGATTCAAGATATTCATTAGGTTCACGATATTCACGAGATTCAAGATTTACGGATTCATGTCGGGTTCATATCAAGATAGTATAATCTAACGCGGGAGTATTCAAAGACCCAAAGCTATCATCTAGGGGTGAGGAAACATAGGCCTGCTCAGGTAATGTGACTCCAACCACCGCCGGAGTATTCACAGATCCAAGATTATCATTTAGGGGCCAGCAAAAACGTGCTTATTTGTGAGTTGGTCATGCGACTCCTGAGAATACAGGTCAAAAGCTTGATACAATTCTAATTCTATGTATATAGAACATGCAGGTAATACTAATTCAATTTCAGGCCAGAAATAAGTATAAATTCCCATGCATAAATCTATGGTTTTGGTTTAGAATTAGGGAATTTTATACAAGGAATAAATTGTAGATATGAGGGTCGTATGAATAACGAGACTAATTTTGCCTCGATCGGGTTCCTGGTGAGAGGAATGAAAGTTTCTGTAACTCTGCGTAGAGCAGGCCAATGCAGATTTTAGAATTCAAACATCGATAGTATTTTGCATTTTTGGTAAGATTTTGTTCGTATTTTAGTTTTCCCTATTAGACATAAATTATGCTTCAGCGAGTCATGAACGATTCTCAATAAGAAAATCCCGATTACGATCAACGAGTAGGGAGTTATGCCTATTTTATTACAACCGTGCAGATAATTTCTGCTGCAGTCCAGATTCGTCACATTTTGTTAGGACCCTGTTTTCATAAACTTCTGTAACTTTTCAGATAAATTAATATAGGAATATTCCAGAAACTTGAGTTTGCTCAAATTGAAATCCAAATTTAAGAGATATATTTATTCTAAGGCAAAGGAAAATCTGTGTCGGCATACCAACAAAAACAGATTTGAATTAAAATAACAAATAAAAGTTAATCATATATATAATGATCTGAAATATTTAAAAGACATGAACTGTATACAGAATTAATAATTTATTATCATGTCGAGAAAATAATATAAGTATTTAGATAATCATATGATATATGCTGATGATATAACACTTAACAAAACATATCTATCCAATAACAAAAATATAACAAACTAACTAAAATTAGTATGACTTAATCTAAATAGAATCAAATATACACGTAATATGTAATATAAAATTCACCATACTCATATGTGCACTATCAACAGCCTAAAAAAGCTGAATGATTGGATAACACCATACGAAGCAAATTGATAATAATTTACTTAATAAATATTTAATATTAAATTCTAACCACTTCTTAAATCCCCATGATATATGTATTGATAATACATCAAAACAATATTGTTAATGCATCAATAATGTTAACCATCACAAATAAAAATTAGGGTTGATGTTTCTTTATAAAAATAACCCCGTTTTATAAAAACTATAACTTTAAACCATAGTCACAAATTCGTGATTTGGGAATAATTCGGCGAGATCGAAAATTCGGATTCGGAGAACTATTCGGAAAAAATCGGCAGCTATTCAGGAAAGATTCGGCAAGTATTCGGGAATGTTCGGGAAGGATTTTGAGCAAGAAATTAATATATGAGACACTAGGTTTTGATTTTGGGAATTATTCGTTGTTTTTTGTATTATTCACTGTTTTCGCGAATAATTCACGAATTATTCGACGCGTTCAGCAATGGCGATTAAATCGGAGATTTAATCGGCCGATCAAAAATTTGCGAATTATTCGCGAATTGACCGAATAACAATCCTTTTATTTAAACAATTTAGGGTTTGGTTAAAAATCATTTCTTTTGTTTTAAAGTGCAAATTTTAAACATGTAAAAGAAATAAAGATGAGAGAGGAACTTAACATAAAGGGATGATCGAGGATCGTTTCTTGACAGGTAAAAGATATCTCGATTAGATCGAGACGAGAGGATGTGTCTTCTTCTCATTTTGTTCGATTCTCTCGTCATCGGGTTTCTGATCGGAGATAACAAAAAAAGCAGAGAAGAAGAATTTTGGACTTACGATGTTTTTTTAATATACGACAGAAAAAATGAAAATGTTTCTGATTTTTTAAAAGATCTAGGATTTTTTTAAATTTCTAATCGTCAATGAATATATCAAATCACAATATCAGATATTGGAAATAAAATCTGAACAAGAGTAATGAGATTGACAACCATCTCGATATTCGTTTTAAAAAAACAAAAATAAAAATAAGACTAAAATATTTGGTTTATTTTATTAAAAAAATATTACACTTGGAGGTGTAGCGTTTTTTTTTCTAATTGACCAATAAAACACATTGTTAGTATTTTTGTAAAAACACTAACCAAATAAAATTGTAACTAATATATAAAATGTTCGGTTTAATAGATTTATTCCCATAAAACTATGACAAACATAAAAACAAATATAATATAAACTAACAAATGTCCAAATTTGTATAAAACATATATATCACTAAAAACTGCAAAATGTATAATATTAAACTAATAACTATGCACAAATAATTGAAAGCATGACAAAAACTCTAAACAGGTTTTTCTTATGAATATAATATACACTAAATATACTAATTACGTGTATAATTTCATATGATATAATATTAAATTCAAATCTAATCATACTACAGGTATATGTATTACAATTATTATCTTGGAACTTGTATCTGACTAAAACTCAACTTTTAATTGAATGTATACGAATGAAATGTTAGTACTAAAATAATTTATGCACTATATAAACATATAAAATGTTGCAATGTATATATCTACATAATACATGATATTCGAACAATGTTAAGGGGGTTAAGATTTATTAAATCCTTTCGATCCCCCAAAATCTAACAAAAAAAAACAATTAAAACAAGTCTATCAAAACAACAAACAAAAAAACTATTTTATTATTATTTTTAATTAGAAAAAAAATCTTTTCTCTTCCTTTAAAATATTAAAAAATATTTGGTTATATAAAATTATGATATTAGTTTTAAAACTCAGGGAATTAAAATAAAAACTAAAATATTTCAGTCGGGATTCGAACCAATGACTTATGGAATAACAATGTTGTATTATAACCAAGATATATAAGAATGGACCATGTATATAATTTGAATGGAAATAAATATGTATACAAGTG
Source organism: Agapanthus africanus (assembly GCA_030015575.1). Classification (NCBI taxonomy): domain Eukaryota; kingdom Viridiplantae; phylum Streptophyta; class Magnoliopsida; order Asparagales; family Amaryllidaceae; genus Agapanthus; species Agapanthus africanus. Next base: position 127,134,634 of record CM057340.1, on the reverse strand, counting down.
TTTCAAAGAAAATGATATTTCTTGAAGAAAGAAAAATATAAGGAAAGTACTAAGATTCTATGGTGGTTACAAAAATTAATTGAGACGAGAAATTAAATGCGATAGAAATTAAATGCAAAAATTAAAGAGCAATAAGAAGAGACGATAAAAAAACTACTTTTTATTAATACCTTGAAGCTTCATTACAAATTTTAATGGCTAAATTAAAAGGTGGGTACAAATCCTAAACAAAATAAAATGCTAAAAATATAAAACCCTAGATGTCTTTTCATTATTGCTACTCGGTCCTTTATATAGGCTCTGGAACTTGAAACCCTAAAGCTCATCTCAACGCACATGAAAATACGATCATGCCTACAAAAAATTTGATCAAACGGCCACGATTGAGCCGCGTATCCGCCGCCAATTGCATATTAACCTTGCGATCCTGCCGCCGAATCTTCATGTCGCTTCGCGAATTTTTTGGTGCTTATTTTTCTTGATTTTTGGAGATTTTTCTGATGATAAAATCTTGGAAATATTGTCTTCTTTTTTAAGTTGCAAGAATCTTCAATTTACTCCTAAACTAGGCAGATTTGATTTGTTGCAATTGATTTGATTTGCTCTTTTGATCCTAATTGCAAATTTGAATCAATTTGTTACTTTAAAAATCCGCACAATATCTCAAATCAAATTATTAGCACCATTTAATTTATAAAAATAAGATATTTAACAATTTATCATAATTAAATTACTTAATGGTTAAGAAATTCAAAGATATTTGATATGATATGCACATTTTATTAATAATGATTAAGAATCATATGAGTATTTTATTTAAATATGGCATGCATGTATTACTCCAAATTATATTAATTATAAATTAAGAAACATATAACAAAATCTTTTTACACATAAACCCACATATGTTCTTAAATTATAAATAACACATTTAGTAATTAATAAAAATAGGAAAAATGACCGCAAAAATGTGTAATAAATATGACTGATCATGACCTCCAGGGAAGTGGCCCCTGTTCGGGTCCGGTTCACTCCGAAGGACAAAACCATACGGATTCGGCCAAAGCGGACAATACCATCTGTATTGAAGTGTAGGGTGTTACAATTTATGGTGGCCCATGCAGGTCCCTCAGTAATAATTCTGTGGTTCAAGGACGAGCCATTGTTCTTACGTGGGAAAGATGTCGGGCCCCGGTTCTTGCTCAGGCACAAAATGCCACACGGAACAAAGTGCAATACCAAAGGGTGAGTGCCGCCTCTTTAATCTGTAGGGGGCACCTCTTGAATCCTTGGGACCTACTCTAGAACAATAGGATCGAGTTTTTGAACCACATTCTAAAAGAGGACGGAACTGCATTATAAATGTAATGATACCACCCTCAATTACAGAAGCGCCTTTTAAGTGAACCGGTACTACAGGTGCTTGAGAACTCCATAGTTAAACGTGCTCGAGCTAGGGAAATTCTGGTATTGGTGACCTCATGGGAAGTGGCCCCTGGCCGGGTCCGGTTCGCTCCGAAGGACAAAATAGTGCGATTTCGGTTAGAGCGGACAATACCATCTGTACCGGGGCATGGGGCGTTACATTTATGGTAGCCCATGCAGGTCTCTCAATAGTAAGTCTTTGGTTCATGGAAGAACCATTGTTCTTAAGTGGGAAGGATGTCGGGCCCCGGTCCTTGCACACGGCATAAAGTGCCACACAGAACAAAGTGCCACACCAAGGGGCGGGGGCCACCTCTTGAATTCTTGGGACCTACTCTAGAACAATGGGATCGAGTTCTTCGACCACATTCCGAAAGATGACTGAACTACACTATAAATGTATTGATACCACCTTGGTGTACAGAGGCTCCTTTTAAGTGAACCGGCACTATATAAGCTTGAGAACTCCGTAGTTAATCATGCTCGATCCAGGGAAATTCTGGGATGGGTGACCTCTTGGGAAGTGGCCCCTAGTCGGGTCTGGTTCGCTCCGAATGACAAAACTATGCGGTATCGTCCAGAGCGGACAATACCATCTGTACTGGGGCATGGGGCGTTACAAAAGTGCCCCCATCAATGAATGCACACTACCTAAATGGGTCGTGTACTTGAAATTGATGGATCTTTTTTCGTGTTGAGTTTGGCTTTGGAGTGGAACATAATTCCGAGGCCAGAGCATCATTCTGAGGTGTAGAGCATAACTCCGAGGGTCAGAGCATCATTCCAAGGCAGGGGTAGACATTCTAAACAAAGCATTGTTCCGATGCAGATGTTGATTCCGAGCAAAGCATAATTTCGACACGGGGTATTTGATTTGGTTCCTTTCTATGACATGAAGGTCGATACTCTCTTTTTACGACATAGAGATCGGTGCTTGACTTGGCTCCTTTTTGTGACATGAAGATTGATGCACTCTTTGCAACACAACAGTCGATGGTTGACTTTGCTCCATTTTTCCATATGGCGGTCAATACTTGGCTCCGTTTTATGACATAGCGGTCGATACTTGGCTTTACTCCGTTTTACGACATGGAGGTCAATACTTGGCTCCGTTTTGCGACATGGTGGTTAATATTTGGCTTTACTCCATTTTGCAACATGACGGTCGATACTTGGATCCATTTTGCGACATGGAGGTCGATACTTGTCTTTACCTACTTTCGGAAGATTTGGGAATTTTAGTTTTAGATTGGCCCCAACATTGCTACATTGGAATAGTATTAGGAGAGACTCATCATTTGCTAGTGGAAAACTTAAGATTTGGGTTTTGGGTCGGTATCAGCACCGCTAACACTGAAACGTAGTGCCAAGACTGACTCATCATTTGCCGTTGCTCGTTGGGGAGCGATGGCTTAAGAGATAGGTTTAGATCCTTATCACCTTAGAATTTTCAATTTTATGAGCTGTAAGGGTCTTATAAAAGTATTTTCTTCCTACAAGCCGAGAGGATCTCGTAAGTGTATATTCTGCTTAAAACTCGTGGAGATTCCTGAGTATGTTGCTCCTTTGTGAGTCGTAAGGATCTCACGCGGGAATATTCTCCTCACAAGATCGAGAGGACTTTGCGAGTGTATTTTCGTCTCTTTTCATGAGCTTGTGCCCTTTCGGTTTTTTACAAACTCACCGGCAGTCCTACTGTTTTTACTCATGGAGCCCTTTCGGGTTTTAATCTGTGCCCGTTTTGCTTGTGGACATACCGTTTTTTCTGCCTCGTTGGTTGAGCTTTATCACCGGTGGGATTTCAGATATAGCCTCGCTGGTGGGACTTGCAAGAGATAGGGGTCGTTTATGTCCGTGAATTGTATATGGTTTTACGGGATGTATGATCCAGACCATAGGGCGGTTGATAGCAGTTTCTGGACTTTGGGATGTTTTAGCATGTTTGTGCCTCATATACGGTTTTATGGGATGTATGATCTATACCGTAGGGCAGATGTGCTCAATTCGTCTGTGACTTGGAGCATTCATGCGTAGTATTTCTTGATATATCGGCCATTGATGGTGGCATGGTCCTTTCTCCCTCGGCGCTTATCCATTGGTAGGATCTTTCGTCAAACACTTTCTCGATAACGTATGGCCTTTCTCAATTTGGCTCGAATTTTCCTTTGGCATGTCGATTGGGGATGATCGGACTTTTGAGAACCAACACCAATTCACCTTTCTTGAAAGTACGAAGACGAGTCAACTTATCATAGAACCATGACATTTAGGCTCGGTATAGCTCCAAATTCCTCTGTACTGCGAGTCTTTTTTCTTCGAGCGCGTCAAGCTCCTCGAGCCGAAGGAGAGCATTTTCCTCTTCCGTCAGATTGTGCTGGATGACCATCTTTAAACTTGAAATTTCAATTTCGAGGGAGAGGATTGCATCCACTTCGACGAGTAGTGAGTATGCAGTGGAATGAGTTAGAGTGCGATGCGTGGTACGATATGCCCACAACGCCTCGTGGAGCTTGAGATTCCGGTCTCTTTTGTTGGCTGAAGCATTTTTTTCTCAGGAGCTTGCATAGAGTTTTATTGAAGGCTTCAGCTAGCCCATTGGCTATTGGATTATATATGGAGAAATATCTCCAGTATATCTTGTGCTGTATAACGAATCTAGAGATTTTAAAGCTCTTGAAAGAAAGCCCGTTGTTAGAAATGATTCTTTTTGGTGTATCGAAACGGTATAGAATATTATGCCGGAAGAATGTCAGAATATTTTCTGTTTTGATTTCTTTTAGCGGGACAGTTTAAGCCCATCTGGAGAAGTAGTCAGTTGCGTCCAATATGAACCGGTGACCTTTGGATAACTGAGAATCAATTGGGATAACTATGTCAGTGACCTAAATATCGAAGGGTCATGATGCCACGCTAGGATACAACGGATTGGGATGCTTGTGAATGAATTCACCGTGAATTTTGCAAAAATGACATTTCTTCGGATGCTCTTCATAATCCCTTATCATAGTATGCCAGTAATATCCAAGCCGTTTGATTTGAAGCCACATTTTGTGGCTGGATTGGTGAGCTCCGCAGACACCTAAATGAACTTCTTTCATGACTTTTTGTGCTTCAGACGGGGATAGACACCTGAGCCAAAACTAGTCATATAATCTGCGGTATAATGTATTATTTACGAATATATATCGGAGAGCTCTCTTCTTCAGCTGAACCCTCGCAGACTTTTCTTCGAGCAACTTATCATGTCGGAAGTACTCTATGAAAGGCTCTCTCCAGTCGTGCTTGTCTTAGATGATCAAAACTTCTTCGACGGGATTTTTCTCTTATTCTATACTTTCTTATTCTCGTAAAGAAACTAGAGGAAGAATTTGCCGACTTTTGACTGTGATCAGGATTTCATCCATGTCGGGATCAGCCAGCTCTTTGGCTAGGCGAGCAAGTACGTCGGCTTTTCCGTTCAATGCCCTAGGAACACTTGTTAGTCCAATGTAGGTGAACTGTTTCATGAGTTCCACCACCTGACTTCTGCACCGAGCTAACTCGGTCTTAGATATCTTGTAGTCGCTACTTACTTAATTGACGACAAGCTGGGAATCACCGTAGACTCATAGCCAAAGGATTTCCATTTCTATAGCGAGCTCCAGGCCAGCTATCAAAGCTTTATACTCAACTTCGGTTTGTGCAAGTCTCGGTAAGAGGGAAGGAACGTCTCAGGTTCCTCCCGAGGGTGTGATGAACACCAATCCTATTCCTGCTTGTATCTGCAGGACGCTTGATTTTTCGGAAGACCTTATTGATGATGCTCCATCGAAGTAGAGCTCCCAACGTGGCTTATTATTCTCGAGGTGCAACACTTGTTCGTCCAGTAACTCGCAATTTAGCGGTGACCCTTCTGGTATAGGATAAACAGCGAGAAAGTCGGCAAGGACTTACCCTTTTACTACTTTTTGAGGAGTATAGACTGTATCGAACTCAAGAAGCATGACAACCCATCTTGTCATTCTGCCGGTAAGGCTTGCTTTAGTTATTAAGTGCTTGAGTGGGTCGACCTTGGAGATCAGCATAACCCGATGAGCGAGCATATAGTGCCTTAGCTTCTTCACGGCGAATATCAGGGCCAAGCATTGCTTTTGTTAGTTATATATATGCCCTAGAGGCCATTATTGTACATATGATGTATATTATAATGGATGCTTGGATATATATAGAGATGACTTTCTTGCTTGTCATGATAGTATGCTATTTGGTTTCACTTTGTCTTAACATATTGACTTGTATTAGTTTACTGTCTTGCTCTCACATGTTGATAAAGCCCTTATGATATGTACTTGACTACTGGGACTGTGATGAGATCACACTAGTGGAGCCGGGATAGTCAAAGAGTACATCCTATAATTGTTCCTAGTCGAGGGTATGTCGAGACAGGGCATCGATATACCAGAGTAGACTAGCGTATACGCATCTTGACCCATATGATGGGCGATGGATGATCCCATATCCATTGGTGTTTGACATCAAAGATGGTGTACGGGTGCTCAGTGGAGACTGGGTACACTGAACGGACTCGCCGAGAACCCCTAGATGGTATTATACCTATCGTCAGATAGCAGTTCTCCGGTGACACTGGTACAGGTTAGTCTGTAGACTCGAGATCGTCATAGAGTCTTGTGTGATTCCCACTGTGCTTTGATTTCCACCTTACCACGTCCAAGAGGGAGTGCAAAACGGTGGCTTTTGGGTACAGTCCTGAATCACATGGAGGCAATGAGCGATAGGAGGGGTTTCGTCTCTCTCGGTATAGGGAGTTGATGTTGTGCTGTGTTCGATTGGCTATAGCTGGAAGTCCCTGGCCAGGGCTGATATGGTGTGCTGCTGGTAAGAGTTATCAGTAGTTTCTCGACCCGTTATGAGCCTTATATCGACACGACTTATTGGTTACTGGGGTCTGACGTATACCACCCCTAGACTAGATATGCAACATATCAGACGAAGAGACCGGACTGTACGAAAGTGTTACTGATTGGATTCACAGGAGAATGTACAGGCTTGCTTATTGATCTTCTGATCGATCAATACCTGGGTGGCTGTTACGTTTAGCTGACCGCTTGCAGCTTGTGGGTGTTTGATATGATCATCACTTACTGCCGGCGTATTGACGATTCTTTAGAGTCCTACACAGAGGTTTTCTGGCTCAGGCAAAACGGAGTAGGAGCGCATATGTGATATGTGCGGGACCGAGAATAATACGATATGAGATACCGTATTCTATTCTCGCGATATAAGATATCGGCCGGGTATATGTGATATAACCGGGTCATCGGATCAAGTGTTGATTCGATGAAATGGTACATGTTATATTAGTCGGTTATATGTAATATAGCCGGGTTATCGGATCAAGTGTTGATTCGATAATTTAATGTATAATTATATATGTGATATATTACGTTACGTTAACTAATATAAGCTCGCTTTATTGATTTATTTTCTCACGGGATAATACATTGATATATGTTAATTGTATTATTTTCTTTTGTTACAAAATATATTGTATATGTGATATATAATATTGTAACATGTTAGGGTTAAAAATTCAACAATGGTTTAGGGTTTAAACTTGGTTAGGGTTTGGATTAGGGTTAGCTTTTGCATGAAGCTTCATGAAGTTTTGACTTTATCCTTAAGCTAGATATTTTGTGAAGATATTATTTAACCCAATCCAAACCTCAACCTCTAGTTAATTCTCTACATAAGTTAACTCTATCATGCTTAACTCATGGTTAGGTTTGTAACCACTGCAATAATTCATTGTTCATCACAAAAGGAATTATCCATTCATTCTTCTTCTTCTTCAACCTTGAGCTTTGAGAAAGCTTTCTAGGTTTTCATTTTGTGGTGAATAAAAGTGAGAATTTGAAAACAAAAGAGAGCAATATTCCTACTCTATCATCCTCATCTAATCTAACCAATTAGATTAGGGTGTTCATCTCATTAGAGAGAGAGCTTGAGTTATAGAAACTTCGAGGTAGATCATCGGAGAAAAGGAAGACTACAAGCTAGCATGGATCGTTCGAGTTGTGGAGCCTCTTTTGAGTCCGGGAAATCGTGGATCGCGGCGAAGGGACTTCTACTTGGAGCTTATGAAGCGAAGGAGCGGACTACAAAGATTGTAATCCCTCACTTTTAGTAGTAAAGATGTTTACTTGCATGTTAAACCCTAATAATCTAGCAAAGATCCCGGCTTTGGGTTGTTCGGCACGTCTAAAATTTTATTCGGGTATGGTTGATGCCTTATGAACCCTCACAAGAGTGCCTAGGAACCCTACAGTGGTATCAGAGCCTAGCTAGAGCATTAGGCGACGTGTATACGAAGTTAAAACTCCAATCGAACCCCGTAACGTCGAAACGACCCCCTCTCTGGAAATTTTGTGAAAATGTGATTTTTTCTGTATTAAAAATACTTTAAAATACCAGCAGGGAAATATAAGCATCACTATGAAAAACAAGGCAATAAGCCGTACAAATCGCCGCGGAACCGCGGCAATACCTTGCCTCTGCCGCGGATCCGCAGCCGTACAGAAGAATTATTGACTCGTTTTGCCACAGTTATATCCGTAGGTGATTATGTATTTTTCTGGGTATTTTTAATCTGACTCAAGTGTTGAGTGTTCTGGGGATTATTTTGTATTCGTTGATTCGATCGGAAAATTTAATTTCGTTATGTTTTCCGGATATTTAGAAACTGTTAAAATGTTCGAATGGATATCACTAACTCACTTTTTCCCGGCACGAAAAACTTTCAAGCGTTGAATTTTTCTTGGGCTTAAATCTTTCGGAAAAATGTACAAGTAACGCGGTGGTCCCTCTAGAAGAACACAAACCTTAACTCGATTATGTGACTGTCTGAACCGCCTCTAAACCTTTGGTTTTGGGGCAGTACGGCGTGCCACATGTAAGGCGTTGGGTTGACCCTTCTACGGCTGGACCATCGGTATTGTGACATATTCTGGGATTATTGAACTCCGCTCAAGTGTTGAGATATTAAGGAAATCTTAGGTATTTGATTATCCGGTCGGAAAGTTTAATACTGTCTATTTATCTGGAATGTGATACAATATGTGGAATTCATATAGTTAGGCATGAAATGCGAAGTATGTGATATTTCAGATTTACGATGTCTAAAGTGATTGTGGATTCCAAATGTTGTAGTTTTACACTTTTTTTTCTGTGACTGTAAGCGTAGTATGTGGGGTATCGCCGGCTTTGTTGCCATACATCAACGACAATCGGGATACGCATACTTGCTTACGTTGATGATATGAGATATTATGTGTTGCTGTGATATGTTATATTGGATCGTCGTGTTCTGAATAGCCGGGGGTTTTATGTGAGATGGGAGTTTTTATTTTCATTCATGTAAAATTCATTTGTATGTAATATTCTTTTATTGGGGCACTTCCGGGATGAGGTTGATGTCACCATTGTATATTATTTACTTTTCCGGATTAGGTAGACCCAAGGAGAGCACAAGTAACCGAATTCTAGGGTCCAGTGGGAGGCCATCTCGAGGAGTTGAGACCGGGTCTCCTAACCCTAGAATTGGCAGTGTTACTTATCGCTTTCGTAGGGGTCTAGGGATGTGGGTTTGTCCATTCATCGCGACCGTGGAATCCGTGTTTTATACCGGCTTGTATTAAAAACACGGACATCCTAGTATATCCAATATTTCATATATGTTCTTCTGTTGCAATGTTCTGTGATGAGATCATATTACTGCTTGAGACGAATGCTTATACTATATATATATATATATATATATATATATGCTGATATATAAATATTACTGTTTTCGTTTCTTCTATGATGCTTAGGAAGTATAAGCTGATGGGATTTATTAATGAGATTAATAAAAGAAAAGAAACTTAAAAGATATTGTAGAATCAAAACTTTATAAAAATGGTAGCTACAGTTTTACTTTGTGTAGCGGTATATATGATATATCCTGCACCTTATTTGATGAGGAAAGAGCCGAGATCCCTTCACCGGGAGTGACCTCTTTAGCGAAACTGGCAGATACTACAAACACGCGGTTTAGTTTTTGACAGTTTCTATAGTTCTTGCTTTGCACAGCGGTATATACGATATATCCCGCACCTTATTCGATGGGGAAAGAGCCGAGATCCCTTCACCGGGAGTGACCTCTTTAGCGAAACTAGAAAAGCCTCAAAAACACTCCTTTTTCAAAAACCACTTGTTTCTACAACGATATAAAGTTCATTACGCTCATGGTTTTCTGAAAAACCTGCGTAGCCCTCCGTCATTTCAGATAGATATTATTTAGTATTCGTGCTATGTTTGTTGACTTAGTCAAGACGTAGTGTACTGTAGCTAAATAATGTTTATCTGCGAAAACATGAGATGTGATTAGATTAGGGTATTCGTACGGCCTTGTTGACTTTGTCAAGGGTCATGCGGGTGGGTTTAATTCAATCGGGAAATGACGGGTTGAACTTGACTTGCGATTTATGGTTTGTTGACCTTTTCAAGGTCATAGATTGCTAGGGGCAAAATATTATCGGGAATTTCAAGTGTTGAAATTTGCAATGAGATTGCATACCTCCTATGAGATAGTTGGATCCCGATACCTACTGCGAGTAGGAGTTACTCCTGGGAGAGTTTTACACAGGACAATTAGTCGATCAAGTAGGTGTCTAGAAAGGTGTTAACGGGGTTATGCCTCTGGGAAAACGAGGTTTATTTTAATTAGGTCCGTGCGAAAGCACGGGGAACCTCCCTCAAGTACCGACACTGATCTGGCTGAAAGATTGACGAAATTGTAGGGTGTAATTAATTCCGGCTAATCTTACCTTTTAGGGTTTGAAGGAAGATTTGATAAAAACAGCGGGAGACATCCTGATTAGATAAGATAATAACCAATCTAATCTTGCTAGAGCATACGCTAAAGTATTTTCTTTTCTCTCTCTCCAGGTAACGACCCTGTTAGGCCTTAATCAAGATAATAATATGGATGTATTGACTGAACCCGCTTATTATACTGAGCAGGAGAACGTTGGTCCCGTTCTTTCTTATAAGAGTTATAAGACTGAGCAGGAAATAGAAGAATATCTGGATTCTCGTACCGTCCAAACTAAGAACATGCATGCTGATGCATCTTCTTCGGGTGTGTTAGTTATTGAGAATTGTTTCTCAGTTCACCCTACGTCCTGGGTATTAGATACCGGATCAGGATCCCACATATGTAAATTGTTACATGGGCTACATAAAGGTAGAGAACTGGGAAAGGGTGATCATTCCGTACAAGTAGGGAATGGTGCAAGTGTTGCAGCCAAAGCAGTTGGCGAATATCACCTTGTATTACCAAGTAATAATACACTGATTCTGAATGAGTGCTATTATATACCGAACATGATGTGCAGCATTATATAAGTTTCTTTATTAAGTAAAGAAGGATATAATTTTGTAGTAAAGGATAATGTTATGAACATCTTCCTAGATCAAAAGTTGATTGGATCAGGCTCGTTACATAATGGCATATTCATTCTTAATCAAAATACATTCCTTAATGTACAAAACACACACAAGTGGAAGAGTTCAGAAATGAACGAATCCTTCTTGTGGCATTGTAGATTTGATCATATCAATGCGACACGGCTAGCTAAGTTACATAAGGATGGATATTGAATTCTTTTGAATTATCATCTTATGATACTTGCCATTCATGTCTCAAAGAAAAAATGACCAAGACTCCGTTTAGTGGACACGGAGAAAGAGTTAAGGAACTCTTAGGACTGGTACATAGTGATGTATGCGGTCCCATGTCTACAAATGCCAGGAACGGTTCTTTCTACTTCATTACATTCACTGACGATCTCTCTAGATACGGACATGTGTTCTTGATGAAATACAAGTCTGAAGCTTTTGAGAAATTTAGAGAATATAAGCACGAAGTAGAGAACCAAACTGACAAAAGTATTAAGATCCTACGATCTGATCGAGGAGGAGAATACTTGAGCAATGAGTTTCTAGACTATCTAAAAGAGAATGGGATTCTCTCTCAGCTTACTCCTCCTTATACACCACAGCACAACGGTGTATCGGAGCGAAGGAATCGCACCCTATTAGATATGGTGCGCTCTATGATGAGCACTGCTGAATTACCTATTTCCTTCTGGGGTTATGTGCTTGAGACATCGGCATACCTATTGAATCAAGTTCCGTCTAAATCTGTACCTACCACACCATATGAGATATGGAGTGGGAAGAGACCGTATCTTAAACGAGTTAAGATATGGGGTTGTCCGGCCTATGTTAAAAGGCAAAATCAGGACAAACTCGAGGCACGATCAGTTTTTTGCAAGTTTGTAGGATATCCAAAGAATTCTCAAGGATATTTTTTCTACCACGCTGAGGAAAAAAAAGTGTTTGTTGCTCAACATGCCACCTTTTTAGAAAAGGAATTTCTTGCAAAAGAGATTAGTGGCTCGGAGGTAGAACTGGAAGAAGTTCCAGCAACACAAACTGCAACTGAAGATTTAGTGGAACCACAGGATTCAGTAGTACCCGACGAACCCCAGCCTCTCCGCCGATCTAGCAGGGTTTCTCATCCACCTGAGAGATACTATGGTTTTTTCATTGATGGTGGAAGCGAGGATTACATCATGGAAGATGATGACCCAACTAGTTTCGAGCAGGCCATCACGAGTGGTGACTCTGTGAAATGGCTGGATGCAATGCGATTTGAGATGGAATCCATGTACACCAACAAAGTATGGACTTTGGAAGTGGCTCCTGAAGGGGTAAAATCCATTGGGAGCAAGTGGATCTTTAAGAAGAAACTTGGTATAGATGGAAAAGTGGAGACTTTCAAAGCTAGACTTGTTGCAAAGGGTTTTCGTCAACGACCAGGTGTGGATTATGACGAAACCTTTTCTTTAGTGGCTATGCTTAAGTCCATCCGGATCTTACTTGCCATTGCAGCATACCATGACTACGAAATCTGGCAAATGGATGTTAAGACCGCCTTTCTAAATGGTGATTTAGAGGAGTGCGTGTACATGACTCAGCCAGAGGGCTTCGTAGATAGTGGGAGCAGCGGAAAGGTGTGCAAGCTGCTTAAATCCATCTACGGGTTAAAGCAGGCATCGCGGAGTTGGAACATCTGTTTTGATGCGGTAGTCAAAGAGTTTGACTTCATCAAAAACGTAGATGAACCTTGTATTTACAAGAAAGTTATAGAGAGTAAGGTTATCTTCCTCGTATTGTACGTGGATGGCATACTCTTGATAGGAAATGATGTTCCTATGCTGCACTCGGTCAAGCTCTTCTTATCACATAGATTCTCAATGAAAGATCTAGGTGATGCCTCTGCATTTTGGGGATTAGGATCTATAGAGATAGATCCAAGAGGATACTGGGATTGTCCCAATCCAGGTATATTGACACCATACTAAAGAGGTTAAGTATGGAAGAATCCAAGCATGGGAACCAACCCACGATCTCTGGACTCACTCTCTCCAAAGAGATGTCTCCTAAGACTGATTTGGAGAGAGCTCGCATTCAAGGGATACCCTATGCTTTGGCAGTAGGCTCTATCATGTACGCGATGCTATGTACCAGACCCGATGTGGCATACTCACTAAGTGTAGTGAGTAGGTATCAAGCAGATCCAGGAGAGAATCATTGGACAGCTGTGAAGAACATTCTCAAGTACTCGAGAAGAACTAAGGAGATGTTCTTGGTGTATGGTAACGGAGAACTCCAGATGGAGTCCTTTACCGATTCAAGCTTCCAAAGTGATAAGGACGACTCTAAGTCGCAATCGGGATTTGTCTTTACCCTAAATGGAGGGGCAGTTTGTTGGAAGAGTTCCAAGCAAGAAACCGTGGCAGACTCGACGATGGAGGCTGAATACATCGCTGCCAACGATTCTACCAAAGAGGCTGTCTGGATGAAGAAGTTCATCACTGAACTTGGTGTGGTTCCTTCCATTGAGCATCCAATACCTTTGTATTGTGATAACAATAAAGCCGTGGCTTTGGCCAAGGAACCCAGGTCCTATCAGAAATCTAGACATATTCTGAGGCAGTATGACCTGATCCGGGAGATAGTTGATCGCCGCGAGATCGAGGTCAGGAGAGTTGACACGAAGGACAACACTGCAGATCCACTCACGAAGGCCATTCTCCAGATACATTTTGAGAGATTATTCGGGATGTTGGTTATGAGATACTACAACACCTGGCCCTAGTGCAAGTGGAAGATTGTTAGTTATATATATGCCCTAGAGGCTATTGTTGTACATATGATGTATATTATAATAGATGCTTGGATATATATAGAAAGGACTTTCTTGCTCGTCATGATAGTATGCTATTTGGTTTCACTTTGTCTTAACATGTTGACTTGTATTAGTTTACTGTCTTGCTCTCACATGTTGATAAAGCCATTAGGATATGTACTCGACTACTGGGACTGTGATGAGATCACACTAGTGAGGCCAGGGTAGTCAAAGAGTACATCCTATAATTGTTCCTAGTCGAGGGTGTGTCGAGACAGGGCATCGATACACCAGAGTAGACTAGCGTATACGCATCTTGACCCATATGATGGGCGATGGATGATCCCATATCCATTGGTGTTTGACATCAAAGATGGTGTACGGGTGCTCAGTGGAGACTGGGTACACTGAACGGACTCACCGAGAACCCCTATATGGTATTTTACTTATCGTCAGATAGCAGTTCTCCGGTGACACTGGTACAGGTTAGTCTGTAGACCCGAGATCGTCATAGAGTCTTGTATGATTCCCACTATGCTTTGATTTCCACCTTACCACGTCCAAGAGGGCGTGCAAAATGGTGGCTTTTGGGTACAGTCCCGAATCACATGGAGGCAATGAGCGATAGGATGGGTTTCTTCTCTCCCGGTATAGGGAGTTGATGTTGTGGTATGTTCGATTGGCTATAGCTGGAAGCCCCTGGCCAGGGCTGATATGGAGTGCTGCTGGTAAGAGTTATCAGTAATTTCTCGACCCGTTATGAGCCTTATACCGACACGATTTATCGGTTACTGGGGTCTAACGTATACCACCCCTAGACTAGATATGCAACATATCAGACGTAGAGACCGGACTGTACGGAAGTGTTACTGATTGGATTCACAGGAGAATGTATAGGCTTGCTTGTTGATCTTCTGATCGATCAATACCTGGGTGGCTGTTACGTTTAGCTGACCGCTTGCAGCTTGTGGGTGTTTGATATGATCATCACCTACTGCCGGCGTACTGACGATTCTTTAGAGTCCTACACAGAGGTTTCCTGGCTCAGGCAAAATGGAGTAGGAGCGCATATGTGATATGTGCGGGACCGAGAATAATACGATATGAGATACCGTATTCTATTCTCGCGATATGAGATATCGGCCGTGTATATGTGATATAACCGAGTCATCGGATCAAGTGTTGATTCGATGAAATGGTACATGTTATATTAGTCGGTTATATGTAATATAGCCGGGTTATCGGATCAAGTGTTGATTTGATAATTTAATGTATAATTATATATGTGATATATTACGTTACGTTAACTAATATAAGCTCGCTTTATTGATTCATTTTCTCACAGGATAATACATTGATATATGTTAATTGTATTATTTTCTTTTGTTACAAAATATATTGTATATGTGATATATAATATTGTAACATGTTAGGGTTACAAATTTAACAACGGCTTAGGGTTTAAACTTGGTTAGGGTTTGGATTAGGGTTAGCTTTTGCATGAAGTTTCCATGAAGCTTCATGAAGTTTTGACTTTATCCTTAAGCCTGATATTTTGTGAAGATATTATTTAACCCAATCCAAACCTCAACCTCTAGTTAATTCTGTACATGAGTTAACTCTATCATGCTTAACTCATGGTTAGATTTGTAACCCCTACAATAATTCATTGTTCATCACAAAAGGAATTATCCATTCATTCTTCTTCTTCTTCAACCTTGAGCTTTGAGAAAGCTTTCTAGATTTTCATTTTGTGGTGAATAAAAGTGAGAATTTGAAAACAAAAGAGAGGAATATTCCTACTCCATCATCCTCATCTAATCTAGCCAATTAGATTAGGGTGTTCACCTCATTAGAGAGAGAGCTTGAGTTATAGAAACTTCGAGGTAGATCATCGGAGAAAAGGAAGACTACAAGCCAGCATGGATCGTTCGAGTTGTGGAGCCTCTCTTGAGTCCGGGAAATCATGGATCGCGGCGAAGGGACTTCTACTCGGAGCTCATGAAGCGAAGGAGCGGACTACAAAGGTTGTAATCCTTCACTTTTAGTAGTAAAGATGTTTACTTGCATGTTAAACCCTAATAATCTAGCAAAGATCCCGGTTTTAGGTTGTTCGGCACATCTAAAATTTTATTCGGGCACGGTTGATGCCTTATGAACCCTCATAAGAGTGCCTAGGAAACCTACAGCTTTTCGATTGGGGAATAGCTATTTTCTGCCCTGACTAATGTTCGACTGAGATAATAGAGGGCATTTTCTTTTCCCACCTTATTATTCTGGGTAAGGAGCGGACCGAGCGACTCATCTAGTGCGGCAGTATAGAGAATTAGCGGTTTATTTGGAATGGGAGCAACAAGCACTGGAGGGTGTTACAGATACTATTTGATACTTTCGAACGCTTCTTAACATTCGGCGTCCTAGACAAAAGGAGCCCCTTTCTTCATGATCTTTAAGAAAGGTCTTCATCTCCCCGATGGTTCAAGATGAACCTTCGTATGTAAGCAAACTTACCATGAAAGGATCTTAGCTGCGTCAGATTCTTTGGAGGGGGCATCTTCATGATTGCTTTTATCTATGATGGATCAACTTCAATCCCCCGATGTCGGACTATGATGCCCAAGAATTTTCCCGACGATACACCAAAAGCGCACTTCAGAGGATTCAAATTTAGATTGTACTTTTTTAGTCTGGTGAAGACAGTTCGGAGGTACTGGATGTGATTGGCTTTGGCTTTAGTCTTGACGACCAAGTCATCGATATAGCATTTGACAACTTTGTGGATTAGGTCGTCAAAGATCTTTTTCATTGCTCTTTGATATATAGCGCCCGCATTCTTCAACTCGAACGATATCTCCTTGCAGCAGTATATCCCGATCGGGGTTCGAAACGATGTATGCCTCTCATCCTCGGGCGACATTTTTATCTGATTGTATCCTGACGAACCATCAATGAAGGTGAACAACTCGTAATTTGAGATATCGTCGACCATCATTTTTATGACCGGGAGCAGGAAATTGCCTTTAGGGCATGCTTTATTAAGGTACCTGAAGTCGACACAAACCCAGATCTGCCCATTTTTCTTCTTTACTGGATGACGCATGCGATCCAGTCTGCGTATTTCTCTTCTCTGATGAAGCCTACATCGATGAGTTTCTTGGTTTCCTCGATAACTTTTTCTTCCAACTCCCTTCTCATTCTTCAAGGAGCTTGTTTGACTGGCTTGGCATAAGGAGAAATAGCCAGTTTATGCACGCCCGCCTCAGGGGAGAGACCAAGTATTTCTTTGTACGTCCACACAAAGCAGTCGAAGAACTTGTGAAGCAGGGAAATTATTTGCTCTTTTATTTTCTTCTGACAAGAGTGGGCTGATATAGGTTGGACTTTTATTATCGGGCGTTCCCAAATCAATCTCGGTTATCTCATCAAAGGTTGTTTGTCCGCCATCTTCGAGCTCTTGAGGGGCTTCTTCTGGCTCGGCTAACTCGTCGTCATCATTTGACTTTCCGCTGGCTTTACCAACATGATCATGCAGCATGATTTGACATGAGTTTGAATAAAACCTATGTCTCGTCTATCTGGAACTCATTCATTGATGAGCGATTGGACCTGGGGCGGATGCCTTAGCCCCTAATAAAATTTTGTTTCAGAGTCCGTTTGGTATAACCGATATCCGTGCTTTTTGAAATATTCTCGCATCTCGAGAGCATAATATTTGGGGTTTAGGATGGCTTTTATGCCTCACTCAAAGGGATGACATGTTGCGAATAAATCGTCCGGGTGCACGACAGGGTTTGACCCATAAAACAGGATGCCCTTCTGCCCGCTGTTTCTTCCGGGAACGTAGAAGGTTTTCAGCTGATCCATGGTGGATACTAATAATGCGTCAAGATCTTTGCAAATCTCTTCTGGAACCCTTATAATGGCTAGGGACCCTTCTGTGACTTCGAAGGTTTCTTTTAGCTTTGATTTTTGCATGAGATCCCGATCAGCACAACTATTGTAAGACGGTCCTCTTCCTCCAATTTTTCGGTATTGCTGCCGATATGATGGCGAATTTTGCTGTCGGATGGGCATTCAATATCAGACTCGTCCATATTGCTATCGAAATGAAGGCGAGTTTTATGGAAGGATGGACTTCTAGCGTCAGACTCATCAGTGTCACTGCCAAAATGCTGACGCACTTGTGGAATTTTACTTTTGAAGGTGACGATCGACTCAAATTTGCTTTTGAGACTTTAGGTTCTTTCGTCTTTAGTAGACCATGACTCAGCATTTTGGGGGTTCATAAAGTACCGAGAATCTTCATATCGGACTTTATGTACACCAAACCGCCGTATGTCTCCATCAATGCGCGTTTCTTTGCCATTCTTAGTATACTTCATGCATTGATGGAGTGTTGACGGAATGATGCCGTAATCGTGAAGCCACGGTCATCCTAGTAGGATCTTACAGGACATTTCAGCATCGATCACGTATATCTTGGCTTTGGTTTGAAGGGCCCCAAATTTGATTGGCAAAGCTATGGCCCCCAGAACTTGCTAGCGGTTTTGATTGAAGCCTTGGATGACAATCCTTTCCCTTGACATGTGTCAAAAGTACATTGATAAACTCTTTAGAGTCCACGAGTTCATGATGTTCACTAAGGACCCTGGATCAATCAATATGCGATTAATCAGATCTCCGTCGCTGTATCCTATCACGTAAAGCGGCCGGTTATGCTCAATTGTTCCCAGTAGCAGGTCTTCGTCTTTAAATGCGACTATAGCTGTGTGCAGAATGTACTGGGCTTCTTTCATATTAATTTTCGTGAAGCGATTTTGGTATCGCTCGTTGTTTTGCAGAGCATGAATAAGGACATATCTAAGCTCCTTGGATAGAACAAGAGCATTATATATGCTTAAGAGGGACGGAAACTTCCGGAAGTGAGCCAAGACGTTATAGTCTACTAAAGATGAGCTCGAGCCTCCGTAAGCCGGCTCTCCGTCGTCCTCTTCATTAGCAACCTGTTTTTCCTTCTCTTTTGGGACGCTGCCTTATTTTGGCGGAAGAGCCTTTCCGCTGCTGAGCTAGATTTGGTTGGCCTTTGTGGCAAGCTCATCGTCCTCTTTAGAAAAACATAGCTCCTTCTGAAAGTTTCTACTAAGATGGATAGCGTAGCAGGTCATAAGGGGGATCCCATCATCAGCATCCTCTTCTAACTCTTCTGCGGCTTCTATAGGGAAGAACTCATTTAGTCGGATAAGGGGTCTTTCCTTTTGTACATAATCTTCGAGGGAATTGACGTATTGTTTAATGGTCATTCTCCTTGCAGACTCTTCTTCGTGTTGGGCCGTGTTTTTATTTTTCTTCTTTCTAGGATTCTTGGACTTCGAGCCTGCTCGTCTTGAATTGGTGGATGGGACAGTGGGCTCTTTTTGCCTCTCCCACTCGACTCTGGGCTCTTTCTGAAACCGTTTTAACATCTTCTCTGTCTTCTTGGATATGTATACATTCCATGGAGGTTGCGACAGATCATCTTCATTTCTTGGGGCAGATGGTTAAGTGTTATGCCCCCAGAAAACTTCAGCTTCTGTCTGTAGGACGTTAGCGATTGCGGCTTGACGTTTGTCAATACGCCAAGGGACAATGAGATTTCTCCCGCCTTGTACCGTTTCTTGACCAAGTCTTTGAAGACATAGCAATTCTCGATGACATGACTCAGCATTCTGTGATATGGGCAATACAGAGAATTGCTGGTCATGTTTTCTTCATGCAGTCTCTTTGATTTTGATAGTTGTAAACCATTCTTCAAAACGTCCTTGAATATCTTTCGGACCTTGTCCCTTCTGAAGGAGTAGACCTTTTTTTCCTTCTCTTCCAGAGTTGGTCCTTCTCCTCCCAGTACTGGCATTTGAGACCGGTCGTTTTTTGATCCACTCGCATTTCTCTGATCTTCATTGTTTGACACGTTGAAGGCATTGGTACTGTTGGAGCTCCCACTTTTATGGTGGTCATCCTTTCGGCTTTTCTAAGGCTTGTCATTCTGAGAGTCTGGGAGACTCTTGCTTCGAGCGTTCTAACATCTGGACTTTTTTGGTCAGCTCCTGAAATGTTTTGAGGCCCGCGGTATATAGGAATGTGACCATCTAATTACTGAGGTTCCCAAAGAGGAGGCTGACGGATTGGTCCTGCTCTAACGGTGATTCGCACTTGATGGTAAGATTGCGCCATCGGGCAATAAAGTCCGTGTTGCTTTCTTTTTTTCCTTGTTTGGTCCTCACATGGTCAGCAATGGAGATTTTGTCACTGACACTCATGAATCTTTGCCGAAATAAAGACTCTATTTAGGAAAAAGTAGTGACGGAACCGTTTGGTTTGCTTGCATACCAGTTGAAAGCGACACCGGTTAGGCTGTTGACAAACGGACAGAGAAGAAGCACATCATTGTCCCCTGTATTTCCGCATGATGCTTTAAAGTGGGCAACGTGCAGATTCGCATTTCCCGTCCCGTCTAACCTTCCAAATTTAGGAATAATGTAGCCGCTGGAAATTCGATAAGATCATATTATGCAGGATACGACCTCCCACTGTCGCCAACATCTTTATGCGCTTCGGTTTTGGCCACCAATATTTTAACTTTGCCAGTGACCAAATCCATGATACTTGTGTCGGCGGAATACCACTATCATAGGTCAAGACATCCCCGAAAGTAGAATGTGGTCGACTTTCGTGTAGCTCGCCCATATTCGGACCTGAATGGACATGCATTAGCTGCTTTGGGTCGTTATCACATGGCTCATGAGTAGAGCCTTGTGCTTGAATGGGATGTGCCCGAGCAACTTGAGTCATGAGCTGCATTACGACATTCGTCAGGTCGTCAATTTTGGAGTAGAGTTTGTCCATCTCCTTGTCTTTACTCCATAGATGCTTTCAGAGCTCTTGGAGGAGTTCCAGTTCGGCGGTCTTGGGACGAAAGGATGGTTGCTCTTCGTCTGAGCTTGATTCCTCATGGACCGAGGAACCTCTCTGCTTATCATCCTCGTCAGGAGTGTTTTCATTATCTCCCGGAAGACGATCATAGGAAGCGGTAACCGCATTCAAGCCAGATTGGGCTTGGGATGTAGTGGCCCCATTCTTGCTTTTACTGCGAAGATCATCGATGGGGCACGTGCTTGTCATATAGACCATGTGAATCTCATAGCCGGCCATCACTTTGTCACTGGTAGCTGATTTCGTGGACCGTAATCGTGGCCCTTCCTCCTTGGGAAAGGACAATCGACTAAAAATGGTCGGCCTGACCGGGTTCTTGAGTGGCACCGACACTCTATTCTGGGTTTCTTCCTGTTGCTTTTGCACTGCATGGAGTGCTTAGTAAATACTTGAAGAAACAGTGTCACGCTTTCTACGTTGGGATTTGGACACGTCCCTTCGTAGCATTGTATGAATTTTCATCTTCTTAATCCTCACTGTCATGGAATTTCTCTTGAACCACTTCAAAGGTTCAAAAGAGTTGCGGATTCTTACGACCGAGACGGTCGTCTTTGTGAGATAACTTGGTTCATGGAATTTTACAAAATCGAGCTTGGCCGGAGCATGCGCCCTTTTGTTGGCTCTATATCTGAGCCGCTTCTGCCTTGGCTTTTCTGTTTTGCACGCCGCTGATGGGCGGGCCGTGAGCTGCACGTACCCGCTGGGAACACCAGCGGGAGAAGGGGCTAAGCCCCTAGGCTAGGAGTTGAACTCCCAAGAAACATTAGATTTGGAGTTAGACTCCCATGAAAATGATTTGGACTTAAACTCCTGGAAAAAAAGGGTTTTTATTTGGAATTAAACTCCGAAAGATTTTTGTTTGGAGTTGTACTCCTAAAGATTTTTTGTTTGGAGTTAAACTCCTAAAAGAATTTAGAGAAGAAAACCAAAGAAAGAGCTCTCTTGAAACTTCAAGATCTAAATCTTGGATCTTGGATGATTAAATGGGACTCCTTTCTTCTCGTTTGAACCTTTGATCCTCCTAAAAATGAAACTTTTGGAGATGGGTCTCCTCCTTCCCCCTCGCTTTTTCTTAGATCTTGGAAAAAAGATGGTGAGATTTAAAATCTTTTCTTTCAGAGATTTGGTAGGAGATTTGAACTCCCCTTCAATAATTTTATGGTGAAAAATTATTTTTTTTTAGGAAAAGAAGAGTTAAACTCTTAATTTAATTCAAAAAGAGAAAGAAAAAGGTTTAAAACCTTAAAGAAGAAGGAAGCACAGAACCCTAGATTGATATGAGAAGAATCTTGTTGTTATCCTTTCATTGTGATGCCTTATATAGGCTTTACATTTTACATATGCCCCCTTAGGCTTTTCAAAATGACACTTGTGCCTTTCCCATACTATGTGCTTTTTTCTTTTTGCACATAAGTGTCACGACCCGAAATTGGCACGTAACGGCCCTAATACTACGCAACGTCTACAGGCGTAACGCAGTAAAAGAAAGCCAAAACCCAGAAATCTAAATCAGTAAAAGATAAGAAAAGATAAGAATTATTGTTTAAAAGTCTTTGAAATCACAACCCAAATTCTTTAAAAGTCCAACTTTATTTCCTTAAAATTTTGGCAGCACCTCCTTTATAAAAACCAACCCCAAAAGTGGGTATAACATAAATTAAAAAAATAAAGCATCCCCAATGGAAGCAAATCCACGCCCAAAGGCGGAAAACAATCACCACCACAAATATACGATGCCGTAGCGAAGAAATAGAAGACGATAGAAAGGAAACTGTATAAAAGACAACAAATCCAACATAATATACAACATCGTCCTCACCAAGTCTCTAAGTCAATATGAAAATAGTAGATGGAGAGTACAGGGATACAACGAATATACAATACAACGAATAACCACAAAACGCACCTAACCAAACTGCACACTGTGAGCTGATGCGGTATCCGTAGCAAAAGATGATAAGATGTGTGATAATAGCCTGCCTCTGACTATCCTGAGGAACACCTGCAAACACTGTGGCACAACGGGGGTGAGTTGCCAACTCGTGAATAGTAAATAACATATGCAGGTAATCGCAAGTATGCACGTAAAGCGTGAATCTAAGATATGCAATTAACAGTAATAACATGTCATATGAATGCAGAATAATGGAAAGTACACTAGCAGGTACAACCAATATATATAAAGCAATAATGATATGACAACAGTATGCAATAATCATGCGATAGAGATATGAGAATGTAAATGTGCAACAATCATGAAAGGTACACTAACAGGTACTACTAGTACATGAAGCAGTGCACAAACAGATAAGGTGAGGTATGGAGTGAAGTGTGTCATTTCCACGGAATCCTGACATCGTGGTAGGATCACAATCCAGCAAGACAATTTAAATACCAATTCCTCAAATCAGCCCCCAAATTGGCTATCATATTATCTAAGTATCACCTCTTCTCAATTGCACAATATCAAGTATATCTCATATATCCCGAATGTACAACCTCAAGTATATCTCACATATATCGAATGTACAATCATCAAGTATATCTCGTATATATCGAATGTACAAAATCAAGTGGATCTCACATATCTCGTATGTACAATATCAAGTATATCTCACATATCTCGAATGTACAACAACAAGCTGATCTCATATATCTCGAATGTATAATATCAAGTAGATCTCACATATCTATCCAGTATCCAATCTCAAATGAATCTCTTATATCCCGAATCAAATCTCCAGCAAAATTCTAACATCCTAAATATAATGACATAAATAAATATGATGAGGTCAATACACATATATTAGCGTCCCATTCCACTAATCTTGGTATAAGGGTATATATAACAGCGGATAAATCCCCTGTTATATATACAAGGAGTAATTAGAAATATCATGAAACCAATGTGCCAAGCATCGACACAGAAATACCGATCTATCATATGCTGTCTCCCAGACTAACATCCTGATAGGTACGTATCATACGCTATCCCGAAAGCTTGAGTGCCTAGCTCTGACCCTCGCCTCTCGACGTATCTATACGTACATGACTCCCAACGGTATCCCCACGATCCCCGCCGAGTCATTGGCACTGTCACCGGTAGGTACTCGCCCGCCTCCAGGCTCAATCGGCAAAGTCCATCGATCTTCTTGCCGAGGGGAACCATACCGGGCCCCACCATGTACCCTCATATGACATCCACACATCATATGGAGTATATAATCAGAACCGATAAATCTCATGGTGGCTGCGCAAATATCATATCAAGGAAACCGAGTTTTTCAATTAATGCATAATTTCATGAACTCCCGCGGTTCCCAAATCTAGAAAACATCATGTAAAATCCAAATAACAATGCACAAATCTAGGAATAAATATGTGCGATATATCTGAAATGCGAGCATATAAAGGAAAATATGTAGCTGAAACCAGATGTATGCGAAATCAATATGGTACAGCTAAGTATAGGTGTCTACCTATAAGAAAATGATGTAGTATACCCGCCTGGGTATAGTAAAATATGTAGGGTACCCCTCGGGTATAAGTAACATATATGCAAAGTATACCTGTAGTTGTATCGTAAAGTGTGTATGCACCTATCACTAATGGTACGATACACTATAGGTATACAGATAACTAGCATGTAAGTATGTCAGAACATATGTGTAAGCATGTAGGTATATAGGTATGCTATAAGGCAATGCGTAAAGAAATATGAATCAAAGTCTCAATGTCCCTAACCAAGCAATATTATATCTATAAGTGGGTTATGCGTGACATGGCAATTATTGACGGTGTGTGTAGTATACAATAGTGCTCGTGCAACATGAATTGTCAATAATATGTGCAGTGTCCTACTACTACTAGTCCAGGCACAACTACATCTAAGTAATAGGGTAAAGACGCAATTCTAACAATAACGTAGAATATGCGACAGTAATAAAATCTCTAGCCCTGACGTATAACGCCATGCAGGCGATTCCTCTGTAGATGTTAAATCTACTCACCAACGCTCCAAGCTAGGTGAAGCCTACCACCTGTTTTCCCCTTATCGTAGCGTTCGAAGTCCCCGCTTGCGAACCTAAAATTTCACAAACACATCACATAAGAATATATTCTACATCGACGAAAAGACATCGAAACGCAAGAATAACGCCCTGAAAATTACACTGCGCGCTTAGCGCATCTAACACGCACGACATTGGTCAAAAATCCTAACTAGGGTCGCCAAACTACGAAACACCTAGTCTAGATTCCGATCGTCCCGATCGCGCATTCAAAACATAATAATAAACGTGGACTCAAAATAAATAACGTCGCAACGTCAAAAGAAACCCACGCCTAAAAGTTACCGAAATCTAGTAAGCAGTACTTATCTTTATAGCACAAAACTATGAGTTTTACCAAAACTATAATTTACAAACTTCTTTAAATAGCAAGGTTAAACCATTTAAACCATTTCTATATTTTTAAACTTGCTTAATTAAGTTTTAGCAAAAACCTAGTAAGCAAAAACCCTTAATTAGACAAATTAGTAATTAACAAAAATTAGCATTTTCTACTAGGTTAAGCTTTTCAAATTCACAAATTAACACTTCAATTAAATATTAAATACTTAAATTAAGTTTTAACCTTAACTTGAATTTCTAAAACCATTTCTAGAATTTTGAAACATGAAATTTAAAGCTTAAAGTAACATCTAATTAAGCTAGCAATTAGAGATTAGGGTTAGGGTTTTATACCTTCAAGAATACCACTAGAATCAAGAATAAAATCAAACTTTAGCCTCCAAAATCCTCACTAGAATGAAGATCCAAGCAACTTTTGTGAAGAAGAAAGAAGGTTTTGGATTTTATTTGAATTTCTATGAATTTATTTGGATTTTTCATGATTTTTGAAGCTTTAAAAGTGAAGAAATGAGTTTAGAAAAAGAGAGGGCAGCAAGAAGATGATGTGGCCGGCCAAAGCAAGGAGGGGGGGGGGGTTTGGTGAAGGGTAGAATTTTCTAGAAGAAAAATGGAATAATTGGATAATAAAACAAAAAGCTTATGTTCACACTACTTTTCTTTTTCTTTATCTTTAAAAAAAAATCCTTTGACCAAATAAATCTAGATATTTAAAAATAAGGTTCTAAAATAATTGTAGTGATGATTTCCAAGAATTTTCATTTAGAAGAAATTTCCCGATTTACGTGCACCAAATACCGCTTAAAATAATATTTTATTTGGGAAAAATTCTATCTGAACCAAAACCTCCCAAATACCCCTAAAGTTCGCGCACAAGCTTTATTTTAGCTAAAAAAAGTGCCGGTAAGCTTATACGGACGTTTGATCGAAATCGGGTTAAAACGGGAAAAACCGACAATTTTGCCCTAAAACGGGAAAATTCGCAAAACGATTCTGAAACGTTACAATAAGCCATGACCTTTTTTACCACTGAAAACTGAACTGAGACGTTGAGACGTCTAGCCTGAATTTGGGGGCAGATACTATTTGGACATATCCATCCACCTCTCTGAAGATACCAAGTTGATTTATGGCACCGTATATCGGAGCTTTGGATAGATGCGATCGATGTAATAGACTTTATCAGATTCCCCCTAATTTGTGAGGGGTTTTTGATTGTGGGAACGCTCTTCCCTACCGGCGCAAGCCCCTGCAGTTAATTAAGTTATAGCGTTGCGATAACAACTTTCTCCTACTCCGGTAGGTCACATCGTATCGTGTTGTATTTTTGTTTATTTTGGTTGTCCGTGGATTATATACGGAGACTAGTTTATGTCGTCACCCGTAGGGCACGGATTAGTCAAAATCTGTACATATTAGATTTGGGTTTGAACTTAAGTTGTTTTGTTTACCTTCGAAATCTGGGAAAGACGAACGTCTTGCCTGCATTTGGGAGCATATATTATTTGGTTTTATCTGTCCACCTCTCCGAAGATACCAAGTTGATTTATGGCACCGTGTATCGAAGGTTTAGACAGATGCGGCCGTTGTAGCAGACTTCATCAGATTACCCCTCGTTGTGAGGGGATTTTTGATTATGGGGACGCTCTTCCCTGCAGGCGCAAGCCCCTGCCGTTCATTACGTTACCGCATCACGGTAACCACTTTCTCCTACTTCAGAAAGTCACTTCATGTCGTGTGTGTTTGTTTTATTTTTGGTTGCCCGTGGATTGTATACGGAGACTAATTTTTGTTGTCGCCCGTAGGGCGTGGATTAGTCCAAATCCGTATTTTCATAGATTTGGTTTTGGTTTGATTTAAGAATCGTTAACCTTGTTTGAGATTAAGATCAACTTAAATATTTGTTAAGGATACATTAATTTGATATTGGACTAAGATCTACTTAACGGGGGTTCGGGGTCATTTTTTGATCCAACGAAAGAGCATTTGGGCTCTATCGTTTTATTTTAAGGGACGTTACGGTCCATAGCTAGTTTAAGAACATTACGGTCCATGGGGTATGCTCATGGGTTCGAGAGTGCATCTAAGAGCCGTTAGTTATCGGGACCCTCCACCTCTCTGACATCGTTGAAGAATTACAATGACATATATCAAAGGTGTGGAGAGATATACCCTTGAACCGAACTCCAGATCGAAGGGAGAGATCATGGTGTAACGAACATCGTTTTAGATGCCATGTGTCAGGAAATCATTGGTCATCTTTGGAACTAAGGTCGATTTGGGGAGACTTGAGTATAGGGGGGCTCAGTTGATTGATGGTCAAAAGATTTAGGCCTCGGGAGACTTGGTTAATTTGGGGTAAGGTTGTCCTCTCACAGTGTTAAACACTGCTAAATGTTTGGCGCTCACGTGCTCCCACATGAGGCTCTTAAGCAGTGTTAAACACTGAAATTTGCAGCACTCACGTGTGGCATGTGAGGCACCTGAATATTGGGCATTGTTTCTTCGGGCTTATTCCCTTGTTCTATACATATAAGTGTTAAATACTTAAATCTTATAACCATCACGTGTGTACACGTGAGGCACCCCCAAGTTGGGCATTGCCTCCTTTGGATTTATCCTCCCATTCTTTTCTAAGTGCTAAGTGTTAGTTGTATGTATGCCCTGTTAGTGTATATGCCATAGAGGCCATTACTGTATCATACTAGTTTGTATATTACTTAATGGAAGCTTGGGATATTCACCTTGTATACACAATCTTGCTCAAAATAGTAGTATGCTACTTGGTTTGTTTCTACTTCAATGTGTACATGTGTTTATTTTAGTATATCACCTATACACATTAGTGGAGCCCTTAGGATCTTTGCTTGATTACCAGCGATGTGATGGCAGTCACACTAGTGGGGCTGGGTAATCTATAAGCACATCCTTATGCAGGTCCCTAGTTGCAGGACTATCGAGACATGGCATCGATACTCTGGAGTAGACTAGCGCATGCGCTTCTCATCACAGTGTGGGAGACGGTCTGTCCCACAGCCGTCAGTACGTCGTACTTGAGATAGTATGCGGGTGCTCGTTAGGTTACGGGTACACTGGACAAGACTCGTCGGGAACTGACTAGTTGGTATTATGCCTATCGTCAGTTATCAGTTCCCAGGTGATATGAGTACAGCTTAGTCCGCTGACTTGACACTGTCACTTCGCCTCGAGTGTGTTCCCACTACACTTTGATCACTACCCTACCACGGCTCAAAGGAGTCGTGCAAACAGGTTGTAGTTGGGTGCAGTCCCGAAGCATTTGGAGGCAGTGACGGTTAGACAGGATTCGTCTCTCCCGGTATTGGGGGTTGACATCGCGCTGTGTCTAGGAGAGCCATTACACGAGTAGTCCCTGGCCAGGGCAAACGAGATATACTGGTAGGCTTCCAGTGTTATCTCAGGGTGTTTTGGGTTTCACTCCGACACGACTTGTACCGCTATTGGGGGACTGACGTTTACCGCCCCCTAGGCCCGCCATGCGATGTATCAGATGAACAGACCGGACTGTACGGAGAATGCCACATTCAGGCTCAGTAGGAGTTCAGATGGGTTTCACCTCGTCAGTCTTCTTGTCGGCATCTACCTGGGGACCGTTACGCACAGCTAGTGCCGCTTGCGGTCTGTAGTTAAACCCACTGCCAGCGTAGTGTCGAGTCTTTAGAGTCCCACACAGAAAGCTATTCACCTTTAGGAAAAAGAGTAGAGGTCGCATGGTTTTGCGACAGGTCGCATGGTTTTGCGACAGGGTTCGGTCACATCCGTGCACTTGTGCACGTACAGTGTCCGGACAGTTCACACTAGCGGGCTTTGGTTTAAGCCAGATCCAAGTATACCTTTTGGGATTGGATTTATCCAGTATGCATTCGTGTTCCTCGGAACGCGGATGCGGGTGTGTATGCACAGTTGACGGAGAGACAGAGGCCGAGGATTCTCATTAGGGTTGTTGACAGTTGACCGTTGACTATTGACTTTTTGCTCAACCCTGATGAGAATATGATATGTGATTAACAATTATATTAATTAAGTATTATGGTGACATGGTTGTTGAGGGGTTGACTTTGTTGACTTGTTGACTTTGTTGACTTGTTGACTTTGTTGACCGGTTGACTAGGCTTGACTAGTTGACCATCATGATAACCATAGCTATCATTTCATGGCAAAGACTTTTGCTTGCTTGCTCTTTTGTGCAAAATGAGTGCATGAAATGATATGGCTATGGTTGCTTAAACCATCACATATACTTGATTGATATGATGTGTTATGATGATTTGGATTATGAGAGCCAAATGAGAAAAGTCTTCTCTCATTCTTTCATGCTCATTCTCTCTCTTGTTCTTGAGCTCTCATCTTCCTCCTCTTGCTCTCCCTCTCTTGACTCTATGGTTCACTTGTCTCATGAGTTGAGAACCAAGAACCATAGATAAAATCCCATACAAACTCTTCTCTACTCACTCTAGTTCACAAGGTTTAGCAAACCGAGTGAACTAGTTTCTTCAAAGATCGAAGAAGGAGCCAAAGGTTGAAGCTTTCAGGTGGATCTATCTTCGGCGTAAGGAGACGACGGGAAGAAGCCGATCCGGACCACCATCGAGGTTTGAAGACGAAGAAGTTCAAGACAAGAAAGGTGTAAACCCCCTAACCGAGTAGTTAACGACACCTAGTTAGGTTGTTAGTTAGATGTTTAACAAAGATCCGGGTTTTAAGTCCATGTTACCACCTCTAAGAAAATCGTTTTTCATCAAATTCCGCATGCCCGAAAGTACCGGGAGAAGTAGCATGGACTTATAGTGGTATCAGAGCCTAGTTAAACTATACCTAACATGTTGGCAAAGTAGCTAGAAGATCGATCAAAGAAAAGGTCACAAAACGAACCCGATATGTCCAGTTTCTGCCGATTTTTTTTCTGTTCAAAAATTGATAAATTTTATCTTAAAAATCGGCTCAGGCTTTTTAATAAACACCCACGAAATTTGGTCCCACGATCGAGTCAAAGCGCCGCGGAAACGCGGCGGGAGCACGCTCCCGCCGCGGTTCCGCGGCCGAGTTGACTCGGCCGAGGTCCAAATTAGTGCAGTGTTTTTCTGGGTTGTTTTGGGATTTTTGGAATATGTGTTTTCAGCCCAGATTTTCCAGAACGAAAATTTTGTGTTTGGGGCCTAAAAATTCGTATTTTTGATCGAACTTCTAAAAGATTTTAGCTGACGGGTTTTTCTGTAATGTGATATTTGTATTGAACGTCTGCTAATCGCTATATGTCGATTAGTGGGGGTTATACAAATCTGTGATCTGTAATGTTGCTGGAATGTGTATATGAATATGTTGGATTGTCGTGGGTGAATAGCCGGGGGTTGTGAGACGAGAGTTTTTCTTTTCTTTCAATTCATGTAAATTTGTAAATTGATGTAATAATTATTTGTATGGCCGCACAACCGGGTCGGGGTTGTAGCCGTCATTGTATAATTTCTTTTTACTGTTTTTGCTCCTAGGATAGACCCATGGAGGGGGTGCACAAACTACCGGATATGCCGAACTGCCGAGTGGCCTACTCACGGAGATGAGGGAGGTTGCTTCGCTTCGGGTACTTGGCGGGTAGTTTGCCGCACCAGTAGGGGTCTTGGGTGGGGTATTGGCTATTCACCGTGACCGTGTAATCTGCTTTTCGTTACAGGCTCGTACGAATTACAGATTCCTAGTATATCCAATGTATTCATCTGTGATCTGAAATGGCTATCATTGCAATATATCTATATATGATATTATTTAGGCGTTGCTTATGTTTTACAGCCGCGCTAGCCCAGCCCCCGCTCTGTCGTTAGTTAAGTAACCAAACGGGTAATGACGGGGCCCCGTGGCGAATGCGAATGGCATAAGCGTACGTCATATTTTGGTTGTTTTCTGCAATGGTAGGATTAAATGATGGGACGCATTAAAAGAACTAATGCAAGAATATCACGCATTAAAAGAACTAATGCAAGCTAATAAACCAAGTAAAAGTCGTTGGAACACTTTCGAAAAACCACTCGGTTCTTTTCAAAACCAACTTTTCAATGCGGAGCTTGAGCCACTCCTTTTAAAAGCTATCTCGTTCCATCGACTATATCAAGTTCACTACGTTCACGGTTTCACCAAAACCATTCGTAGCCCTCCGTCGTTTCACATGAATAGTCAATAGTATTCAAGCTATGTATGTTCGCCAAAGTCAAGGCATAGTGATTGGTAGCTATTGGGTGTTCATGTGTAGCATAGATAGATGCGTTGGTTTGGGACAGTCGTACTGCCATTTTGTCCAAAGTCAAGGGTAGGTACGGATGGATCCAAATTAACCTGGATAATGACGGGTAGAACTTGACATGTGACTTATGATATTTTGGCCAAAGTCAAGGTCATAAGAGCATGGGGCAAAAATCCACATCGGGAGTTTCATAAGTACTGAAACTTGCTAGATTTGCATACCATTTGGAGTGTGATGATTCTGGTATCATACTAGTTTGTATATTACTTAATGGAAGCTTGGGATATTCACCTTGTATATACAATCTTGCTCAAAATAGTAGTATGCTACTTGGTTTGTTTCTACTTCAATGTGTACATGTGTTTATTTTAGTATATCACCTATACACATTAGTGGAGCCCTTAGGATCTTTGCTTGATTACCAGCGATGTGATGGCAGTCACACTAGTCGGGTAATCTATAAGCACATCCTTATGCAGGTCCCTAGTCGCAGGACTATCGAGACAGGGCATCGATACTCCAGAGTAGACTAGCGCATGCGCTTCTCATCCCAGTGTGGGAAACGGTCTGTCCTATAGCCGTCAGTACGTCGTACTTGAGATAGTATGCGGGTGCTCGTTAGGTTACGGGTACACTGGACAGGACTCGTCGGGAACTGACTAGTTGGTATTATGCCTATCGTCAGTTATCAGTTCCCAGCTGACATGAGTACAGCTTAGTCCGCTGACTTGACACTGTCACTTCGCCTCGAGTGTGTTCCCACTGCACTTTGATCACTACCCTACCACGGCTCAAAGGAGTCGTGCAAACAGGTAGTAGTTGGGTGCAGTCCCGAAGCACTTGGAGGCAGTGACGGTTAGACAGGATTCTTCTCTCTCGGTATTGGGGGTTGACATCGCGCTGTGTCTAGGAGAGCCATTACACGAGTAGTCCCTGGCCAGGGCAAACGAGATATACTGGTAGGCTTCCAGTGTTATCTCAGGGTGTTTTGGGCTTCACTCCGACATGACTTGTACCGCTATTGGGGGATTGACGTTTACCGCCCCCTAGGCCCGCCATGCGATGTATCAGACGAACAGACCGGACTGTACGGAGAATGTCACATTCAGGCTCAGTAGGAGTTCAAATGGGTTTCACCTCGTCAGTCTTCTTGTCGGCATCTACCTGGGGACCGTTACGCACAGCTAGTGCCGCTTGTGGTCTGTGGTTAAACCTACTGCCAGCGTAGTGTCGAGTCTTTAGAGTCCCACACAGAAAGCTATTCGCCTTTAGGCAAAAGAGTAGAGGTCGCATGGTTTTACGACAGGTCGCATGGTTTTGCGACAGGGTTCGGTCACATCTGTGCACTTGTGCACGTACAGTGTCCGGACAGTTCACACTAGCGGGCTTTGGTTTAAGCCAGATCCTAGTGTACCTTTTGGGATTGGATTTATCCAGTATGCATTCGTGTTCCTCGGAACGCGGATGCGGGAGTGTATGCACAGTTGACGGAGAGACAGAGGCAGAGGATTCTCATTAGGGTTGTTGACAGTTGACCGTTGACTATTGACTTTTTGCTCAACCCTAATGAGAATATGATATGTGATTAACAATTATATTAATTAAGTATTATGGTGACATGGTTGTTGAGGGGTTGACTTTGTTGACTTGTTGACTTTGTTGACTTGTTGACTTTCTTGACTTGTTGACTTTATTGACCGGTTGACTAGGCTTGACTAGTTGACCATGATGATAACCATAGCTATCATTTCATGGCAAAGACTTTTGCTTGCTTGCTCTTTTGTGCAAAATGAGTGCATGAAATGATATGGCTATGGTTGCTTAAACCATCACATATACTTGATTGATATGATGTGTT
This sequence comes from Agapanthus africanus, assembly GCA_030015575.1. Classification (NCBI taxonomy): domain Eukaryota; kingdom Viridiplantae; phylum Streptophyta; class Magnoliopsida; order Asparagales; family Amaryllidaceae; genus Agapanthus; species Agapanthus africanus. The sequence goes on along the minus strand of CM057340.1, from coordinate 127,101,407 downwards.
ATGATGATTTTGGATTATGAGAGCCAAATGAGAAAAGTCTTCTCTCATTCTTTCATGCTCATTCTCTCTCTTGTTCTTGAGCTCTCATCTTCCTCCTCTTGCTCTCCCTCTCTTGACTCTATGGTTCACTTGTCTCATGAGTTGAGAACCAAGAACCATAGGTAAAATCCCATACAAACTCTTCTCTACTCACTCTAGTTCACAAAGTTTAGCAAACCGAGTGAACTAGTTTCTTCAAAGATCGAAGAAGGAGCCAAAGGTTGAAGCTTTCAGGTGGATCTATCTTCGTCATAAGGAGACGACGGGAAGAAGCCGATCCGGACCACCATCGAGGTTTGAAGACGAAGGAGTTCAAGACAAGAAAGGTATAAACCCCCTAACCGAGTAGTTAACGACTCGTAGTTAGGTTGTTAGTTAGATGTTTAACAAAGATCCGGGTTTTAAGTCCATGTTACCACCTCTAAGAAAATCGTTTTTCATCAAATTCTGCATGCCCGGAAGTACCGGGAGAGGTAGCATGGACTTACATATCACGCATTAAAAGAACTAATGCAAGATAATAAACCAAGTAAAAGTCATTGGAACACTTTCGAAAAACCACTCGGTTCTTTTCAAAACCAACTTTTAAATGCGGAGCTTGAGCCACTCCTTTTAAAAGCTATCTCGTTCCATCGACTATATCAAGTTCACTACGTTCACGGTTTCACCAAAACCATTCGTAGCCCTCCGTCGTTTCACATGAATAGTCAATAGTATTCAAGCTATGTATGTTGGCCAAAGTCAAGGCATAGTGATTGGTAGCTATTGGGTGTTCATGTGTAGCATAGATAGATGCGTTGGTTTGGGACAGTCGTACTGCCATTTTGGCCAAAGTCAAGGGTTGGTACGGATGGATCCAAATTAACCTGGATAATGACGGGTAGAACTTGACATGTGACTTATGATATTTTGGCCAAAGTCAAGGTCATAAGAGCATGGGGAAAAAATCCACATCGGGAGTTTCATAAGTTCTGAAACTTGCTAGATTTGCATACCATTTGGAGTGTGATGATTCTGGTAAGGATTCCTTCAGTTTCGTCACGCAATGATATTTGGATCCCGATCCTACTGTAAGTATATGCTACTCCTCGGGAAATTTCCCACTTAACGATCAATGCTATAAACCAAGTAGGTGTCTAGAAAGGTGTTAGCGGGGCTACGCCCCCAGGGAAAAGAGGTTATTTAATTAAGGAACTTCGCGAAAGCGTTGGAAAACCTCCCTCGAAGTACCGACACTGGCCTGGCTGAACGGTTAAGCAAGTATTATGCGGTGGGATTGATCCCGACTAATTCTTCCTTTATGGTTTGAGGAGGGATTCGAGAAACAGTGGGAGCCATCCTGTTTAGACAAACTAAAAACCACTCTAAACTTGCAAGAGCATCATGCTGGGTGTTTCTTCTTCTCTCTCCTAATTGCAGCGACCAATCGACATGACTGGACTTAAGTTACTTCTAGATAAAAACATACTGACAGGGCCAAACTACAAAGATTGGCTCAGGAATGTCAAAATGGCAATCACTTACGACAAGCTGGGGTATCTTCTTACCACCAAAGCTCCCCCTGTCCCTGGTCCTACTTCCAGCGTCGCGGATAAGGAAATCCGTAAGACTTGGGAGATTGATAGCGCGAAGGCCAAGTGCTTCGTGCTTGCCTCTATGGACAACGAACATCAGAGGAGGCATGAGAATATGGACCTGGAATCCATATTTCTTCATACAAAAGAACTGTATGGAGAGCAGTCTCGTATCGCAAGATACGAAGCGTCGAAAAAGTTATTTTCGGTAAGGATGGCCGTCGGATCATCAGTAGCAGAACACGTGCTTAAGATGATCGGCTACATTGAGGAGCTCGTGGACCTAGGAACCACATTGGAGAGTGAGCTCTATACGGACTTAGTTCTCCAGTCCCTTCCTTCCACTTACGCCCAGTTTATACTGAACTTCAACTTACAAGAAAAAGAAGTTGAACTTTCAGAGCTCCTCAACATGCTGAGGAGCGCAGAGGGCACCCTACAGAAAGGTAGGGAAATATCCACTTTGTTTGTAGGAGGATCATCTTCTTCTAAGTCCAAAGCGAAAGCCAAGGGAAAGAAGAAGAAAGCCCCCGCCAAACCAAGGGGCGGTGTTAGTAAAGTGGATACGAAGGGAAAGGCAAAAGCAACAAAGAAAGCGGGGAAGATTGTGGATAAGGAAGAATGCTTCTATTGTCATAAGAAAGTACACTGGAAGAATGATTGCAGGGCCTGGAAGGCCAGAACACAGGAATTGAAGCAGGTTGCAGCTTCAGCTTCAGGTGTGTATGTTATTGAAAACTGTTTTTCAATAAACTCTACTTCCTGGGTATTGGATACAGGATCAGGATCTCATATCTGTAATTCTTTGCAGGCATTGAGAAACCGTAGGGTTTTGAAGGCAGGTGACATGACCCTCAGAGTTGCGAACGGAGCTAGCATGGATGCTAAAGCCGTGGGGGACTATCACCTGGGAATGTCAGATGGACATGTTTTGGTTTTGCGTAATTGCTTTTTTGTACCCAACGCAACTTATAATATCATTTCTGTATCTTTAGTTTCTAAAGAAGGTTATGAATTTGCGTTTGTAAGCAATGTTGTAAACATTCACCTTAATCAAGTTCTGATTGGGTCAGGTGCATTGAGTAATGGTATATACGTATTAAACCAACCACAGATTTTCAATGTCCAGAATACACACAAAAGAAAGTCTCCAGAAATCAATCAGGCTTTCTTATGGCATTGTAGACTGGGTCACATCAATGAGAGAAGGTTGACGAAGTTACATACAGAAGGATATTTGAATGCGTTCGAATATCAATCGTATGCCACTTGTCAATCCTGTCTCAAAGGAAAGATGACAAAGACTCCGTTTACTGGACACGGAGTAAGAGCGAGCGAGCTCTTGGGACTCGTACACAGTGACGTGTGCGGTCTAATGTCTTCACATGCACGAAGCGGTTATTCTTAATCCATTACTTTTACGGATGACTTTTCAAGGTACGGTTATGTCTTCTTAATGAAACATAAGTCCGAAGCCTTTGGAAAGTTCCAGGAATATAAGAATGAAGTAGAAAAATAAACCGGCAAAAGTATCAAGATTCTAAGATCGGATCGAGGTGGTGAATACTTGAGTGCCGAGTTCCTGGACTATTTAAAAGAGAACGGAATTCTCTCTCAGCTTACTCCTCCATACACTCCGCAACATAACGGTGTATCGGAGAGACGGAACCGAACCCTATTGGATATGGTACGGTCCATGATGAGTAACGCTGAGTTACCGCGATCATTCTGGGGGTATGCGCTAGAATCGGCTGCATACCTTTTGAACCGAGTTCCCACTAAGACTGTGCCTACCACACCATTTAAGATGTGGTGTGGGAAGAGGCCCCATCTTAATCACATTAAGACATGGGGAAGTCCAGCTTTTGTCAAAAAGCAGCATGCGGACAAGCTCGAGGCATGCTCAGTACAGTGCAAGTTTGTGGGATATCCAAAGAACTCCAAGGGATATTTCTTCTACTGCGAAGAGGAACAAAAGGTTATTGTTTCTCGTCATGCCCACTTTCTAGAACACCAGTTCTTAGAAAAGGAAATTAGTGGGAGCGCAGTAGAACTGGAAGAAATTCCAGAACCACAGACTATTACTGAAAGCTTAGTGGAACCAGAGGGTTCAAAAGAACAGGACATTCCTACGCCACTCCGCAGGAGTAGTAGGCAGTCTCATCTGCCCGAGAGATACTACGGTTTTCTCATAGACGGGGATAGAGAGGATTGCATCATAGATTATGATGAGCCTACTAGCTTCCAGCAGGCCGTTCAGAGCGTTGACTCGGTAAAATGGCTGGATGCAATGCGGACCGAAATGGAGTCCATGTACACCAACAAGGTATGGATGTTGGACATTGCTCCAGAAGGGGTAAAACCCGTAGGATGCAAGTGGATCTTCAAAAGGAAGATTGGTGTAGATGGACAGGTTGAGACCTATAAAGCTAGACTTGTAGCAAAGGGTTTTCGTCAAAGACCTGGTTTGGACTATGACGAAACCTTTTCTCCAGTGGCTATGCTGAAATCCATTCGGATCCTTCTTGCCATTGCTGCCTTCCACGATTATAAGATCTGGCAAATGGACGTAAAGACCGCTTTTCTAAATGGAAATTTAGAGGAGTGTGTCTATATGGACCAACCAGAGGGTTTCATTCAGAGTGGGAGCAGCGGAAAGGTGTGCAAGTTGCTTAAGTCCATCTACGGACTAAAGCAGGCATCGCGGAGTTGGAACATCTGTTTTGATGAGACGGTCAAGGAATTTGGCTTTATCAAAAATCCAGATGAACCATGCATCTATAGTAGATTTGTAGCGAGAACTGTAGTATTCTTAGTTTTATACGTGGATGACATTCTCTTAATAGGAAATGACATTCCTATGCTACAATCTGTCAAGGGGTTCTTGTCGCACAGGTTCTCCATGAAAGACCTGGGTGATGCCTCTTACATCCTGGGGATCCGGATCCATCGTGATAGATCCAAGAGGATATTAGGACTTTCACAGTCCAGGTACATCGACACCATACTGAAAAGATTCAGTATGGAAGATTCCAAGCGCGGTAACCTACCGGCTTGTCACGGGATCACCCTCTCTAAAGAGATGTCTCCCAAGACTGATTTGGAGAGGGATCGCATGTCTATTATACCCTACGCTTCTGCGGTAGGCTCTATAATGTATGCGATGTTGTGTACCAGACCGGATGTAGCTTATGCACTGAGTGTGGTAAGCCGGTATCAGTCAAACCCTGGGGAGAAACACTGGATAGCAGTAAAGAACATTCTCAAGTACCTAAGAAGGACAAAGGAGATGTTCTTGGTGTATGGCGGAAAAGACCTCCAGATCGAGGCCTTTGCTGACTCCAGCTTCCAGAGTGACAAGGATGATTCCAAGTCCATGTCGGGTTTTGTCTTTACCCGCAATAGAGGGGCGGTGTGTTGGAAGAGTTCCAAACAGGAAACCGTTGCAGACTCGACGATGGAAGCGGAATACATCGCTGCATCTGATGCCGCAAAAGAAGCTGTCTGGATAAGGAAGTTCTTGAAAGAACTTCAGGTGGTTCCGTCCATTGATGATCCAATACCTCTGTATTGCGATAACAACGGGGCTATAGCCTTAGCGAAGGAACCCAGGTCCCATCAGAGATCCAGACACATCTTGAGGCGGTATCACCAGATCAGGGAGATCGTAGATCGCCAGGAGATCGAGGTTCGGAGAGTCGCTTCAGAAGATAACACTGCAGATCCATTCACCAAGGCCCTGCCCCAGACTCAGTTCGAGCGGCTGATCGAGATGATAGGTCTTCGATACGCCAGTACATGGCCTTAGTGCAAGTGGGAGATTGTTAGTGTATATGCCCTAGAGGCCATTACTGTATCATACTTGTTTGTATATTACTTAATGGAAGCTTGGGATATTTACCTTGTATACACAATCTTGCTCAAAATAGTTGTATGCTACTTGGTTTGTTTCTACTTCAATGTGTACATGTGTTTATTTTAGTATATCACCTATACACATTAGTGGAGCCCTTAGGATCTTTGCTTGATTACCAGCGATGTGATGGCAGTCACACTAGTGGGGCTGGGTAATCTATAAGCACATCCTTATGCAGGTCCCTAGTCGCAGGACTATCGAAACTGGGCATCGATACCCCGAAGTAGACTAGCGCATGCGCTTCTCATCCCAGTGTGGGAGACGGTCTGTCCCACAGCCGTCAGTACGTCGTACTTGAGATAGTATGCGGGTGCTCGTTAGGTTACGGGTACACTGGACAGGACTCGTCGGGAACTGACTAGTTGGTATTATGCCTATCGTCAGTTATCAGTTCCCAGGTGACATGAGTACAGCTTAGTCCGCTGACTTGACACTGTCACTTCGCCTCGAGTGTGTTCCCACTGCACTTTGATCATTACCCTACCACGGCTCAAAGGAGTCGTGCAAACAGGTAGTAGTTGGGTGCAGTCCCGAAGCACTTGGAGGCAGTGACGGTTAGACAGGATTCTTCTCTCCCGGTATTGGGGGTTGACATCGCGCTGTGTCTAGGAGAGCCATTACACGAGTAGTCCCTGGCCAGGGCAAACGAGATATACTGGTAGGCTTCCAGTGTTATCTCAGGGTGTTTTGGGCTTCACTCCGACACGACTTGTACCGCTATTGGGGGACTGACGTTTACCGCCCCCTAGGCCCGCCATGCGATGTATCAGACGAACAGACCGGACTGTACGGAGAATGTCACATTTAGGTTCAGTAGGAGTTTAGATCGGTTTCACCTCGTCAGTCTTCTTGTCGGCATCTACCTGGGGACCGTTACGCACAGCTAGTGCCGCTTGCGGTCTGTGGTTAAACCCACTGCCAGCGTAGTGTCGAGTCTTTAGAGTCCCACACAGAAAGCTATTCGCCTTTAGGCAAAAGAGTAGAGGTCGCATGGTTTTGCGACAGGTCGCATGGTTTTGCGACAGGGTTCGGTCACATCCGTGCACTTGTGCACGTACAGTGTCCGGACAGTTCACACTAGCGGGCTTTGGTTTAAGCCAGATCCTAGTGTACCTTTTGGGATTGGCTTTACCCAGTATGCATTCGTGTTCCTCGGAACGCGGATGCGGGTGTGTATGCACAGTTGACGGAGAGACAGAGGCAGAGGATTCTCATTAGGGTTGTTGACAGTTGACCGTTGACTATTGACTTTTTGCTCAACCCTAATAAGAATATGATATGTGATTAACAATTAGATTAATTAAGTATTATGGTGACATGGTTGTTGAGGGGTTGACTTTGTTGACTTGTTGACTTGTTGACTTTGTTGACTGGTTGACTAGGCTTGACTAGTTGACCATCATGATAACCATAGCTATCATTTCATGGCAAAGACTTTTGCTTGCTTGCTCTTTTGTGCAAAATGAGTGCATGAAATGATATGGCTATGGTTGCATAAACCATCACATATACTTGATTGATATGATGTGTTATGATGATTTTGGATTATGAGAGCCAAATGAAAAAAGTCTTCTCTCATTCTTTCATGCTCATTCTCTCTCTTGTTCTTGAGCTCTCATCTTCCTCCTCTTGCTCTCCCTCTCTTGACTCTATGGTTCACTTGTCTCATGAGTTGAGAACCAAGAACCATAGATAAAATCCCATACAAACACTTCTCTACTCACTCTAGTTCACAAGGTTTAGCAAACCGAGTGAACTAGTTTCTTCAAAGATCGAAGAAGGAGCCAAAGGTTGAAGCTTTCAGGTTGATCTATCTTCGGCGTAAGGAGACGACGGGAAGAAGCCGATCCGGACCACCATCGAGGTTTGAAGACGAAGGAGTTCAAGACAAGAAAGGTATAAACCCCCTAACCGAGTAGCTAACGACTCCTAGTTAGGTTGTTGGTTAGATATTTAACAAAGATCCGGGTTTTAAGTCCATGTTACCACCTCTAAGAAAATCGTTTTTCATCAAATTCCGCATGCCCAAAAGTACCGGGAGAGGTAGCATGGACTTACATGCCCTAGAGGCCAGTATTGTACAGATGATGTATATTATATTGGATGCTTGGACATATATAGAGATGACTCTCTTGCTCGATATGATAGTATGCTATCTGGTTGCTCTTTATCTTAACATGTATACTAGTCTCTTTAAACTGTCTTATAGTTACATGTTGGTAAAGCCCTTAGGATGTGTACTTGACTTCCTGGACTATGATGTAGATCATACTAGTGGGGACATGGTAGTCCGTAGGTACATCCTTCAAGGTCCCTAGTCGTGGGTGTATCGAGACGGGGCATCGATATACCAGTGTAGACTAGCGTATACGCTTCTCGACCCATGAGATGGGCGATGGATGATCCATATCCATTGGTGTTTGACATCAGAGATGGTATACGGGTGCTCAGTGGAGACTGGGTACACTGGACGGACTCGCCGAGACTCCCAGATGGTATTATACCTCACGTCAGATGGCAGTTCTCAGGGTGACACTTGTGCAGGTTAGTCTGTAGACCCGAGATCGTCATAGAGTCTTGTGTGATTCCCACCGTGCTTTATCTCCACCTTACCATGTCCATGAGGGCATGCAAAACGGTAGTTTTTGGGTGCAGTCCCGAGTCACATGGAGTCAATGAGCGATAGGAGGGGTTTCGTCTCTCCCGGTATTGGGGGTTGACATTTGCGCTGTGCTCGATTGGCCGTAACAGGGAAGTCCCTGGCCAGGGCTGATCAGAGATTTGCTGGTAAGTGTTACCAGTAGTTTCTCGACCCGTTATGAGCTCACATCGGCTCGACTTATCGGTTATGGGGTCTGACGTTTACCACCCCTAGACTTGATATGCGACATATCAGACGAACAGACCGGACTGTACGGTAAGTGTTACTGGTTGGATTCACAGGAGTGTGAGTGGGCTTGCTCGTCGATCTTCTGATCGCTCAATACCCGGGTGGCCGTTACGTTTAGCAGACCGCTGCGGCTTGTGGGTGCTTGATATGATCATCATCTGCTACCAGGCGTATTGACGAGTCTTTAGAGTCCTACACAGAGGTTTCCTGGCTCAAGCGAAACGAAATTGGAGCGCATATGAGATATGTACGGGACCGAGAATAATGCGTGTATATGATACCTTATTTCATTCTCGCGATGAATGTTTCGATTGGTTGTATGCGATGTAACCTAGTTATCGAATCGAAGCTTGATTCGATAAGTCGATACATTGTATACTAGTCGGTTATGTACGACGACATGACCGGATCATTGAATCAAGTGTTGATTTAATGATTTAATGTATTATTATATATGTAGGGTTGCTGGCACGCGCACAAGGGTCTACGAGGCATCAACCATGCCCGAATAAAAATTTAGCCGTGCCGAACAACCCGAATACGGAACTTTAAACTAGAGATTAGGCGAAAACTAACATGCTAAACATTTTAACACTAAGTGAGAGGGATTACAACCTTTGTAGATCCGGTCTTTCACTTCATATGCTCCGTGTTGTGGTCCCTTCGCTGCGATCATCGGGATCCGGACTCTCGAGAGGTTCCACGAAGAGAAAGATGCAACCTTTGCTTCCGATCTTCGATACTAAGCTGATCTACCTTGAAGTTTCTTTAACACAAGCTAACACTCATGAAATGATGTGAACACCCTCATCTAAATGGCAAGGGAAGATGAGGATGATGAAGTAGGATTTTTGCTCTATTTATTTATCTTTTTCTCACAATTATTCATCACTTGAAAAATCAAGAAATCTTTTTTCCATGAAAAGAGAATGAAGAAGAAGATGAACAATCATTAGAATTCTTTTGTGATGAATAGGAAAATAATAATATGATAGAATTATGCAACCATGGTCAAGTTAACCTTTGTAGAGAATTAACTAGGGTTAGGGTTTGGGTTGGGTTAAAGCATGACTCATTTGAAAATATCTTTATCATGACAAAAAGAAAAGCTTCTAGAAACATCTAGAAAGCTTAACCCTAATCCAAACCCTAATCATGTTTAAACTCCACTAAACAAGTTGCATTAGTTATCATATCATGTTACAATATTATATATCACATATACAATATTTATCGTAACAAAATAAAATAATACATTTAACATATATCGCATATATATCAATGTATTACCCGAGTGAGAAAAAGAATCTTTTAGTGAGCAAATATTAGTTAATGTAATTTAATATATCATATATATTATTATACATTAAATTATCGAATCAACACTTGATCCGACAATCCGGCTATATCGCATATAACCGGCTAATATTTATCCGTACCGATTCATCGAATCAACACTTGATCCGATGACCCGGCTGATATCAAATATCACGAGAATATAATACGGTATCATATATCGCATTATCCTCGGTCCCGCACATATCACATATGTGCTCCTACTCCGTTTTTCCTGAGTCAATAAACCTCTGTGTAGGACTCTAAAGAATCGTCAATACGCCGGCAGTAGGTGATGATCATATCAAACACCCACAAGCTGCAAGCGGTCAGCTAAACGTAACAGCTACCCAGGTATTGAGCGCTCAGAAGATCAACAAGCAAGCCTGTAACTTCTCCTGCGAATCCAAACAGTAACACTCCCGTACAGTCCGGTCTCGTCGTCTGATATGTTGCATATCTCGCCTAGGGGTGGTAAACGTCAGACCCCAGTAGCTTGATAAGTCGTGTCGATTTGAGGTCTATAACAGTTCGAGAAACTACTGATAATACTTACCAGTAAATCTCAGCAACCCTGGCCAGGGATTTCCGGTTATAGCCAATCGAACACAGCACAACATCAACTCCCTATACCGAGAGAGACGAATCCCCTCCTATCGCTCATTGCCTCCATGTAATTCGGGACTGTACCCAAAAGCCACCTTTTTGCACGCCCTCTTGGACGTGGTATGATGGAAATCAAAGCACAGTGGGAATCACACAAGACTCTATGACGATCTCGGGTCAACAGACTACTCTGTACCAGTGTCACCGGAGAACTGCCATCTGACGTATGGTATAATACCATCTGGGAGTTCTCGGCGAGTCCGTCCAGTGTACCCAGTCTCTACTGAGCACCCGTACACCATCCTTGATGTCAAACACCGATGGATATGGGATCATCCATTGCCCATCTTATGGGTCAAGATGCGTATACGCTAGTCTACACTGGTGCATCGATGCCCTGTCTCGATATACCCTCGACTAGGAACAGTTATAGGATGTACTCGTCGACTACCGTGGCCCCACTAGTATGATTTCATCATAGTCCCAGTAGTCGAGTACATATCCTAAGGGCTTTATCAACATGTAACATAGAGACAATCAGAGTACATGTTAAGATAAAGTACAACCAGATAGCATACTATCATGTCGAGCAAGAAAGTCCTCCCTATATATGTCCTAGCATCCACTACAATATATATCGTATGTACAGTAATGGCCTCTAGGGCATAGATATAACTAACAATCTCCCACTTGCACTAGGGCCATCTGTTATGGTATCGCATACCCAACAATTAGCTACGGTTGAAGTATCTCATACTCAACCATCCCATAAAAGTCTCTACTGGGAAAAAGGCCTTTGTGAGTGGATTCGCGTTGTCGTCCTCTGTGTCTACTCTCCTAACCTCGATCTCCCTGGAGATCAACCATCTCCATGATCAGGTGATACTGCCTAAGAATTATATCTGGATTTCTGATGGGACGGAAGTTTCTTGGCTAAAGCCACAACTCCATTGTCACACAATGGTAGGAACGAAGTTCATCTTATGAACTTATAAATATCCAGACTGCCTCCTTTGTAGTATCCTTGGTAACGATGTATCTTGCCTTTAATCGTCTAGTATGTCACGGTATCTAGCTTGGAACTCTTCCAACATACCGTCCCTCCACTGAGGGTAAAGACAATGCCTTCGACTGATATTCAGTCGTCCTTATCACCCTGGAACCTTTCCAGTGATTCTCCCCAGGATCGATTGATACCATCTCACTACAACTAGTGAGAATCCTAACATCCAATTAGATCTATCTCATAGATCCAAAACCCAGGATTTAGGAGGTATCACTTTGATCCTATATGGAGAATCCTTGTGATAAGCGGAGATTGACCGTGCGTAGCATAGGAAACTCCTTCCCTATCAAGAGTATGTCATCCACGTACTCTACGAGGATCGCCACCATACTCTTTACTACCTTTTTGTATATACAAGGTTCATCTACCATTTTGATGAAGTTAAACTCTTTGACTAGTACATCAAAACAGATGTTCCAACTCCGCGATGCCTGCTTTATCATATAAAACATCTTGCTCACGTTTCCGCTGCTCCCACTGTCTACGAAGCCCTCTTGCTGTGTACTTATAGACGCTATCTTCTAAATCATCATTTAGAAAAGCAGTCATGACACCCAACCACCAGATATCGTAGTCATGGTATGTAGCCGTGGCAAGTAGGATCTGGATGGACTTAAGCATAGCTTTGAAAGTCTCAACCTTTCTATGTACACCAAGTAATCTTCTCAAGATATACTCGCTCCTGATGGGGATTTAACCCTTCAGATAAAGCAACCAAAGTCCATACTTTGTTGGTGTATAAGGATTCCATCTCAGATTGATAAGCACCCAGCCATTCTTACAGAGTCCCACTCCTGATGGCCAGCTCGAAACTAGTTGGGTCATCATCTCATGATGCAATCCTCGCTCCCACTGTCATAGAGAAACCGAAGTATCTCTCAGGTGGGTGAGGAACCCTGCTAGATCGGCGGAGAGGCTGAGGTTCGTTGGTAACTATTGAATCCTTTGGTTTTATCAAATCATCTGCTGAAGTTTGTACAGCTGGAACATTTCCAGTTCTACATAACAGAACTTGCCTCGAGCTTGTCCGGATTTTGCTTTTAGACATAGGCCGGACAACCCAAATCTTAACAAACTTAAGATATGGGCTCTTCCCTTTCCATATCACACATATGAAGTGGTAGGCAACTGATTTGATTTGAACCCTATTCAATAGGTATGCAACTTCACAAGTGCATAACTCCCAAAAAGAAATAGGCAACTCAGTAGTACTCATCATAGAGCACACCATATCACATAGGGTGCTATTGCTCCGCCCCGATATACCATCGTGCTATGGTGTATTCGGAGGAGTAATGCTGAGAGAGAATCTCATTCTCCTTTAGAATAGTCCAGGAATCCCGTGCTCAAGTATTCTCCTCCTTGATCTCATCAAAGGACATAATACTTATACCCGTATTTTGGTTCTCTACTTCTAACTTATATTCTGTGAATATCTCAGAAGGTTCGGACTTGTGTTTCAACAGGAACATATGTCTGAATCTTGAGAGATCATCAGAGAACATAATGAAGTACAAAGAACCAGTCTTGGCATGTGTAGACAGGAGACTTTCGTACATCAGCATGTATCAATCCCAAGAGTTCACTAACTCTTTCTCTGTTTCCAATAAACAGAGCTATGGTCATCTTATCTTTGTGACATGACTGGCAAGTTTCACAAGATGTAAATTCAAACTATTTTAAATATGCATCTATATGTAACTTCAGCCAGTCTGGTCGCATTGATATGACCTTGTCTACAATACCTCAAGAAGGATTCGTTCATTTCTGAACTCTTCCTCTTGTATGTGTTCTGTATACTAAGAACTGTAGTTTGATTTAGAATGTCAATGCTTTTAGATAACGTGCCTGAACCGATCAACTCTTGATATAAGAAATGTTCAAAACATTATCCAACAATGCAAAATTATATCCTTTCTTTACTAATAAAGAGACTAATATGATTTTGTATATCAGGTTCGGTATCTAATAACATTTTTTCAGAATCAATGTATTCTGGTAATACAGGGCGACAGTGACCAACAGACTTGGCTGCAACACTTGCACCGTTTTCTGCCTCATGAAACTTATCACCCGTTCTCAGTTCTCTACCTATCTGTAGCCCATGTAACAGATTACATATGCGGGATCCTGATCCGGTATCACATACCCAGGACGTAAAGGATACTGAGAAACAGTTCTGTGTAACGAACACACCCGAAGATGATGCATCAGCATGCACTTTCTTCGTTTGGGTGGCACGGGAAATCTGGTATTCCCCAATTTCCTGCTCTGTCTTATAACAATTACAAGTTGGAGCGGGACCAACGTTCCCCAGCTCAGTATAACAAGCGGGTTCGGTCAAAATATATCCGATTTATTTATCTTGATTAAGGCGTGAATTAGTCGCTACCTGGAGAGAGAGAGAAGAAAACACTCAGCGTATGCTCTTGCAAGATTAGATTGGTTATCTAATATATCTAATCAGGATGTCTCCCACTGTTTTAGTCAAATCTTCCTTCAAACCCTAAAAGGAAAGACTAGCCGGGATTAATTACACGCTACAAGTTCACCAATCTTTCAGCCAGGCCAGTGTCGGTACTTTGAGGGAGGTCCCCCGTGCTTTCGCACGAACCTAATTAAAGTAAACCTCGTTTTCCCAGAGGCGTAACCCCGTTAACACCTTTCTAGACACCTACTTGATCGGCTAATTGTAATGTGTAAAACTCTCCCAGGAGTAACTCTTACTCGCAGCGGGTATCGGGATCCAACTATCTAATAGAAGGTATGCAATCTCATTGCAAATTTCAACACTTGAAATTCCCAATAATATTTTGCCCCAAGCGATCTATGACCTTGACTGAGTCAACAAACCATAGACCGCAAGTAAAGTTCAACCCGTCATTTCCCGATTGAATTAAACCCACCCGCACGACCCTTGACTGAGTCAACAAGGCCGCACGACTACCCTAATCCAATCGCATCATATGCTTTGCAGATAAGCACTAATCAGCTACCGCACACTACGCCTTGACTGAGTCAACAAACGCAGCACGAATACTAACTATTACTTATCTGAAATGACGGAGGGCTACGACAGGTTTTTAAGAAAACCTTTTGCGTAATGAACTTTATATCGTTGTAGAATCGAGTGATTTTAAATGGAGTGTTTTTGAGGCTTTTCTAGTTTTGCTAAAGGGGTCACTCCCGGTGAAGGGATCGTCGGCCCTTTCCTCATCGAATAAGGTGTAGGATATTTCACAAATATCACTATGCAAAGCAGAAACTATAGAAGCAATCAAAAGACAAACCGAGTTTGTAGCATCTGCCAGTTATTGCTAAAGGAGTCACTCCCGGTGAAGGGATCTCGGTCCTTTCCTTATCGAATAAGGTGCTGGATGTTCTACAAGGAACACCGCTATGCAAAGCAACAACTAGAGCTACCAAGTTTTATAAACAAGTTTCTACAACATCTTAGGTTTCTTTTATTTCATTAATCTCATTAATGAAGTCCCATTTTAATGTGCTTCACAAGCATCTCTTTTGAAACGAAATCTGCAATATAACATATATCTCATATATATAATATAAACATTCGTCACAGGCAGTAATATGATCTCATCACAGAACATTGCAGCAGAAGAACATATATGAAATATTGGATATACTAGGACGTCCGTGTTTTCAATACGAGCCTGTATAAAATACGGATTCCACGGTCGCGATGAATAGCCAAACCCACATCCCTAGACCCCTACGAGAGCGGTAAGTAACACTGCCAATTCTATGGTTAGGAGACCCGGTCTCGACTCCTCGAGATGGTCTCCCACTGGACCCTAGAACCCGGTTACTTGTGCTCCCCGCCTTGGGTCTACCTAATGCGGAAAAGTAAATAATATACAACGGTGACATCTTCCGCTACCTGGAAGTGCCCCAATAAAAGAATATTACATACAAATGAATTTTACATGAATGAAAAAGAAAAAAACTCTCATCTCACAAAAAACCCCCGGCTATTCAAAACGCGACGATCCAATATAACATATCACAGCAACACATAATATCTCATATCATCAACGTAAGCAAGTATGCGTATCCCGATTGTCGTTGATGTATAGCAACGAAGCCGGCGATACACCACATACTACGCTTACGGTCACAGAAAAGAAAGTGTAAAACTACAACAGTTGGAATCCGCAACCTCCTTAGACATCGCATGCCTAACCAAATGAATTCCTTAGACATCGCATGCCTAACTATTATAAACCCCGTATTTTAGTCTCATTTATCGAAAACTCTTTTCAATATCAAGTCGGGCAATTCAACAAGATTCCCGACGTCCTGATCGAATGCTCGTCGCAAACTTTAGTAGACGGCCGCACCCCTGATACCGTCGACGAAGTGCACCAAGGCGAAACACCGCTACCGGGAGCACCCGAACGGATGCTTTCGGCGACGGGGTTCTCCTACAGTCACTTGGTCGGGGCTATGGAGTGAGGCTGTCTATTAAGTTTACCCGGTGAGTATCCGCGTACGCTACGTGATTGCGACGGACTTTTGATCACATCAAAATTCCATGGCAACCGATCATCTGAGACTAAAGTGCTATGTCTATAATATTCAAATCAGTTATCTCATAACTACCTGTGGATTCCAAATATTGTATCACATTCCAGATAAATAGATAAAGTTAAACTTTCCGATCGAATCATCAAACACCCAAGATTTCCCCAATATATCTCAACACTTGAAATCAGTTTAAAAACATCCATTACATGCCACAGTAGCAATGGTCCAGCCGTAGAAGGGTCAAGCCAACGCCTCACATGTGGCACGCCGTACTGCCCCAAACCCTAAGGTTCAAAAGGCAGTTCAAGACGGTCACATAATCGAGTTAAGGTTTGTTGTCTTCTAGAGGGTCCACCGCGTTACTTGCACGACTTAGAACGTTCTTAAACACGAGGAAAAATCCAACTTTTGAAAAATTTTCCGACAGGGGAAAAAGTGAGTTATTGATATCCGTTCGAACTTTTTAACAGTTTCTTAAAAATTATCCGGACAAAACACATAGACAAAATTAGACAATCCGATCGAATATTCGAATCCCCAAAACAACCCCAGAAAAACTCAACTGTTGAGTAAAAATAAAAATTTCCAGAAGACTCAGCACATAAAGTTACTAATTACTGTGTAAAGCACGTGCAGTGATTCAGCACTTTGGCCGCGGAACCGCCGCACAAGCCAGGGTGGCGCCGCGGTTCCGCGGCTCTTCTGTGGAATCAATGGCACGTGCTTCACAGTAATTCATCAAAGTCCCTGCTGAATTTTTTGGCAATTTTTAATTCACAAAAAACCAAATTTTCAGAAAATTTCCAGAGAAGGGGTTTGTTCGGGTTATCCGGGTTCGATCGGACTTCAAACTTCGTCTAGACTTCGCCTAAAGTTCTAGCTTGGCTCTGATACCACTGTAGGGTTGCTGGGCACGCGCACAAGGGTCTACGAGGCATCAACCATGCCCGAATAAAAATTTAGCCGTGCCGAACAACCCGAATACGGAACTTTAAACTAGAGATTAGGCGAAAACTAACATGCTAAATATTTTAACACTAAGTGAGAGGGATTACAACCTTTGTAGATCCGGTCCTTCACTTCATATGCTCCGTGTTGTGGTCCCTTCGCTGCGATCATCGGGATCCGGACTCTCGAGAGGTTCCACGAAGAGAAAGACGCAACCTTTGCTTCCGATCTTCGATACTAAGATGATCTACCTTGAAGTTTCTTTAACACAAGCTAACACTCATGAAATGATGTGAACACCCTCATCTAAATGGCAAGGGAAGATGAGGATGATGAAGTAGGATTTTTGCTCTATTTATTTATCTTTTTCTCACAATTATTCATCACTTGAAAAATTAAGAAAGCTTTTTTCCATGAAAAGAGAATGAAGAAGAAGATGAACAATCATTAGAATTCTTTTGTGATGAATAGGAAAATAATAATATGATAGAATTATGCAACCATGGTCAAGTTAACCTTTGTAGAGAATTAACTAGGGTTAGGGTTTGGGTTGGGTTAAAGCATGACTCATTTGAAAATATCTTTATCATGACAAAAAGAAAAGCTTCTAGAAACATCTAGAAAGCTTAACCCTAATCCAAACCCTAATCATGTTTAAACTCCACTAAACAAGTTGCATTAGTTATCATATCATGTTACAATATTATATATCACATATACAATATTTATCGTAACAAAATAAAATACTACATTTAACATATATCGCATATATATCAATGTATTACCCGAGTGAGAAAAAGAATCTTTTAGTGAGCAAATATTAGTTAATGTAATTTAATATATCATATATATTATTATACATTAAATTATCGAATCAACACTTGATCCGACAATCCGGCTATATCGCATATAACCGGCTAATATTTATCCGTACCGATTCATCGAATCAACACTTGATCCGATGACCCGGCTGATATCAAATATCACGAGAATATAATACGGTATCATATATCGCATTATCCTCGGTCCCGCACATATCACATATGTGCTCCTACTCCGTTTTGCCTGAGTCAAGAAACTTCTGTGTAGGACTCTAAAGAATCGTCAATACGCCGGCAGTAGGTGATGATCATATCAAACACCCACAAGCTGCAAGCGGTCAGCTAAACGTAACAGCTACCCAGGTATTGAGCGCTCAGAAGATCAACAAGCAAGCCTGTAACTTCTCCTGCGAATTCAAACAGTAACACTCCCGTACAGTCCGGTCTCGTCGTCTGATATGTTGCATATCTCGCCTAGGGGTGGTAAACGTCAGACCTCAGTAGCTTGATAAGTCGTGTCGATTTGAGGTCTATAACAGTTCGAGAAACTACTGATAACACTTACCAGTAAATCTCAGCAACCCTGGCCAGGGATTTCCGGTTATAGCCAATCGAACACAGCACAACATCAACTCCCTATACCGGGAGAGACGAATCCCCTCCTATCGCTCATTGCCTCCATGTGATTCGGGACTGTACCCAAAAGCCACCTTTTTGCACGCCCTCTTGGATGTGGTATGATGGAAATCAAAGCACAGTGGGAATCACACAAGACTCTATGACGATCTCGGGTCAACAGACTACTCTGTACCAGTGTCACCGGAGAACTGCCATCTGACGTATGGTATAATACCATCTGGGAGTTCTCGGCGAGTCCGTCCAGTGTACCCAGTCTCTACTGACCACCCATACACCATCCTTGATGTCAAACACCGATGGATATGGGATCATCCATCGCCCATCTTATGGGTCAAGATGCGTATATGCTAGTCTACACTGGTGTATCGATGCCCTGTCTCGATATACCCTCGACTAGGAACAGTTATAGGATGTACTCGTCGACTACCGTGGCCCCACTAGTATGATCTCATCATAGTCCCAGTAGTCGAGTACATATCCTAAGGGCTTTATCAACATGTAACATAGAGACAATCAGAGTACATGTTAAGATAAAGTACAACCAGATAGCATACTATCATGTCGAGCAAGAAAGTCCTCCCTATATATGTCCTAGCATCCACTACAATATAAATCGTATGTACAGTAATGGCCTCTAGGGCATACATATAACTAACAATATATTTAATATATTACTTTGCATTAACTAGTATTGGTTAACTTTAAAAGGATTTTCTCACTTGTTGTGCACATTGTATATGTG
This sequence comes from Agapanthus africanus, assembly GCA_030015575.1. Classification (NCBI taxonomy): domain Eukaryota; kingdom Viridiplantae; phylum Streptophyta; class Magnoliopsida; order Asparagales; family Amaryllidaceae; genus Agapanthus; species Agapanthus africanus. Next base: position 127,082,283 of record CM057340.1, on the reverse strand, counting down.
ATATATTTTTGTGTGCACTTTATTGTATCATGTTTGATGATACATGTTAACTTGAGTTTGTGTAAAGATTAAACCATGGTTATATGAATGGTTAGGGTTTTGTTTACTTATTCATTTATTTATTTTTGATTATTGATTTTGGAAAAGAAAATAGAAATGGTGGCTTTTCTTGTTTCTTTCATGAAGCTTCATGAAGGGTTGAAACATTGACCATTTTTGTTTTCTTCTCTTAACCTAACCATTCACCTAACCCTAGTTTACTCTCTACACTTGACCATGGTTAGTATATGATAAGTATTCATATTATTTTCATTTTTAATACAACACTTATCATTCTATCTTCATCTTCTTTATCTTCATCAAGAAGAAAAGCTTTCTTCCAACAATGGCATTTTGAGTAAAAGAGTGAGAAATCCAATTCTAAAGTGAACCCACCTCCTATTTCTTCATCCTCTACCTCTTGCCAAGTAGTATAGGGTGTTTTCTTCACAAGTTTCACGACTTGGTGAAGTTGGAGCTTGATCTTGTGTAACCTCGACGTAGATCATCTTCGGCATCATAGCTGACGACTAGTCCGCTCATTTCTCTGATGAAGCCGATGCTAGAGTCCGAGATCCGACATGGACAGCGAGAGGACGTTTACGTGGAGCTAAGGAAGTGGAGAACCGGATCTACAAAGGTTGTAGCTTCTTACTTTTAGTTAAGTCGTTAACTAGTTTCACTTTTCGCCTAATCTCTAGTCAACGAATCCGTATTAGGGTTTCTCGGCACTTGTAAAATTTTAAATTGGCATGGTTGATGCCTTGTGAGACCTCAATAGCGTGCCTAGGAACCCTACACTAAGCACTATTGGAGGTCACGTGGGGTCACATGATTCGATCTCAGTTGTTTCTTTTTGTTCCTCAGAGGTGTTCACGTGGGAACACATGATCTGTCGTTATAGAGTTAAGCGCAAATATGCATAGAGCTCTTGATCTAGGTCTTGAGAATTTCAAGTCCTTTGTTTTATAAGAATTAAATTCTTACGCAGGGTTAAACCCTAGTTCTATTAGAGGAATTAAATTCCTATGTTTTTGGAAGAATTAAATTCTTCAAACCTAGTTATTTCCTCTAAGTGTTGGGACTGCATAACAGAATCTTCCCGATGAGAATTAAATTCTCAACTTGTGGGGAGATATGCTTCTGCAGACCTCAACCAGAGGAAGAACTAAGTTCTTTTTTTTTGAAGAGTTAAACTCTTATAAGAGGAGATAAATATGCCCTCTAGGTCTCTCTTTGTTTTACCTAGAGTTTCTTTTTCTTCAAAGAGAACTTTCATTCTTTTTTGTTTTCTCAAATCTTATGGAGGGGTCTTCTCTTTTTCTCTCTTCAGTCTCGAGTCCTTTATATAGTAGAGGCAAGTTTGTTGATTTTGTTAAGGAAATCTCTCATTGAGAGATTTTTGATTGATTCGGGGATTTTATCCACCGTTGGATCTTTGATCTAGGGACTTCTGTTTTACAGAAAACCTTTTACTTGTTTTTAACAAGATTGGGAAAATATTTTCCCATACAGAGCTTATTCTATATCTTGACGATTTTTAATCACTATTGGATCTTTAATCCAACGGTGCTCTTTTTTACAGAGCACAATCTTTCTTGTTTAGAAAGATTGGGAAAATATTTTCCCATACAGAGCTTATTCCGTATCTTGGTGATTTTTAATCACCATTGGATCTTTAATCCAACGGTGCTCTTTTTTACAGAGCACAACCTTTCTTGTTTAGAAAGATTGGGGGAAATATTTTCCAAATAGGGTTTTGATCCATCTTATTTAGAATTTAATTCTATCGGCTCAGAAGGTATTAGAAACCCTCACATGTTGCACGTGACCCATAGCATTAGACCGGTTTGCTTATATGCAGCAGTCCCAGATAAAAGTATCACGTGTTGGCACGTGAGCTTTTCTGGCCTGTTATTTGTTTTAGGAAGGTGCCTATATACTTTGTATATAGATGCCCACGTGCCTGCACGTGAGGCTCAATTTCAGACCTATTTGTTAAGCGTAATGCTTATAATTTTTGCTCCAAGGCGCATCACGTGCGGGCACGTGATAGTCCATCTGGGGAATTTTTCCATTGCTTTTTTATTTATTATTTATATTTTTTTATAAGGGAACAAATGCCCCCACATCGTTGTTCTCACGTGCCTTGCATGTGAGTGCAACACTGTGACCTTTACAGCCATTGGATTGCCTAGGGGAACGGGGAGGTGAACCGTCCTTGTCACGTCTTATAAATGCAAGGGTTTGGCCTTTGGGAAGCTACTGTTCTTTCATTTTTTTCCTTCCTTTTCTTCTTCGAGAATTTAATTCTCCTCTTCATTGCTTAGTTCTCTGTCCATTGCAATTTCCAGAGTTAAACTCTGTCAGAAAAAGAAACCTTTTTTTAGGTAAAGATCTTGAACATCTTAAAAACCCTTTTCTTAAAGAAAACTTTTGGATTTTAAATCCACCATGAGAGCTTTGCTTTCTTCTGAAACCCATCTTTCAGAGATCCAAAGATGCGATCTTTGTGTTAGTTATATGTATGCCCTAGAGTCCATTATTGTACATGTGATGTATATTATAGTGGATGCTTGGATATATATAGAGAGGGCTTTCTTGCTCGATATGATAGTATGCTATCTGGTTGCTCTTTATCTTAACATGTTGACTTGTATGTGATACTGTCTTGCTCTCATATGTTGATAAAGCCCTTAGGTTGTATACTTGACTACCAGGACTATGCTGGAGATCATACTAGTGGGGCCAAGGGTAGTCCACAAGTACGCCCTAAAATTGTTCCTAGTCGAGGGTGTATTGAGACAGGGCATCGATATTCCGGAGTAGACTAGCGTATACGCATCTTGACCCATATGATGGGTAATGGATGATCCCACATCCATTGGTGTTTGACATCAAAGATGGTATACGGGTGCTCAGTAGAGACTGGGTACACTGAACGGACTCGCCGAGAACTCATAGCTGGTATTATACCTATCGTTAGATAGCAGTTCTCAGGTGACACTGGTACAGGTTAGTCTGTAGACCCGAGATCGTCATAGAGTCTTGTGTGATTCCCACTGTGCTTTGATTTCTACTTTACCACGTTCAATAGAACGTGCAAAACGGTGGCTTTTGGGTACAATCCCGAATCACATGAAGGCAATAAGCGATAGGAGGGGATTCGTTTCTCCCGGTATTGGGGGTTGATGTTGCGCTGTGCTCGATTGGCCATAACGATAAGTCCCTGGCCAGGGCTGCTACGGAGATTTACTGATAAGTGTTATCAGTGGTTTCTCAACCCGTTATGAGCCTCACATCGACATGACTTATCGGTTATTGGGTTCTGACGCTTACCACCCCTAGACTAGATATGCGACATATCAGACGAAGAGACCGGAGTGTACGGTAGTGTTACTGACAGGCTTTTGCAGGAGTTAGAGCGGGCTTGCTTGCTAATCTTCTGATCGTTCAATACCCGGGTAGCCGTTACGTCTAGCTAGTACCGCTGACGGCTTATGGGTGCTTGATGTGATCATCACCTACTGCCGGCGTATTGACGAGTCTTTAGAGTCCTACACAGAGGTTTCACTGGCTCAGGCAAAACGAAGTAGGAGCACATATGTGATATGTGCAGGACCAAGATTAATACGAGTATGTGATACCGTATTCTATTCTCGTGATACTGTATCAGACAGTTATATGAGATATAGCCGGGTTATCGAATCAAGTGCTGATTCGATAAACTGATACAAATAATATTAGTCGATCATATATTATATAGCATGATTATTAAATCAAATGTTGATTTAATGTATAATGATATATGTGATATATTAATTTACATTAACTAATATTAGCTCACTTAAGCATTTCTTTTTCTCACATGTACACACTTAATATATATGTGATATATATTAATTGTGTTTTATTTTTGTGTGTCATGGTTGATGATATATGCAACATGGGTGTATGAGACTTACACCATGATAAAGATAATGAAGGGTTTATTTTTTTAGTGTAGAAGCTTGGAGACCTATTGACTAGTCCACTAGTTTTGTCTTATACTAGATATTTGTTAACCCAACCATTATCTAAACTCATGGTTAAGTCTCTACATGAGATATATTAGAAATTTTCTCATCCATGGTTGCCATTCACTCTCTCCTCTATTGTTTTCTTCTTCTTCCTCTTGAGATGAGAGAGCTCTCTAGGTTTTGAATTGAGAATAAAAACTAGTGAGAAAGTAATTCTAAAGTGAGCAAAAATCCTACTTCATCATCCTCTACTAGATTAGCACTTTAGTATAGGGTGTTAGCTTAACTAATCCTATATTAGTGAAGAGGGTAGCTTGGGTTTGTGACTCCTCGACGTAGATCATCTTTAGATTTGAGGAATTCAAGCAAGCATGCATCTTTCTTCTTGTGCAGCCGTTCGAGAGTCCGCAAGATCATAACTTAGAGCGAAGGGACTACTACAAGGAGCTAAAGAAGTGAATGACCGAACTATAAAGGTTGTAATCCCTACTCATGTAGATGTAAAGTAATTTACACATCGTATTTTTTAAATCTTTAGTTAAGATTCTAGGGTTAGTATTGTTAAGCATGGCAAATTTTTGAAAATGGCATGGACGATGCCTCCCGAAACCTTACTGTCGTGCCTAGCAATCCTACACTTTGAGTAGTAACCCTCAATGCCTTGGGCATTCCTCCTCTGACCTTTAAGGATTCATGGTATTTTATTTTTCATTTCCTCTTCATGGAGTTTTCTGGAATTTAATTCCATTGCATAAAAGGAATTTAATTCCTCACCAAAGAGCTCTGCTCTAAAGATAAAAAAGGGCCCTTCAGGAATTTCATTCCCTGGTGGTCTTGAGAACATTTTCATAGGTTTTTTTCTTACTTGCATAAATTCAAGTTTGTTGGGTATTTTAACAGAACTTTCTTTCTCTATGAGGATGTCAAGAGTTGTTTAAACTCCCATGTCCGTTTTTAGATTCTCCTAATAAGCATATTCTTGATCATTTTGATTATTAAACTCTCACAGATTTTTCTTTTCAGATACTATGGCCATTTATTTATATGATCTTGATGAAATTATCTCCTATGAAGACATTTGCGTCCAAGGCCGCTGTCAAAACCAGGAGTTTAAGAATGCTCAATGCACTGAGGTTATACGTCGCTACGATGAATACAATGGTAAACTACTCCCCCGTCGTTCCTCTTTATTGAAGATCATCGTGGGAGCGATTTGGGAAGCCCTTCCTGGATTTAACGAAGCCATGCCGCTTGAGGCGCTTGATGATGCCGAAGAAAAGGTGCACTCAGTAAATCTGATAGGCTTGATCTCGAAGAGACGGCGAGATGGTCTTGTTGTTATCTTGCATCAAGTTTTCCAACAGAAGACGATAATTTCTGCCTATCAGAAGACGGCCAACATCAGCGAGAATCCTGACGCTTGCATCCGTGAGAAGATGCGCACGAAAATGGTCAGAGAAGCCAGAAGCATCTTACTCGGCCTTGCTTCTGAATTCCTCAATCCATGTCCAGGATCAATGTTTTACCATTGTAAACATTATATATATTTTTTGTTTTTATACCATGTATAAGTTCTTGGAGCATGAATGACAAAACTTCCTCTTTCTCCCCTTTTTTTATGCTCACGTGTATTCTGCATGAAGTGTCATTATACTGTTGTTGGCATTCACGTGTTTTGCGCATGAGGCACTGCTCTGCACTAGTGCCGGCGCTCACGTGTTATGCATGTGCGGTGCCGCTTTAGTTTTCAAAAAGGATCAATGCGGGTGCTCACGTGCCATGCACGTGAGGCTCTGCTGATGAAGTCGTTTCGCCTCCCTATTCTGATTCCAATGAGTCACTCCTTTCTTTTCCTATGCCCCCTTTTTGGCCTCGGGAATAGCTCCACCATGCACGACATTTTCTGTGCATAGCTTTGAATGCTTCTCTTTATAACCTGAAGCTACGTCTTCCTCTTTCTTCACAGAGAGAGAACCATTTAGACCTTAGGGTGATCATTTTTGAGAAACAAAACAAAGGTTATGGCTTGCAATCGTCCCCACACTCATCGGCAACCCTTGGAGGTGCCTATCAAGGAGATTGTTCCTTGTTTTGTTGCGCGGTTAGCGGATCCTCTTTTCACTGATGACCAATATGACGCGGCACTGTATGAACACCTGGCCCGTAGGGGCTCTCCTCTTCCTATGGGTTCCATTTGGCTCAGGATGATTTTCTTGTCCGTGCTTGCTGATATTCCCCCTCATCTGGCGGAGATGACTCTGGCGATTCTTGATACGGCGGAGGAAAAAATTGAATGTTTCCACGAGGCACACTTAATTACCCAGGCTCTGAAGGATCGTTCGGTTACTGAGTCAGATAAGAGCCCGGCGGGCCATAATGTCTGCTTTTGCTGTCTAGCATGGTGCTAATCGGTGGGGAGCAACTCCTCGCGAAGACCATCGCTTCAACATGGTGGAGAGGGCAGAGAGGGATTGGAGAACTTTGTATTTTGTTTTGTTAACCCCTGTATCTCTGATCCCATATTTGGTGATCTTTTCCCGGAAGAGTAGTATATTTATATTGATGTATTTCTCTTATTATTGACTGTTGAATATTTTTTGTTCATCATATATCCGTACGTGTATCCCACCTCTGTACATGAGCTTTATACTTTACCCTTAGGAATTTTCTTTTAAGTGCGAGCGCTATTGTAGTGTCGTATATAAATCAGCACGTTTTTGACACCATTTCCATTTAAGCACATACGCAGTCGTACTGTCATGTCTCTTTAGCAAATGCGTCTTGTAGATAGTCTATCTTGATCTTCTTGCAGGGCAACGATGGCTTAGGAAACAAGTTCAGATCTGTCGCCTAAGACTTTTCAACTTTATGAGCCGTGAGGGTCGCATGAAGACTTTTCTCTCTACGAGTCGAGAGGATCCCGTAGGTGTATTTTCTCCTTAGGAGTCATGAGGACTCCTAAGTGTATGTTTTCTCTGGAGAGTCGTAATGATCTCATAAGAGAATTTTCCCCCTTACAAGTCGAGAGGACTCATAAGTGGTTGTTTCCCTCCTTGTCGATATTCGACTTTGGAGAGTATGGCTCGTGAATAGTATGCAATAGTCCATCTTGGACCGACTTCCAGGGCCCCAGTACTTAGGAAACAGGTCTTTATCCCTATTGCCTAAGGCTTTTCCCTACGAGTCGAGACGAATCGAGAAGTTCTCGCACGGACACTAATTTCCTTACGAGTCGAGACGAATCGAGTGTTGGGTTAGCCTAGCACCTCATGAAGGGATTGGAAGCATCACATGTACCAAAGATGGAATTTTTAGGGTGCTAAGTTAACGATCATTGAATCGTTCCTAGAAAATTAGGGTTTCAAATTTTTGCACATCAACATAAGCAAGAAAAACTAGGGTTTTGAAAGTACAACCTTTGTAGATCCCTACGCTAGACTCCTCGGCTACTTGGGGTTTGGAAACGGGTCTGCTTGAACTCCTCTAGGTCAACGATGATCCACCTGGAGTCCGCTTTGTCCAAGCTTGCAACTTCACCCGATCAAGAGAATGAAATGAAGCTAACTCTCCAAACAAGTGGGCTAAACTTGTGTAGAATGGTGTTGTGGTTCTTTTTCTTACTTCAAAATCCTAACTTGATGAGTATATTGCTCACTACAAAAATCTAGAGAGCAAATGAGAGAGGAAGAAGAAGATGATGGCTATATCTTTAACAAGAGTGAAAAGAATAACACTTGTTAAGAAAAATGAAAATATATGTATATATATTTTCTTGTTCTCATCTCAAACCATGGTTAAACAATGAATATCTTATTGAACTTGAGTTAAAACACAAAAGGAAAGTTTACCCAAGGCTAAAAGGTGGGTGAGAATGGTTAGGTCAAAAGAAGAGTGTAGAAACAAATAAATGATAACCATTTTCCTTTTTCCTTTTTGTTTTAAATCAAATGCAATAAAATCCATATATAAAACGATGGTGTGAGTCTTATATTGCCACCATTTTCATGTATGTACAACCATGAAGGATGTATGTATGTATGTACATCCATATGTGCATGAATCTATAAAGAAGGCATACATGCATGCATACATCCATGAAACTCAAGAAAGGATTTCAAGTGAGAAACTAATGGTTAAATGATAAATCAACACTTGATTTATCAATCCGGCCATATCACATATGACCCCACCAAAAGCAAGCCCCCCGATCAATATACGGTATCCTATACGCGCATTTTAATCGGGTCTATGCGCATATCGTATACGCGCACCACAACGTTTCTCCTGGACTAAGAAACTCCATTGTGGGACTCTAAGACTCGTCAATACGCCGGCAGTGGGTGATGATCATATCAAGCACCCCAAGCCATAAGCGGTCAGCTAAATGTAACGGCCACCCGGGTATTGAGCGATCAGAAGAAAACAAACGAATCTGCTACAACTCCCGTCGAGCCAATCGGCAACACTTCCCGTACAGTCCGGTCTCCTCGTCTGATATGTCGCATATCAAGTCTAGGGGTGGTAAACGTCAGACCCTAATAACTGATAAGTCATGCCGATGTGAGGCTCATAACGGGTCGAGAAACTACTGGTAACACTTACCAGCAAATCTCTGAATCAGCCCTGGCCAGGGACTTTCCTGTTACGGCTAATCGAGTACAGCGCAACATCAACCCCCAATACCGGGAGAGACGAAACCCCTCCTATCGCTCATTGTCTCCATGTGACTCGGGACTGTACCCAAAAACATCCGTTTTGCACGCCCTCATGGACGTGGTAAGGTGGAAATCAAAGTACAGTGGGAATCACACAAGACTCTATGACGATCTCGGGTCTACAGACTAACCTGTACAAGTGTCACCAGAGAACTGCCATCTGACGTGAGGTATAATACCATCTGGGAGTTCTCGGTGAGTCCGTCCAGTGTACCCAGTCTCCACTGAGCACCCGTATACCATCTCTGATGTCAAACACCAACGGATATGGGATCATCCATCGCCCATCTTATGGGTCGAGAAGCGTATACGCTATTCTATACTGGTATATCGATGCCCTGTCTCGATACACCTACGACTAGGGACCTTGAAGGATGTACTTATGGACTACCATGTCCCCACTAGTATGATCCGTATCATAGTCCAGGTAGTCAAGTACATATCCTAATGGCTTTACCAACATGTAACCATAAGACAGTATAAAGAGACAAGTATACATGTTAAGATAAAGAGCAACCATATAGCATACTATCATATCGAGCAAGAAAGTCATCTCTATATATGTCCAAGCATCCAATATAATATACATCATCTGTACAATACTGGCCTCTAGGGCATACATACAACTAACAATCTCCCACTTGCACTAGGGCCAGCTGCTGTAGTATCGCATACCGAGCATCCCGAAGAGCCTAAGGTGGAAATCAAAGTACAGTGGGAATCACACAAGACTCTATGACGATCTCGGGTCTACAGACTAACCTGTACAAGTGTCACCAGAGAACTGCCATCTGACGTGAGGTATAATACCATCTGGGAGTTCTCGGCGAGTCTGTCCAGTATACCCAGTCTCCACTGAGCACCCGTATACTATCTCTGATGTCAAACACCAATGGATATGGGATCATCCATCGCCCATCTCATGGGTCGAGAAGCGTATACGCTAGTCTATACTGGTATATCGATGCCCCATCTCGATACACCTACGACTAAGGACCTTGAAGGATGTACTTATGGACTACCATGTCCCCACTAGTTTAATCCGTATCATAGTCCAGATAGTCAAGTATACATCCTAAGGGCTTTACCAACATGTAACCATAAGACAGTATAAAGAGACAAGTATACATGTTAAGATAAAGAGCAAGCAGATAGCATACTATCATATCAAGAAAGAAAGTCATCTCTATATATGTCCAAGCATGCAATATAATATACATCATCTGTACAATACTGGCCTTTAGGGCATACATACAACTAACAATCTCCCACTTGCACTAGGGCCAGCTGCTGTAGTATCGCATACCGAGCATCCCGAAGAGTCTCTCAAACTTTATCTGGGGAATGGCCTTCGTGAGTGGATCCGCTGTGTTATTCTTCGTGTCAACCCTCCTGACCTCGATCTCCCGGCAATCAACTATTTCCCGGATCAGGTGATACCGCCTCAGAATATGCCTGGATCGCTGATGGGACCTGGGTTCCTTGGCCAAAGCCACCGTTCCATTGTTATCGCAATACAAAGGTATTGGATTCTCAATGGATGGAACCACTCCAAGTTCAGTAATGAACTTCTTGATCCAGACAGCCTCTTTGGCAGCATCGTTGGCAGCGATGTATTCAGCCTCCATCGTCGAGTCTGCCACGGTTTCCTACTTGGAACTCTTCCAGCTAACCGCCCCGCCATAAAGGGTAAAGACAAATCCCGACTGCGACTTAGAGTCGTCCTTATCACTCTGGAAGCTCGAATCGGTAAAGGACTCCACTTGGAGTTCTCCGTTACCATACACCAAGAGCATCTCCTTAGTCCTTCATAAGTACTTGAGAATGCTCTTCACAGCTGTCCAGTGACTCTCTCCAGAATCAGCTTGATACCTGCCCACTACACTTAGTGAGTATGCTACATCGGGTCTGGTACATAGCATCGCGTACATGATAGAGCCTACAACCGAAGCATAGGGTATCCCTTGCATGCGAGCTCTCTCCAAATCAGTCTTGGGAGACATCTCTTTGGAGAGAGTGACTCCAGAGATCGTGGGTAAGTTCCCACGCTTGGATTCTTCCATACTAAAACTCTTTAGTATGGTGTCAATGTACCTGGATTGGGACAATCCCAATATCCGTTTGGATCTATCTCTATAGATCCTAATCCCCAATATGCAGGAGGCATCACCAAGATCTTTCATTGAGAATCTTTGTGATAAGAAGAGCTTGACCGATTGCAGCATAGGAATGTCATTTCCTATCAAGAGTATGTCGTCCACGTACAATACGAGGAAGACAATCTTACTCTCTGCTACCTTCTTGTAAATACAAGGTTCATCTACGTTTTTGACGAAATCAAACTCTTTGATAACGACGTCAAAGCAGATGTTCCAACTCCACGATGCTTTCTTTAATCCATAAATGGATTTAAGCAGCTTGCACACCTTCCCGCTGCTCCCACTATCTACGAAGACCTCTGGCTGAGTCATGTACACGCACTCTTCTAAATCACCGTTTAGAAAGGCGGTCTTAACATCCATTTGCCAGATTTCGTAGTCATGATATGCAGCGATGGCAAGCATGATCCGGATGGATTTAAGCATAGCCACTGGAGAAAAGGTTTCGTCATAGTCCACACCTGGTCTTTGACGAAAACCCTTTGCAACAAGTCTAGCTTTGAAAGTCTCTACTTTCCAATCTACACCAAGTTTTTTCTTAAAGATTCACTTGCTCCCAATGGGCTTTACCCCTTCAGGAGCATCTTCCAAAGTCCACACTTTGTTGGTGTACATGGATTCCATCTCGGACCGCATAGCATCTAGCCATTTCACTGAGTCCCCACTCGTGATGGCCTGCTCGAAGCTAGTTGGGTGATACAATCCTCGCTCTCACCATCAATGAGAAAACTGTAGTATCTCTCAGGCGGACGAGAAACCCTGCTAGATCGGCGGAGCGGCTGGGGTTCGTCAGGTACTACTGAATCCTCTGGTTCTACCATGTCTTCTGTTATAGTTTGTGTCGCAGGAACTTCTTCCAGTTCTACCTCAATGCCACTTGTCTGTTTCATAAGAAAACCTTTTTCTAAGAAAGTGGCATGTCGAGAAACAAACACCTTTTGTTCCTCGGGGTGGTAGAAGATATACCCTTGTAAATTTTTGGGATATCCAATAAACTTACATAAGACTGATCTTGCCTCGAGTTTGTCCGGATTTTGTCTTTTGACATAGGATGGACAACCCCATATCTTAACATAGTTAAGACATGGTCTCTTCCCTTTCCATATCTCATATGGAGTGGTAGGCACAGATTTGGTGGGGACCATATTCAGTAGATGTATGGCTATCTCTAGCGCATACCCTTAGAAGGAAATAGATAACTCAGCTGTGCTCATCATAGAGCACACCATATCTAATAGGGTGCAGTTCCTCCGTTCTGATACACCGTTGTGCTGTGGTGTATATGGAGGAGTTAGCTGAGAGAGAATCCCATTCTCTTTTAAATAATCCAGAAAATCATTGCTCAAGTATTCTCCTCCTCGATCAGATCGAAGGATCTTAATACTTTTGCACGTTTGGTTCTCTACTTCGTGCTTATATTCTCTGAATTTCTCAAAAGCTTCAGACTTGTGTTTTATCAGGAACACATGTCTGTATCTAGAGAGATCGTCAGTGAATGTAATGAAGTAGGAAGAACCGTCACTGGTATGTGTAGACATGGGACCGCATACATCACTATGTATCAGCCCTAAGAGTTCCGTAACTCTTTCTCCGTGTCCACTAAACGGAGTTTTGGTCATTTTTCCTTTGAGACATGAATGGCAAGTGTCATAAGATGATAATTCGAACGGTTTCAAATATCCATCTTTATGTAACTTAGCTAGTCATGTCGTATTGATATGACCAAGTCTACAATGCCACAAGAAAGATTCGTTCATTTCTGGAATCTTCCTCTTGTGTGTGTTTTGTAAATTGAGGACTGTATTTTGATTGAGAATGAATATGCCATTGTATAACGAGCCTGATGCAATCAACTTTTGATCTAGGAATATGTTCATAATATTATCCTTTACTACAAAATTATATCCTTCTTTACTTAATAAAGAAACTGATATAATGTTGCACATCATGTTTGGTATATAATAGCATTCATTTAGAATCGGTGTATTACCACTTGGTAATACTAGGTGATATTCGCCAACTGCTTTGGCTGCAACATTTGCCCCATTCCCTACTTGAACGGAATGATCACCTTTTCCCAGTTCTCTACCTTTTCGTAGCCTATGTAACTGCTTACATGTGTGGGACCCTGATCCGGTATCTAATACCCAGGACGTAGGGTGAACTGAAAAACAGTTCTCAATAACAAACACATCCGAAGAAGGTGCATCATCATGCATGTTCTCCGTTTGGGCGGCGTGAGAATCCAGATATTCTCCTGTTTCCTGTTCAGTCTTATAACACTTATAAGATAGAACGGGTCCAACGTTCCCCTGCACAGTATAACATGCGGGTACGGTCGATACATCCAAATTATTATCTTGATTAGGGCATGACATGGTCGCTACCTGGAGAGAGAGAGAAGAAAACACTTTAGCGTATGCTCTTGCAAGATCAAATTGGTTATTATCTTATCTAATCAGGATGGCTCCCACTGGTTTTTATCAAATCTTCCTTCAAACCCCAAAGGAAAGATTAGCCGGGATTAATTACACCCTACAACTTCGCCGATCTTTCAGCCAGGCCAGTGTCGGTACTTTGAGGGAGGTTCCCCGTGCTTTCGCACGGACCTAATTAAAGTAAACCTCGTTTTCCCAGAGGCGTAACCCCGTTGACACTTTTCTAGACACCTACTTGATCGGCTAATTGTCCTGTGTAAAACTCTCCAAGGAGTAACAATTACTCGCAGTGGGTATCGGGATCCAACTATCTCATAGAAGGTATGCAATCTCATTGCAAATTTCAACACTTAAAATTCCCGATAATGCTTTTGCCCCTAACGTACTATGACCTTGACGAATGCCAAACAACCCATAGTGCGCTAGTCAAGTTCAACCCGTACATTTCTTGATTGAATTAAACCCACTCGCACGACCCTTGACGAATGCCAAACAACGCCGTACGAATACCCTAATCCAATCGCATCATATGCTACAGATAAATAGTAAATAGCTACCGTACACTACGCCTTGACGAATGCCAAACAACCGTAGCACGAATACTAAGTAATATCTATCTGAAATGTCGGAGGGCTACGCGGGTTTTTCAGAAAAACCATGAGCGTAATGAACTTGATATCGTTGTAGAATCGAGTGAATTTTTGAAATGGAGTGATTTTGAGGCTTTTATTAGTTCTGCTAAAGAGGTCACTCCCGGTGAAGGGATCTCGGCTCTTTCCTCATCGAATAAGGTGCGGGATATATCATATATATCACTGTGCAAAGCAAAACTCCAAAAGCAGTCAAAAGTCAAACCGAGTGTTGTAGCATCTGTCAGTTTTGCTAAAGAGGTCACTCCCGGTGAAGGGATCTCGGCTCTTTCCTCATCGAATAAGGTGCAGGGTATATCATATATACCGCTATGCAAAGCAAAACTGTAGCTACCCTTTTATTTAAAATTTGATTCTACAACATCTTTTAGGTTTCTTTTCTTTCATTAATCACATTAATGAAGTCCCATCATTTAAGTTACCTAAACATCACAGATAAATACGACGTACACTTATGCCATCCGCATTCGCCTCGATGTCCCCTCGTGCACCGTTAGGTTAGGTAACTAACGACAGAGCATGGCAGGGCTAGTGCGGGTGCAAAACATAAGTAACGTCTATATAATATATCATATATACTATATAAAGTATCTATCACAGCACATCACATGATCACATCACAGATATCGCAGCAGAAACATAGATATAATGTGGGATATACTAGGACGTCCGTATTTAGTATCTAGCCAACAATAGAAAATACGGATTCCACAGTCGCGATGAATAGCCAAGCCCACACCCTGGACCCCTACGAGAGCGGCAAGCAACCCTACCAATTCTGGAGTATAGGAGACCCGGCCTCGACTTCTCGAGATGGCCTCCCACTGAACTCCAGAACCCGGTCACCTGTGCTCCCCTCCTTGGGTCCATCCTAATGCGGAAAAGTAAATAATATACAACACTGGTGGCATCAACCTCAACCCGGAAGTGCCCCAAATAAAATAATATTACATTACATTTGAATTTACATGAATGAAAATATAAAACTCTCATCTCACATAAAACCCCTCGGCTATTCAATCGCAACAATCCTGCACATCATATCTCAGCAACACATAATATCTCATATTATCAATGTAAGTAAGTATGCATACACCGATTGTCGTCGACGTATAGCAACGACAATCGGCAATACCACTATATACTACACTTACGGTCACAGAAAAGAAAGTGTAAAACTGCAATATCTGGAATCCACATTCTATTCAGACATCGTAAATGCGAAATATCACATACTTCGTATTTCATGTCTAGTAATATGAATTCCACACATTGCATCACATTCCAGATAATTAGACAGTATTAAAGTTTTCGAACGAACGATCAAATACCCAAGATTCGCTAAAGCTCAACACTTGAGCGGAGTTCAAAAACCCGGAGTGTGACACAGTAGTAGCGGTCCAGCCGTAGAAGGGTCAAGCCAACGCCTCACATGTGGCATGCCGTACTGCCCCCAACCCTAAGGTTCAAAGGACAGTTCTAGACGGTCACATAATCGAGTTAAGGTTTGTTGTCTTCTAGAGGGTCCACCACAAAACTTGCACGTATCTCCAAAATATTTAAACCCCGTGAAAAGTGAGCAAATGATACTCGTTCAAACACTTCAATACTTTCTAATTTACCCGGAAAGAAACATAACAAAATTAAATTCTCCGATCGAATCGATGGTAAAAAAATGAACCCCTAAATGCTCAACACTTGAGTCAGTTTAAAAATACCCATAAAATAACACATTCAGACACAAGAATTACAGTGCAAACATACTGCAAAGATCTCACTGTATGGCCGCGGTTCCGCGGCACAAGCAGGGTATTCCCGCGGAACCGCGGTGGTCCGTACAGATCATTTCATAATTTTTGCGCCGTAATTCTTAGAAATCCCTGCTGTATTTTTTAAGTATTTTTAATTCCCAAAAATCCCAGATTTTAAAAATTGTCCAGAGAGGGGTTGATTTTGTCGATTTCGGGTTCGATCGGGGTTTTAACTTCGTTAAAGTGTCGCCTAATGTTCTAGGTCGGCTCTGATACCAATTTTGGGTTAGCCTAGCACCTCATGAAGGGATTGGAAGCATCACATGTAGCAAAGATGGAATTTTTAGGGTGCTAAGTTAACGATCATTGAATCGTTCCTAGAAAATTAGGGTTTCAAATTTTTGCACATCAACATAAGCAAGAAAAACTAGGGTTTTGAAAGTACAACCTTTGTAGCTCCCTACGCTAGACTCCTCGGCTACTTGGGGTTTGGAAACGGGTCCGCTTGAACTCCTCTAGGTCAACGATGATCCACCCGGAGTCCGCTTTGTCCAAACTTGCAACTTCACCCGATCAAGAGAATGAAATGAAGCTAACACTCCAAACAAGTGGGCTAGACTTGTGTAGAATGGTGTTGTGGTTCTCTTTCTTACTTCAAAATCCTAACTTGATGAGTATATTGCTCACTACAAAAATCTAGAGAGCAAATGAGAGAGGAAGAAGAAGATGATGGCTATATCTTTAACAAGAGTGAAAAGAATAACACTTGTTAAGAAAAATGAAAATATATGTATATATATTTTCTTGTTCTCATCTCAAACCATGGTTAAACAATGAATATCTTGTTGAACTTGAGTTAAAATACAAAAGGAAAGTTTACCCAAGGTTAAAAGGTGGGTGAGGATGGTTAGGTCAAAAGAAGAGTGTAGAAATAAATCAATGATAACCATTTTCCTTTTTCCTTTTTGTTTTAAATCAAATGCAATAAAATCCATATATAAAACCATGGTGTGAGTCTTATATTGCCACCATTTTCATGTATGTACAACCATGAAGGATGTATGTATGTATGTGTGTATGTACATCCATATGTGCATGAATCTATAAAGAAGGCATACATGCATGCATACATTCATCAAACTCAAGAAAGGATTTCAAGTGAGAAACTAATGGTTAAATAATAAATCAACACTTGATTTATCAATTCGGCCATATCACATATGACCCCATCAAAAGCAAGCCGCTCGATCAATATACGGTATCCTATACGCGCATTTTAATCGGGTCCATACGCATATCGCATACGCGCACCACAACGTTTCGCCTGGACTAGGAAACTCCATTGTGGGAATCTAAGACTCGTCAATACGCCGGCAGTGGGTGATGATCATATCAAGCACCCCCAAGCCGCAAGCGGTCAGCTAAACGTAACGGCCACCTGGGTATTGAGCGATCAGAAGAAAACAAGTGAACCTGCTATAACTCCCATCGAGCCAATCGGCAACACTTCCCGTACAGTCCGGTCTCCTCGTCTGATATGTCGCATATCAAGTCTAGGGGAGGTAAACGTCAGACCCCAATAACTGATACGTCATGCCGATGTGAGGCTCATAACGGGTCAAGAAACTACTGGTAACACTTACCAGCAAATCTTTGAATCAGCCCTGGCCTGGGACTTCCCTGTTACGGCCAATCGAGCACAGCGCAACATCAACCCCCAATACCCGGAGAGACGAAACCCCTCCTATCGCTCATTGTCTCCATGTGACTCAGGACTGTAGCCAAAAACCACCGTTTTGCACGCCCTCATGGACATGGTAAGGTGGAAATCAAAGTACAGTGGGAATCACACAAGACTCTATGACGATCTCGGGTCTACAGACTAACCTGTACAAATGTCACCAGAGAATTGCCATCTGACGTGAGGTATAATACCATCTGGGAGTTCTCGGCGAGTCCGTCCAGTGTACCTAGTCTCCACTGAGCACCCGTATACCATCTCTGATGTCAAACACCAATGGATATGGGATCATCCATCGCCCATCTCATGGGTCGAGAAGCGTATACGCTAGTCTATACTGGTATATCGATGCCCCGTCTCGATACACCTATGACTAGGGACCTTGAAGGATGTACTTATGGACTACCATGTCCCCACTAGTATGATCCGTATCATAGTCCAGGTAGTCAAGTACATATCCTAATGGCTTTACCAACATGTAACCATAAGACAGTATAAAGAGACAAGTATACATGTTAAGATAAAGAGCAACCAGATAGAATACTATCATATCGAGCAAGAAAGTCATCTCTATGTATGTCCAAGCATCCAATATAATATACATCATCTGTACAATACTGGCCTCTAGGGCATACATACAACTAACATCGAGAAGTTCTCGCAAGGGTGTCCTAACGTCACAGTTAACTCCTGCTAATAGATGTCCGTTAGGTTCTGTGGTACTGTGGTTTTTTACCCGTCACACCGTCGCGTTGGTCGGTGTATTCTTCGATATGCAATCTTGCTGTTCAAGTAGCCCCACGACTGTCGTGTCTCTGATCCCTTCGGGGGCTGCATAAGACGTCTTCAAGTAATCTTCCAGGTAATATTACCGTCGAAAGAGCAAGCGTCAGGGATATTCTATGTCTCTTTTTTACTTGAGGTTAGGCTCAGTTTGGGAGCCCCGATGAGTCATGACCACTCCGCGCTGGAGTGGGATGATCTCCGATAGACTTTTCAGGTCTCATTTGAGTTGCCGTGAAGACCCTGAAACGAGGGATTTTCCTTGGCTTCGTTTGTTGACATTGTGTCTGCAATATTGCGACGCACGTCGAGATTTTCTCTAGGTTGTCTGTGAACCGTCGAGATTTGGAACTAGGGGACTTTGCCATAGCTTCGTTTGTTGAAGTCGCGTCTGTATCCTGCTGGAGGGAGGAAGAACGCTGTTGTTGTTCTTTAGGCCATACATGTAGCCGTTGAGACTTGGAACTAGGGACTATGCCATGGCTCCGAGATAGTTTCTAGGTTATCCATGAACCATCGAGATTTGGAACTAGAGGACTATGCCGTGGCTCCGAGGTAGTCTCTAAGCTGTCTGTGAACCATCGAGGTTTGTAACTAGGGGACTTTGCCGTGGCTCCGAGGTAGTCTCTAGGTTGTCTGTGAACCGTCGAGATTTGGAACTAGGGGACTTTTCCGTGGCACGGAAGTAGTCTCTAGGCTGTCTGTGAATCGTCGAGATTTGGATCTAGGGTACTTTGCCGTGGCTCTGTTTTACTGACGTCGTATCTGCTTCTGGTTGGAACGAGAAAGAACATCGTGTTAGTTGTATGTATGCCCTAGAGGCCAGTATTGTACAGTTGATGTATATTATATTGGATGCTTGGACATATATAGAGATGACTTTCTTGCTCGATATGATAGTATGCTATCTGGTTGCACTTTATCTTAACATGTACACTAGCCTCTTTATACTGTCTTATAGTTACATGTTGGTAAAGCCCTTAGGATGTGTACTTGACTACCTGGACTATGATGCAGATCATACTAGTGGGGACATGGTAGTCCATAGGTACATCCTTCAAGGTCCCTAGTCATAGGTGTATCGAGACGGGGCATCGATATACCAGTGTAGACTAGTGTATACGCTTCTCGACCCATGAGATGGGCGATGGATGATCCCATATCCATTGGTGTTTGCCATCAGAGATGGTATACGGGTGCTCAGTGGAGACTGGGTACACTGGACGGACTCGCCGAGAACTCCCAGATGGTATTATACCTCACGTCAGATGGCAGTTCTCAGGTGACACATGTGCAGGTTAGTCTGTAGACCCGAGATCGTCATAGAGTCTTGCGTGATTCCCACTGTGCTTTGATCTCCACCTTACCACGTCCATGAGGGCGTGCAAAACGATGGTTTTTGGGTACAGTCCCGAGTTACATGGAGGCAATGAGCGATAGGAGGGGTTCGTCTCTCCCGGTATTGGGGGTTGATGTTGCGCTGTGCTCGATTGGCCGTAACAGGGAAGTCCCTGGCCAGGGCTGATCAGAGATTTGCCGGTAAGTGTTACCAGTAGTTTCTCGACCCGTTATGAGCCTCACATCGGCACGACTTATCGGTTATTGGGGTTTGACGTTTACCACCCTTAAACTTGATATGCGACATATCAGACGAACAGACCGGACTGTACGGTAAGTGTTACTGGTTGGATTCACAGGATTGTGAGCGGGCTTGCTCGTCGGTCTTCTGATCGTTCAATACCCGGGTGGCCGTTACGTTTAGCAGACCGCTTGCGGCTTGTGGATGCTTGATATGATCATCATCTGCTGCCGGCGTATTGACGAGTCTTTAGAGTCCTACACAGAGGTTTCCTGGCTCAAGCGAAACGAAATAGGAGCGCATATGAGATATGTGCAGGACCGAGAATAATGCGTGTATATGATACCGTATTCCATTCTCGCGATAAATGTATCAATTGGTTATATGCGATATAACCCAGATATCGAATCAAGGATTGATTCGATAAGCCGATACATAGGATACTAGTCGGTTATATGCGATATGACCGGATCGTTAAATCAAGTGTTGATTTAATGATTTAATGTATAATTGTATATTTGATATATTACTTTGTATTAACTAGTATTGGTTCACTTTAAATGGATTTTCTCACTTGATGTGCAAGTTGTATATGGGATATACTTTTGTACACATGATTGTATCATGTTTGATGATACATGCTTATTTGGTTAAGTGTAAAGAATTAAACCATGGTTAAGTTGATGATTAGGGTTTTTCTTATTCATTTATTTAAATGTTTATTCATTTTTTGAAAGATAAACATGAATGGTGGCTTTGTTTGTTTGCTAGTTGAAGATTCATGAAGCTTTGACTAAGTCACCATTCTTGTCTCATGCTTAACCCTACCCATTTGAACTAACCCTAGTTAATTCTATACACTTAACTATGGTTGAGAATATGATAAGAATCAATTCTTTTCTCAATTATTCTTCAACACTTATCATATTCTTCATCTTCTTCTTCTTCTTCTTCAAGAAAAGAAACCTTGCCTTCATCAAAGGCAACTTGAGCAAATGAGTGAGAAATCCAATTCTAAAGTGAACCCACCTCCTATTTCTTCATCCTCTACCTCTTGCCAAGTAGTATAGGGTGTTTTCTTCACAAGTTTCACGACTTGGTGAAGTTGGAGCTTGATCTTGTGTAACCTCGACGTAGATCATCTTCGGCATCGTAGCCGACGACTAGTCCGCTCATTTCTCCGATGAAGCCGATGCCAGAGTCCGAGATCCGACATGGACAGCGAGAGGACGTCTACGTGGAGCCAAGGAAGTGGAGAACCGGATCTACAAAGGTTGTAGCTTCTTTCTTTTAGTTAAGATGTTAACTAGTTTCACTTTTCGCCTAAACTCTAGTCAACGAATCCGTATTAGGGTTTCTCGGCACTTGTAAAATTTGAAATTGGCATGGTTGATGCCTTGTGAGACCTCCATGGTGTGCCTAGGAACCCTACAGTGGTATCAAAGCCTAGCTAGAGCTTTAGGCGAAGTGTAGACGATGTTTGAAACCCGATCGAACCGAAACCCTAATTTAAAAATGCTCTCTGGACTTTTTTCAAAAACTGGGTTTTTTCCAGATTAAAAATTCTTAAAAAATTCAGCAGGGAATTATAATAATTACGGTGCAAAATTTTCCACATGATACGTCCAACGTGCGGCGGAACCGCGGCAGAAGCCTGGCTTCTGCGGCGGTTCCGCGGCCATCTGATGACGTCCGACTTCCAATTTTGCACAGTAATTCATGTTTTCAGGTGCTGTGTTTTCTGGGAATTTTTAATTTGCACTCAAGAGTTGAGTATTTTGGGTTGTATTGGGAGTTCGTTGATTCGATCGGATTATAGATTTCGTCTATGTGTTTTTCCGGATATTTTAGAATATGTTAAATAGTTCGACCGGATGTAAATACCCAATCTTTCCCCTGCCGGGAAATTTCCAATTGTTGGACTTTTTCGTTGTTTAATGACGTTCTAAGTAGTGCAAGTAACGCGATGGTCCCTCTAGAAGACAACAAACCGTAACTCGATTATGTGACCGTCTTGAACTGCCCTTTGAACCTTAGGGTTTGGGGCAGTACGACGTGCCACATGCGAGGCGTTGACTTGACCCTTCTACGGCTGGACCGTTGGTACTGAGGCATGAAGTGAATGTCTTTGAACTTATTTCATGTGTTGAACGGTTTCCGGAAAACTTGGGTGTTCGAATGTTCGATCGGAAAGTTTAATATTTTCTATTTATCCGGAATGGGATACAATAATTGGAATTCACAAGAAGTTATGAGATAACTGAATGAATGTTATAAATCTAGCCGTTTAGTCTCACTTGATATTGACAAGAGTTTTCGATAATGAGACTAAAATGCGGGGTTTATAATTGTTAGGCATGTGATGTCTAAGTATTTCATTTGATTAGGCATGCGATGTCTAAACAGGTTGCGAATTCCAACTGTTGTAGTTTTACACTTTCTTTTCTGTGACCGTAAGTGTAGTATGTCAATATCGCCGGTTTCGTTGCTATACGTCAACGACAATTGGGGTATGCATACTTACTTACGTTGATGACATGTGATGTTATGTGTTGCTGGATATGTTATATTGGATCGTCGTGTTCGAATAGCCCGGGGTTTTTTTATGTGAGATGAGTGTTTTTCATTTTCATTCATGTAAAAACTTATATGTAATATTCTTTTATTGGGGCACTTCCAGGTTGCGGAAGTTGTCACCTTTTGTATATTATTTACTTTTCCGCATTAGGATAGACCCAAGGAGGGGAGCACAAGTAACCGGGTTTTAGGGTCCAGTGGGAGACCATCTCGAGGAGTCGAGTCCGGGTCTCCTAACCCTAGAATTGGTAGGGTTGCTTGCCACTCTCGTAGGGGTCTAGGGGTGTGGGAATGGCTATTCATCAAGACCGTGGAATCCGTGTTTTATACTGGCTCATATTAAAAACACGGACGTCCTAGAATATCTGATATTTCATATGATATTTTCTGCTGCGATATCTGTGATGTGATCATTTGATATGTTCTGATGGATACGGTATATAGTATATATGATATATTATATAGACGTTACTTATGTTTTACACCCGCGCTAGCCCTTCCCCGCTCTGCCGTTAGTTACCTAACCTAACGGTGCACGAGGGGACATCGAGGCGAATGCGGATGGCATAAGTGTACGTCGTTTTTATCTGTGATGTTCAGGTACTTAAATGATGGGACTTCATTAATGTGATTAATGAAAGAAAAGAAACCTAAGATGTTGTGGAATTGAATTTCAAAATAAAACAGGTAGCTACAGTTCTTGCTTTGCACAGCGATATATATGATATATCCCACACCTCATTCGACGAGGAAAGGACCGAGATCCCTTCACCGGGAGTGACTCCTTTAGCAATAACTGGCAGATGCTACACACTCGGTTTGTCTTTTGATTGCTTTTAAGAGTTTTTGCTTTGCACAGTGATATATATGATATATCCTGCACCTCATTCGACGAGGAAAGGACCGACGATCCCTTCACCGGGAGTGACTCCTTTAGCAAAACTAGAAAAGCCTCAAAAACACTCCATTTCAAAATTCATTCGATCTTACAACGATATCAAGTTCAGTACGCAATAGGTTTTCAGAAAAACCTGTCGTAGCCCTCCGTCATTTCAGATAAGTCCCGTTTAGTATTCATGCTGCGTTTGTTGACCTTGTCAAGGCGCAGTGTGCGGTAGCTAACCAGTATTTATCTGCTTATGCATATGATGCAGATTGGGTTAGGGTAGTCGTACGGCCTTGTTGACCTTGTCAAGGGTCGTGCGGGTGGGTTTGATTCAATCAAGAAATGACGGGTTGAACTTGACTTGCGGTCTATGGTTTGTTGACCTTGTCAAGGTCATAGATCGTTCGGGGCAAAAGCATTATCGGGAATTTCAAGTGTTGAAATTTGCAATGAGATTGCATACCTTCTATGAGATAGTTGGATCCCGATACCCACTGCGAGTAAGAGTTACTCCTGGGAGAGTTTTGCACATTACAATTAGCCGATCAAGTAGGTGTCTAGAAAGGTGTCAACGGGGTTATGCCTCTGGGAAAATGAGGTTTACCTTAATTAGGTCCGTGCGAAAGCACGGGGAACCTCCCTCAAAGTACCGACACTGGCCTGGCTGAAAGATCGACGAAGTTGTAGGGTGTAATTAATCCCGGCTAGTCTTTCCTTTTAAGGTTTGATGGAAGATTTGATAAAAACCAGTGGGAGCCATCCTGATTAGATAAGATAATAACCAATCTGATCTTGCACGAGCATACGCTAAAGTGTTTTCTTCTCTCTCTCTCCAGGTAGCGACCATGTCATGCCTTAATCAAGATAATAATATGGATGTATTGACCGAACCCGCATGTTATACTGTGCTGGGGAACGTTGGTTCCGTTCTTTCTTATAAGAGTTATAGGACTGAACAGGATATAGGGGAATACCAGGATTCCCATGCCACCCGATTGAAGAAAGTACATGTTGATGCATTTTCTTCGGATGTGTTCGTTACAGAGAACTGTTTCTCCATTTGCCCTACGTCCTGGGTATTAGATACCGGGTCAGGATCCCATATATGTAATCAGTTACATGGGCTGAAGAAAGGTAGAGAGCTTGGAGAAGGTGATAAAGACATTAGAGTTGGAAATGGTGCAATTATTGCTGCTAAGACTGTCGGGGAATATCACCTTGTATTACCAACTGGTAATACATTGGTTCTGAACGAATGCTATTACATGTCGAACCTGATATGCAACATTATATCAGTTTCTTTGTTGAGAAAAGAGGGATATAATTTTTTATTACAGGACAATGTTATGAACATTTTCCGTAACCAAAAGTTGGTTGGATCAGGCACGTTGTGCAATGGCATTTATTTTCTAAATCAATCAACAGTTCTGAGCATAACAAACACACACAAGAGGAAGAGTTCAGAACTGAACGAATCCTTCTTGTGGCATTGTAGACTGGGTCACATCAATGCGACACGACTGGCTATGTTGCATAAGGGTGGATATTTGAAACCATTCGAATTTTCATCTTATGACACTTGCCAGTCATGTCTCAAAGGCAAGATGACCAAAACTCCTTTTACGGGACACGGAGAAAGAGTTACCGAACTCTTGGGACTGATACATAGTGATGTATGCGGTCCCATGTCTACACATGCCAGGGATGGTTCTTCGTACTTCATTACATTCACTGACGATCTCTCTAGATTCGGATATGTGTTCCTGATGAAACACAAATCAGAAGCTTTTGAGAAATTTAGAGAATATAAACAAGAAGTCGAAAACCAAACCGGAAAAAGTATTAAAATCCTTCGATCTGATCGAGGAGGTGAATACTTGAGCAATGAATTCCTGGACTTCCTAAAAGAGAATGGGATTCTCTCTCAGTTGACTCCTCCATATACACCACAGCACAACGGTGTATCAGAACGGAGGAACCGCACCCTATTAGATATGATGCGCTCTATGATGAGCACAGCTGAGTTACCTATTTCCTTTTGGGGATATGCGCTGGAGACAGCAGCATACCTATCGAATCAAGTTCCATCTAAATCTGTACCTACCACACCATATGAGATATGGAGTGGGAAGAGGCCATATCTTAAACGAGTTAAGATATGGGGTTGTCCAGCCTATGTCAAAAGACAAAATCCGGACAAGCTCGAGGCACGGTCAGTTCTCTGCAAGTTTGTGGGATATCCAAAGAATTCATATGGGTATTTTTTCTACCACAGTGAGGAACAAAAAGTGTTTGTTGCTCAACATGCCACCTTTTTAGAAAAGGAATTCCTTGAAAAAGAAATTAGTGGCAAAGTGGTAGAGCTGGAAGAGGTTCCAGATACACAAACCGTAACTGAAGATTTAGTGGAACCAGAAGATTCAGTAGCTCCCAATGAACCTCAGCCTCTCCGCCGATCTAGTAGGGTTCCTCGCCAACCTGAGAGATACTACGGTTTTCTCATGGATGGTGGGAGCGAGGATTGCATCATGGAGGATGATGACCCAACTAGCTTCGAGCAGGCCATCACGAGTAAGGACTCAGTGAAATGGCTGGATGCTATGCGGTCCGAGATGGAATCCATGTACACCAACAAAGTATGGACTTTGGAAGTTGCTCCTGAAGGGGTAAAACCCATTGGGAGCAAGTGGATCTTCAAGAAAAAACTTGGTGTAGATGGGAAAGTGGAGACTTTCAAAGCTAGACTTGTTGCAAAAGGTTTTCGTCAAAGACCAGGTGTGGATTATGACGAAACCTTTTCTCCAGTGGCTATGCTCAAATCCATCCGGATCATGCTTGCCATCGCTGCATATCATGATTACGAAATCTGGCAAATGGATATTAAGACCGCCTTTCTAAACGGTGATTTAGAAGAGTGCGTGTACATGACTCAGCCAGAGGGCTTCGTAAACAGTGGGAGTAGCGGGAAGGTGTGCAAGCTGCTTAAATCCATTTATGGATTAAAGCAAGCATCGCGGAGTTGGAACATCTGCTTTGACGTCGTTATCAAAGAGTTTGATTTCGTCAAAAATCCAGATGAACCTTGTATTTACAAGAAGGTGGCAGAGAGTAAGGTTGTCTTCCTCGTATTGTACGTGGACGACATACTCTTGATAGGAAATGATATTCCTATGCTGCAATCGGTCAAGCTCTTCTTATCACAAAGATTCTCAATGAAAGATCTTGGTGATGCCTCCTGCATATTGGGGATCAGGATCTATAGAGATAGATCCAAACGGATATTGGGATTGTCCAAATCCAGGTACATTGACACCATACTAAAGAGGTTTAGTATGGAAGAATCCAAGCGTGGGAACTTGCCCACGATCTCTGGAGTCACTCTCTCCAAAGAGATGTCTCCCAAGACTGATTTGGAGAGAGCTCGCATGCAAGGGATACCCTATGCTTCGGCTGTAGGCTCTATCATGTACGCGATGCTATGTACCAGACCCGATGTAGCATACTCACTAAGTGTAGTGAGCAGGTATCAAGCTAATCTTGGAGAGAGTCACTGGACAGCTGTGAAGAGCATTCTCAAGTACTTACGAAGGACTAAAGAGATTTTCTTGGTGTATGGTAACGGAGAACTCCAAGTGGAGTCCTTTACCGATTCGAGCTTCCAGAGTGATAAGGACGACTCTAAGTCGCAGTCGGGATTTGTCTTTACCCTTTACAGAGGGGCGGTTAGCTGGAAGAGTTCCAAGTAGGAAACCGTGGCAGACTCGACGATGGAGGCTGAATACATCGCTGCCAATGATGCTGCTAAAGAGGCTGTCTGGATCAAGAAGTTCATTACTGAACTTGGTGTGGTTCCATCCATTGAACATCCAATACCTTTGTATTGCGATAACAATGGAGCGGTGGCTTTGGCCAAGGAACCCAGGTCCCATCAGCGATCCAGGCATATTCTGAGGCGGTATCACCTCATCCGGGAGATAGTTGATCGCCGGGAGATCGAAGTCAGGAGGGTTGACACGAAGAACAACACGGCGGATCCACTCACGAAGGCCATTCCCCAGATACAGTTTGAGAGACTCTTCGGGATGCTCGGTATGCGATACTACAGTAGCTGGCCCTAGTGCAAGTGGGAGATTGTTAGTTGTATGTATGCCCTAGAGGCCAGTATTGTACAGTTGATGTATATTATATTGGATGCTTGGACATATATAGAGATTACTTTCTTGCTCGATATGATAGTATGCTATCTGGTTGCACTTTATCTTAACATGTACACTAGTCTCTTTATACTGTCTTATAGTTACATGTTGGTAAAGCCCTTAGGATGTGTACTTGACTACCTAGACTATGATGCAGATCATACTAGTGGGGACATGGTAGTCCATAGGTACATTCTTCAAGGTCCCTAGTCGTAGGTGTATCGAGACGGGGCATCGATATACCAGTGTAGACTAGCGTATACGCTTCTCGACCCATGAGATGGGCGATGGATGATCCCATATCCATTGGTGTTTGACATCAGAGATGGTATACGGGTGCTCAGTGGAGACTGGGTACACTGGACGGACTCGCTGAGAACTCCCAGATGGTATTATACCTCACGTCAGATGGCAGTTCTCAGGTGACACTTGTGCAGGTTAGTCTGTAGACCCGAGATCGTCATAGAGTCTTGTGTGATTCCCACTGTGCTTTGATCTCCACCTTACCACGTCCATGAGGGCGTGCAAAACGGTGGTTTTTGGGTACAGTCCCGAGTCACATGGAGGCAATGAGCGATAGGAGGGGTTTCGTCTCTCCCGGTATTGGGGGTTGATGTTGCGCTGTGCTCGATTGGCCGTAACAGGGAAGTCCCTAGCCAAGGCTGATCAGAGATTTGCTGGTAAGTATTACCAGTAGTTTTTCGACCCGTTATGAGCCTCACATCGGCATGACTTACCGGTTATTGGGGTCTGACGTTTACCACCCCTAGACTTGATATGCGACATATCAGACGAACAGACCGGACTGTACGGTAAGTGTTACTGGTTGGTTTCACAGGAGTGTGTGTGGGCTTGCTCGTCGGTCTTCTGATCGTTCAATACCCGGGTGGCCGTTACGTTTAGCAGACCGCTTGCGGCTTGTGGATGCTTGATATGATCATCATCTGCTGCCGGCGTATTGACGAGTCTTTAGAGTCCTACACAGAGGTTTTCTGGCTCAAGCGAAACGAAATAGGAGCGCATATGAGATATGTGCAGGACCGAGAATAATGCGTGTATATGATACCGTATTCCATTCTCGCGATAAATGTATCAATTGGTTATATGCGATATAACCCAGATATCGAATCAAGGATTGATTCGATAAGCCGATACATAGGATACTAGTCGGTTATATGCGATATGACCGGATCGTTAAATCAAGTGTTGATTTAATGATTTAATGTATAATTATATATTTGATATATTACTTTGTATTAACTAGTATTGGTTCACTTTAAATGGATTTTCTCACTTGATGTGCAAGTTGTATATGGGATATACTTTTGTACACATGATTGTATCATGTTTGATGATACATGCTTATTTGGTTAAGTGTAAAGAATTAAACCATGGTTAAGTTGATGATTAGGGTTTTGCTTATTCATTTATTTAAATGTTTATTCATTTTTTGAAAGATAAACATGAATGGTGGCTTTGTTTGTTTGCTAGTTGAAGATTCATGAAGCTTTGACTAAGTCACCATTCTTGTCTCATGCTTAACCCTAACCATTTGAACTAACCCTAGTTAATTCTCTACACTTAACTATGGTTGAGAATATGATAAGAATCAATTCTTTTCTCAATTATTCTTCAACACTTATCATATTCTTCATCTTCTTCTTCTTCTTCTTCAAGAAAAGAAACCTTGCCTTCATCAATGGCAACTTGAGCAAATGAGTGAGAAATCCAATTCTAAAGTGAACCCACCTCCTATTTCTTCATCCTCTACCTCTTGCCAAGTAGTATAGGGTGTTTTCTTCACAAGTTTCATGACTTGGTGAAGTTGGAGCTTGATCTTGTGTAACCTCGACGTAGATCATCTTCGGCATCGTAGCCGACGGCTAGTCCGCTCATTTCTTCGATGAAGCCGATGCCAGAGTCCGAGATCCGACATGGACAGCGAGAGGACGTCTACGTGGAGCCAAGAAAGTGGAGAACCTGATCTACAAATGTTGTAGCTTCTTTCTTTTAGTTAAGATGTTAACTAGTTTCACTTTTCGCCTAAACTCTAGTCAACGAATCCGTATTAGGGTTTCTCGGCACTTGTAAAATTTGAAATTGGCATGGTTGATGCCTTGTGAGACCTCCATAGTGTGCCTAGGAACCCTACACATCGTTGTTGATTTCTAGGCTGTAGATGTAGCCATCAAGATCTAGCCTCTCTTTGACGAAGCCCGGTGGGACAATGTGGTTCCATTTTCGTTTGTGCCTATGGATTGTATACAGGGTTCGATGTGATCTCACCTGCTGGGCATAAGTTTAATTTTTTTTTTCTTTCCACGATGCTCTATCATTTCAGCTTTTTATATCGCGAAAGTCGCGATCGCCCAATCATTTCGGCTATTTTTCGCGGTGCCCAATCATTTCGGCTGTTTTTCTTTTTTTTACTCGCTAGTTTTTATTGCGAGTTGCCCAATCATTTCGGCTATTTTTATATACATATATTTTACTCGCTAATTTTTGTTGCGAGTTTCCTAAACAGTTCGGCTATTTCATATGCATTTTTGGCTAGCTGATTTTTTGCTGCCAGTATGGAACTTGAGGTCTGCTACCATTCTTAGCATCGGCATCGCTGCGACTGGAATATTGCCAGGAGCGAATCATCATTTGTCATGAAAGGACTTGGAATTTGATACCGATTTAGGCATCAGTATCGCTACAACTGGGATATTGCCAGGAGAGAATCATCTTTTACCTTTGTCGATTCGAACAAAGGTGGCTTAGAAAATAGAGTTAGGATCCTGTCGACTAAGGCTTTTGACTTCATGAACCGTAAGGATTTCATAAAGGTGTTTCTCCCTACGAGTCGTGAGGATGTTGTAGGTGCATTTTCTCCTTAGGAATTGTGAGGATTCTTAAGTGTGTGTTCTCTTATAAGTCGTAAGGATCTTACAATGGTGTTTTCTCCTTATAAGTCGAGAGGACTTACACGTGTCGTTCACTAAATGGGAAAATTTCGCGCCATTGGTGGAACTTGGTGGGGAAAACGTTTATTCGTGCCCGTGGATTGTATACAAGGGTCAATATTGACCCGCTTGTAGGGCAAATTGGGGGATGTTATGGCTTAAGAATCGGTTCAGATCCCTGTAGCTTAAGGCTTTTGAATCCTATGAGCCGTGAGAGTCTCATAGGGGGGAATTTTCCTTACGAGTCGTGAGGATCCCGTAAGTGTAATTTCTCCTTAAGAATCGTGGGGATCCCTAAGTGTGTTGCTCCCTTGTGAGTCGTAAGGATCTCACATAGGTATTTTCTCCTTACAAGTTCGAGAGGACCTTGCAAGTGTGCATAAAATTTTTTTTTACGAGTCTGCGCCCTTTCGGGTTTTTACGAACTCGCCGGCAGTCCTGCTGTTTTTTTCTCACGGAGCCCTTTCGGGTTTTCATCCGTTCCCATTTCGCTTGTGGACATACCGATTTTTTTTATGATGAAACTCTTGAGAATACTTTCGTCGCATGTGGCCCATTTGTTTGCCGGTGGGATTTGAGTCGCAGTCCTCACCGCTGGGACTTGTGAACTTGCACTCCACTATCACCGTGTTTGAGGCGACGTTGTGAGTTTAGGGACATCTCGGACCGTTGTTAGTTTAAAGACATCTCAGTCCAATGTTAGTTTAAGGACATCTCTGTCTAATGTTAGTCTAAGAACATCTTGGTCTATAGCTAGTTTAAGGACGTTGCGGTCCGCAGCTAGTTTAAGGACATCTCGGTCCATTGTTAGTTTAAGGACATTACGGTCCATTGTTTTTGGAGGCAAGATTTCGCTGGATACTACTTATAGAGTTTGGACTCGGGGAGATAGCGAGCGGACACGAGCATCGTCATCCATCATTAACCTGAGCCGTGACTTGTCCAGCATAGTATTTCTTAAGGAACCGACCGTTTATTGGAAGGAAGGGTCTTTCTCCATGCATATCCATGAGCAAGTAGCCTCCACCTTGGTAGACCTTGTCTATGATGTACGGGCCCTCATAGTTCATCTTGAATTTCCCCCGTTTGGCACAGTTGGGGATCATAGTTCTTTTTACGACTAGCACGAGTTCGCCATGGCAGAATATTCTCGGCCTATTCAATCTTTCGTATGAGCGCGTCATCCTTGCTTTGTAAGCCTCTAGGTTTTGCTGCGTTATGAGATGAGTTTCATCGAGGGTATTGAGCTCCTCAAGTCGAAGATGGGCATTTTCTTCATCCGTCAGCTCGCATCGAACCGCTACTCGTAGAGAGGGTAGCTCTATCTCTAAGGGAAGTACTGCTTCCGTGCCAAATACCAACGCGAATGGCGTTGTATTCGTGGCCGTCTTGAATATGGTCCAATAGGCCCAGAGAGCTTCATGCAATCTCTCGTGCCAGTCCTTTTTATTTCTGGACACCGTTTTCTTTATGATCTTTGTCAAGGTCTTGTTGAAAGCCTTAGCTAGACTGTTAGCTCGGGAATTAAAGACAGAAGAGTATCTCCAATCTATTTTATGCTGCTGTGCGAAGCAGCTGATCTTATGGCTTCTGTAGGCTGACCCATTATCCGAGATGATCCGTCGCGGAGTGCCGAACCGGTAGATGACATGTGTCCTGAAGAAGTGGAGGATGTTCTTCATCTTCACCTCTCTTAACGGTATTGCTTCTGCCCACTTAGAGAAGTAATCGATTGTTGCTAGTATGAACCGATGTCCCTTGGATGATGCCGGTTCGATGGGTCCGATTATATCGGTCCCCCACATTTCGAACGGCCGGCTAGCCAGTGTTGGGTGTAGCGGATTTGGATGCTGGTGGATGAAGCCCCCGTGAATATGTCACGAGTGACACTGCTTCGTGTATTCAAGACAGTCCTGAATTATCGTGGGCCAATAGTAGCCCATTCTTTTGATCTTCAGTTTCATCTTTGGCCCAGCTTGATAGGAACCTTAGAGTCCGTCATGAGTTTCTTGAACGACTCTTTTTGCTTCTTCTAGTCCCAGACACCTTAGCCGCATGCAATCGAACGATCTCTTATATAGAGTATCATTGACTAAGGCAAAAGACAGAGCTCGCTTCCTGAGCTGATGTCTTGATGACGCGTCTTCAGGCGTTCGATGGGATTTGAAGTAGTCTATGAAGACTTCTCTCCAATCCTTCGCCTTTTCTTCATCCTCTAATTGGAAGGCCGCTTGTTCGGTTTCTTCCTCTTCTCTAGACGTCTTTGGAGATATCTCTGCTGGTGCGAGAATCCGGCGGATTTGCACAATGATCCTTGCGTCATCAAGGTTTTCATCGGCCAGTTCCATAGCGAGCTTGGCTAACGCATCTGCCTTGCTATTTTCCGCAGGCGGTATACTTTCCAGGGTGTAGGAGGGGATTTGCGTCAGCAATTGCTGCACTCTTTCACCATACCTGATCAGTTCTGGTTTGCATGTCTGGTAGTCGCTATTTACTTGGCTAATGACCAGTTGGGAGTCTCCATATATAAGGAGATTTTTGATACCCATGTCGACAGCAATCTCAAAACCTGCTATCAAAGCTTCATACTCAGCCTCATTGTTTGTTCTCGGCTTTGTTAAAGAAAGGGCAAAATGCATTATTCCTCCTTGTGGAGTCACAAAGATAAGGCCTACCCCGGCTTTAATCATGAGAGTGTTTTGCTTTCGCTTCTTCAAGGAGGACGCTCCATCGAAGTAGAGTTCCCATCGGGTATCATTCCCTTCTTTCTCCCTGTCAATTGCGTCAAACGCGTATTCGTCCAGCAAATCACAGTTCAAGGGAGAGTCGGCAGGTATCGGATGTTCAGCGAGAAAGTCGGCGAAGGCCTGGCCTTTTATTGCCTTGAGGGGTCGATATACTATCGAGAACCCCATCAAGAAGAGGGCCCATTTGGCAAGCCTTCCTGTTAGCATGGCTCTTGACATCAAATATTTGAGAGGATCGACCTTTGATATGAGATGGACCTCATGTGCCAATGCATAATGTCGAAGCATTGTTACCGCGAAGATCAGTGCCAGGCAATACTTTTCGATGGGGGAGTAGTTATTTTCTGCCCCCAGGAGAACTCGACTCAAATAATAGAGAGCTCTCTCCTTCCCCTGGTCATTCTTCTGTACCCATAACACGCCTAAAGAACCTTCAAGGGCTATTGTGTATAAGATGAGGGGCTTTCCCTTGACCGGAGCGATCAGTGCCGGCGGGTTCTGCAGATATTGCTTGATTTTGTCCAGTGCGCTTTGGCATCTGCGATCCCAAACGAATGGGGTCCCTTTCTTCATTAGATGACTGTAGGGGCGGCATTTGCCGGAGAGGTTAGCTATGAACCGCCGGATATACGCGAGCATTCCTTGAAGAGACCGCAGTTGCATGAGAGTTCTTGGCGAAGGCATTACCATAATCGCCTTGATCTTCGACGAGTCTATTTCGATGCCCCGGTGTCGTACGATGAATCCTAAGAATTTGCCTGAGGAAACTCCAAATGTGCATTTCAGAAGGTTCATCTTCAGATTATATTTCCGAAAACGCTGGAACACTATTTTCAAATGCTCCCAGTGTTCCTCGTATAATTTGCTTTTCACCACGAGGTCGTCGATATAACATTTAAAAATCTCATGTACAAGGTCATCGAAGATATTTGTCATGGCCCTCTGGTAGGTGGCGCCAGCGTTTTTCAGACCGAATGGCATCACTTTGTAGCAGAATATGCCCAACAAAGTCTGGAAAGCAGTGTGCTTTTGGTCTTCAGGATGCATCTAGATTTGGTTGTACCTTGAGGATCCGTCCATGAAGGAGAAGACTTCATGGGTGGATGTGATATTGATCATCAACTCGGTGATAGGAACTGGGAAGTCATCTTTCGGACAAGCTTTGTTGAGATCTCGAAAATCTACGCAGATGCGTACTGTCCCATTTTTCTTCATTACCGGAATGATATTGGCGATCCAGTTAGGATATTGAACTTCTTGGATGAAGCCGGAGTCGATTAACTTCTTGACTTCGGCATTGATACTCATCTCAAGCTCGAGCCGCATTCTTCTTGGCATCTGTTTGACTGGGTTGACGTTCGGCGATATCGCCAGTTTATGCACAGCTATCTTTGGCTCTAATCCCGACATCTCAGAATAGTTCTATGCGAAATAGTCTTTATACTGCATAAGCACGTCCTTTAACGTGGCTACTTGTTTCTCAGACAGCAGCTCACTGACGAACGTTGGCCATGGCTCATTTGCCGTCCCTAAGTCGATTTTTCTCAGGTTGTCTACCGTGGTATGTATTCCATCTTCCAGCTCTTTTGGCACCGGTGGAAATTCTAAAATAAGCTTGTTCTCATCTTCATTTGAGCATTGGGATAGGTCGTCCATATTCTCGTGCCCTCCCTCGTTTGAGAATGTTATCATATGGCAGGTACGAGCTCGTTTCCAAGCTTAATGTTGATTTAGCCTTTCCCTCGCAGTGTAGGTTGTTCTCGGCTCATGCTTTCATGGTGAGGCTACCTTCCAACTGACAGACAGAGCAAACCTGTCTTGCTGATACTGATCTTCAACCCAGTTTTTGAAGGTAAAGCAGTCTTCAAGAGGATGTCCCACTACTCGGTGGTAGGAGCAATAATCCAGATGATGGACCTCGTTTATCTATTCAGGGCATTGAGACTCCGGGAGAGTCATCATTTGATGCTTTATGACAAGCTTGAATATTTTCATTGTCTTGTCTTGAGGGAAAGAGTACTCCCGACCCATCTTCTTCATAAAAAACGAGTTCTAGCTGACTTTTCCTCGCTCGTGTAGCTTCTTGGATCCGCTTCGCTGTCTTTGAACGCCGTCCTCATTCTTGATCTTATCATTGCTTCTGCATCGGGCTTTCTTTTTGCTGCGAGAGCACACAGCGGGTTGGGGGTGAAAGGGATCGTCATCCTTCGTAGCCTGCTGAATGATACGTTGCGTCTGGGCTTTTTCGTAAATGGCCATTTTGTGGCTGTGGTCATCCCGAACCCTTTAACCTGCTTCTCTTATTAGCTTATCAATCTGCTCTTCGAATGATATACTTGATATTCGTATGGCGGGATCTTGCTCTGGTTCGACATCAACCCTATCTGGAAATGTATTCGCTTATCCACCGGAGTTATTTATAACATGGCAGCCATGGAATCGCTCCCGTTTCTTGGACCGAACGTATCCAAGGCCAGTCGTCTCCATTCTCTCGTTGGGCATCTTTCGCTGAGTCCCAAGAACATTCCAAATCTTGTTATAGAACTGGGCCTGTCGAACAGTCTGTTTGAAGGGTACACGTTAGCATCTCAATAGCTTTTTCAGTCCCTCTGCGTAATATCCAAGTAGATGCACTGGCTGAAGCCTGTCGAGCGCAGGTTCGGCACCGTGCCAGACCTTTTTCTCCACTTTAGTCTCCGTGGATTTGTAGAAAAGGATCGCCTTTTCACCACTTTGCTTAGGAGGGACGTAGAAGGTATGCGGCTCTTGCACGCTGTACGTATCAATTGCATCAAGTTCTTTGTAATGCCGCTGCGGAACCATAGTAATTTGTAAACTTTGGTCAGCTCCAGCAAAGGTCTGTACTGACGGGCGAACGGAGAACACTGTGTTGGCCTCGTCCTCAGAGTCACTGCTAAAAACCAGAATAGGAGTAGTTGGTCCTGGCCTATTGCCTTGGGGTTGTCCCGAGTAGACCATCTCTTCATCCTCTTCGGTGTCGCTCCCAAAGATTGGGATAGTGGCTATGGCTTTTGGTTTATTCTCCGGTTTGAGACAACTTTCCATGTCTTCAAAGTATGGTAAGAAGTACTTGGCGTCTTCATATTTGTAGACTTCATTTACGGAGAATGGGTTCAGCTCCCCTGTAACTGTGTACTCAAGGCCGTCCTTGAAGTACTTCATACACTGATGTTGTATAGAAGGGATGATGTTGTATTCATGTAACCAAGGCCTGCCGAGCAAAGCTTTGTAGCAAGTCTTGGTGTCAATAACATGGAACTTGATGTCAGTGATGAGTAGCTCGAACCGTAATGTCAGTATTACATATCCGAGCATTTGTGATGATTGGGAGTCAAAACCGGAGATGGTAATTTTATCCCGAGCCAGGTGCTGCACGTTCATGCAAATATTCTTCAACACCCTTACGTTGAGAAGGTTGACGGAGGACCCGTTGTCGACCAGGATATTCCCTATCTTGATATCATGACAATACCCGGTTACATACAGCGGACGGTTGTGCTCGCACATTCCTAGAAGGAGGTCTTCATCGCTGAAGGTGATATCAGCCGTGTGGACTTCTTCCAGCTCATCCTTCATCTTTTCTCCTGCCAGGAAGGTTTGAAACTGGTCAGGCTCTTGTAACGCCTTGATCAGGGAATCTCATGCCTCTTTAGACAGGAGAAGGGTATCCAAGATACTCAATTGTGAGGGTATCTTTCTCAGATGCGCCAGGACATTGTAATCCACCTTGTTCTTCTTAAGCGGGTCCTTAGCTTTGAGCTCTTCGACAACTCTATCATCGAGAGCAATCACCTCAGGGAATTTTTCCTTCCTTTTGTCCCTTTTGCCCGAACCTTTGTCTGAAGGTCTGAGATTCTTTTCAGGAAACGTACGGTTACGTAGCAGAATGTTCTCACACTTCTGCATCTCCTCTTCTTTTTCAGAGGTAGATTCCTTGAAGAGAGGGCCGGGAGCTATTTCTTCGTCAGAATCGCTCCCGAAAGTAAGAACCTGAGGTTTTGCTCTTGTCGAGATGACATCAACCATATGACAGTTACCGGCTGTTCCTTCACGCTCGTCTGTCGCGCTTCTCTGTTCCCGACGGGCTTTGCACTTTATTCGCTTAAATTGTTGTCGATGGGCAACGTATCCCTGCCACCACTTTTTGAAGGCATTGCACTCTTCGGTAGGGTGCGTGACCTTTCGATGGCACAACCAGTAGTTCGGATGTACATTCGCTTCGTCGGAGCACGTACTCTAGGAAGTATTTTCTTTGAAAGGTGGTAGCTTCATTCCCATTGATAGAGCTTTGACGAACTGCTTCCTTATCTTGATTCTGCTCTTGCTGGTGTCAAGGGCACTTTGATCCGGTTGAGGTACTTTATGGCTTCTCATCACCGGAGCTTTTTCGGCCTGACACCGACGCTTGGCCTTTTCATAAATGGCTGCTTCACGTTCTCGATCAGCTTTGCTCTTTTGAAGAGCTTCATTCAGCAGCTTGTCGATGAGGTCATCTGACGATTCCATGGATTTTAGTTCTAGATCTACCTCCAGTTTCTCTACGTCAAGTGCTTCTTTGCCATTTATCGACAAGTGAGAGATCATGTGGCAACTCGCTACATAATCCTCGGGTTCTTCCGAAGAATCATCTCCTTCATCAATGTCACTGTTTCCGTTCTCAAGAACACGCTTGAAGAACTCTTCCAGTGTGACTGGGGTCCATGCCTCTTAGTTGTATTCCTCCAGTGCATCGATGTATTTCTGCAGACCCGTACGATTGTCGTTGAGTTGGACGGGCTTCTTGGCCTTCTTCTTTTTCTTTGAAGACTTCGGAGGCTTAGCCTGGAGGTTTTATCTATCGTTACCAACTTTTGGTGTTGGGCATGGTTTCAGCATTCCGTTAATAATTTTATGCTCCAGCGGGCTTTTCCACCTAATCGTCGGACATGCTTGAAGATCCTTCATCATTCTTTTAGTTTTAGATGAAAAGACCACTTCCCATGGGGCTTCTTCTATAAATGAACATGATGCCTCCGGCGTGTCCACCTTTTTAGGAGATGCTGCTGCGGCGGGTTCACCTTCCAGTTTTCGGATAGCGCGAATTTACCCTGCTGGTACTGGTCTTCGACCCAGTTTTTAAAGGCGTAGCAATCTTCGATTGGGTGGCCCACTATTTGGTGGTAGGAGCAGTAATTGGGATTGTTGACGTCGCCAGATTGTAGTGGGCGTCTCGGATCCGGCAAAGTGATGAGCCCGTTGCGCACCGCCAGTTCGAACAGTCTCCTCGTTTTATCTTTTGGGAATGAGTAAGAACGTCTCAACTTCTCTTCGAGGGCTCGCGATCTGCTGTTTTGGCGAATAACCGGTTTCGGGTCACTCGATTGTTGTTGAGCGTTGGCGA
Source organism: Agapanthus africanus (assembly GCA_030015575.1). NCBI lineage: Eukaryota > Viridiplantae > Streptophyta > Magnoliopsida > Asparagales > Amaryllidaceae > Agapanthus > Agapanthus africanus. The sequence goes on along the minus strand of CM057340.1, from coordinate 127,043,654 downwards.
CGAAGGTCGCTTTCCCTTTGCCCTTTTTATTCCGAAGATCTGTCTTTGAAGAGAACGGCCTATGGCCCATCTGGTCCATTTGGGCCAGTTTGTCGATCAAGGCTTGGAAAGTGGTCGGCTTGAAGAACATCATAAACTGGGATATAGTTGCCTGAGGATCAAGGGTCCCTACGAACATGCTCACAGCAGAAGCTTCTCTATGCGCTGTTCACACTTCGACAATAGGTTTCGCCACCGAATTGCGTACTGAACCCAGGTTTCTCCCGGCTTCACTTTGGTTTTGATTGATGCCATGATTGGGGTGCGCTCACTTGCGCTTGTGAACCGCTGCATGAACAGTATTTCCATCTCCGTAAATGTCTTGATAGAGTCATTTAGGAGCTCGGAGTACCATTCAAATGCCGTCTCCGCCAAGCTGCCGACAAATTGGCAAAGCAATAGTTTGTCATCGCCTCCAGTATTGCCGCATAGAGCTCTGAATTGAGCAACGTGTTGGTGCGGATTGCCCGTTCCCTTATACACATGGAATTTAGGGATCGTATATCCTGGCAGGTATTTAATTTGGTCATACCAACCTGGATAAAATCGCCCAGTTCTGACGACATGTCCTGCCGCTTCGTTCTCTTGATGAGCTCGTATTTGCTGAGCTATGTAGTCATCAAGGGTAGCTTTGGAGATCGTCTCCTCCCTAGCTGCTGATAAAGCCGGAGGAGGGTTCGATATCTCCCCTCTGTCGTCTTCAATGATTATTGGAGGGTCTTCGGCCGGAGGATCTGGTTGGATCATCATCCCCACCATGTCTTGGAATAAAAGCGCCATTTGTTTTATATTAGCCGCTTGTCCTATGGCCTCTTTATCTTTCTTTTCAAGCACCCTCCATAGGAATTCGCTGTCAATCTCTTGCTCCTGGCGTTATTCCGACGATCCTTTCGGGCTTTCTTTCTGCCCAGTAAGTGCCGCCATTCTTGTCAACATTTCATGGAGCTTTTGTTGTTGCTCATGAGCTTTTGTTACAGACGTGTAAGTGGTCGATGACCCGCGGAAGTACGGCTTTTCTCTTTGCTGGAAGATATGTACACCGTGTGCACTACCATGCCCCCAGACTTGGGGCGTTTGGATCCATCACGCTCAGAATTTGTCTGCAGTGGTGGTTGATTCTCTGGCCTTCTCTTTTTACAGGAGGTCGAAGTTGAGGAAGCCGTTGCGGCAGGCACCCATGCAGACGATACCTTTTATGGTATGGCATAGGGATAGTCTTCCTCTTGCCTAGCCTTCATCTTCTTCAGCCGGTGCGAGTAATCTTTGTCAATTACAGAATCTTGGACTTTCCGCCAAACTCTGTGGATCTTGGAGGACAACCGCTGAGGAGGCTGTTCCGGCTTTACTTGTGTTGTGTTTTCGATAATAAGAGGAGACTTCTCCAGTATTGTGGTTGGAGAGTTCTTGAGCACCCTCCTGAGTAGCTCGAAGCTATTCCCAGTTGGAACAGCAGCGTCAGTTTCCACCATTGAAGCTGGTGGGGTAAGTTCAGAAGGAGAGTTTCCCCCAGTTTTCCTCACTCGGTGCCAGTAGCGACGTCGAGCATGTCTTGCGGATGGGATCACCTCAGTTGTAGAAGCGACCTCGTCATGCCCCTTGCTTTGATGAGAGGCTGCTGTTGGTGCCAACCTGTCGAAGACTGACGTCCGTTGAGAGGGAACGTCTAACCTGTCGAAGACTGACTTTCAAATAGGGGAAGCACTTGTAACGACCTCACCCGTAGCAGGAGTTGGAACAGCCAGTCTCGCGAAGACCGATCCCTTAGCAGGAGAAGCCCGTTTGACGACTTCGTCTACCGGAGCTGGAATGGCTATCCGCTTCGGGATAACTCCTTCAGGTATTGCAGGCCTCTTTACGGGCCTACCGGAGCCTTGGCCCAGTCTGTTAAAGACTGAAGCGTTGGAATTAGACGATCCGTTGAGAGGGGCCGTGGTAGTTGCAAGCCTATCGAAGACCGACTTCTTTGGAGCCTCATGTGATGTCTCCAAAGCATTGAAGCTCATTAGTGGGAGAATGGTCCCGAAGAACAATCCAGTGGTGGCCTGCGTCATATGCTCCACTGGCATCGCAAAGATGGAGGCCGCTTGGGGCCCATAAGTCACTCCTCCAATAGGGACGGAGTGGTAGTTGCTGCTGCAATTGGTGCAGTTGGAAGCCATCGACGTCATCTTCTTTTCTGCATGGAGCAAGACACCAAATTTTAATACCTCGAATCCAGGGGCAACCATATTAAACCGCGATCCATTCGCGAACACGACACACGAAGTGTGGAGTGGAAAGAGGAAAAAGTCCCACCGGGTGTGCCGGAATCTGTTTACCGCCGAAAGCCGTGAAAGATGAACGTCTTGCCTACATTTAGGGGCAGATGCTATTTGGTTTTATCTGTCCACCTCTCCAAAGATGCCAAGTTGATTTATGGCATCGTGTATCGAAGGTTTAAACAGATGCGGCTGTTGTAGCAGACTTCGTCAGATTCCCCCTCGTTGTGAGGGGTATTTTGATTGTGGGGATGCTCTTCCCTGCAGGCACAAGCCCCTGTAGTTAATTATGTTACCGCATCACGGTAACCACTTTCTCCTGCTCCAGAAGGTCACTTCATGTCGTGTGTGTTTGTTTTATTTTTGGTTGCCCGTGGATTGTATACGGAGACTAATTTGTGTTGTCGCTCGTAGGGCGTGGATTAGTCCAAATCCGTATTTTCCTAGATTTGGGTTTGGCTTGATTTAAGGATCGTTAACCATGTTTGATATTAAGATCAACTTAAATATTTGTTAAGGATACGTTAATCCGATATTGGACTAAGATCTACTTAACGGGGGTTCGGGATCATTTTTTGATCCAACGAAAGAGTATTTGGGCTCTATCGTTTTAGTTTAAGGCACGTCACGGTCCATAACTAGTTTAAGGACATTACGATCCAGGGGGTATGCTCATGGGTTTGAGAGTGCATCCAAGGGCCGTTAGTTATCGGGACCCTCCACTTCTCTGGCATCGTTGAAGAATTACAACGACATATATCAGAGGTGTGGAGAGATGTACCTTGAACCGAACTCCAGATCGAAGGGAGAGATCATGGTGTAACGAACATCATTTTAGATGCCATGTGTCAGGAAATCATTGGTCATCTTTGGAACTAAGGTCGATTTGTAGAGACCTGAGTATAAGGGGCTCAGTTGATTGATTGTCAAAAGATTTTGGCCTCGGGAGACTTGTTAATTCGGGGTAAGGTTGGCCTCTCACAGTGTTAAACGCTGCTAAATGTTTGGCGCTCACGTGCTCCTACGTGAGGCTCTAAAGCAGTGTTAAACACTGAAATTTGGAGCGCTCACGTGTGGCACGTGAGGCACCTGAATATTGGGCATTGTTTCTTCAGGCTTATTCCCTTGTTCTATACATATAAGTGTTAAACACTTAAATCTTATAACCATCACGTGTGTACACGTGAGGTGCCCCCAAGTTGGGCACTGCCTCTTTTGGATTTATCCTCCCATTCTTTTCTAAGTGCTAAGCACTATTGGAGGTCACGCGACTCGATTTCAGTTGTTCCTTTTTGTTCGTCAGAGGTGCTCACGTAGGAACACGTAATCTGTCGTTATAGCGTTAAGCGCTAATATGCATGGAGCTCTTGATCTAGGTCTTGAGAATTTCAAGTCCTTTGTTTTATAAGAATTAAATTCTTATGCGGGGTTAAACCCTAGTTCTATCAGAGGAATTAAATTCCTATGTCTTTGGAAGAATTAAATTCTTCAAACCTAGTTCTTTCCTCTAAGTCTTGGGACTGCATAACAGAATCTCTCCCATGAGAATTAAATTCTCAACTTGTCGGGAGATATGCTTCTGCAGACCTCAACCAGAGGAAGAACTAAGTTCTTTTTTTTGAAGAGTTAAACTCTTGTAAGAGAAGATAAATATGCTCTCTAGGTCTCTCTTTGTTTTACCTAGGGTTTCTTTTTCTCCAAAGAGAACTCCTCTTCTTTTTTGTTTTCTTAAATCTTATGGGGGGTCTCCTCTTTTTCACTCTTCAGTCTCGAGTCCTTTATATAGTAGAGGCAAGTTTGTTGATTTTGTTAAGGAAATCTCTCATTGAGAGATTTTTGATTGATTCGGGGATTTTATCCACCGTTGGATCTTTAATCCAGGGACTTCTATTTTACAGAAGAAATTTTTCTTGTTTTTAACAAAATTGAGAAAATATTTTCCCATACAGAGCTTATTCTATATCTTGATGATTTTTAATCACCATTGGATCTTTAATCCGATGGTGCTCTTTTTTACAGAGCATAATCTTTCTTATTTAAAAAGATTGGGAAAAAAATTTCCCATACAGAGCTTATTCTGTATCTTGGTGATTTTTAATCAACATTGGATGTTTAATCAAATGGTGCTCTTTTTTACAGAGCACAACCTTTCTTGTTTAGAAAGATTGGGGGAAATATTTTCCAAATAGGGTTTTGAATCTTCTTATTTAGAATTTAATTCTATCGGCTCAGAAGTTATTAGAAACCCTCACGTGTTGCACGTGACCCATAGCATTAGACCGGTTTGCTTATATGTAGCAGTCCTAGAGAAAAGCATCATGTGCTTTTCTGGCCTGTTATTTGTTTTAGGAAGGTGTCTATATACTTTGTATATAGATGCCCATGTGCCTGCACGTGGGGCTCAATTTCAGACCTATTTGTTAAGCGTAATACTTATAATTTTTGCTCCAATGCGCATCACGTGCGGGAACATGATGCTCAATTTGGGGAATTTTTCCATCGCTTTTTTATTTATTATTTATATTTTTTTTATAAGGGAACATGTATGTTTTGTCAGTTCAAAGAGTATTTTATATAAGGACCGTTAATCTGGTTTTAGATTAAGATCAACTTAAATATATAAACATATGGGCTCAATTTATTTTAACTAAGGATACGTTAGTCTTATATGAGACTAAGAGTATTTTAAAAATCACTAAATTTTTATAAGATCCATCAACAGAGTATATGGGCTCGGCTGTAATGAAATTTCAGAGACTTAGCCAATTTGAGCTCAGTCTTGGGCTTTTTCCTATTATCTTACAATACTAAGCACTTAGTCTTTTGACTATATATATATATGTATGTATGTATGTATGTATGTATAGTGCTAAGCACTTTTGTTCAGCGCTGACGTGTGTTTTACGTGAGGCGCTGCTCCTTTTTCCCGCTCACTTGTTGCCACGTGGGAAGCTGAGTTTCTTGGCACTCACGTGTGTTTCATGTAAGGCACCGAGTTCTTGAGCGCTCACGTGTGTTTCACGTGAGGCACCAAGTTTTTAGGAATCTTTCAGGCGCTCATGTGTGTTTCACGTGAGGCGCTGAGATTTCTTTTATGGGTGCTCACGTGTGAAATACATGAGGCGCTGAGTTTTCTTTTTGGGCGCTTACGTGTGAAATATGTGAGGTGCTGAGCCCTTTAGAGATTTACTTTCTATTTATCTTTTGAAAAGAAGTTAAATTTCTATTAATGGTGTTTTGGCCATTAACGATCACCAAGATCATTTTTTTAGGATCTAGGATCAGATTTTCTTTGAGAAATAAGTTCTTCTATTCTTTTTTGTAAGAACTAAGTTCTTTGAAGGGCTAAACCCTGTTTTCAGACGAATTAAATTCCCGGAATGTAACTTCCATCTTCTTTTTTTTATTTCTTTTCTCATATCTAGTTTTTCCCCAGATCTTGAGTTTAAAGAACAAAATCTTTCCTATGAGAATTAAATTCCCAATTTATGGGAGATTTGCCTTACAGATCTCAGATCCAGAGAAAAATCTAAGTTATTTTTGGAGGGTTAAACCCTTGTAATTACATATGTTAGGCAAAGGAGATATTTTTTATCTCTGATTTTTCTTTACCTAGGGTTTTGAGAAGAGAAGGGACTTTTATTCAGCAAGAGAATTAAATTCTGAGATGTTATTGCCAAAACTTAAGAGGGGTCTCTCTATATGAGACTTGAAGTCTCGGGTCATTTATATAAGTAATGCAAACTGTTGATCAGTTTTGAGAAAATTTCTCATTTGAGAGATCGCAATCTAATTTTTTAATCAGACAGTGATTTTTAATCACCGTTGGATTTAGATCCAAGGCTTTCTATTTAATAGAATATATATTTCTTGTTTTTAACAAGATTAGGGAAATATTTTCCTGTGCATAGAATTTGATTCTATCTTTTAATTCAAAAAATGATTTTTTATCACCATTGGATTTTTAATCTAAGGGTTCTCTGTTTAACAGAATATATTTTTCTTATTTAGAAAGATCAAAGAAATAGTTTCCCATATAGAATTTAATTCTAACTTTGATAATTTTTAATCACCATTGGATTTTTGATCCAACGGATCTATTTAATAGGGAATATCTCCAGATCCAAGCAGGCCCGCTTTAATTTGGGCGCTGACGCTCACGTGATATGCACGTGGGCGTAGCCAAAGAATTTAATTTTTTTATGCAATAGGCACCCACGTGCTTTGCACGCCAGCGCTCACGTGCCTTTCACGTGAGGCGCTGCTGTAGAATTTAATCTTATTAAAGACTGGTGTCGACACTCACGTGCCTTTCATGTGAGGCGCCGCCTCATTTTATGAGGGAATCGTTTCACCTTCTTCCTCTCTTTTTTTCTGAGTCACCCCTTTCTTTTCCAACACCTTCTTTTAGTCGGAGCTTGAAAATAGTTTCACCATGCACAATATTTTCTGTGCCGAGACTTAAATACTCCTCTTTATAATTTGAAGCAGTGCTCATCTTCTCCTTCAAAGGAAAAGAACCACTTTAACAGAGAAAGAACCATGGCTTGCAATCGCCCACATGCTCCTCGACAGCCATGGGAGGTGCCCATTAGGGAGATTATTTCTCGTTTTGCTGCTTGTCTGGCGAATCCCGCTCTCATGGATGATCAATGCGACACGGTGGTGCACGAGCTTATGATTCATAGGGGGTCTCCTCTCCCCGCCGGTTCTATTTGGCTTCGCATGATTTTCCTGGCCATCCTTGACAGCATTCCCCCTCATCCGGCGAAGATGACTCTAGCGATGCTCGATGCAAAAGAAGACAAGATCGACTGTGTTCATGAGGCGTGATTGATTACAATGCTTCTGAAGGACCGCTCGATACATATGCCGAGTCAGATCCGGGCTCAACGGGCTATTATGTCTTAATTTGCCGACGAAAATGGCACTGACAGATGGGGAGGGAATCTTCATGAGAATCGCCGTTATGACATGGTAGAGAGGGGGGAGAGGGAGTTAAAGAACATTGTTTATTGTTTTGTTAACCCTTGTAGTTCTGATCCTATGTATGGGATCTCTTCTTTGTAGCTTGAAATAAATATTTGAATGCATGTTTGTTATTTGATGAATTTTTCCACGTCAAACAAATGCCCCCCACTACTTTACCAATGTAGGTATAGACGTGGGTTAAGTAGTGCAAAGTAATGCATAGCATACGACTGATTTCGGCAGGGCATATCGTACATAACCTTTAGAATCTTAATCTAAGAAGATACTAAGAGGGCACTGGCGTCGTCATCTATCATTGACTCAAATCACAATTCTTAAGAAATGTAGTTCTAGACTTTAAGGCCCATGAGTTGCACCTTTCTCTTTTTGATGGCGGTGTCATCTACCAATTTTGTCGAATGTGGCCCATGGATAATATACAAGAGTCAATATTGACCTACTTGCATGGCAACAGTGGCTTAGGAAACAGGTTGATATCCCCGTCACCTAAGGCTTTTCATCTTTATGAGCCATGAGGGTCTTATAAAGATATTTCTCCCTATGAGTCGTGAGGATCTCGCAAGTGTATCCTAATGGGAAATATAGATAGCCCCTTTCGATACAGGAGTCCGTTAGGTTTGAGGTACTAGGTTAAGTCCATCATACCGTCGTGTTGGCTCATATATTCTCAACATGCAGTCCCTTAGATTGCTGCTCGAGTAGCCCCGCGTTTGTCATGTCTCTGATCCCTTCTGAGGCTGGACAAGACTTCTTCAAGTAATCTCCTTAGGTTGGAATATCCGTATTACCATCGGAAGATCAAGCGTTAGGTAGTGTCGTGACGCTTTACTTGAGATCAGGCTTAATTTGAAGCCCCGATAAGTCATAATCGCACCCTTCTGGGGTTAGATGACCTCCAATGGTCTCTAGGCTTGCCGTCAAGACCCGAAACTAGGAATATGCCGTCACTTCATTTTTTTTGTTTTGGTGTCGTACCGATTCTTTACTGAAGTAAGGTAGACATATGTGTGATCTCTATATTATACATATCGCAATCGAGGTCTGGAACTAGGAATATGCCATTGCTCTAATTTCATTTGATAGTTGCGTCCGCACCCTGCTGGAATGAAGAGTAATGTCGAGATGATCTTTAGGCTATAGATTTTGCCGTTGAGGTCTGGAGCTAGGATTTTGCCGTCACTCCACTTTTATTTGACCCATGGGTCCTTGTTAACGTCTTGTCTGTACTTTGTTTGAATAAGAAGGACGTCCAAATAATCTCTAGGCTGTAGATGGGCCATTAGACTCGGTTCTTCTTTTGACGAAGTGTGGGTGGAAATTATGGTTCCCTTTCTTTCATAGATTGTATACAAGATTCGGTATGGACCAACATGCAGGGAATTTTTTTTCTTTTTTTTTTATATTTCTGCGATGCTCTATCTTTTTAGCTTTTTATATCGCGAAAGTCGCGATTTCCCAATCATTTCGGCTGTTTCATTCATGGTGCCCAATCATTTTGGCTATGTCATTTTTTGTTTTTTATTCGCTGCTTTTTATTGCGAATTGCCCAAACATTTTGGCTGTTTCATATGCATATATTTTTTTGCTCACTGATTTTTATTATGACTTGGGGATTTAAACACTGATACCAATCTTGGCATTGGTATCGCTACAATTGGAATGTTTCCAGGAGAGAATCATCATATGCTGTTAGAGGATTTGGAGTTTGACATCGCTACAATTGGGATATTATCAGGAGAGAATCATCATTTGCCTTTGTTGATTTGAGCAAAGGTGGCTTAGGAAACAGGGTTAGGATCCTGTCGACTAAGGCTTTTTGACTTTATGAGCCATAAGGGTCCCATAAAGATATTTCTCCCTATGAGTCGAGAAGATCCCGTAGCTGTATTTTCTCCTTAGGCATCGTGAGGATTCCTAAGTGGTATTTTCTCTTGCAAGTCATAAGGACTCGCAAGTGCCATTCACTATGTTGAATGATATTTCTCGTTCTTGGTGGGACTTGGTTGACATTATATTTATTTACACCCGAGGATTGTTTACAAAGGTCAATATTGGACCGCCTGTAGGGCATAAACTTGTTGGGTTATGATGGCTTAAGAACAGGTTCAGATCTCTGTAACTTAAGGCTTTTGAATTTTATAAATCATGAAGGTCTTACAAAGGGTATGTTCTCCTTACGAGTCATGAGGATCTCGCAAGTGCATTTTCTCCTTAAGGATCGTATGGATTTCTAAATGTGTTGCTCCTTTGTGAATCTTAAGGCTCTTACGCAGGTGTTTTCTCCTTATAAAATCGTGGGGAATTTACAAGTGGATCTTTTCCTTTCTTTTAACGAGTTTGCGCCCTCTCGGGTTTTCACAAGCTCGCCGGTAGCCCTGCTGGTTTTACTCACAGCGCCCTTTCGGATTTTCATCTGTGTCCATTTCGCTGGTGGACATACCCTTTTTTAGGTGGCCCGTAAGGTAACTCACTAACAGTTGTCGATTATGACATTCTTCAAGCGACCACATCATATGGGACCTGAGAAGGATGCGGATTTTTTTATAGATTTTTTTATACCCATGGATTGTAAACGGTGCTCGATATGGAGACTCACCGTAGGGCAATATATTAGTTTAAGAATATTATGGTCCATTATTAGTTTAGGGATGTCTCGGTCCAATACCGGTTTAAGTACGTAATGGTCCATTATTAGTTTAGGGAAATTTTTGTCCATCATTCCCGTATTCGGGACAAATTTTAGTTTACAGACATTTCGGTCCATTATCGTCGTATTTGGGGCGAATATTAGTTTGAGAACATTTCGGTCTAGTATCGCCATGTTTGGGACGAATATTGGTTTAAGTACATTTCGGTCCATTATCGCCGTATTTGGGCCGGATATTAGTTTAAGGACTATTTCGGTCCATCATTGGTTTAAGGATATTTCGGTCCATTTTTAGTTTAAAGACCACTTTCAGAGTTTTGACTCAGGAAGATAAAAAACAGACATAAGCATCTTCATCTACCATTGACCTAAGTCACGACTCTTCAAGCGTAGTACATTTTTAAGGAATTGACCATTATCGGCCGAAATGGCCTTTCGCCATGCATATCCATGAGTAAATAAGCTCCACCTTGGTATACCTTATCTATGATGTGCATGCCTTCATAGTTTGGCTCGAACTTCCCCCGTTTTGCACGTTGGGGATCATTGGTCTTTTTACGGCCAGCACGAGTTCTCCTTGGTGGAATATTCTCGGTCTGATCAATCTTTCATATGATCATATCATCCTTGCCTTATAAGCCTCCAGGTTTTGCTATGGTATAAGGCGGGTTTTGTCGAGAGTATCAAGTTCCTCAAGCCTAAGATGAGCATTTTCTTCATCCGTCAGCTCGTATTGAACTGCTACTCATATCAAGGGGAGCTCTATCTTCAATGGGAGTACTGCTTCAGCACCAAACAACAATGCGTATGGTATTATATCTGCGGCCGTCTTGAACGTTGTTCGGTACACCCAAAGAGCTTCATGCAGCCTTTCATGCCAGTGCTTTTTGTTTTTGAACACCGTCTTTTTTATAATCTTGGTTAAGATCTTGTTGAATGCTTCAGCTAAACCATTGGCCCGAGAATTATAGACTGAGTAGTATCTTCAGTCTATCTTGTGCTGCTGTGCAAAGTGACTTATTTTGTGGCTTATATAAGAAGGTCCATTATCCGAGATTATCCATCGTGGAATTCCGAACCGGTAGATGACATAGGTTTTGAAAAAGTGGAGGATATTCCCTATCTTCACCTCTCTTAGCGGTACTGCTTCTGCCCACTTAAAGAAGTGGTCAATTGTTGCTAGTATAAACCAGTATTCTCTGGATGACGCTGGTTCGATAGGGCCGATTATATCGGTTTCCCATATCTCGAACGGCCAGCTGACCACTGTTGGATGTAGCAGATTTGGATGTTAATGTATGAAATCCCCGTGTATTTGGCATGAGCGACACTGCTTCTTATATTCGAGGCATTCTTAAATCATCGTGGGCCAGTAATAGCCTATCTTTTTTATCTTTAGCTTCATTTTTGGTCCTGCTTGATGAGAGCAATAAAGTCCGTCGTGTATTTCTTGGACGACTTTCTTTGCTTCTTTCGACCCTAGGCATCTTAACCATACGAAGTCGAAGAATCTCTTGTACAAAGTGTCATTGACAAAGGCGAATGATAAAGCTCATTTCATAAGCTGATGTCTAGATGACGCATCTTCGGGCATTCGTTAGGATTTAAAGTAGTCTATGAAGACTTCTCTCCAGTCCTTGACCTCTTCTTCGTCCTCTATTTGGAGAACTTCTTATTCAGTCGTTTCTTTCTCTTCGAATAATTTTATCATATCTTCTGAAAGTATATCTGTTGGCGCTAGGATCCTGCGGCTTTGAACAATGATCCTTGCGTCATCGAGGTCTTCATCGGCTAATTCTTTAGCCAACTTGGCTAACGCATCCGCTTTACTTTTTTCCGCTCACGGTATGCTTTCAGGATATATGAAGGGATTTGGGTCATCAGCTACTGCACTTTTTCGCCATACATTATTAGTTCTGCCTTGCATGTCATGTAGTCACCACTTACTTGACTGACAATCAGCTGAGAATCTCCATATATGAGGAGGTTATTGATTCCCATGTCGATAATGATCTCAAGACCAGCTATCAAAACTTCATATTCTGCTTCATTATTAGTCTTGGGTTCCATTAAGGAGAGGGCGTAAAGCAATATCCTTACTTGCGGGGTCACGAAGATAAAACCTACCCCGGTTTTGATTATAGGAGTATTCCTCTTTCGCCACTTCATGGAAGACACTCCATCAAAGTAGAGTTCCTATTGAAACTTATTTTCTTCTTTCTCTTCTTTGACTGCGTCGAATGTGTTTCATCCGGCAACTCACAATTTAGGGGTAAGTCGGCTGGTATCAAATGTTTCGCAAGAAAGTCTGCGATGGCATGTTCTTTCACCGTTGAGGGGTCGATACGTTATCGAGAATTCCATCAGTAGTAGGGCCCATTTGGCGAGCCTTCCCGTCAGTATAGCCTTCGAAATTAGATACTTAAAAAGATCCACTTTTGATATGATATGGACCTCATGCCCCAAGGCGTAGTGTCTGAGCTTCGTAATTGCGAAGATCAGCGCTAGGAAATGCTTTTCGATGGGGGAGTAGTTGCTTTCTCCCCCCAAGGAGAACACGACTTAGATAGTACAAAGCTCTCTCCTTTCCTTGGTCATTCTTTTGTGCCCATAGTGTCCCCATAGTGTGCCTAAAGAACCTTCAAGGACCATTGTATATAAGATAAGGGGTTTTCCCTTAACCGGAGAGGCCAATACCGACAAATTTTGCAGGTATTGTTTGATTTCGTCCAATACATTTTGGCATTTCTAATCTCAGACGAATGGGGTCCCCTTCTTCACCAGATGGTTATAGGGGCGACATTTTCCGGAGAGGTTGGTTATGAACCACCGTATATACGCAAGCTTTCCTTAGAGAGATCGCAATTGTTTGAGGATTCATGACGATGGCATTCCTATGATCATCTTGATTTTTGAAGGATCAATTTCGATACCTCGGTGACGGATGATGAAACCTAGGAATTTGCCTGAGGAGACTCCAAACGCGCACTTTAGAGGGTTCATCTTCCTATTATACTTCCGAAGCCACTCGAAAACAATCTTTAGGTGTTCCCAGCGTTCCGCAAGAGATTTTCTATTGACCACAAGGTCGTCAATATAACATTCGACGATCTCGTGTATGAGGTCATCAGATATCTTCGTTATGGCTCTTTGGTATGTAGCTCTGGCATTTTTGAAACCGAAAGGCATCACCCTGTAGCAGAATACGCCTAACGGTGTCCAGGAGGCGGTATGCTTCTGGTCCTCAGGATCCATTTTTATTTGGTTGTATCTTGAAGATCCATCCATGAAGGAGAAGACCCCGTGGGTTGATGTGTTATCGATCATCAGCTCAGTAATGAGTACTGCGAAGTCATCTTTCGGACATGCTTTGTTGAGATCCCGAAAGTCCATGCAAATGTGAACCGTCCCATTTTTCTTCATCACTAGAACGATGTTAGCGATCCAGTCGGGATATTGAACTTCTTGGATGTAGCAGGAGTCAATTAATTTTTTGAATTTCTTGGATGAAGCCGTGGTGTGTATCCCGTCCTCCAGCTCTTTTAGCGCTGGTGGAAATTTTGAGATCTGCTCGTTATCGTCTTCATTTGAGAAGCATCCGAAGAGGTCACTCACATCCTCGTCCTCTCCCTCTTTTGAAAGAGTTACCATACGACAGGTACGAGTCTGGTTCCATTTTCACGGTCAAGCTGGTCCCATCCTGACGATATAGGTCTTCTTTGGCTCATGCTTTTATGGCGGGTTTATCCTTCAGGTATCGGATAATATAAACATGCTTTGGTGATATTGGTCCTCGACCCAGTCCTTGAATATGAAGCAGTTCTCAAGGGGATGACCAATTGCTCTGCGATAGGAGAAATAGTTCGGATGGTGGACCTCATTTATCTGTTCAGGGTGCCGAGATTCCGGAAGCGTCAACATTTGGTGCTTCATGACAAGGCTGAAGATTTTCCCTGTCTTGCCTTGAGGGAAGGAGTATTTCCGACCCATATTCTTTATAAAGGACGGGCTCCTACTGAGCTTTTCTCGATTAATCGCCGTCTTGGACCTGCTTTGTTGTCCTTGAACATTGTTTACATTCTTTATCTTATTTTTATCTCCACTCGGGATTTTCCTTTTCTACAGGAGTACACAGCGAGTTGTAGATGGAGGAAATGATGGTCTATTTCTTCTATTGATTGCCAACTGAGGCGTTGCATCTTGGCCTTTTTATATATGGCCATTTCGCGGCTTTGGTTGCATCGGCTGGACAAGCTTCTTTTATTAGTTTGTCAATTTGCTCTTCGAGTGATAGACTTAACGTTCTCAAAGTGGAATATAGCTCCAATTTTACGTCATGGCTATTTGGAAGAGTGTTTTCTTCTTCACTCTAGCTGTTTATGACGTGGAAGTTGTAGACTTGCTCCCGTTTCTTGGACTGAACATATCCCAGCCCAGTTGTTTCCATCTTTCCGTTGGGCTTCTTTCGTTGAGTCCCGGGGATATCCCGAATCTTTTTGTAGAATTGGTATTGCCGAACTATTTGTTCAAGAGATACGTCTTGGCGCCTTAATAGTTTCTTTAGTCCTTCCGCATAATATCTTGGCATACGGATGGGCTGAAACCTATCAAGAGTGAAGTTGAAACCATGCCAGACTTCTTTCTCCACTTTAGTCTCCATAGATTTGTGGAAGAGAATCGCCTTTTCGCCTCTTCCTTTTGGAGGCACATAGAAAGTTTTCAGTTGTTACAAGTTGTATGTATTGAGCACGTCAAGTTCCCTGTAGTGTCGAGGTGGAGTCATCATAATATGTAGACTCTGATCTGTTTCGACAAAAGTTTGTGTTGATGGGCGAACGGAGAACACCGCGTTCGTCTCATCTTCAGAGTCACTGCCAAGGAACAGGATAAAGTCAATGGTCCAGGTTATTGTTCTCCTTCGGAGGCTGTCCCGAGTAGACTATTTGTTCGACTTCTTCGGTATTACTTCCGAAGACCATGATGGTGGCCACGGATTTTTGCTTATTTTCGGGCCTGTAGCACCTTTCGGTGTCTTCAAAATTCGGCTGAAAGTACTTTGCATCTTCTTACTTTCGCACTTTGTTCACCGAGAAAGGACTGAGCTCTCCCGTGACGATGTATACTGATGTTGTGTAGAACGGATGATGTTGTACTCGTGTAGCCAAGGCCTTCCCAGTAGAGCATTGTAACAAGTCTCAGCATCAATGACATGGAATTTGATGTCAGTGACGAGTAGCCCAAAGCGGAGCGTCAATATTATGGACCCAAGTGTCTGTGACGACTGCGAGTCGAACCTCGAGGTGGTTATTTTGTCTCGTGTAAGGTGCTGAACATTCATACATATTTCCTTTAGCACTCTCACGTTGAGAAGATTGACGAAGGATCTGTTGTCGACAAGGATTTTTCCTATCTTGACATTGTGGCAGTACCCGGTGACATAGAGCGGTCGATTATGCTCGCATGTACTGAGGAGTAGATCTTCATCGGTGAATGTGATATCAGCAGTGTGGACCTCCACCAGTTCACTTTTCACCTTCTCTTCTATGAGGAAGACCTGAAACTGATCAGGCACTTGCAGAGCTTTGATTAGGGAGTCTCATGCCGCTTTGGATAAGAGCAAAGCATCCAATATGCTCAGTTGTGTGGGTATTTTTCTCAGCTTGGAACGAACATTATAAGCCGCCTTATTTTTCTTAGGCAGGTCTTTCGCGGCAAGCTCTTTGGCCACCTCTTCATCAAGGGCAATTTGGTCGGGAATTTTTCCTTTTCCTTTATCCTTTTTATTTGAACCTTTATTTGCAGGTCCAATGTTGTTTTCAGGCAGCATGCGGTTACGCAGCTGGATGTTCTCGCAATCCTTCTCCTCCTCTTCCTTTTCCAAGGGGGAGTTTTCAAAGAGATAATCGAGCAGTATTTCATCTTCAGAATCGCTCCTGAATATGAGAACTCAGGCTTTTTCCCCTTCTGAATAGGTACCAGCCATATGACAGCTGCCAATTGCTTCTTTATTTGCTATCGTTTCGCCATTCTCATTTCGACGAGCGCGAGCTTCATGCTTCTCCTTCTTGAAGTGTTTTCTTTGGGCAAAATATTCTTACCGCCACTTCTTGAAGGCGTCGCATACCTCGATAGGATGAGTGATTATTTGATGGTATGCTCAGTATTTTAGGTGTCTTTCTCCACCATCGAAATATGGTACCCCAAGCGTGTACATCATGAGTGGTGGTAGCTTCATTCCCAGTGATAGGGCTTTGGCAAACCGCTTCTCAACTTTGATCCTACTCTTATTTGTTCCAGGTATGCTTTGGTTTGGTCGGAGCGCTTTATGACTCGTTCTCACCGTGGCTTCTTTATTCAGACGCTGACGCTTAGCCTTTTAATATATGGCTGTCTCGCGTTCTTGGTCATTTTTGCTCTTTTGAAAAGTTTCGTTTAGTAGCCTTTCAATCGGGTCTTCTTCTGGCAGTTTCGGGGAATTTAGCGTCAATTCTGCTCCTAGTTCACCCACGTCACTTTCTGACGCCGGTGGAGCTTCTTCGTCATATAGTGATGAATGGGAGATTATGTAGCAACTTTCCATACGGTCTTCCGTTTCTTCTGATAAGTCATTTTCCTCATCATCGTTACTGTCTTCATTCTCAAGAATATGGTTGAATATTTTTCGAGTGTGACTGGCATTCGTGCTTTCTGTGCGTTTGTCGATATATTCATCAGGCTGCACAGGCTTCTTAGTCTTCTTTTTTTTCCTTAGCAGACTTTGAGGGCTTGACCTAGGGGATTTTCCCCTTGTCGACAGTCTTCGGCGCGGGCCGCGGTTTTAGCATCCCTTCTATAATTTTGGGCTCAAATGGGCTTTTCCACTTGATCGCCGAACATGCTTTTAGATCTTTCAGCATTCTTTTAGTTTTTGCTGAAAGACATCCAATGAAGCTTCTTCCATAAGAGAGCAGGATGCCCTCTGCGCATCCACCTTTTAGGAGCGTGCTTTTGGGGTGGATTTACCCTCCAATTGTCAGACAGTGTGAACTTCCCTTACTGGTCCTCGACCCAGTTTTTGAAGATGTAGCAATTCTCGATTGGATGACTTACTATCCTGTGGTAGGAGCAGTAGTTGGAGTTATTGCAGGTCGCCATGGGTCTGGCAATGTGATCAGATTATTTTGTATCGCCAGCTCAAACAACCTCCTCATTTTATCATGAAGGAACGAGTATGCACGTCCCGGCCTTTTTTTTAAGGACGGGCGCGTACGAGTGTTGTTTTGACTGACGGGGGATTTCGGACCGTCCGGTTGTTGTTGCGTGTTGGCAACAAAGGCTGGTTTTCCTTTAGCCTTTTTATTGTTTTGAGGATCCTTGCTTAAGGAGAAAGGACCATGACCCATATGGTTCATCTGTGCTAACTTATCAATCGGCGCATGGAACGTGGTGGGATTGAAGAAGGTCATGAACTGGGACACGTTCGATTGAGGATCAATCGTCCCAATGAACATTCCCACAGCCGGAGACTCTTCAATGCGCTGTTCGCATTTGGACCATAGGTTTTGCCATCGGATCGCATATTGGACCCGCATTTCACCTGGCTTGACCCTGGCATTGATCAACGCTGTGATCGGAGTGCGCCCGCTCGCACTGGCAAACTTTTGCATAAAGAGCAGTTCCATTTCAGAAAAGGTTTTCACGGAGTCATTTGGGAGCTCCGAGTACCATTTGAAAGTTGTTTCTGAAAAGCTTCCGATGAATAGGTGAAACAATAATTTGTCACCGCCTCCATTATTACCGCATAGAGCTTTGAACTATGTGACATGGTAATGGGGATTCCCCGTTCCTTTATATACGTGGAACTTTGGGATAGTATATCTTGGAGGGTATATTATTTGGTCGTACCAGGTCGTCCGGTTTTGATGATTTGGTTAGCAGCTTCATTGGCCCGGTGAACTCTAATTTGTGAGCAATGTAATCATCCAGGACTGCCTTGGAGTTCGTCTCCTCCTTGGCCGTCGAAAGGGCCTGGGGAGGATTCAATGTTTTCCCTCTATCATCTTCGATAATCACTGGAGAATCTTCAGCTGGTGATTAAGGTTGGATCATCATCCTAACTATATCATGAAAGAGAAGAGCCATCTGCTTTATGTCAGCAGCCTGCTCCGCAGCTTCTTTATCTTTATTTTCTAGAACCCGTCATAAGAACTCGGTATCGGTTTCTTGCTCCTGACGTTATTATGTTTCCTTGTCCAGACTTTCTTTAGGTCCGGTGAGTGCTGCCATTTTAGTCAGCATCACTTGGATCTTTAGCTGCTGCTTCTGAGCCTTTTTCAGTGACCGAGTATGCGGTATGTAACTCACAAAAGCAAAACTCTCTTCTTTTCCGTTGGCCATATAGACTGTATGTTTTGTTATGCCCCCAGACTTAGGGTGTTTGGAGCCCTCGCCTTTGGATTTTGCCACTGGCGATGGAATTTTCTCCGGCCTCATTCTTTTATGAGAGGTAGGAGCACAAGGAGCCGCTGTGACAGGCATCTCTTTATAAGAAGTCCCCCGTTGTATGAAGGAGGAGCACTCTTCTTCTTGTCAGACCTTGGATTTCTTCGGTCGACGAGGGTAGTTTTCATTTAGAACTGAGTCTCGGACATTCTGCCAGACTCTATGAATTTGCGCGGAGAGCCACGGATAAGGCTACTCCGGCTTTAGCTGCACTGTAGCTTCTGCAGGTGGGGGTGATTTCTTTAGCACCGCCGTTGGGTAGTTTTTGCGCCCCCTCCTAAGTGGTTTAAAGCTATTCCCAGTTGGAACAGAAACGTAAACATCCACCATAAGAGCCTGTGGGGTAAGCCTGGAAGGAGAGTTGTCCTCAGCCTGTCTCACTCAGTGCCAGTGGTGACGTCGAGCATGTCTTGCAGTAGGAACTACCTCAGTATTTGATGTATGCCCCCGGCGTTGTTGGGGAGCTTCGCTTGGTGTCGGTCTCTTGAAGACGGATGCTCTTGACGGTGCTGGAGCAAAGTTGGCCAATCTATCGAAAACCGGCCGTCTTGGTGGCGAAGCACTTTTGTTGGCCTCACGTATGGTAGGAGCAGGGAGGGTTAGCCGTTTTAGGGCAATCCCTTCTGGAATCACAGGCTTCTTTACAAGCCCGTTTGAGTTTCTCTTCATCCTATTGAAGACTGAGACTTCAGAGTTGGATGGCTTGGTGATAGAAATCGTCTCAGTAGCTAGCCGATCGAAGACCGGCCTTCGGAGAGCTTCTTCTTATGGCGTAGTGGCACCAAAGCTCATGGGTGGCAACATGGTCCCAAAGAATAGCCCGGTAGTAGCCTGAGTGACCTGTCCTACCGGCATTGAGAAGATGGAAGCCGCATTGAGCCCGTACGTCACTCCTCCAGTTGGGGCGGAGTGAGGGTTGTTTTTGCAGGAAGTGCAGTGAGAGACCATTGATTCTGCACAGAGGCGAAGCACCAAGTTTTAGTATATCGTATCCAAGGGAAACCATGAATATAGCGAACCACGATTTTGTTCGCGAAACACGACACACAAAGTATGGAGTGAAAAGAGAAAGAGAATCAACTGGGCGTGCCAGAATCTGTTTACCGCCGAAAACTGGACTGAGACGTTGAGACATCTAGCCTGAATTTGGGGCAGATACTATTTGGACATATCCATCCACCTCTACGAAGATACCAAGTTGATTTATGGCACCGTATATCGGAGGTTTGGATAGATGCGACCGATGTAGCAGACTTTATCAAATTCTCCCTTATTTGTGAGGGGTTTTTGATTGTGGGGATGTCTTCCCTACAGGTGCAAGCCCCTTCAGTTAATTACATTATCACGTTGCAATAACAACTTTCTCCAGCTCCGGTAGGTCACTTCGTGTCGTATTGTATTTTTGTTTATTTTGGTTGCCCGTGGATTGTATACGGAGACTAGTTTATATCATCACCCGTATGCCATGGATTAGTCCAAATTCGTATATATTAGATGTGTGTTTGAACTTAGGTTGTATGTTCCGTCAGTTCAAACAATATTTTATTTTATTTAAGGATCGTTAATCTGGTTTTAGATTAAGATCAACTTAAATATATGAGCATATGGGCTCAATTTATTTTAACTAAGGATACGTTAGTCCTATATGAGACTAAGATGAACTTAGAAATATATTCAAGGATCATTAGATTTTTTTAAGATCCATCAACAGAGTATAGAGGCTCGGCTGCAACGAAAATTCAGAGACTTAGCCAATTCAAGCCCTGTCTTAGGCTTTTTCCCATCATCTTATAGTGCTAAGCACTAAGTCTTTTGACTATATATATATATATATATATATATATATATATATGTATGTATAAATAGTGCTAAGCAATTTTGTTCAGGGCTCACGTGTGTTTCACGTGAGGCACTACACCTTTTTCCTGCTCATGTGTTGCCACGTGAGAAGGTGAGTTTCTTGGCACTCACGTGTGTTTCACGTGAGGTGCTCACGCTTATTTCACGTGAGGCACTGAGTTTTTAGGAATCTTTTGGGCGCTCACGCGTGTTTCAGGTGAGGCGCTAAGCTTTCTTTTATGGGCGCTCACGTGTGAAACATGTGAGGCACCGAGTTTTCTTTTTGGGCGCTCACGTGTGAAACACGTGAGGCGATGAGCCCTTTAGAGATTTACTCTCTGTTTATCTTTTGAAAAGAATTTAAATTTCTGTTAATGGTGTTTTGACCATTAACGATCACCAAGGTCATTGTTTTAAGGATCTGGGATCAGATTTTCTTTGAGAATTAAGTTCTTCTGTTCTTTTTTGTAAGAACTAAGTGCTTTGAAGGGATAAACCCTATTTTCAGAGGAATTGAATTTCCGAAATGTAACTTCCATCTTCATTTTTTTTATTTCTTTTCTCATCTCTAGTTTTGCTCCTAAGTCTTGATCCTAAAGAACAAAATCTTCCTTATGAGAATTAAATTCTTAACGTATGGGAGATTTACCGTGCGGATCTCAGATCCAGAGAAAAAACTAAGTTCTTTTTGAGGGTTAAACCCTAGTATTTACATAAGTTAGGCGAAGGAGATATTTTTTTTATCTCTACTTTTTTCTTTACCTGGGGTTTTGAGAGGAGAAGGGTCTTTTCATCAGCAAGAGAATTAAATTATCAGATGTAGCTGCCAAAGCTTATGGGGGGTCTCTCCATATGAAACTTGAATTCTCGAGTCCTTTATATAGGTAATGCAAACTGTTGATCAGTTTTGAGAAAAACCCCTTATTTGAGGGATCTCAATCTAATTTTTTAATCAGAGAGTGATTTTTAATCAGTATTGGATCTTAGATCCAAGGCTTTCTGTTTAACAGAATATATTTTTCTTGTTTTTAACAAGATTAGGGAAATATTTTCCTGTGCATAGAATTCAATTCTTTCTTTTAATTCAAACAGTGATTTTTTATCACCATTGGATTTTTAATCCAAGAGTTTTCTGTTTAACAGAGTATATCTTTTTTGTTTCGAAAGATCAGGAAAATATTTTCCTATATATAATTTAATTCTATCTTTGATGATTTTTAATTACCATTGGATTTTTGATCCAATGGATCTATTTAACAGGGAATATCTCCAGATCGAAGCAGACCTGCTTTAATTTGGGCGCTGACGCTCATGTGATATGCACATGGGTATAACCAAAGAATTTAATTTTTACTGCAATAGGCACCCACGTGCTTTGCACGTCGGCACTCACATGTCTTTCACATGAGACGCTGCTGTAGGATTTAATCTTATTAAAGACTAGCGTCGGCGCTTACGCGCCTTTACGTGATGCGCTGTCTCATTTTATGAGGGAATCGTTTCATCTTCTTCCTTTTCGTTTTCTGAGTCACCTCATTCCTTTCCAATGCCTTGTTTTAGTCAGTACTTGGAAATAGTTCCATCATGCACAATATTTTCTGTGCTGAGATTTAAATACTTCTCTTTATAATCTGAAACAGTGCTTATCTTCTCCTTCAAAGGGAAAGAACCACTTTAATAGAGAAAGAATTATGGCTTGCAATCGCCCACATGCTTCTCGACATCCATTGGAGGTGCCTATTAGGAAGATTATTTGTCTGGTGAATCCCGCTCTCATGGATGATCAATGCGACACTGTGATGCATGAGCTTATGATTTGTAGGGGGTCTCCTCTCCTCGCCGGTTCTATTTGGCTTCACATGATTTTCCTGGCCATCCTTGACAGCATTCTCCTTCATCCGGCGAAGATGACTCTAGCGATACTCGACACAGCGGAGGACAAGATCGACTATGTTCATGAGGCGTGCTTGATTACAAAGCCTCTGAAAGACCGCTTGATTCATATGCTAAGTTAGATCAAGGCTCGGCGGGCTGTCATGTCTTCCTTTGCCGACAAGCGTGGTACTGACAGATGGAGAGGGACTCTTCGTGAGAACGGTCGTTACGACATGGTAGAGAGGACAAAGAGAGAGTTAGAGAACTTTGTTTACTGTTTTGTTAATGCTTGTAGTTCCGATCACATGTTTAGTGATCTTTTCCCTGTAGCTTGAAATAAATATTTGAATGCATATTTGTTATTTGATGAATTTTTCAACGTCAAACAGACCCTTTTCAAAATCGGCATTCTTGCATATTTTTATTACATTTATTCATGAAAATTACATTAAGCCTATTTATTGCTTAATAATTATTCCTTTGGCATTGGAGGCCGGCCTCTTCAGGCTTGGGCTCGACTTGGGCATAAGCCCACTTGACCGGGGCTTGGACCCGGTTGCTTGGACTTAGGTTCGGGCTTGGGCTTGGATTCGGGCTTGGGCTTCCTTGACTTGGATTCGGGCTTGGGCCCGGGCCCACTTTTCAGGCCTTGATTTTGACTTGTTGACCTCGACTGTGGGGTGTAATTTTTGACCCCAATAAGAATTCTATCTCAGCTTACTCCTCCGTATACAACACAGCACAACGGTGTATCGGAGCGGAGGAACCGTACCCTATTGGATATATTTCGTTCCATGATGAGTAGTGCTGAGTTGGCTCTTTCATTTTGAGGATTTGCGCTAGAGTTAGCATCATCTTTATTATGGTTCAGACCAAATCCGTGCTTACCACTCCATATAATATATGGGAGGGGAAGAGACCATACCTTAATTTTATAATGATATGGGGTTGTCCAGCCTATGTTAAAGTACATAATCCGAACAAACTCAAGGCACGATCTGTACTGTGTAAATTTGCAGGATATCCTAAACATTCAACAAGATATTTGTTCTATCACACCGAGGAACAGAAGGTGTTTGTTGCTCATCACACAACCTTTTTGGAAAAGAAATTTCTTGGAAAGAAATTAGTGGGAGCACGGTAGAACTGGAAGAAATTCCAGAATCACAAACTACAACTGAAAATTTGGTAGAACCATAGGATTCAATTGTCCAGGACGAACCTTAGCTACTCCGCAGATCTAGTAGGATTTCTCATCCGTTCGAGAGATACTACGGTTTTCTTATAGACGGAGATCGAGAGGATTGCATCTTGGAAGAAGATGATCCTATTAGTTTCGAGCAAACCATTACCAGAAGGGGCTCTGTAAAATGGTTGGATGCTATGAGATCCAAAATGGAGTCTATGTATACCAACAATGTTTGGACTTTAGACGTTGCACCAGCAGGGGTAAAACCCGTTGGCTGCAAATAGATCTTCAAGAAAAAGATTAGTGTAGATGGACAGGTAAAAACCTATAATACTAGACTTGTTGCAAAAGGTTTTCTTCAAAGACTAGGTGTGGACTATGACGAAACCTTTTCTCCTATGGTTATGCTGAAATCTATTCGGATCCTACTTACCATTACTGTAATACCCAGTTTTCCTTGAACATATTTCCCTTATTTATAAATAAAAGTAACCCCAAGATTTTTCTATTAGAAAATCTCTATAAATAATTTCCTACACTTTCTAATATTAATTCACTAACTTTTTATTAAATTAAATCTTTCTCCCAAATTGTTTCCCTAAACTATTCCAGCCCATGACCCACACCCTAACCCCCTTCTATTTATTTTTCCCTAATTCTTTCTACCCTCGGCCCAACTCCCTGAGCTAAGCCCTAACCCTTTCTATTTTTCCAAAATAATTTCTTAAATTCTTCCTAATCCAAACCCCACTCCCTGAGCCCGGCCCATCTCCCTCACCCTTCACCCGACCAGAACCCACACCCGACCCGACCCGCACTCCCTCCTTCTTCTTCTCCCTTTCGCTTCCCTTTCCCGCTCTTTTTCCATGCCTCCGCGCAGCGAGCCCACGCCTGTGAGACCCTCTCCCCAACGGCTACGACGACCGCGCCAACTCCCTCAACTACCCCGCGTGCTTCTCCCGCCAACTCTTCGCTCCTCGTGCCCGCTCCCCCACGACCCGCACCCACGCCCGTACGGCCTCGACGACGATTTCTACTTCCCTAACGGCTCTCCCCCACGCTCGCACTCACCCCTTGAGACCCACACCTCTCCAACGTCGCCACGAATTCGTCCATACCCTAACTGTTTCCTCAAGATCATCTTGCCGCTCCCATTCTCTCTCTTTCACTCCTCTCTCCTCTCAACAGCCACCACCGAGCACTCAACCTCACCGCCGACGAGCCCCTGACCCCCACAACAACACCTCCCAGTGCACCTCCTCTTCCTCCTTGACCTCACATTCTCCTGCATTGCCCTGTCGCCCTCACCCCGTCGCCTCCACCAACTTACGCCCGAACACCCATAGCCGCCCACTACACTCCCGTCGACGAGCACCGCCACCTGAGCTCCTCCTCCACTGCAACTGAGCCTACTACCGGATGCACCCCTGCTCCGCCGTCGACGAGGCCACTGCCACCGGCTACCCCTCCTCTCGCCACCACCTTCGTCAGCCCCATTCCCCTGCGCGACCCGCCTCTGCAATGGCTGACCATCTTGCTGCCACCTTCGACGAGATACCATCACCAAGACCACCACCAACACCTCCTTTACCCACCGCCATCGTTGTAACCCCACTGCCCCGAGCCCCTCTCCCAACTCCTAGCCATCGCCTGGGTCCCATCGCCGCCTGAGCACCGTGGCCAGCCACCTCACCGGAGCCTCGCCGCTACATCCGTCATCACCTCCATCACCGATGAGCCACCACCTCACACCACCATAGCCTCCTCCACCGACGAACGCGAACCGCCGGCAACCCCAACTCAACCCCACAGCTCCACCTTGCCAACGGAGCTCCGAGCCCAGCCACCATCAACATTACCTCGCCATTGCCCCTGGACCACCGTCACTGCTTCTGCCTCACCCCCTTCTCCTCATCTACAACCTACAGCCGATGCCTATCGCCTAAGCACCACCGCCGCTCCAGCCACGGCCAAGTCCAGCACCCATAGCCAAGCCAAGTTACCGCCGTCGCAGCCAGGAATGTGCCGTGTTCGTGTCCGTGCTACCGCTGTGCCAGGCCCATGCCTACTCCCAGAACTACTGTGCCACCATCGGACCCACTCCCGCGTCGCGCCGTGCCCACCTGTGTGCCACGACAGCACCCACTCCATACCCGGCACCACGCCACCATCGGATCCACTCACATGTCGCGTCCCATACCCAATCCTAGTGCCACGTCGTGCTAGCCCCTGTGCCACACCGCACTCGATCCAATGCATGCGTCGTGCTGCTCCCGGACTACACACCAAGACAAGACCGTGACCAGTGCCGTGTTGCGCCTTGACACACACCAGGTCAGGTCAGGACCATGCCCACTACCGTATCACGCCCGCGTCGCCACCGTTCCTAGTACTGGATCTCAACGCATTGCGCCCGTGCCGTGCCTGTGTCCAGCATCGCATCGTCTCGGGTATTGAGACGAAGTCGGCAAGCGGCATCGCTTTTATATCAAGCGACCGAAGGCAAGTGAACCCCTCACTTGGTTTACATTCTATAATTATTAGTTGTCAAATCGCGACATGTATATAATACAAAAGTGTTCAATGCGAATTCTAAACCAAAACCTAAATGAAAATAGAGAAACTTATGATCGATAAATCCCTTTTCTGTTTATAATTATCGTGCAACATTTTGAAGGAAAAATAATGTT
The DNA here is from genome assembly GCA_030015575.1 of Agapanthus africanus. NCBI lineage: Eukaryota > Viridiplantae > Streptophyta > Magnoliopsida > Asparagales > Amaryllidaceae > Agapanthus > Agapanthus africanus. Next base: position 127,017,644 of record CM057340.1, on the reverse strand, counting down.
GTTTCACACAAGAAACGACGCCCCCAAAAAGCAACGTTGAATATGAAATTCACCATACAGGCCATGTTCTACAATCCAAATTAAATTGAATACAACTCGCAACTTAATGTTCGATGGCTCGTATCGAAGCCAATAGATAAACCTACAATACACCAGATGTTGGATATAGTGCCCTCAAAGTCAATTATTGGATCACAGGCACGTGATTGCAATGATTGAGGGATGACTTATGCCAGTAGGACAGTCTTACTCAAGATAATAGTATGCTATCTGGTTTATCTCTATCATCGTGTACAGCTTTAGGTGACCTTACAGATCACTATTACACATTGATAGAGCCCTTAGGATTCTTGCTTGACGGCCAGCAGTATGATGGCGATCATATACGTGGGAGCTGGGGTGTATAAGCACATCCTTAAAGTGGTCCCTAGTCGTGGGAGTTTCGAGACTAGGCATCGATACTCCATTAGTAGACTAGTGTATACAGTCGAGACCCCGACGAGGGGCGGTGGCCGGTCTCATAAGCCATTGGTGTCAGTTGGATCACCTAAGATGTATACAGGTGCTCATTGGGTTATGAGTACACCGGACAGGACTCGCCGGGAACATGCTAGTTGGTATTATACCTGATGTCAGATAGCAGTTCCCTGGTGACATGTGTACAGGTTAGTTCATCGACCTGAGATCGTCATTTGTCTCGTTTGAGTTCCCACTGTGCTTTGATTACTACCCTACCATGGCTCAAAGGAGTCGTGCAAACAGGTTTTAGTTGGGTACAGTCCCGAGCCATATGGAGGCAGTGAGCGGATCGGCAGGGGTTTCGTCTCTCCCGGTATTGGGGGTGAGATCGCGCTGTGTCTAGGAGAGCCATTACACGAAGTCCTTGGCCAAGGCAGGAGATTTACTGGTAGGTATTCCAGTAGTATCTCATGGTGTTCTGGGCTACACTCCGACACGACTTGTACCGCTTTTGGGGGTCTGACTTTTACCAACCCCCTAGGCCCGACATGCGATGCTCATAGACGAACGGACCGAACTGTATGGATATTGTCACTGACTGGCTCAGTAGGGTGTCAGGATGAGTTTGCTCGTCGACCTACCTTTTGGTCAATACCTGGTAGCCCGTTACGTACAGCTAGTACCACTGACATGCTAGTGGTTAAATCCATAGCCAAAATATTAACGAGTCTTTAGAGTCCCCCACAAACAGTTTCTCAAGTTTCGGGCGAAACGTTGTAGAGGCCGTATAATATATGGCAGGGTTCGATCATATACATGCAGTAGTGCACGGATCATGATCGGACGGATCATACTAGTGGGCTTTGGTTTAAGCCGAATTCTAGTATTAGATTTGTTGGATTACTTTAGTCTCATCGTATTCGCATTCAGTCGGAATGCGAATGCAAGTATGTATATACAGGTGAGGGGTATCCTTATGATCCGTCACGAGTTTACTTTAGATGTTGCCGTATCTTTTTATTGTTGTAAACATTTGGGTTAATGTTTACAAATGGAAATTGTGAGCTTAAGTCATCATGAAGAGCATTAATTGTGACCCATGCACAAGTGATGACTCATGGTATATTTCTTTATGCATGTGCCACATTATTTGATTGATTTATGAGTTGAAATGAGAGGAAGAGAGAGAAGGGCAGCCATAGATAGGTTGGCTCTTGTATTATTCTTAATCTCACTCTCTCATTTTTTTGATCATATAACATAAGAAAAAGAAAGGCTTCTTCTTCTTCTTCCTCTAGCTCACAACCTCCATTGATGGCTTCATCTTCAACCTCCATCCATACACTCTCATGTGTTGAGAATCAATGGATCCAAGAGACAAAATGATCACACACATTCTCTACATCACCTTGGACACGTCGGCTAGCAAACTTCGTGTCCGAGTTGCTTCGGACGAAGCGGGAGCCCGTAAAAGGATTCGAAGATGTGGTGCCCTTTCCAACGAGGAGATCGGAGATGCCATGAGGAGCTTGGGTTGGTGGCCAAAGACCGAAGGACACGGATCAATCGGTATAGCTTTTCTTACCCTTCTCTTGTTTGCTAGTTATAGGTTAATGGTTCGATCCGGGATTAAAGTCTGCGATAGCGCCGGTTTCAAGTTTTGAAAAAGTTTTTGTTTCCGCATTTTGGCCTCGGACAGACGGCCGGGGCGCTACCGTAGACTTACATGGTATCAGAGCCAAGCCATTAACCTTTACTAGCTTGTTCTAACGTGTTTAAAATATCGATCGAACGAAATTTCCGAAACCGCGATTCCATTCATGAAGTTTCTATCGAATTTTTTTTGTGGTCCAAAAATTATTTTGGGTACGTCAGAAAATCAGGCAGGCTTTTCTAAGACCACTGTAGAAATTTGAAAGTGCAACTCCACCATAGCGCCGCGGAACCGCGACATTACCCTTGTTTTGGCCGCAGTTCCGCCGCACTACTGTAGCATTAGGGCACTAGTTTTTCTACAGTGGTCTCTGACTTGGAAATGGGGTTTCTGGTATTTGTATTTTTGACCCAGATTATTTTGAGTACTGGGAATTGTGCTTGGGGCCCACTTCGGGAAATTTTGTCGATCGAAAATGTTAAATATGTTACTTCACAGTGCTTACTTTATATCTGCGACCATGAATGTCATTTGATCGGTAAATCTTGTCTAATTGTTATAGTTCTTTTAGACGGATTTGCGAACGCGACATTCACGTTGATGTTCTGTGTTGTGCTGTGATGTTGCGGTTTTGTCGTGGTGGATAGCCTGGATGCAGTGGTAGTACAGTTTGGTTGTATTTGTACATTTGATATTGCGGGGCAAGCGTCCGACATGTGGACTATCGTCACTGTCTGTTTGTATATTATTCTTTTGGGGCACGACCGGGCTGAGGTCGATCTACCCGTTGTATATATATTTTACTTTCTGTACTAGGATTACCCCGTGGTGGGGTGTACGGATAGCCGGGTTCTAGAGGGCAACGGGCCCGCATCTCATGGCTTTGAGACGAAGGGGGCTTCACTCTAGAATTGGCGGGCTATTCGCCGCACTCGTAGGGGGTACAGGTTGACCCAAGGAAGGGTGCTCAAGTTACCGGATTCCGTGAAGTGCTGGGTGGTCCATTCACTTTGCTGTACGGGGCTTCCTCGCTTCAGGTTTTGGCGGGTAACTTGCCGCACCCGTAGGGGTCTAGGATCTTATTGCACAGGCTATCCACACGACCATGAGAACGTCGGGTTTCAGTAGCGGCTCTATGAAACCCGGGGATCCTAGATTATCTGTATTGTTCTGTGATACTTATTACATTTCTGTGATGTTGCATTTTATCACGCCATGAGCGAATATTATATATTGATATATATACTAATAGATGTTGTATATGTTTTACACCCGCACTAGTCCAGTCCCCGCTCTGTCGTTAGTTAAGTAACCTAATGGGTGATGACGGGACCCAGTGGCGAATGTGGATGGCATATACGTACATCATATTTTTGTTCTTTTGTGGTGTGATTAATTGATGGAACTGCATTGATTCGGATCAATGCAAGCTAAACAAACCTATTCTGATGTTGTTGGAACATTTTTCAAAAGGCTATTATTACAAGGACGTTCTCTTTTGTTTTGCACAGTGGTATTCGGTTATGAATATCCAGCACCTCAGTCGATGAGGCAAGGGTCGAGATCCCTTCACCGGGAGTGACCCCTTGGACAGAAGTTTGCGTCAGGGTAATAACTTCACTATAGTTGATTACTTTTTGCTTTTCATCGTGGTATTCAGTTGGAATATCCTGCACCTCATTCTACGAGGAAAGAGCCGAGATCCCTTCACCGGGAGTAACCTCTTTAGCAAAGGTTTTCGCCACTATATTTTTATAAAAAGGCTATCTGGTTCCTTCAACGATATCAAGTTCATTACGTTAAAGGTTTTTCGCCAAAAACCATTTGTAGCCCTCCGTCATTTCAGACGGGTAGCACTTAGTATTCATGCTATGTATGTTGGCCTTCGTCAAGGCATAATGTATGGTAGCTATTTGTTACTTTTCTGCTGCATAGATAGATGCGTTGGTTTGGGACAGTCGTACTACTATTTTGGCCTTCGCCAAGGGTATGTACGGGTGGGTTCAAATTAACCTGGATAATGACGGGTAGAACTTGACTTGTGACTTATGATATGTTGGCCTTCGTCAAGGTCATAAGAGCATGGGGTAAAAATCACATCGGGAGTTTCTAAAGAAACTGAAACTTGCCAGATATGCGCATACCTTCTGGAGTGTGATAACGTGAATGGATTCCATCACGTTATCATGCGATGATAGTTGGATCCCGATTCCCACTGATGAGTTGTTTTACTCCTCGGGTGATCCCGACTAATTCTTCTTTCAGGTTTGGAGGAGAATTTGGGGTTACAGTGGGAAGTCTCCTGATTGGATAAATTGATAACAATTCTGATTTAGGTTAGAGTGCATGCAGAGTGTTTCTTTTCTCTCTCTCTCTGGCAGCGATCATGACCCGACCCTAGACTATAACTCAGTGACCAAGTTAACCGAACTTTCTTAAAACACTGGCTTTTGGATTGTCAGAGTTGCATACCTCATTGCTACTCCTACTTTTACCCTTTTCTCCAGAACACCCCGTATTACTACGAACATCCACTTCCATTAGCATCGTATGGTTATATACGAACTCGAAGGAACTTGTTCCAGATTCGAGAATGGTTTCCGGTTTTGGAGAAAATGAATAGGACTATTCAGTTGTCTTTTCCTTTTACCTTCTCTCAGGTTGTGAGTGCTTCTTGGATTAGGACGGTATACCTATTACGCTAATTGGATTGTCTTCATCCAAACCATAGGCAGGTGCCGTACGGTAGGGAATGAAGAAAACTATTTAGCCTAAAAGGTGTACAGAAGGTATTAAATAAAGACAAATAAAGGGATTAGTAAGAGGGCAAAGTAAATTGCGACTGCTATTCACGAACAAACCAAGTATTTCATCGCCACTCCTGCTTCACCTTTGTATTTCTCCGGAACACCCCGTATCACTACGAAGATCCACAGTTTATTGGATACTCCATCATATGGTTATATACAAACTCGAAGGGACTTGTTCCAGTTCGGGGATGGATTCTGGTTCAGGAGAAATAAGGAATAAGGTTTATTCAATTGTCTTTTATCTTTACCTTCTCTCGGCTTGCGAGTGCTCCTAGGATTAGGACAGTACACCTATTACGCTTATTGGATAGTCTTCTTCTAAACCATAGGCTGGTGCCGAATGGTAGGGAAGGAAGAAAACCATTTAGCCTAAAGGGGTGTACAGAAGGTAATGACTAAAGACATATAAAGGGATTTGGAGAGACGGCAAAGAAATATACGGTTATAGTTGTGATAATGGAAGAGGCATTACTAAGAATACCGAGATACCCCTTTGAAACATTTTCATGTTTCAGTCTCAATGTGTATTGTTAAAAGAAAACTGATTTCCCAATTAGCCCTTACTCCAGGGTATGTATTTACCAGGTTTGATTCTCACATCAGTATGATTTTATAGATGATGAGTGGGAGTAAGTTATTGGGAATTGGGTGATCATCCTCATTATATCGGGATTCGTTGTAATTGGTGATATTTGAGGAAATAGCCTGGGTTGTTTGCCGGATGGCAAATATTTGGTTTTGAATATCCGTTGTTATGCACCAATTTCAAATTGATATATCTGTACGTTTATTTTTATAAAGTGAGATATAACTTTTTGAAATTATATCTATGACATTTACCTATATCAGTGGATGGTTAGGTATGGAGCATTAAACAGCGGTGTAATTCTTCTTAACCATAAGTACAGTTTTTAACCTACGACATACAGGGAATGAGTTATTAGACTCAGGGGACTTATACAGAGTATTGTATGTTGTCCAGTGTCCATGAGGACAGAGGGGTTGGTACTCGTACTATATTCCGTTTACTTGTGACTTCTCTAGTTCTTAGACATGTGTTTCGTAAAAATGCAAGGTCTAAGTTTTGAGAAGTTATAGGTATAAGAATAAAGTAGAGAACCAGGTGTTGCAAGTATCAGGATTCTTCAAGGTGATGGAAGATGTAGATACTTGTGTATGGTATTCAGTTGATAGTAATGATTATGAGAACTTGCTTCTCTTTCAGGTTACTCATAATTCGAAGCACTCCTAAGTTGAGTAATGCTGATCGGCCTCTCTCCGTTTTGTTGACATGCACTGGAGACAGTTGCATGATTTGAATCTGGTTCCAATTAAATCAGTGCCTCTATTTCTATATTGGATATAGAATAGTTCATATCTTAACATTTTTAAGGTACGGGGAGTTTTCCGGCTTATGCTTAAAACCAGACTCTGGATAACTCAAGGCACGTTTCTGTAATGGCTGTTTGTAGGTTGACCCAGACTATGACAAGGGTTGACTTTCTACCATTTGGAAGATTAATAGTGATATTGTTCTTGACTCGCCACAGTTTTAGTAAAATGGATTTTTTCAGAAAACAGTAGTGGGAGTATGGTAGAACTAGAAGTGATTCCAGAACCGCAAACAATTACTGAAAATTTAATAGGACCTAAAGATTCAATCTGGTTTGACATTCCATTGGCCACTCCGCAGATATGGTAGGTAACCTCAGGCACTCGAGAGGTGCTTCGGTATGCTCAAAGACGGTGACAAGGAGGTTCTTGTTTACCCAGACTTGCCATTGCTGTTGTTCCAGACTATGAGACGCGGCAGGAGAATGAGTATAGCGTCGTTCTAAACTAGCTTTAGAAGTGCACGTGTATGTGACTCTGCCAGAGGGTTGTCATAGTCAGTTGGAGCAGCGGAAGAATAGTGGACAAGTAGCTTATGTCTATTTATGGACTAAAGCAGATATAGCGGAGATAGATCATCTATTTCTGATATGACAGTCATAGGTTTGACTTCATCAGAATAGGGGATGGATCTGTTAAGAAAGTAGTAGGATGTGATGTCCTGGTATTTGGATGACATACACAGAGTAGGAAGTGAAATTCTTATACTACGATCGGTTATACTTTGGTTGTCATACAGTGGTTTCTCCGCATAGGATGTGGATATTATATCAGATATTCTGGTTACTAGATCTATGGTTAAGATCTAGATTTTGGTACTTTCCCAATCTGGGTACTTAGACAGCATTCTAAAGGTGTTTTAGAATGGACGACTCCTGGCACGGTAGTATACCTGCAGGTGATGGAGTCACCCTCTCTAAAGCAGTCTTACAGACTAAAGCGGAGAGGGATGTGCATGATTGGCAGATCACTTGCTTAGGCAATTAAGTCAATCATGAGATGTCAAGTACCACACCAGATATTGTTTTTGCACTAGATGTAATAAGTTGATATTAATCCTATCCTGGAGAAACGTTCGGAAGCAGTTTTAGAACATAAGTGGATGTTCTAGGGATATGATAACAACAGCCTCTTTTAGGAGACAGTTATCATTGCAGGCTTCCAAGGTGACCTGGATGACAGAGTGGCTGTCAGAGTTATAGTTTTTCCTCTGACGAGGGGCAGTTGTTTGGACAGGAGGTCCAAGAGGATACTGAGGGAGGCATGGCGCAGGATACTGATTAAGTTCAGTTGACGATACAGTCTAAGAAGTTTGGATTTGAAGTTCATTTGTGAACTAGGTCCCATCAGATATCCAGACATATTCTAAGACAGGTATTGCTCATTTCGGGAGATGGCTTTCTCCGCGAACTTGAGAAAAAGAGAGACATAAAAGGAACATCTGGATGGATCCACTCACTGAGGCTATTCCTCGAACACAATAGTTTCGTAAACGAGCTTTGTGAAACTGATTAGTAGAGGAGTTGGGTGTTCGGTATCACACGGGCTGTGAGTATGCGGCATCGCAATAATTAGCCTTGAGTGCAAGTGGGAGACTGTTGGATATAGTGCCCTCAAAGTCAATTATTGGATCACATGCACGTGATTGCAATGATTGAGGAAGGACCTATGCCGGTAGAACAGTCTTACTCAAGATGATAGTATGCTATCTGGTTTATCTATATCATCGTGTACTGCTTTAGGTGACCTTACAGATCACTATTACACATTGATAGAGCCCTTAAGATTCTTGCTTGAGGGCCAGCAGTATGATAGCGATCATATACGTAGGAGCTGGGGTCTATAAGCACATCCTTAAAGTGGTCCCTAGTCGTGGGAGTTTCGAGACTGGGCATCGATACTCCATTAGTAGAGTAGTGTATACAGTCGAGACCCCGACGAGAGGCGGTGGCCGGTCTCACAAGCCATTGGTGTCAGTTGGATCACCTAAGATTATACAGGTGCTCATTGGGTTATGAGTACACCGGACATGACTCGCTAGGAACATGCTAGTTGGTATTATACCTGGCGTCAGATAGCAGTTCCCTGGTGATATGTGTACATGTTAGTTTATCGACCTGAGATCATCATTTATCTCGTGTGAGTTCCCACTATGCTTTGATTACTACCCTACCACGGCTCAAAGGAGTCGTGCAAACAGGTTTTAGTTGGGTACAGTTCCGAGCCACAGGGAGGCAGTGAGCGGATCGACAGGGGTTTCGTCTCTCCCGGTATTGGGGGTGAGATCGCGCTGTGTCTAGGAGAGTCATTACACGAAGTCCTTGGCCAAGGCAGGAGATTTAATGGTAGGAATTCCAGTAGTATCTCATGGTGTTCTGGGCTACACTCCGACACGACTTGTACCACTTTTAGGGGTCTGACTTTTACTAACCCGCTAGGCCCGACATGCGATACTCATAGACGAACGGACCGGACTGTATGGATATTGTTACTGACTGGCTCAGTAGGGTGTCAGGATGAGTTTGCTCGTCGACCTCCCTTTTGGTCAATACCTGGTAGCCTGTTACGTACAGCTAGTACCACTGACATGCTAGTGGTTAAATCCACAGCCAAAGTATTGACGAGTCTTTAGATTCCCCCACAGACAGTTTCTCAAGTTTCGGGCGAAACGTTGTAGAGGCCGTATGATATATGGCAGGGTTCGATCATATACATGCAGTAGTGCACGGATCATGATCGGGCGGAACATACTAGTGGGCTTTGATTTAAGCCGGATCCTAATATTAGTTTTGTTGGATTACTTTAGTCTCATCGCATTCGCATTCACTCGGAATGCGAATGCAGGTATGTATATACAGGTGAGGGGTATCCTTGTGATCCGTCACGAGTTTACTTTAGATGTTGCCGTATCTTTTTATTGTTATAAACATTTGGGTTAATGTTTACAAATGGAAATTGTGAGCTTAAGTCATCATGAAGAGCATTAATTGTGACACATGCACAAGTGATGACTCATGGTCTCTTTCTTTGTGCATGTGTCACATTATTTGATTGATTTATGAGTTGAAATGAGAGGAAGAGAGAGAAGGGCAGCCATAGATAGGTTGGCTCTTGTATTATTCTTAATCTCACTCTCTCATTTTTTGATCATACAACATAAGAAAAGGAAAGGCTTCTTCTTCTTCTTCCTCTAGCTCACAACCTCCATTGATGGCTTCATCTTCAACCTCCATCCATACACTCTCATGTGTTGAGAATCAATGGATGCAAGAGACAAAGTGATCACACACATTCTCTACATCACCTTGGACACGTCGGCTAGCAAACTTCATGTCCGAGTTGCTTCGGAAGAAGTGGGAGCCCGTAAAAGGATTCGAAGATGTGGTGCCCTTTCCGACGAGGAGACTGGTGATCGGAGATGCCGCGAGGAGCTTAGGTTGGTGACCAAAGACTGAAGGACACGGATCGATCGGTATAGCTTTTCTAACCCTTTTCTTGTTTGCTAGTTATAGGTTAATGGTTCGATCCGGGATTAAAGTCTGCGATAGCGCCGGTTTCAAGTTTTGAAAAAGTTTTCGTTTCCGCATTTTGGCCTCGGACAGACGGCCGGGGCGCTACCGTAGACTTACACCAGAGTTCATCCTTGTAGTTTATTAAACTATAACGACGAATACTGAAGCGATTCGCGGCCCTGAACTGCAGTCCGGCGCAGCGTTTCGTTTTGGATACTAGACTTTGGAACACCTGTATACCCCTTCTTTAAACTGAAAATGCACGGAGCCCCATATGGTTAGCTAACACCTGAATCTGGTCCCGTGCTGTTTCACCGTCATTTGATATCTAATTTGCATTTTAACGTATCTGGGTGTTCTGCAGTTTCTGCAGTGACTCCTCTTGCATAGATACACTAAACAGGACATAACTTTTAATACAGAACTGCTATAGATAATCCGTTTGATGCGTTGGAAACATAACAGATAAGTATACATACTATTTAACTGTAGCATCACCTAATTATGCTCCCAATTAGGAGTAAAACGTGTTACGAAACAGACTTCCGGTTCAAAAATTGGATTTCCAGCAGTAAACACTTAAAATGAAATGGCCATAACTAGCGAACCTGAAACTCGATTGACGCGAAACCAATTTTGTTGGATATATAATTAAATATACTGCTTACCCCTTTTATATTATTTTGCTAAATTCTGCACGTATGTTTTATAGTAAAATTTGCAAGTGGTATGACACCGGCTGCTATGTTTTATTCGTATTATAATTAATTGCATTCTCATCATATCGTGTAGCGGTTATATCGTCATTGAATAATGGTCATGAAGCATTGATAATCTAGTGAATCATGTACATTACCCAGTGATAGATATTAGTGATTGGATTGTGGTAAGTACGTTAGTGTATAAGCGTGATTGAATAGTGAAAGTGACATGCATTTGTGCACAATCAGCGGATCCAGTTAATTTATTGCATTGTCGACATCTATAGGACATATATAAGTGTAACTATAACCGGAATGGGACGGTTAAGGAGCACTTATATTAGTGTCATAGGTAAGACGTCAAACACTGTCCATTTATCCTGGGTACCAGTCGAGACATGCTTGATGGAGATCCGGTCTCCAGTTCTCGCGTAGACTTGTCATGGACCGACTAGTATTTGGGTTTATGGTCGATATTTGATGCAGACCGTGGGTGTGGGGTAGTTTGAGTGTGAGTTCAATGGAATCTCGGGAGTCCCATTGCCGGCATATACAGTGATTTTGGGAGTTGTATGGATGGTGTTACTGATTATTATCGTGCGTGATTCGAGCCCGTGTTCCCTTGCCCCTGGGACCCTACCCTTGGGTTGGGGATACTCCTACGTGGTTGACTCTCACACTTGGACTGACGATAGATTTAGCGACCTTGACTGATGATAGATTTAGTGACATGGTCATGAATTGTTTACTGATTCGATATACCTGCTTTACTGTTTACCTGTACCGGTTACTTCATGCTCATGGCATCTCTCCATGCTTACTATTTTATATTCTTCACTATTGCACGTGTTTACATATGTATTTATATTTATTGCTATTGTGTCGCTCTGACGACCTGAGTATGCATACCCAGAGTGAGAAATGGACTTAGCTTGGATTAGGACCTGACGTACCTTGAGGATATTGCGGACATCTAGATCAGCGACGCTAGCACTATCTTCATCTTGATCTCTATCCGGTTAGTTTTATATCTGTTGATAGAGTAGTGGTTGCTTTTCGCAATACCTGTGCATTGATTACTGATTACCACATAATGCTAGAAGTCGAAGTGTGACTACGGTAAGATATTTTCTTGACCGTAGGAGCATGGCTGGCCTTGTCAACCCCTCGTATTCTGTATTTTGGGAAGCAGGGCGTGACAATTATCGCCTTCCATGACTATGACATCTGGCAGATAGACGTAAAAACAGCTTTTCTAAATGGAAGTTTAGAAGAGTGCGTTTATATTGATTAGCCAGAAAGTTTTGTAGATAGTGGGAGCAACGGGAAAGTGTGCAAGTTATTTAAATCCATTTATGAATTAAAGAAGGCATCGCAGAGTTGGAATATCTGTTTTGATAAAACAGTCAAATAATTTGACTTCATGAAAAACATTGATGAGCCCTGTATGTATAAGAAGATTGTAGGGAAAGTTGTCATATTCCTCGTTCTGTACATTGATGGTATTCTCCTAATAGGAAATGACATTCCTATGTTACAGTCAGTCATGCTGTTCTTATCACAAAAATTCTTCATGAAAGACCTGGATGGTACCTCCTACATTCTAAGGATAAAGATCTATAGGGATAGATCCAAGAGAATGTTGGGACTTTCACAGTCTAGATATATAGACAGCATACTAAAGAAATTTAGTATAGAAGATTCCAAGCATGGTAATTTACCCGCTTGCCATGAAATCACTCTCTTCAAAGAGATGTCTCCCACGACTAATGAGGAGAGAGCTCGCATGAACATTATACCCTATACTTTGGCAGTAGTATCTATAATGTATGTGATGTTATGTACCAGACCAGATGTAACTTACGCACTTAGCGTGATAAGGTGGTATCAGTCTAACCTAGGGGAGAAACATTGGATAGCTGTGAAGAACATTCTGAAGTGCCTGAAAAGGACTAAGGAGATGTTCTTAGTGTACGGTAATAGAGATCTCCAGATGTAGTTCTTTACCGATTCAAGCTTCCAAAGTGATAAGGATGATAGCAAGTCTATGTCGAGTTATGTGTTTACCCTCAATAGAGGGGCAATATGTTGGAGGAGTTACAAACAAGATATTGTAGCAGACTCGACGATGGAGGCTGAATACATTGCTGCAAACGATGCCGCAAAAGAAGCAGTCTGGATGAAAAAGTTCATTACTGAACTTGAGGTGGTTATGTCTATTATTGATCCAATACCTTTGTATTGTGACAATATGACATTAGTGAAGGAACCACGGTCCCATCAGCGATCCAGACACATCTTGAAGCGGTATCACCTGATCAGGAAGACCGTAGATCACCGGAAGATCGAAGTTCGGAGAGTAGATACAAAAGAAAATAAGGCGGATCCATTCACAAAGGCCCTCCCTTAAGCACAGTTCGAATGACTTTTTGAGATGTTGGGTATGTGATACGCCAACAACTGGCCCTAGAGCAGACGTTAGGTACTCGATTAGCCAATAACAGGCCTTAGTGCAAGTGGGAGATTATTAGATATGTATTCCCTAGAGGCCTTTATTGTATAGGATGCTAGGGATATGTATGTACAAGACAATCTTGCTCGATATGATAGTTTGCTATTTGGTTTTTTTTTTGTATCTTAACATGTGTATATGTTTTACTAGTTATTACATATCGCTAGTACATGTTGATATAGCCCGTAGGATTTTTGCTTGACTACCAGCGTTGTGATGGAGACCACACTTGTGGACGCTGGTAGTCCATAAGCACATTCTTAAATGTTCATAGTCATGTGAGTATCGAGACAGAGCATCGATATTCCAGATTAGACCAGAGTATATGTATCTTGACTCTGGCGAGGGGCGATGGTTGGTCCCACAGCCAATGGTGTACGGAACAGAAGATAATATACAGGTGCTCATTAGGTTATGAGTTACACTGGATGGACTCACAGAAAACTTCTTGTTGGATATATTATGCCCTAGAGGCCATTATTAGATAGTGGATGTAAATATATATGTATATATATATTCAGAGGACATTCTTACTCGACATAATAATATGCTATCTGGTTATTCAACATCTGACATGTTCACTTGATCATACTTTTATTCATTTGTACATGTTGATAAAGCCCTGAGGATATTTGCTTTATTACTGTGATTATGATGTAGACCATACTAGTGGGACATGTGTAGTCTATAAGCTTTTCCTGAAATGTCCCTAGTCGTGGGTGTATCGAGACGGGGCATCGATATTCCAGAATAGACTAGCGTATATGATACTAGACCCATGTGATGGGCGATGGATGTTCCCACATCCATTGATGTTTGACATCGAGATCGTATACGGGTGCTCAGTGGAGACTGGGTACACTGGACGGACTCCCAGAGAACTCCTATATGGTATTATATCTATCGTCGGATAGCAGTTCTCAGGTGATATTGGTACAGGTTAGTCTGTAGACCCGAGATCGTCATAGAGTTTTGTGTGTTCTCCCACTGTATTTTGATTACCACCCCTACCACGGCTCTACTGAGTCGTGCAAACAGGTGGCTTTTGGGTACAGTCCCAAGACACATGGAGGAAATGAGCGATAGGAGGGGTTTCGTCTCTCCCGGTATTAGGGGTTGATGTTGCGCTATGCTCGATTGGCTATATCAGCAAGTCCCTGTTAGTTATATGTATGCCCTAGAGGCCATTACTGTACATACGATGTATATTGTAATGGATGCTTGGACATATATAGGGAGGGCTTTCTTGCTCGACAGGATAGTACGCTATCTGGTTGTACTTTATCTTAACATGTACTCCGATTGTCTCTATATACATGTTGATAAAGCCCTTAGGATATGTACTCGACTACTGAGACTATGATGAGATCATACTAGTGGGGCCACGGTAGTCGATGAGTACATCCTATAACTGTTCCTAGTCGAGGGTGTATCGAGACAGGGCATCGATACACCAGAGTAGACTAGCGTATACGCATCTTGACCTATATGATAGGCGATGGATGATCCCATATCCATCAGTGTTTGACATCAAGGATAGTGTACGGGTGCTCAGTGGAGACTGGGTACACTGGACGGACTCGCCGAGAACTCCCAGATGGTATTATACCTCACGTCAGATGGCAGTTCTCCGGTGACACTGGTACATAGTAGTCTGTTGACCCGAGATCGTCATAGAGTCTTGTGTGATTCCCACTGTGCTTTGATTTCCATCATACCACGTCCAAGAGAGCGTGCAAAAAGGTGGCTTTTGGGTACAGTCCCGAATCACATGGAGGCAATGAGCGATAGGAGGGGATTCGTCTCTCCCGGTATAGGGAGTTGATGTTGTGCTGTGTTCGATTGGCTATAACCGGAAATCCCTGGCCAGGGTTGCTGAGATTTACTGGTAAGTGTTATCAGTAGTTTCTCGAACTGTTATAGACCTCAAATCGACATGACTTATCAAGCTACTGGGGTCTGACGTTTACCACCCCTAGGCGAGATATGCAACATATCAGACGACGAGACCGGACTGTACGGGAGTGTTACTGATTGGATTCACAGGAGAATGTACAGGCTTGCTTGTTGATCTTCTGAGCGCTCAATACCTGGGTAGCTGTTACGTTTAGCTGACCGCTTGCAGCTTATGGGTGTTTGATATGATCATCACCTACTGCCGGCGTATTGACGATTCTTTAGAGTCCTACACAGAGGTTTCTTGGCTCAGGCAAAACGGAGTAGGGGCACATATGTGATATGTGCGGGACCGAGGATAAAGCGATATGAGATACCGTATTCTATTCTCGCGATATATGATATCAGCCGGGTCATCGGATCAAGTGTTGATTCGATGAATCGGTACGGATAAATATTAGTCGGTTATATGCGATATAGCCGGATTGTTGGATCAAGTGTTGATTCGATAATTTAATGTATAATAATATATATGATATTAAAATTACATTAACTAATATTTGCTCACTAAAAGATTCTTTTTCTCACTCGGGTAATACATTGATATATATGCGATATATGTTAATTGTATTATTTTATTTTGTTACGATAAATATTATATTTGTGATATATAATATTGTAACATGATATAATAACTAATGCAACATGTTTAGTGGAGTTTAAACATGATTAGGGTTTGGATTAGGGTTAACACTTCTAGTTGATTCTAGAAGCTTTTCTTTTGTCATGATAAAGATATTTGTGTAGATTTTTATCTATGACTCATACTTAACCCAACCCAAACCCTAGCCTTTGGTTAATTCTCTACAATGGTTTAGTCAACCATGGTTGCATTATTTATCATATTAATCCTTTCATTATTCATCACAAATGAAATGGATCACTATTCTTCTTCTTCCTTGAGTTCTTCATGCAAAGCTTTCTTGCTTTGATTTTTGTGATGAAAATATATGAGAAAAAGATAAATAAAGAGAGCAAAAATCCTACTTCATCATCCTCATCTTCCCTTGCCCTTTAGATGAGAGTGTTCACATCATTTCATGAGTGATAGCTTGTGTTAACGAAACTTCAAGGTAGATCATCTTTGTATCGAAGATCGGAAGCAAAGGTTGCATCATTCTCTTCGTGAAGCCACTCGAGAGTCCAGAGCACGATGATCGCAGCGAAGGGACCTCAACACGGAGCATATGAAGTGAAGGACCGGATCTACAAAGGTTGTAATCCCTCTCACTTAGTGTTAAAGTGTTTAGCATGTTAGTTTTCGCCTAATCTCTAGTTTAAAGATCCGTATTCGGGTTGTTCGGCATGGCTAATTTTTTAATCGGGCATGGTTGATGCCTCGTAGACCCTTGTGCGCGTGCCCAGCAACCCTACAGTCCCTGGCAAGGGCTGATGAGATTTACTGATAAGTGTTATCAGTAGTTTCTCGGACTGATTATAGGCCATACATCAGGAGGACTTATTGAGTTATTGGGGTCGACGATGCCATCCCTAGAATTGATATACAGCATATCTGACGAAAAGACCGGACTGTACGGTAGTGTTGCCAGTTGGCTCGACGGGAGTTTTAACAGGTTCGCTTGTTTTCTTCTGATCGCTCAATACCCGGGCGGATATTACGTTTAGCTGACCTCTTGCGGCTTGGGGGTGCTTGATATGATCATCACCCACTGCCGGCGTATTGACGAGTCTTAGAGTCTCACAGAGGAGTTTCCTAACCCAAGCGAAACGATGTGGTGTGCATATGTGATATTCACGGGGACCCGATTAAATGCGCGTATGAGATACCGTATATTAATCGGGCGATTTACTATTGGTCGGGTCGTATGTGATATGGCCGGTTTGTTAAATCAAGTGTTGATTTAACATTGACTTTATTACTCATTTTGTTTAAACCCTTTTCTTTATTGTATGCATGCATGTAGGCATATGTTTATGTTGATGCACATGTTGATGTGCATGTATACATACATGCATACACTTGTGTGTATCATAGTTGTTGATACACTAGTAGTGGCAATGCAAGACTCACATGGAAGTATTTATCTAAATATTTATTTTTGAGTTAATGTAAATAGAATTAATTCATGGTTGATATTTATCCTTCAATCTCTACACTTAACCTTGCATTAACCATGAGTTAATTTTCTATAGCTCATAGCACTCCAAAATAAATATCTAGATATTTATTAACCCATGGTTTAAAGTGAGAAGGATTTAATATATATATATATATATATATATATATATATATATATATTCATTCTCATTCTCATTATTATTATCTCTTTGAGCTCTTGAGTTGCCATCATCTTGTTCCTCCTCTCTCTTGCTCTTTTGACTTTGTAAGTGAGTGAGATAGTGATAAAGATAGGGTTTTGAAGTGAGAAACAAACCACATCATCATTTTACACTAGTCTAGCTAATTAGTTTAGAGTGTTAGCTTCATCTTCATCTTTTGATCAAGTGGAGCTTGGAGCTTGGACAAAGAGGACCCCAGGTGGAACATCGTGGACTCGGAAGATCACTAGCAAGCCCGTTCAAACTCTCAAGTAGCCAAGGAGCCAGGCAAGGAGAACTACAAAGGTTGTATTCTCTTTACTTAGTGTTTTATTACTTGTAGTATGTGATACTACTTCATATGTTACTTTAAATTTCTAGTTTGATCCTAGGTTAGTTTGCTTAGCGCCCTAAACAAAAATTAAATTGTAGCATGTTTGATGCATCACAAACCTTTGTGAGGTGCTAGGTAGACCCAACAGTGGTATCAGAGCCAAACTAGAGCATTAGAGTAACCTAGACGACGTTAAAACACTTCGAACGAACATCGATTGCCCGAAAAAACCATTCTCTGGAAATTTTTCAAAATGTTGGATATTCAGAAAATCATGCAGGTAATTCTATGGACCCTCTAGAAGAACGATACCCTAACTCGATTAAATGACCGTGGAACCGCGACAGAAACCTGGTTTTGGCGGCGGTTCCGTGGCGCCGTTTGTGAGGCTCGGGTCGGCCCTTCTACAGTTGGTCCATACTTACTGTGGTATGCTTCTGGGTACTTTTAATACTGCTCAGGTGTTGAGCTTCTCTGTGGATTTTTGGGTCATTGATCGATTGATCAAATGGTTTCCGTATTTTTTATCGTTGGCTAAATACAAAATATGGAATTCCTAGTATATCCTATATTTTCATATATGTGCTTCTGCTGTTTATATTCTGTGATGTGATCACTTGATATATCTGAGATGAATGCAATATTATATATGATATATATAGTAGACGTTGCTTATGTTTTTCACCCGCGCTAGTCCCGTCCCGGTATGCCGTTAGTTAAGTAACCTAACGGTGCATAACGGAATATTGTGGTGAATGCGGATGGCATAAGCGTACGTTGTATTTTCGTTTCTTTTCTGTGTTTGGCTTAAAGACTTAAATGATGGGACTACATTAATATGATTAATGTAAGGAAAAATAAACCTAAAAAGATGTTGAAGAATCGAATTAAAAAAACCACTCGGTTTTTTGTGAAAAAAATACATTTCAAAATTGCGGAGAATAAGCCACTCCTTTTGAAAACTGTTTGATTCTACAACAATATCAAGTTCAAAACGTTTGTTGACTATAGTTAAGGCGTAGTGTACGGTAGCTAAGTGATGTCTTCCTACACTACATATGATGCAGATTAATTAGGATATTCATATGACTTTGTTGACCATAGTTAAGGGTCATGTGGGTGGGTCTAATTAATCATGAAATGACGGGTAGGACTTGACTAGTGCTTGTGATTTGTTGACCATAGTTAAGGTCATAAGTGCTAGGGGTAAAAACCATATCGGGAGTTTGAAGAGTTGAAATATGCAATGAGATTGCATACCTTCCATATAATGGTTGGATCCCGATCCCACTGTGAGCAAGAGTTGCTCCCAGGAGAGTTTTACACTTTACAATTAGCTAACTGATTTGGTGTCTGGAAAGGTGTTAACGAGGCTATGCCTCTAGGAAAATGAGGTTTACATTAATTAGATCCGCGCGAAAGCACGGGGAACCTCCCTCATGTACCGATACTGGCCTGGCTGAACGGTTAGCAAAGTTGTAGAATGTAATTAATCCTGGCTAGTTTTCCTTTTAAGGTTTGAAGGGAAATTTGATAAAAGTAGTGGGAGACTGTTCCCCGCCGAAAGGCGCGGACGAAGACGCGGAGAACGTCTTGCCTGAATTTTGGGGCAGATACTAATTGGTGCTATCCGTCCACCTCTCCGAAGATGCCAAGTTAATTTATGGCACCATGTTTCGAAGGTTTAAACGGATGTGGCCGATATAGCAGACTTCGTCAGATTCCCCCTCGTTTGAGAGGTTTTTGATTGTAGGGATGCTCTTCCCTGCAGGCGCAAGCCCCTGCAGTTAATTACGCTACCGCATCACGGTAACAACTTTCTCCTTCTCCAGATGGTCACTTCGTGTCATGTGTGTTTGTTTTATTTTTGGTTGCCCGTGGATTGTATATGGAGACTAATTTATGTTGTCGCCCGTAGGGTGTGGATTAGTCCAAATTCGTATCTTCTTAAATTTGGGTTTGGGGGTTGGGTTAAGGATATGTTAGCCTAATTTTAGACTAAGATCAACTTAAACGTATGTTAAGGATACGTTAGTCTAATTTTTAGACTAAGATCAACTTAACAGGATCGTTTAGATCCAACGAGAGAGCAATTGGGCTCTGTTGTTTAGTTTAGGGACATTGCGGTCGATTAGTTCAAGGACATTACGGTCCAATGTTAGTTTAAAGACATTGCAGTCGAGGTTAAGGACATCTTAGTCCGTGGGTTTAAAGGGACCCCACAATCCGAGGTTAAGGACATCGTAGTCCATGGGCTTAAGGACCCCACGGTCCAGGTTAAGGACATCGTAGTCCATGGGCTTAAGGACCCGCGGTCCAGGTTAAGGACATCGTAGTCCGTGGATTTAAGGACCCCACAGTCCGTAGTTTAAGGACATCGTAGTCTGTAAAGTTTAAGGACATCATAGTCCATGAGTTTAAGGACCCCACAGTCCGGGTTAAGGACATCGTAGTCCGTGGATTTAAAGAGACTCCACAGTCCGTAGAGTGTTTGGTTGTCGGGACCCGTCACCTCTCTGAAGACGTTGAAGGATTACAAAGACAGATATCAGAGGAGTAAAGAGATATACCCTCAAACCGGTGTGAGTTGGTTGGAAGATCTGTAGTCCAATTTGAGACTACAATCTGTTAAATATTCATGAGCAGATGGGCTCAATTAAATGTTTAACATTTTATTGTTCTGGGCTGTTGAGCCTTTATTTGGGCTTGGCCCTTTTAATAATACTGAGCATTAGATCTTGACACTTTTTTGTCTTGTATTGAATGCAGAGCATTCATCAGAGCTCTAGCTCATTAAAGAACAATTTGTCTTCTGTCAGTGCAACCTATGGTGCGCTAGGCGCTTTGCGCCGATCAAAAAGTGCAGTGCGCTTCTGCCACGTGGCGCGCATGTAAGGGACACGTGTCATGTTCTGCGCTAGGCGCCAGATGATGAGCGCAGTGCGCCAGTTTATGAGCGCTGAGCGCCAGTTTATGAGCGCATTGCGCTAGTTTAGAAGCGCACACGTGAGTGACACGTGGCGCGCTTGGCGCTGAGCGTCAGCCCATGAGCGCAGTACGCTATTTCAAAAGCGCAAAGCGCAAGTTGCATACGTGGTTGACACGTGGCACATTTTGGTGCTGAGCACCAGTTCAGAAAGCACAGAAGCATTGTTCAAGAGCACAAGGCGCATTTCAATAGCGCAAAGCGCATTTGATCAATTTTTATGATCTGTGAACAAATTTATGTTCTTTTAAAAGAGACTTTGTCTCAAGATTCAATAACAACAGTTCTTATTTTTGAAAGGGCTTTGCCTTTATGGATCAATGATCTGTGTGAAGAATATGTTCTTCTTTTATTATGTGATGAGATCTTTTGATCTTTTTATGAAAGAATTTGGTCTTTGTAGATTTATGATCTTTTAAGAAGATAGTTCTTCTTTTTATGAGATGATTTCATCTCTGTATTCATTGTTCATCATCTTTACCTTGAAGAAATAATCTTCTTTTGCTGAGAGCTTTCTCTTCTTTCTTTGAATTTCTCAAAGTTTATAGGGGAGTTTCTCTCTATCAGACTTTAAGTCTTGGGGCCTTTATATAGGACAAGTTGATTTTTTGAATCAGTTAAAGAGATCTTTTCTCTGATTGATTTGGGGATGTTTCCCACCGTTGGATCTTTGATCATAGGGCTTCTGTTTTACAGAAGGCAATCTTCTTGTTTTTAACAAGATTGGAAAATCTTTCCATAACAGAATTTTTATTCTGATTAATTAATGATTTATCATTATTATTAGATCTTTTGATCTAACGGTGGGGAATTTTATAATTCCAGCGCTGGCGTACCCGTGCTTTGCACATGGTGCGCTGCTCAGAGCGCAGCGCACTTTGCGCTAGCGCACCTACGTTTGACACGTGGTGCGTTGCCCAGAGCGTAGCGCAGCTTGCGCTAGCACACCCGTGTCTGACACGTGGCGCACAGCGCGCCTAGCGCTAGCGCACACATGGTGCAATGCCTAGGGCGCAGCGCACCTGGCGCTAGCGCATCCGTGTATGACATGTGGCGCGCGGCGCGCCTAGCGCTGGATCTGAAGCGTTGCTTCAATTTTTGAATTTTGAATTTCAAAACAGAGCTTTGCTCTGATTGGGGGAAACAAATGCCCCCCCACACCGTTGCACTCACGTGGCCCACATGTGAATGCAACGGTGGCGACATCTGCGCCGTTGGATCAACTCAGAAGTTGAAGAGGCGTTTCAATGCCTATAAATAGGACCTTTGGTCCCTTAGATGGTTTTTATCTCTTTCTTGTTTTCTGAGAATTTCATTCTCCTATAGAGCATAGCTCTCTTGTTTAAGAACTTTTTAAGAGTCAAAACTCTGTCAAAACTTAGGTAAAGTTTAAAACTTTTAATAAATTAGGGTTTTACCCATTAACAGAGCCTTGCTCTTCATAGATCTTTGATCTAAAGAAAACACATTTAGGGTTTCATTAACAGAGCTTTGCTCTCCTGAACCCATAGATCTAAAGAGATCTTTTCTTGGGGTTTCTTAGCCCATGAACAGAGCTTTGCTCTTTTGAATCATGTTGATTTCTTAATCTCCTGTGAAGAACTCTTAAGAGTTTTATCCATGGATATCAAATTCATTAAAAGCTTTGCTTTTAGGGTTCCTGATGAGTTACTTCATCTTCCTCGCAGAGCATGGCTCTTAGCATTCTCGGGGAATTTCTTTAAATTCTTCTCATAATTAACTTTGACAGGTGTCACTCCTGTCTGCAGATCATTGCTCTCAAGGAGTTTAACTCCTAGACCCGAGGGGTCGCTCATTAAATGAGATTCCCTCTTTTTTTAGGATTTCTCGCAAATTCAAATTTGTTAGGTGCATAATTAGAATTTGTTTTCTCCATGAGGATATCAAGAGTCGTTTAAATCCCTGTGCCTGTTTTTCCTCATTACTAATCTTTTAATGATGTTTCTTTCCAGGCACTATGGATGTTCATTTATATAGTCGGAACGAGTTTATCACTTATGAGGATATTCGCTCACAGGGCCGTTGCTAGAACCAAGAGTTTACCGATGCCCAATGTGCGGAGATTGTGGATCGTCTGTATGCACACGTTGGTAGACTACTTCCTCGCTGTTCCGTTCTCTTGAAAATCTTAGTGGGAGCAATTTGGGAAGCACTTCCTGGGTTTCACGAAGCCATGCCGCTTAATGCGCTGGATGATGCCGAAGACAAGGTGCATTCAGTGTACCTGTCGTGCTGATCTCGAAGAAGCGGCGAGATAATCTCATTGATATTCTGCATCAAACTTTCCAACAGACGACGATAATCGCTTCTTATCAAAGGGAGGAGGACATTGGCGAGGATCTCGACACTCATGAGCGTGAGAGGATGCACACAAGAATGATCAGAAAGGCCAGAAATATTCTAGACGGACTTACTTTCGAATTCCTCAATCCATGCCCTGGATCAGAGGTTTTACAATTGTAATCATTTTGATGGTGTTTTCGTTTACTGCTTTCATGATTGTAAGAACTTTTTGAAGTATGAATGGCAAATTCCTCATTTCAGTGTATTTTATGTACTAAATCTTTTGCACATGCATGAACGGGTATCTTCGAACGCTTAACCAAATGCGAATCAAATGTTCTCCTTGTCGCTTTCTTCTCTTTTCTTTGTTGCCGGCATGTCACTTTAGTAAGCGTAGCCTGTAGATGATAGAGTGAGCATCTTGTTTTGGCTTCTTTGAGAGGTAGTGATGGCTTAGGAAGCAGGTTCAGATTTGCTACCTAAGACTTTTCAACTTCATGAGCTGTGAGGGTCTCATAAAGACTTTTCTCCCTACGAGTCGAGATGATCCCGTAGGTGTATTTTCTCCTTAAGAGTCGTGAGGATTCCTAAGCGCGTTTTCTCTTGAGAGTCGTAAGGATCTCACAAGAGAATTTTCCCTCCTACAAGTCGAGAGGACTCGTAAGCGGTTGTTTCCCTCCTTGTCGAGATTCGACTTTGGAGAGTGTGGCCCGTGAATAGTATGCAGGAGTCCATTTTGGACCGACTTGCAGGGCCTCAGTGCTTAGGAAACCGGTTCTTATCCCCATTGCCTAAGGCTTTTCCCTACGAGTCGAGACGAATCGAGAAGTTCTCGCAAAGACACTAATTTCCTTACGAGTCGAGATGAATCGAGCAGTTCTCGCAAGAATATCCTAACGTCACAGTTAACCTCTGCTTTTTATGATAGAGGTCCGTTAGGGTTTGTGGTACTAGGGTTTTGTCCATCGTACCGTTGCGTTGGCTGATGTATTCCTCGATAGGAAATCTTGCTGTTCGAGCAGCCTTGCGACTGTCGTGTCTCTGATCCCTTCGGGGGCTGGACAAGACGCCTTCAAGCAATCCTCCTCGGCAGTTTGACCGTCGGAAGAGCGAGCGTTAGGAATTTTGCCATGCCGCTTTTTACTTGAGGTTAGGCTCATTTTGGAGAGCCCCGATGAGTCATAACCACTCCGCGCTGGTATAGGATGATCTCTTATAGTCTTTCAGGTTTTATATCAGTTTCCGTTAAGACGCTAAAGCTAGGAATTTGACCTTTGCTTCGTTTGCTGGCATTGCGTCTGCTGTATCGAGACGAATGTCGCGGTTGTCTCTAGGTTGTTGGTGAACCGTCGAGGTTTGGAACTAGGGATTTTGCCGTGGCTTCGTTGTTTGATTGTTGCATCTGAATCCTGCTGGAGGAAGAATGTTGTGGTGACATCTCGTCTGCTGTATTGAGACGAATGTCGAGGTGGTGACCACTCCGCGCTAGCGGGGGATAATCTCTGATAGTCTTTCAGGTTTTATATGAGTTACCGTCAAGACCCTGAAGCTAGGAATTTGGCCTTCGCTTCGTTTGCTTTGGCGTGTCCGAATCCTGTTGAAGGAAGGACGCTGTAGTGACATCTCGTCTACTGTATCGAGGTGAACATCGAGGTGGTGACCACTCCGCGCTAGCGTGGGATGATCTTCGATAGTCTTTCAGGTTTTATATGAGTTGCCGTCAAGACCCTGAAGCTAGGAATTTGGCCTTTGCTTCGTTTGCTGGCACCGCGTCTTCTGTATCGAGACGAATGTCGTGGTTGTCTCTAGGTTGTTGGTGAACCGTCGAGGTTTGGAACTAAGGATTTTTCCGTGGCTCCGTTGTTTGATTGTTGCGTCCGAGTCCTACTGGAATGAGGAGGAACGTTGTTGTGGGTCTCCGGGCTGTAGATGTGGCCGTCGAGACTTAGAACTGGGTACTTTGCCATGGCTCCGTTGTTTTGACCATGAGGTCTTTGTTGACGTTGCATCTACATCCTGCTAGACTGCGAAGGAGCACCGTTGTTGACATTGCGTCTGGTATAATGAAACGAATGCTGAGGTGGAATTGGGATAGGAACCAGTGATGTTATTCCTTCGACCTTAGAGTCGCGCGTTATATTTTTGCGGTTTTCTTGTGGTTTTGAGTTTCCTTTTGATTTTTGATCCTCGCCGTTGGCGTTGTATATTATATTGCTTGTGTGGTTGTGACCGTTGATTGACGAAGAGCTAGCTCCCGCTTGGGGATGCCTTTTTATTGATTTCGTATACTATTCATGTTGTATCCCGTTTGGGGGCCAGTATTTACAGAGGAGACTCTGCCGAAATTTTCAGTAAATTTTGATGTTCTTAAAAACCGCATAATTCGGCTTATGCTATTAAAACTACTTGTTTTAAATTGGTTTTCCTTCACTCTACTACTTTTCTTGGTTTGGATTTTTGGGTTTTCGGTTTACTTAGATTACGTACGCCTTGAGACGTTTCGTAGTTTAAGTGCCGGTCATGTTCCGTACTTTCGGGACGTGACAAAGTTAATGTAATACCCCAGGTGGAGTTGGGGCTGAATACCACCTACCCCGTGAAGAAGTGAGGTGTTATCCGGTATCGAGGTGGGGATGTAACCGATACGGATACACACAGGGAACCACTGTAGAACAATAGGGAGTATCGAATTTCATTCCGAAAGAGGGCACGATCTGAACTATAAATAGAATTATACCCCTCTTCAATACAGAGGCGCCTTTTGGATGAATCGGAACTCCGGAGTTTGAAGAACTCCGTAGTTAAGCGTGCTCGGGCCAGGGAAGTCCCGGGATGGGTGACCTCCTTGGAAGTGGCCCCTGGTCGGGTCTGATTCACTCCGAAGGACAAAACCGTGCGGGTTCGGCCAGAGCGGACAATACTCTCTGTATTGTGGGCGGGTCATGACAGAATGGTATCAGAGCCGGTTCCTCAAAAGTAGGTCTGTGGTTCGAGGACGAACCATTGTTCTAAGTGGGGGGAATGTAATACCCCAGGTGGAGTTGGGGCTGAATACCACCTAACCCGTGAAGAAGTGAGATGTTATCTGGTATCGAGGTGGGGATGTAACCGATACGGATACACACGGGGAACCACTGTAGAACAATGGGGAGTATCGAATTTCATTCCGAAAGAGGGCACGATCTGAACTATAAATTGAATTATACCCCTCTTCAATACAGAGGCGCCTTTTGGATGAATCGGAACTCCGGAGTTTGAAGAACTCCGTTGTTAAGCGTGCTCGGGCCAGGGAAGTCCCGGGATGGGTGACCTCCTGGGAAGTGGCCCCTGGTCGGGTCTGATTCACTCCGAAGGACAAAACCGTGCGGGTTCGGCCAGAGCGGAAAATACTCTCTGTATTGGGGGCGGGTCGTGACACGCGGTGCCCAATCATTTCGGCTAATTATTTTATTTTTACTCGCTGCTTTTTATTGCGAGTTGCTCAATCATTTCGGCTATTTTGCATGCATATATTTTTACTTGCTGATTTTGTTGCAAGTTGCCCCATCATTTCGGCTATTTCGTATACATGTGTGGCTCGCTAGCTTCTTGCTGCAAGCTTGGAATTAGACACCGATTTCGGCATTAGCACCACTACAACTGGGATATTGCCAGGAGAGAATCATCATTTGCCTCTGTCGATGTCGAACAAAGGTGGTTTAGCGAACATGGTTAGGATCCCGTCGACTAAGGCTTTGACTTCATGAGCCGTAAGGGACTCATGAAGGTATTTCTCCCTACGAGTCGTGAGGGTCACGTAGGTGCGTTTTCTCCTTAGGAATCATGAGGATCCCTAAGTGTGTTCTTTTATAAGTTGTAAGGATCTTACATGAGTGTTTTCTCCTTATAAGTCGAGAGGACTTACAAGGGTTGTTCACCATGTAGACATATCCCTAGTCGCGGATGGTGCTTTGTTAGGGAAATGTTTATTCGCACCCGTAGATTGTATGCAAGGGTCAACATTGAGCTGCTTGTAAGGCAACATTGGAGGTATGACTGCTTAAGAACAGGTTCAGATCCCTGTAACTTAAGGCTTTTGAATCTTATGAGCTGTAAGTGTCTCATAAGAGGGTTCTACTTACGAGTCATGAGGATCTTGCAAGTGTAATTTCTCCCTATGAATCGTGGGGATCCCTAAGTGTGTTGCTCCCTTGTGAGTCGTAAGGATCTAACGTAGGTGGTTTCTCCTCACGAAGTCGAGAAGACCTTGCAAGTGTCTTTTAACGAGATTGCGTCCTTTCGGGTTTTCACAAAACTCGCCGGTAGCCCTGCTGTTTTTACTCACGGAGCCCTCTCGGGTTTTCATCCGTGCCCATCTCGCTGGTGGACGTACCGTTTTTTTCTTTTTTTGTCAGCCTGAGGATGCCGCGGGTTGGTAGTAGTTTAACGACGTTTCGGTTATAAGTCAACGTACGATTACGCAGCTAGATTTTGCCGCAAATCTCCGCATGTTTTGTGTCGGAGGTGGATTCCTTGAAGAGAGGGCTGCGGGTGATTTCTTTGTCAGAGTCGCTTCCAAAGGTGATAAATTGTGATCCCTTGGTGTCGGCTATAAGACAGTTGCCAGCAGCTCTTTCGCGCTCATCTGTCGTGCTTTTCTGTTCCCGACGAGCCTTGCACTTCACTCGTTGAACGTGTCGTCGATGGGCAACATATCCCTGCTACCAGTTTTTAAAGGCTATGCACTCCTCAGTAGGGTGTGCAATCCTCTGATGGTATAGGCAAAAGTTAGGATGTATGTCCGCTTTATCAAGACATATATTGCCAGGGGAATTTCCTTTGAAAGAAGGCAACTTCATTCCTATTGCCAGGGCCCTAGCGAATCGTTTCCTTACTTTAAGCTTGCTTGTGCTGGCGATAGGGATACTTTGTTCCAGTTGGGGTGTCTCGACCTTTTCTTCCAGTCGTCGGCATTTGGCTTTTTCTAATATAGCCAGTTCACGCTCTCGATTGGCTTTTCTTTTCTGACGGGCTTCGTTCAGTAGCAAGTCGATCATCTCGTCAGACGGTTCTAAGGGTTTCTGCTTCGATCCTGCCCCCAGCTCTTTTATGCTATCTTCTATCGCCGAGTGCGTTTCTTTATTAGTTAATGCCGAATGAAAGATCATGTGGCAACTTGCCACATAGTCATCAGATTCTTTTGGCGAGTCATCCCTGTCATTATTGTTGTTATCTCCGTTCTCAAGGATATTGTTGAGAAATTCTTGGAGTGTGACCGGAGTCCGCACCTTCTGGTTATATTCTTCCAGAGCGTCAATCTGTTTTTGCAGGTCTGTGTGCTTGTTATCAAGCTTCACGGGCTTTTTGTTGGATATGTATGCCCTAGAGGCCATCATTGTATAGTACTAGTTTGTATAATACATTTTGGAAGCTTGGGATATATACACGGTTTTACGACAGTCGAGCTCGATATAGTAGTATGCTACTTAGTTTGTTTCTATCTTAATATGTGTATATGTTTCTCTTAACATATCGCTAATACATATTGATGGAGCCCTTAGGATCTTTGCTTGACTACCGGTGTTGTGATGGCGATCACACTAGTAGGGGCTGGGTAGTCTACAAGCACATCCTTATTTTGGTCCCTAGTCGTAGGATTATCGAGACAGGGCATCGATGCTCCAGAGTAGACTGGTGCATACGATTCTCGTCCCAGCAGGGGAGATGGTCTGTCCCACAGCCATCAGTACGTCGTACTGGAGATAGTATGCAGGTGCTCGTTAGGTTACGAGTACACTGGACAGGACTCGTCGGGAACTGTTGGTTGGTATTATACCTATCGTCAGTTAACAGTTCCCAAGTGACATGAGTACAGCTTAGTCCGTTGACTTGACACTGTCACTTCGCCTCGAGTGTGTTCCCACTGTACTTAGATTACTACCATACCATGGCTTTATTGAGTCGTGCAAACAGGTAGTAGTTGGGTACAGTCCCGAAGCACTTGGAGCCAGTGACGGTTAGACAGGATTCGTCTCTCCCAGTATTAGGAGTTGATATCGCGCTGTGTCAAGGAGATCCATTACACATAGTCGTCCCTGGCCAGGACAAGCGAGATTTGCTGGTAGTGTTACCAGTAGTTTCTCAGGGTGTTCTGGGCTACAGTCCAACACGACTTGTACCGCTATTAGGGGTCTGACGTTTGCCACCCCCTAGGCCCGACATGCGATACTCTTAGACGAATAGACCGGATTGTACGGAGATTGTCACGTTCAGGCTCAGTAGGAGTTCGGATGGGTTCACCTCGTCGGTCTTCTTATCGGCATCTGCCTGGGGACCGTTACGTACAGCTAGTACCACTCGCGGCCTGTGGTTAAACCCACTGCCAACGTAATGCCGAGCCTTTAGAGTACCACACAGAGGGTTATTAGCCTTTGGGCAAAATAGAGTAGAGGTCACATGGTTTTGCGATGGGGTTCGTTCACATCCGCGCACTTGTGCACGTTTGGTGTTCAGACAGTTAATACTAGCGGGCTTTGGTTTAAGCCATATCCTAGTATATGTTTTGGGATTGGTTTTGTCTCATTGTATTCGTATTCCTTGGAACACTGATGCGGGTGTGTATGCACAGTTGACAGAGACAGAGGATTCTCATTAGGGTTATTGACCGTTGACTAACCCTAATGAGAATGAGAGATATGATTAATGATATTAATTAAGGATTATTGTGCTATGGTTAGGTTGACCATTTGACTATGGTTGACAGTTTGACTTTGGTTGACCATTTGAGTATGGTTGACAGTTTGACTTTGGTTGACCATTTAACCCATGTTGACCTTTTGACCATCATCATTTCATTTGCAAGATGCTTCTTGATTCTTGCAAATTGCATTTATTATGAAATGATAATGGTCATTCCAAACTAACCATCACACTTTTCTTAATTATTATTATTATTATTATTATTATTATTATTATTTTCATATGAAAGAATGTTTGCTATGATTCTCTTATTCTCTCTTGCTTTTTCTCTCTCATGTTCTTGAGCTCTCCCTCTTCCTCTAAAAGATATAATCTTTCATGTGTTGAAAATCAAAAGCTCTTGAGACAAAACCACAAAACATCTCTCTACTCTTTCTAGAGTTCTTTTTCTAGCAAACCAAGCACTCTAGTTACCTCTCGGTTGAGGTAGGAGCTCAAGGTAGAGGCCCTCGGGTGGATCTATTTTCGGCAAAGAGAAGACGACGAGGAGGAGCCGTCTACGCAACTACAAGGAGCTAGCAAGAAGGAGAACCACAACAAGAAGGGAAAGAGTTCAAGACCTAGGTATAACCATTCTACATAGTAGCTAAAACTTGTAGTTTATTTGTTAGTTTTTGTTTAGCAAAGATCCTTCATGGATGGTCCATGTTACCTAGTGAGGAAAATTTTGATTTTTACCTATTCCGCCTCCCCGAAAGAACCGGGACGGGTAACGTGGACCTAACAGTGGTATCAGAGCCAGGCTAAACAACAACTAACTGTTAGCAAAGTGTTTAGAACTTCAATCCGGAAAAAATCGCAAAATCCGTCTAAAAACTTGTGTTTTCTGGCGATTTTAATACTGCTCTTAAAATTATTCCACATGCCTTAAAAATCGGTGCAGGGTTTTTTAGAAACAGACAAGAAAAACGAGCCTCTGACTCGGTCAAAGCGCCGCGGAAGCGCGGCGAAACCACGCGTTTCGCCGCGGTTCCGCGGCCGAGTTGACTCGGGCCGCGTCTCGGTTTTCTGCAGTTTGTTCTGTATGTGATTTTGGGATTTTTAAGATGTTTTGTTTCTGCCCAGATTTTCCAGAGGACAATATTGTGTTTGGGGTAGTTACAAATTGGTATTTTGATCGAAGTTCTACAAACTCTTGCTAAATGGTTATATCTGTGATGTGATATATGCACTGAACGTCGACTAATCGCTATACGTCGATTAGTGGGGGTTGTGCATATCTGTGATCTGTAATGTTGTTGGATTGTGTATATGAACTTGTTGGATTGTCGCGGATGAATAGCCGGGGCTTGTGAGATGAGTGTTCCTTTATCTTTCATTTGATGTAATATGTAAATTGATGTAATATTATTTTTATGGCCGCACATCCGGGATGAGGTTGTAGCCGCCATTGTATACTATTTCTTTTACTGTTTTTGCTCCTAGGATAGACCCAAGGTGGGGTGCACAAACTACCGGGTACGTTGAAGTGCTGAGTGGCCTACTCATGTTGTTGAGGGAGGCTGCTTCACTTCGGGTATTTGGCGGGTAGTTTGCCGCACCCGTAGGGGTCTAGGGTGGGGTTTGGCTATTCATCGTGGCCGTGTAATCCGTCTTTCGTTGCAGGCTCGAATGAAACGCGGATTCCTAGCATATCCAATGTGTTCATCTGTGATCTGGAATGGCTATCATTACATCTGACGAATGTATATATCTATGTATGATATCTAGTAGGCGTTGCTTATGTTTTGCATCCGCGCTAGTCCAGCCCCCGCTCTGTAGTTAGTTAAGTAACTTAACGGGTGATGACGGGGCCCCGTGGCGAATGCGGATGGCATAAGCGTACGTCATATTTTCATTGTTTTCTGCAATGGTAGGATTAACTGATGGGACGCATTAAATTAATGCAAGAAAACAAACCTAAAAAACGTTGTTGGAACAATTTTCAAAAAGCTGTTATTGCAAGGACGTTCTCTTTTGTTTTGCACAGAGGTATTCAGTTATGAATGCCCAGCACCTCATTCGACGAGGCAAGGGCCGAGATCTCTTCATCGGGAGTGACCCCTTGGACAAAAGTTTGTGTCAGGGTAATAACTTCACTATAGTCGATTATTCTTGCTTTGCATCGAGGTATTCATTTTGGAATATTCGGCACCTCATTCGACGAGGAAAGAGCCGAGATCCCTTCACAGGGAGTGACCTCTTTAGCAAAAGTTTTCGCCACTATATTTTCAAAAAGGCAAGCATGTTCCTTCAACTATATCAAGTTCATTACGTTAATGGGTTTTTCGCCTAAACCCAGCCGTAGCCCTCCGTCATTTTGGATTGGTATTGCTTAGTATTCGTGCTACGTATTTCGTGCTCAGCCGAGGCGTAGTGAACGGTAACTATGTAATATTTTTCTGTAGCATATAATGTGATTGGTTAGGACAGTCGTGCGGTCATTTTGGCTCAGTCAAGGACTCGTACGGGTGGGTCTAATGCAATCAAAATAATGATGGGTTGAACTTGACTAGGATCCTTTGATATGTTGGCTCAGTCAAGATCACTTGGGTCCTAGGGGTAAAAACCACATCGGGAGTTTCTAAAGAAACTGAAACTTGTAGATTTAGCATACCTTCTGGAGTGTGGTGACTAGAGTGGATTCCATCTAGGTCATTACAAATGATAGTTGGATCCTGATCCCACTGATGAGTTGGATTACTCTCGGGAGATTATTTCACTCAACAATCAATGCTATAAACCAAGTAGGTGTCTAGAACGGTGTTAGTGGGGCTATGCCTTCAGGGAAAAGAGGTTATTTAATTAAGGAACTTCGCGAAAGCGTTGGAAAACCTCCCTCGAAGTACCAACACTAGCCTGGCTGAAAGGTTAAGCAAGTATTGTGACGTGTAATTAATCCCGACTAGTTCTTCTTTTAAAGGTTTGAAGAAGAATTTGAGAAAACAGTGGGAGCCATCCTGATTAGATAAATTAATAAACCAATCTAATCTTGCAAGAGCGCACGCTGAGTGTTTCTTTACTCTCTCTCCAGGTAGCAACCATTTCACACCCTAATCAAGATAATAAAATGTATCACTTGACCGATCCGAATTCTTATTCGGGGCTGGGGAACGTTGGTTCGGCTCTAACTTATGACAACAGTCATAAGTATGAGCAAGGGAAAGAGGATTGTATAGATTCCAAGGATACCCAGTTGAAGAAGAAGCATAGTTTTGTATCTACTTCAGGTGTTCTTGTAATTGAGAACTGCTTTACGGTCAGCCCTACCTCCTGGGTACTTGATACCGGATCAGGATCTCATATCTGTAATTTATTGCAGGGACTGAGAAAAAGTAGGAAAGTTGTACTTGGTGATATGTCGCTCAGGGTAGTGAACGGAGCACAAGTTAATGCTGCAGCTGTCGGTGAATATCACCTAGTGTTGCCAAATGGCAATACTATGATTTTGAATGATTGCTACTATGTACCTTCCATGGTTTGCAACATCATATCAGTTTCTTTACTCAATAAAGATGGATATAATTTTGTTCTTGATAGAAATATCTTGAACATTTACCTTCATAAGGTACTGGTTGCAGAAGGTACACTGTGTAATGGTAGCTACGTTCTAAATCAGAATACAGTTCTCAATGTACAAAACACACGCAAATGAAAGAGTTCAGATATGAATGAATCCTACTTAGGGCATTGTAGATTTGGTCATATCGGAGAGAAAAGACTAAGTAAGTTGCATAAATATGGACTCTTGGATACGTTCGAGTTTTCATCTTATGAAACTTGTCAGACTTGTCTCAAAAGAAAGATGACCAAATCTCCGTTCACCAGACATGGAGAAAGAGCAACAGAGCTCTTGGGACTCATACACAGTGATGTATGTGGTCCAATGTCTATACATGCAAGGGGTGGGTTCTCGTACTTCATCACATTCACTGACGATCTCTCTAGATTTGGATATGTGTATCTTATGAAACACAAATCTGAAGCTTTTGAGAAATTCAAGGAATTCAGAAAAGTAGAGAACCAGACTGGCAAAAGTATCAAGATCCTCCGATCAGATAGGGGAGGGGAGTACTTGAGTACGGAATTCCTAGATTACTTAAAAGAGAATGGTATTCTCTCTCAGCTTACTCCTCCTTATACACCACAGCACAACGGTATATCGGAACGGAGGAATCGTGCCCTATTGGATATGGTTCGCTCCATGATGAGTAGTGCTGAGTTGCCTCTTTCATTTTGGGGACATGCGCTTTTGACAGCGGCATATCTATTGAATGATGTTCCGTCTAAATCTGTGCCTAAGTGTCATGACCCGAAGTTCGACTCGTGACCGGCACTTAGCCACGTAACGTCTACAGGCGTGACACGACTAAGTAAGCCGAAACCCAGAAATCAAAACCATTAAAAGTAGTGAGTGTTGAAAACATTTGTTAAAGCATTTGGAAAACCTTAAGTAGTTAATAACAATCTTTAAAGTTTAAGTTATTATCTTAAAAATTTTGGCAGCATTTCCTTAGTAAAACTGACCCCGAAATCGGGTACAAAACAGGATATGAGTGAAAATGATACACAATATAGTAAATCATCCTAAACGGAAGCAATCACGCCCAACGGCGGAATCAAACACCACAAGAGTAAATATACAACGCCGTAGCGAAGAAATGAACAATAAGTGAAAAACATCACAGAATGATAAACTGCATAAGTAAAGTCGGCACACACGAGCTCGATGCCAGAATACAAATAATATACATCATCGTCCTCACATGGGTCTCTAAGTCACATACATATAAAGGTAGATGGAGAATACTAGATTCAAAAATATGTGTACAATGGAAATAACTGGATACCACAACCCACCTAACAAAACAACTCACGCTCCAACTGTAATGGTATCCGTAGCCAAAAAGATACAAGGAAGCAGCCTGCCGCAACTACTCTGAGGGGAAACCTGCAAATGCTGTGGCACAACGGGGGTGAGTTGCCAACTCGTGAATAGAGATAACATATAAATGTAATCGCGAGTATGCACGTACTGCACTACTTTATCATATTCCAGCAGATGATATCTATATGCGATAAGCAGTATGTGCAATAATCATGCAAGTGCTCTATCAGGTAATATAACTGTTAGAGATAGTGCCCTCAGAGTCAATTATTGGATCACAGGCATGTGATTGCAATGATTGAGAGAGGACCTATACCGGTAGGACAGTCTTACTCAAGATGATAGTATGCTATCTGGTTTACCTTTATCATCGTGTACTGTTTTAGGTGACCTTACAGGTCACTATTGCGCGTTGATAGAGCCCCTAGGATTCTTGCTTGACTGCCAGCAGTATGAGGGCGATCATATACGTGGGAGCTAGGGTCTATAAGCACATCCTTAAAAGATCCGTAGTCGTGGGAGTTTTCGAGACAGGGCATCGATACTCCAGAGTAGACTAGTGTATACAGTCGAGACCCCGACAAGAGGCGGTGGCCGGTCTCACAAGCCACTGGTGTCAGTTGGTTCACCTAAGATGTATACAGGTGCTCATTGGGTTATGAGTACACCGGACAGGACTCGCAGGGAACATGCTAGTTGGTCTTATACCAGCCGTCAGATAGCAGTTCCCTGGTGACATGTGTACAGGTTAGTTCATCGACCTGAGATCTTCATTTGTCTCGTATGAGTTCCCACTGTACTTTGATTACTACCCTACCATGCTTAAAGGAGTCATGCAAATAGGTTTTAGTTGGGTACAGTCCCGAGCCACATGGAGGCAGTGAGCGGATCTTCAGGGGTTCGCCTCTCCCGGTATTGTGGGTGAGGTTATGCTGTGTCTAGGAGAGCCATTACACAAATTCCTTGGCCAAGACAAAAGATTTACTGGTAGGTATTCCAGTAGTATCTCAGGGTGTTCTGGGCTACACTCCGACACGACTTGTACCGCTTTTGGGGGTCTGACTTTTACCAACCCCTAGGCCCGCCATGCGATGCTCATAGACGAACGAACCGGACTGTACGGATATTGTCACTGACAGGCTCAGTAGGGTGTCAGGATGAGTTCACTCATCGACGTCCCTTTTGGTCAATACCTGGTAGCCCGTTACATATGGCTAATACCTCTGACGTGCTAGTGGTTAAATCCACAGCCAAAGTATTGATGAGTCTTTAGAGTCCCCCACAGACAGTTTCTCATGTTTCGGGCGAAACGCTGTAGAGGCCGTATGGAGATATGGCAGGGTTCGATCATATACGTGCGGTATTGCATGGATCATGATCGGACGGGTAATACTAGCGGGCTTTGGTTTAAGCCGGATCCTAGTATTGTACAGTGTAGGTTTTGTCTCATTGCATTTGTATTCGGTCGGAATACAAATGCGGGTATGTATATACAGTCACGGGGTTTTCCTGTAATTTATTACGGGATCGGTTTTTTGAAGTTGCCAGTTTGCATTCCGTTTCGGCCATTTTCCTTTGTTTCTTTCCTTGGCTAAATATTGGTGTGGAGGGACTAATTTGCAAGTGTGCAAATTAGCAATTTGGAGGGTGTTTCTTGTTAGTAGTTAGATCATGATGGTTCTTACTTCCTTTGACTTCTTTGCTTCATCATTGCTTGCTTAATATGATGGGTTTAGTGATGGGTCTTTGATTGGACTTGATTGTGAATCATTTTCATGATTATCATTGATTTCCTTTTTGCTCATGATTACTTTTTTTTTCTCTCCCCTCCATTATCTTTGGCCGGCCATTATGAGATGGGGGTCTCCATTTTTTGTGGTGTGAGATTGATTCATATTTTTTCTACACCAAATTGCTTAGCCCATCATAATATGGTTTTACTCCTCCACCACCACCTTGAGATTTCCAAATGGCAACTTCATAACCCTTTAGAGACATAGTATTCTACACTTAGCCTACATCATTCTTGGACACGTCGACTCGCTAACTTCATGCCCGAGTTGCCTCGGTCCAGAGGTGGAAGCCCGTAAAAGAACCCGGCGATATGGTGCCCTTCCGACGAGGAGATGAAGACTGGAGATTCCGCGGGGAGATCGGGATGACGACGAGAATACCGAAGGACACGGATTGCTCGGTATATCTCTCTACCCCTTCTCTAGTTAGCTAGGATTAGGTTAATGACCCGATCCGGGTTTTAAAGTCCGCGGTAGCGCCGGTTCTTGTTTGAACAAAAGTTTTTATATTCCGCATTTTGGCCTCGGAAAGACGGCCGGGGCGCTGCCGTGCACTTACACTGGTATCAGAGCCACGCCATTAACCTAGTCTAGCTTGCTCTAACGTGTTTAGAACTCGATCGAACAAAAATCCCAAAACCACGTTTTCAAATTTGACAGTTTCTGTCGATTCTGTTCTGTGCTCAGAAAATTATTTAGTGCATTGCAGAATTACAGGCAGGGTTTTTTATGGAATCTGGGAAAATTTGGTGGAGTGATCTTCCTGTATAGCCGCGGAACCACGGCCATACCCCTGGTTTGGCCGTGGTTCCGCCGCACTAAAGAAGAGTCACTGCACCAAATTTCTTCTGTTGGTTCCTGAGTTTAAAATGGGGTTTTTGGTATACACTTTTTGGGCCCAGATTTATCTTGAGTACTACAGTTGTGCTTGGAGCCCACTTCGGTAAATTTTGGTCAATCGAAAATTTTAAACATGTTAGCTCACAGTATTTACATTATATCTGCGACCGTGAATGTTACTTGATCGGTAAATCCTGTCTAACTGCTATAGCCCTTTTAGACGGATTTACGAACGTGACATTCACGTTGATGTTCTGTATTGTGCTGTGATGTTGCGGATTATCGTGGTGGATAGCCTGGATGCAATGGTAGTACAGTTTGGTTTTATATGTACATTTGATATTGCAGGGCGAGCGTCCGACATGTGGACTGCCGTCACTGCCTGTTTGTATATTATTCTTTTGGGACACGACCGAGCTGAGGTCGATGTACCCATTGTATGTATATTTTACTTTCTGTACTAGGATTACCCCGCGGAGGGGTGCACGGGTAGCCGGGTTCTAAAGGGCAACGGGCCCACATCTTATGGCGTTGAGACGGAGGGGGCTTCACTTTAGAATTGGCGGGCTATTCGCCGCACTCGTAGGTGGTACAGGTTGACCCAAGGAGGGGTGCCCAAGTTACCAGATTCCGTGAAGTGATGGGTGGTCCACTCACGTTGCTGAAGGGGGCTGCCTCGCTTCAGGTTTTGGCGGGTAACTTGCCGTGCCCGTAAGGGTCTAGGATTTCATTGCACAGGCTATCCACATGACCAGGGGAACGTCGGGTTTCAGTAGCGGCTCTATGAAACCCGGGGATCCCAGATATCTGTATTGTTCTGTGATGCTTATTACATTTCTGTGATGTTGCATTTTTATCACGCCTTGAGGGAATATTATATATTGATATATATATACTAGTAGATGTTGTATATGTTTTGCATCCGCGCTAGTCTAGTCCCCACTCTGTCGTTAGTTAAGTAACCCAACGGGTAATGACGGGACCCAGTGGCGAATGCGGATGGTATATACGTACATCATTATTTTCGTTCTTTGTGGTGTGATCAATTGGTGGGACTACATTGATTCGGATCAATGCAAGCTAAACAAATCTATTCTGATGTTGTTGGAATATTTTTCAAAAAGTTGTTATTGCAAGGACGTTCTCTTTTGTTTTGCACAGTGGTATTCGGTTATGAATATCCAGCACCTCAGTCGACGAGGCAAGGGCCGAGATCCCTTCACCGGGAGTGACCCCTTAGACAGAAGTTTGCGTCAGGGCAATAACTTCACTATAGTCGTTTACTTTTGCTTTGTATCGTGGTATTCAGTTGGAATATCTTGCACCTCATTCTACGAGGAAAGAGCCGAGATCCCTTCATCGGGAGTGACCTCTTTAGCAAAAGTTTTCACCACTATATTTTTATAAAAGCTATCTGGTTCCTTCAACGATATCGAGTTCATTACGTTAAAGGTTTTTCGCCAAAAACCATTCGTAGCCCTCCGTCATTTCAGTTAAATGTTCGGTAGTATTCAAGCTATGTATTTTGACCTACGCCAAGGCATAGTGATTGGTAGATACCGGATATTTATCTGTTGCATAGATAGATGCGTTGGTTTGGGATAGTCGTACTACCTTATTGGCCAAAGTCAAGGGTATGTACGGGTGGGTTCAAATTAACCTGGATAATGACGGGTAGAACTTGACATGTGACTTATGATATTTTGGCCTACGTCAAGGTCATAAGAGCATGGGGCAAAAATCACATCGGATGTTTCTAAAGAAACTGAAACTTGCCAGATATGCGCATACCTTCTGGAGTGTGATAAC
Organism: Agapanthus africanus; assembly: GCA_030015575.1. NCBI lineage: Eukaryota > Viridiplantae > Streptophyta > Magnoliopsida > Asparagales > Amaryllidaceae > Agapanthus > Agapanthus africanus. The sequence continues at coordinate 126,978,697 of CM057340.1, read as the reverse complement.
GTGAGTGGATTCCATCACGTTTATCATGCGATGATAGTTGGATCCCGATTCCCACTAATGAGTTGGTTTACTCATCGGGTGATCCCGACTAATTCTTCTTTCAGGTTTCGAGAAGAATTTGACGTTACAGTGGGAGGTTTCCTGATTAGATAAATTGGTAACCATTCTGATTTAGGTTAGAGTGCACGCTGAGTGTTTCTTTTCTCTCTCTCTTTGGCAGCGACCATGACCCGACCCTTGACTATGACTCAATGACCAAAATTAACCGAACCTTCTTAAACACTGGCTTTTGGATTGTCAGAGTTGCATACCTCATTGCCACTCCTACTTTTACCCTTTTCTCCAGGACACTCCGTATTATTACGAACATCCACTTCCATTGGATAAAACCATCGTATGGTTATATACGAACTCGAAGGAATTTATTTGAGGATGGTTTCCGGTTCTGGAGAAAACGAATAGGACTATTCAGTTGTCTTTTCCTTTTACCTTCTCTCAGGTTGCGAGTGATCCTTGGATTAGGACAGTACACCTATTATGCTTATTGGATAGTCTTCTTAGGCAGGTGCCGATCGGTAGGGAATGAAGAAAACCATTTAGCCTAAAAATGTGTACAAAAGGTATTAAGTAAAGACATATCAAAGGATTAGTAAGAGGGCAAAGTAAATTGCGACTGCTATTCACGACCAAATCAAGTATTTCTTCGCCAATCCTACATCACCTTTGTATTTCTCCCGAACACTCCGTATCACTACGAAGATCCACAGTTTATTGGATACTCCATCGTATGGTTATATATGAACTCGAAAGGAACTTGTTCCTGTTCGGGGATGGATTCTGGTTCAGGAGAAATAGGAATAAGGTTTATTCAGCTGTCTTTTATCTTCACCTTCTCTCTCATTGCGAGTGCTCCTAGGATTAGGACAGTACACCCATTATGCTTATTGGATAGTCTTCTTCCAAACCATAGGCTGGTGCCGAACGGTAGGGAAGGAAGAAAACCATTTAGCCTAAGAGGGTGTACAAAAGGTAATGACTAAAGACATATGAAGGGATTTGGAGAGATGGCAAAGAATTATACGGTTACAGTTGTGAATTTGATAATGGAAGAGGCATTACGAGGAATACACGGACACCCCATCGAAACATTTCAATGTTCCAGTTTCACTGTGTATTGTTAAAAGAAAACTGATTTCCCAATTAGCCCTTGCTCCAGGATATGTATTTACCAGGTTTGTTTCTCACATCTGTGTGGTTTTACAGATGATGAGTGGGAGTAAGTAATTGGGAATTAGGAGATCATCCTCATTATATCGGAATTCGTTGTAATTGGTGATATTTGAGGAAATCGCCTGGGCTGTTTGCCGGACGGCAAATATTTGGTTTTGAATATCCGCTGTTATGCACCAATTTCAAATTGATATATCTATACGTCTATTTTTATAGAGTGATATATACCTTTTTGAAATTATGTCGATGACATTTACCTATATCAGTTGATGGTTAGGTAAGGAGCATTAAACAGCGGTGTAATCCTTCATAACCATAGTACAGTTTTCAACCTACGACGCACAGGGTTTGAGTTATTCAACTCAGGGGACTTATACAAAGTATTGTATGTTGTCCAGTGTCCATTAGGACAGAGGGGTTGGTCCTCATACTATATTCGGTTTACTTATGACTTCTTCAGTTTTTAGACATGTGTTTTGTAGAAATGCAAGAACTAAGTTTTGAGAAGTTATATGTATATGAATAAAGTGGAGGATCAAGTATTGCAAGTGTCAGGATTCTTCAAGGTGATCGAAGATGTAGATACTTGTGTATGGTATTCAGTTGATAGTAATGATTAAGAGAACTTGCTTCTCTTTCAGGTTACTCATAATTGGAAGCATTCCTAAGTTGAGTAACGCTGATCGGCCTCTTTCCATTTAGTTGACATGCACTGGAGATAGCTGCATGATTTGAGTCTGGTTCAATTAAATCTGTGCCTCTGTTTTTGTATTGGATATAGAACAGTTCATATCTTGACATTGTTACGGTACGGGGAGTTGTCCGGCTTATGCTTAAAACTGACTCTGGATAACTCGAGGCACGTTTCTGTAATGGCTGTTTGTGGGTTGACCCAGGCTATGACGAGGGTTGACTTTCTACCATATGGAAGATCAATAGTGATATTGTTCTAGACTCGCCATAGTTTTAAGTAAAATGGAATTTTTCAGAAAACAGAAGTGGGAGTATGGTAGAACTGGAAGTGATTCCAGAACCGCAGACAATTACTAAAAATTTGATAAGAACCTAAAGATTCAATTTGGTTTGACATTCCATTGGCCACTCCGCAGATATGGTGGGTAACCTCAGGCACCCGAGAGGTACTCCGGTAACCTTAAGGACGGTGACAGGGAGGTTCTTGTTTACCCAGATTTGACACTACTGTTATTCCAGGTTATAAGACCCGGCAGGAGGATGAGTATAGCGTCATTCTAAACTAGCTTTATAAGTGCATGTGTATATTATTCTGCCAGAGGGTTGTCGTGGTCAGTGGGAGCAGCGGAAGCATGGTGGACATGTGGCTTATGTCAATTTATAGACTAAAGCAGATATAACGGAGATAGATCATCTATTTCTGATGTGACAGTCATAGGTTTGACTTCATCAGAATAGGGGATGGATCTGTTAAGAAGGTAGTAGGGTGTGATGTCCTGGTGTTTGGATGACATACACAGAGTAGGAAGTGAAATTCCTTACTACGATCAGTTGTGCTTTGGTTGTCACACAGTGGTTTCTCCACAAAGGACATGGATTTCATATCAGACATTCTGGTTACTGGATCTATAGTTTTAGATCTAGATTTGGGAAGTGTCCTAATCAGGGTACTTAGACAGCATTCTAAAGGTGTTTTAGAATGAACGGCTCCAGGCACGGTAGTGTACCTGCAGGTGATGGAGTCACCCTCTCTAAAGGTGTCTTACAGACTAAAGGGGAGAGGGATGTGCATGATTCGCAGATCACTTGCCTAGGCAATTGAGTCAATCATGAGATGTCAAGTACCACACCAGATGTTGTTTTTGCAGTAGATGCAATAAGTTGATATTGATCCAATCTTGGAGAAACATTCGGAAGCTGTTTTAGAACATAAGTGGATGTTCTAGGGATATGATAATGACAGCCTCTTTTAGGAGACGGTTATCATTTCAGGCTTCCAAGGTGATCTGGATGACAGAGTGACTGTCAGAGTTATAGTTTTCCCTCTGACGAGGGGCAGTATTTTGGATAGGTGATCCAGGCGGATACCGAGGGAGGCATGCCGCAAGATACTGATTAAGTTCGGTTAACGATACAGTCTAAGAAGTTTGGATTTGGAGTTCATTTATGAACTAGGTCCCATCAGACATCCAGACATATTCTAAGACAGGTATTGCTTATTTCGGGAGATGGCTTTCTCCGCGAACTTGAGATTAAGAGAGACATGGAAAGAAACATTAGAGCAGATCCACTCACTGAGGCTATTCCTCGAACGAATTAGTTTCGCAAGCGGGTTTTGTGAGACTGATTAGTAGAGGAGTTGGGTGTTCAGTATCACACGGGCTGTGAGTATGCGATATCGCAATAATTAGCCTTGAGTGCAAGTGGGAGATTGTTGGATATAGTGCCCTCAGAGTCAATTATTGGATCACAGGCACGTGATTGCAATGATTGAGAGAGGACCTATACCGGTAGGAAAGTCTTACTCAAGATGATAGTATGCTATCTGGTTTACCTTTATCATCGTGTACTGTTTTAGGTGACCTTACAGGTCACTATTGCACGTTGATAGAGCCTCTAGAATTCTTGCTTGACTGCCAGCAGTATGAAGGCGATCATATACGTGGGAGCTGGGGTCTATAAGCACATCCTTAAAAGGTCCCTAGTCGTGCGAGTTTTCGAGACAGGGCATCGATACTCCAGAGTAGACTAGTGTATACAGTCGAGACCCCGATGAGGGGCGGTGGCCGGTCTCACAAGCCACAGGTGTCAGTTGGTTCACCTAAGATGTATACAGGTGCTCATTGGGTTATGAGTACACTGGACAGGACTTGCCGGGAACATGCTAGTTGGTCTTATACCAGACGTCAGATAGCAGTTCCCAGGTGACATGTGTACAGGTTAGTTCATCGACCTGAGATCATCATTTGTCTCATGTGAGTTCCCACTGTACTTTGTTTACTACCCTACCACGCTCAAAGGAGTCATGCAAACAGGTTTTAGTTAGGTACTGTCCCGAGCCACATGGAGGCAGTGAGCGGATCTTCAGGGGTTCGTCTCTCCCGGTATTGGGGGTGAGGCCGCGCTCTGTTTAGGAGAGCCATTACACGAAGTCCTTGGCCAAGGCAGGAGATTTACTGGTAGGTATTCCAGTAGTATCTCAGGGTGTTCTGGGCTATGCTCATACTATAATATTGCATTATTATATTCCCCATTCTTATTCGTTTTATAAATAAACAGGCGCTTTTGACGCATGTCTGCTACATATTACAGGTTACAGGTTCTTGGATCTAAAACAGTGAAAAAGATATAAAGACGATGCAAAAGTGGGACTTTGACCAACAAACAGAGAATCTTGATCAAGCCTACACAGAGACCAGTACAGAATAGCGCAAAGTTCAGGACTTCGGTAAAAGTCCGCTACAATGTTCACTAGAGATCTGGAGAAGACCTAGAAGCCCAATTGAAAAAGGACATATAGAAATAGGAATCACAAGTCAATAGAAGTCAGGCCCAAAAATTGCAGAATTCAAGCCCTTACTTTGGCCGCGGAACCGCGGCCGGGTTAAGCCCGTGTCGGCGACAAATTTTGTGGCTGTGCGAGGCTTGTTGACTTGGTTTTTTTTCTTACGGGGTATTTTTATAATAGCAGACATGCGAATCAATTGTAACCTAGGGTTTCTATGTCCTATAAATAGAACCCAAATCATTGTATTTTCTTATGCCTCCCTTCATTAATAAATTTTAGAATTCTTTTGGAGAGCATCGGTGCCTCTTTTCATTTCATGAATTCAGATCTGACAACCCTGTGTTGATGTTTGGAGAGAGCCATCTGTAAGTAGTTTTATTTAATTGCTCTAGTTTAGATTTTAATTCCTTGCCTTAGATGTTAGCTTTGGGGAAGGCTTTTCAGAGATGAGATCTCTCATCCCTTTCTTACCCATCACATATAATCTATAGGACTCCATGCATACACGCACACACCGCGCCCTACGGCACCCTATCCCTCGAGGTAGCGGTGATACCGTAGTATAAAGGCCCGATTGCGTATGTGTTCCATGGAGGTTAGGGTAAGGATCGATAAAGGAAGGACAAGAACCTAGAGGAAGGAACACCTTCCCGAATGGATCTAATCCCCTTTATTAATAATTACAATAACTCCTCTTAGATCCTAATTTGGGTATAGAAAGCGTTGAGATTTATTTACATTTCCAAACCTAACCCTAGCAAGATTTAGATCTAGATAGTCTTAGTATAGATAGATTTAGTTTTTAGATTTAATAATCTGTCCGACCACAATCGGAATTAACTCGTTTGAGCGATTAGGAAATTCACAAAATCCCTGTGGACCGACCCGTACTCACCAGCTAGCTACTAAACGACGCCGTTCTTGATTGCGGTAATAGATAGTTTTTGAGATTAATCAGGCTACACTCCGACATGACTTGTACCGCTTTTGGGGGTCTGACTTTTACCAACCCCCTAGGCCCGCCATGCGATGCTCATAGACGAACGGACCGGACTGTACGGATATTGTCACTGACAGGCTCGGTAGGGTGTCAGGATGAGTTCGCTCATCGACGTCCCTTTTGGTCAATACTTGCTAGCCCGTTACGTATGGCTAATACCTCTGACGTGATAATGGTTAAATCCACAGCCAAAGTATTGACGAGTCTTTAGAGTCCCCTACAGACAGTTTCTCAAGTTTCGGGCGAAACGCTGTAGAGGCCGTATGGAGATATGGCAGGGTTTGATTATATACGTGCGGTATTGCACGGATCATGATTGGACGGGTGATACTAGCGGGCTTTGGTTTAAGCCGGATCCTAGTATTGTACAGTGTAGGTTTTGTCTCATTGCATTTGTATTCAGTCGGAATACAAATGCGGGTATGTATATACAGTCGTGGGGTTTTCCTGTAATTTATTACGGGATCGGTTTTTTGAAGTTGCCAGTTTGCATTCCGTTTCGGCCATTTTCCTTTGTTTCTTTCCTTAGCTGAATATTGGTGTGGAGGGGCTAAATTAAGCCGAAGATCAACTGGGCAGATCTCCATCAGCTAAGTTCACGTGCTGGAGATAAGCGGACTCGAACCGCTGACATCCGCCACAGGGTAAACTACCGCCTCTCAGGCCTCCCCGGCTGATTCTACCATAGAGACCAACGATAGAAATCAGGGTTGGTGCGGAAAAGAAAAGAGGGCTAGACGATTACATCGCCTTTTCGACAAGCACTTGTAGTGAACCGAGTGGTCTTCTTCGCGAGCGGAACGGTACTTAAAGCGATTTTGACAGGGTTTAAAAAGAGTTGCGCTCCGGAGCAGGGGTCCCATAGTCTCTCCGTCCAAGTCCAGCGACGCTTGTACTGGCTGTGTTTTCCTTGCAAAAATAACTGCGAATTAGAAATTTGGAGGGTGTTTCTTGTTAGTAGTTGGATCATAATGGTTCTTACTTCCTTTGACTTCTTTGCTTCATCATTACTTGCTTAATATGATGGGTTTAGTGATGGGTCTTTGATTGGACTTGATTGTGAATCATTTTCATGATTATCATTAATTTCCTTTTTGCTCATGATGACTTTTTTTTCTCTCCCCTCCATTATCTTTGGCCGGCCATTATGAGATGGGGGTCTCCATTTTTTGTGGTGTGAGATTGATTCATATTTTTCTACACTAAATTGCTTAGCCCATCATAATATGGTTTTACTCCACCACCACCTTGAGATTTCCAAATGGCAACTTCATAACCCTTTAGAGACATAGTGTTCTACACTTAGCCTATAGCATTCTTGGTCACGTCGACTCGCCAACTTCATACCCGAGTTGCCTCAGTCCAGAAGTGGAAGCCCGTAAAAAAACCCGGCGATGTGGTGCCCTTCCGACGAGGAGATGAAGACCGGAGATTCCGTGGGGAGACCAAGATGAAGATGAGAAGACCAAAGGACACAGATCGCTCGGTATATCTCTCTACCCCTTCTCTAGTTAGCTAGGATTAGGTTAATGGCCCGATCCGGGTTTTAAAGTCTGCGGTAGCGCCGGTTCTTGTTTGAACAAAAGTTTTTATATTCCGCATTTTGGCCTCGAAAAGACGGCCGGGGCCTGCCGTGCACTTACAATAACTACAGGATGAGATGCAAAATAATGAATGCTGAGCATGGGAAATATAACATCTATATGGAATGTCAACGTGGAAAATATAATCGGTGCCCATCAATGCACCCAGATCCCAATAAACTCAGGCGCCGGCACTCTCATCGGCCCTCAAATCCTGTAAATCTCAGAGAATCACGAGTGCCCAACATCGGCACTCAAATGTCATGAAATAATTGTGCCCAGCATCGACACGTAAATCCTCATATATCGGGCTCCGTCAGTCCGGATCGGCCCACGGGCTCCATCTACGGTATCGGCCCTCGGCCCCGGCAGTACGGGTCATCCTGCATCTATCTATCGACTCTGGCCAGTATCCTCGGGATAACCGCCAGGTCCAACCAATCACCGGTAGGTAGTCGCCACCCTGCCAGGCTCATCGTCTACTCCACGAAAAACATTTCTCGCCCCGGGGAACCATACCGGGTCCACCACGAACCCGCAAACGGATCATCCAACTCCTCGAATCGGGTTTCAAACACACGTCTCTGAACCGAGAAAACGCGTGGTGGACACACCAAAATATCATATCAAGAGGAAACCGGGTTTTCAAATAGTACATACTTTCTTAAATAACTCCACGGTCTTCAAAACCAGAAATCACATGAAATCCAAAACCAATGTGTAAGTCAATGCGATGTGATTTGTGCATCAAGTCATACTATAAGTAAAAGGGAGAAACCGCTCTTTAAAATAGTTTCAGGTTTTCAAAAGGCATCATGCGGCTCCCAGTTTCTACCAAAATCAGCATATCCAGGTAGGTACAGTTTGAATGTGCACAAGTATGAACATGTAAAAGAGTACGTGCACAAGTATGAACATGTAAAGGAGTACGTGCACAAGTGTGAACATGTAAAGGAGTACTGTTGGGGTAAAAATTTACACCCCGGTTGACCAAGTCCAAATCCAAGTCAACCCCAAGCCGAGTGGGCCCAAGTCCAGCGCTCAAGCATAAGTCGCCCCCGTGCCGACACGTGGTGCACTTGCGCTCAAGCGCCCAGCGCTCAAGCGCAAGTCGCCCCCGTGCCGACACGTGGCGCACTTGCGCTCGAGCGTCAGGCGCTGAGGCGCAAAATGCTCACGTGCCGACACGTGGCACGCTTGCGCTCAAGCGCCCAGTGCTCAAGCGCAAAGGGCCCACGTGGCACTCTAGCGCCTGAGCGCACAGCACCTAGGCGCACAGCAGCTAGGCGCACAGCGCCTAAGGTGCTGCCCCATGCATCCTATGGATATCTTTTCCCCTTTTTATATATATACATGTATATCTATACATATGTATACATATGTACATACCCACATACTCCACGACACTGTCCCTGTTAGAAAAAAAATTTCACCCCGCAAGGGGGCTGCTAGCCCCCTTGACCCCCAGCCTGTTATCCGGGTAGCGGGACCCCGTAAAAACTCTGCGTGGCTCCCGGTATATTTAAAACCCCCCTCCAAAACAAAACACACGTACACTACACATTGAGTTCGCATGACCAGTTTAACCCGTTAATCGGAGGTTCCCTCGCCCCAAAGGCGGGGGGTAATTAACGGCAGCTTAGTCCGCGGCTGCCGGAGATTCGGATCCCCATAATCATTAAACCCCGGCCTACCCTAGGCAGGGGGAATCTGTAGTACGCCTGACAAGCGCGCGCGTATTCCCATCTCAATGGGGTGACGAAAAACACCCTACAGATTCTGGCACGCCCGGTGGGACCATCTCTCCTCCCATATTTCGGGTTAAACGTTCATGCGAACTCAATCAATATACATATCGATTGCCTATACTGAAATGATGTTTTCTTTTCGTGCAGCAATCAACTTTCAACGACAATGTCTCCCAAGATGAATTCAACTTCTAAAGCGACCCCGATTCCGTACGTGGTCAAGATCAACGCTCGTATGGTTCTCCCCGCAAGCCTCAGTCGACAGTGGGAGGAACCGCCCCGCCAGTTTGGCTCTGTTATCATCTACCCTGCCGGAAGCGCTCATCTGGTGGAAATCCCGGCGGAACAGGTGGCCAAGTCGGTCCCAAGGGGCAAGAGGCCGAATGTTGTGATTGCTAAGCACCACAACCGAAACTTAAGATGGTGTCTGAACGACTCGTTGGCGCTCCAGCTGGGGGCAAGACTTCACGTGCGAAGGGCAACATCAAATGTCGCGGACGAGCTCAGGAGATGACTCCAACAAATGCGCAATCGAGCGTATCTCCAAGGCCCTCCATCGCCCGATCTGCGGCGTCTTCCCAAAGAGCCGAAGTCTGCCAGGCGCTTAGAACGGAAAAGTTAAGGCAGAAGCGGCTCAGGTATCGAGCCAACAAGAGGTCCAGGGCTTCAGCCAAATGGAATCGTGTGAAGTTCCAAGTGCAGGGTTGCCCTGCGACGACGGCTGAGTCGGACGTAAGAATCAGCAATTCTTTCGAGCCTCTGGAGTGGGTTCAGAAAAATGCCATGACCGCCAGAATCAAGAAAACAGCGGTCCGAACAGTGCTACGAAGAGACGTGTCCCAGCCCCAACCGAAAAAGTATGACACTGTCTCTTCAAGAGTCTATCAAGCACTCTGTGCCGCATGAAAGCAGCGGGGCAAACCTAGAAAAGAAGCGCCAGCACCATTCAAGAACCTGGTCAGGCCAGCCGCCTTCAATCGACTACCAGCTACCGAAACAAGTGGGTCAAGACAGCAATCCATGAAATTAGCTGCCAATGATAGAAAGATGGCCAGATATATCATCCATACGGTCTATATGGCGTACGGGCGCCCCAGCGACAACCTTCACAGTAAAAGCAAGGATGGGGCCACCACATCCCAAGCCCAATCTAGCCTGAATGTGGTTGTCGCAACCCAAGAACAGCCGCCCCCGCTGGATGAAGAAAACCATCTCGATGAGGATGATAGGCAGAAAGACCCCTCGGTCCATGCAGAGTCAAGCTCAGACAGCAAGGAAGAGCCAACTTTCCGCCCCAGGACTGCGGAGCAAGAGCTGCTTCAAGAGCTTTGAAAACAGCTCAGGAGCAAAGATAAAGAGATGGCCAAGCTCTATTTGAAGATTGACGACTTAACGAACGTGGTGATGCAGCTTACGGCTCAAATTGCTCGACCGCCTCCCAATCAAGCACAAGCCGCTACTAATCAGCCGGATGATGACAATCCGAGGCAGCCAATGCCTGTTCCTTCAGGTCCAAGACTGGTCGAGCCACATGAAAGCCGGCCACACTCCGCTTCTGGGGACGCCTTGGCCCCAGATAGCACTATCCCGCAAACACAGGATCGGATAATGGATTTGGTCACCAGCAAGGTTAAAACATTGGTGGCCGAAGCCGAAGCTCAGAAAGAAATCGGCAGTAGTGGACGGCCATATCCCGCACAGTACGATCTGATTGAGTTCCCAAGCGGCTACGTCATTCCTAAGTTCGGAAGATTTGATGGAAATGGAAATGGAAATCAGCACGTCACCCACTTCAAAGCATCGTGCGGAAATACAGGGGGCAATGACGCGCTCCTTCTTCGTCAGTTTGTCAATAGCCTGACCGGTGTCGCTTTCGACTGGTACGTGAGCATGCCAGACGGGTCCATCATTACCTTTGCCCAAATGGAGTCTCTGTTCCGGCAAAGGTTCATGAGCGTCAGTGATAAAATCTCCATTGCCGACCTTGTGAGGACCAAGCCGGGGAAGAATGAAAGCAACACTGACTTTATCGCCCGATGGCGTAATCTCACGGTCAAGTGCGAACCGCCGCTAGAGCAGGACCAGTCCGTCAGCTTTCTCATTGGGAACCTCAGCAATTGGATGGTCCCATTCTTGTGTACAGTGGGCCTCAAGACATTTCAGGAGCTAACCAAGAAAGTCCAAATGCTGGAACGCTCGAAGCAAGAGTCCCCGCCAGATTCTCATAGAGAGAAAACTTGGAAAAGCAAGCGGGACGACAACCGTAGAAGCGGGAGTTCCAGCAGTATCAATGTCTTCAATGCGTCCGACAATGAAGAAAAGCGAAGGGCGGCCGAATCCAAAACTAACTGGTCTCGAAAGCCATTGTGGGAGGAGATGGGCCTTCCCTAGAGGAGAAAAAGAACAAGGTTTACTCTTTCAGAAGGGACAAGGTCTGCAAGATATTTAAAGATGCCTTGAACAACGGCCTATAATTGCCGGAGTCGAAAAGACCCCAAGAAGCAAAAATGACCGACAATCCTCTGTATTGCCCGTACCACCGAGTAGTGAGCCATGCAATCGAGGATTGCTATATCTTCGAAGACTGGCTCGAGAAGCAGTACAAGGCTGGAGAGATCGAGCTGTCCAAAAGCGTGTTGGTGAACAATCAAGTTGCAACCGCCAACTTTATACAGACAGAAGTTGAATCCTTCTGGGAGCAGACAGTTGAACCTGCTGCCCTGACAAACGAAACTGACTCATCGCGGCCTCCGTGGAGTACACACATATCTAATAAGACGAAGAAGATGATAAAGCTACTTAGGAAAGAACCCAGGACGGAATGGGAAGGGCAGAAGAAGCATACCAGTCCAGCTGCCAATGCGGCTCCATCAGGCTCTAAATCCAAGAAGCTCAAGAAGAAGAAAGGTGCAGCTCGGCGCGAAAAAGAGTCTGCAGGGAGATCGACCATTCAAAAATATATCGATTCCCTCGAAGAATATGAACAAAAGGAAAGAACATTGATTCAATTGAAGGAGTTCTTCCCTGTACAAGCGGCTGAAATTCTGGTGGAGTTAGAAGAAGACTCCAATGAAGAGATCCCAGTAGTAACCTGCTACGCCATCCATCTTGGCAGCGACTCCGAGGATGAGCTCTGTTTTCCCGAAGAAGACGAGGAGCTCGCCACAAAGGCCAATCAAATCCAGCTCAGAAGCGACAGGGCTCTACCGCAAAATTAGGGCAACGCCCCAAAAGGGAAGGAAAAACAAGTCGCTAATGAAGAAGATGGCAGAGAACCGGCTGATGAAAACATAAGTCCTTCCTCGGTGGACTATAATGTCTTGGCACATCTCCGGAAGCTTCCGTCTCTCCTGAGCATCTACGACGCCTTGGTCCTATCTAAGGAGCTTAGAGATGTTCTCATTCACGCTCTACAAAACCCCGAGCGGTATCAGGCTCACTTTGCGGGAATTAATATGAAAGAAGCCCAGCACAGCTTTGAATGCCGCCGCAGTCACATTTAAGGATGAAGACTTGCTACGGGGAATGGCTGAGCATAATCGGCCGCTTTATGTGACCGGGTACAGCGACGGAGATCGAATTAATCGCATATTGATTGATCCGGGGTCTTCGGTGAACATCATGAACTTGCGGACGCTGAAGAGTTTGTCAATGGACGTCCGACACCTGTCAAGGGAAAGGATTGTCATTCAAGGCTTCAACCAAAATTGCCAGCAAGTTCTGGGGTCCATAGCTCTGCCAATCAAATTCGGGGATCTGCAAACTGAAGCTAAGATATACGTGATCGATGCCGACGCGTCTTATAAGATTCTCTTAGGGCGGCCGTGGCTCCACGATTACGGCATCATTCTGTCAACTCTCCATCAATGCATGAAGTATACTAAAAATGGCGAAGAAAGACGCATTGACGGAGACATCCAGCCGTTCGGTGTGCATGAAGTCCGCTATGAAGATTCTCGGTACTTTATGAACCACCAAAATGCTAAGCCACAACTGACTGAGGATAGACCGGCCCCAAGAACCAAAAGCAAATCTGCACCGGCTGTCACTTTCAAAAGCAAAAATACCCAAGTGCACCCGCATTTCGGCAGTGACACTGATGAGTCCGACGCTGGAAGCCCGTCCTTCCGTAAAACTCGCCCTCATTTCGGTAGCGATACGGATGAATCTGTTACTGAAAGCCCATCTAGCAGCAAAGTCCGCCCTCATCTTGGCAATGACAATGAAGAGTCAGAAGAAGAGGACCTGCAGTGCAATAGCTGTGCAGATTGGCCCCCCATGCAGCAAGCGAAACTACGAGAGACCTTTGAAGTCGCAGAAGGGTCCCTGGCCATCACAAGGGTGCCGGAATAGATGTACAAAGAGCTCGACGCATTGCCAGTCTCTACCGTGGACCAGCTGAAAACTTTCTACGTGCCCGAGAGGAAAAATGGACAGAAGGGCATCCTGTTTTACAGGTCAAACCCCGTTGTGCACCCGGACGATCTTTCCGTCGCGTGCCTTCCCTATGAGAGAGGCATAAGAGCCGTCCTCAATCCCAGATACTATGCGCCCGAGATGCGGGAATACTTTAAGTAGTGCGGATGTCGGTTATATCAAACGAAGTCCGAAGCAAAGTTTTTACGAAGGGCTATGGTATCCGCCCCAGGTCCGAGCACTCATCGATGGACGAATTCCAGATAGACGGGGCATAGGCTACATTCAACCTGATTCCAAAGCGTGCTACATAATCCATGTTGGTGAGGCCAGCGAAAGATCAAATGATGATGACGAGATAGCCGAGCCAGAAGAAGCTCCTCAAGAGCTCGAAGATGGTGGACAAGCAACCTTTGACGAGCAAACCGAGATTGACTTAGGAACGCCCGATAATCCAAGGCCGACCTACATCAGCTCGCTCTTGTCAGAGGAAATGAAAGCGCTGATAATTGCCCTGCTGCATGAGTTCGTCGATTGCTTCGCGTGGACATATAAAGAAATGCCTGGCCTTTCCCCTGAAGTGGCCGTACATAAGTTGGCTATATCTCCTGATGCTAAGCCAGTCAAACAAGCTCCTCAAAGAATGAGAAGGGAACTAGAAGTAAAGGTCATCGAGGAAACTAAGAAGCTCATCGATGCCGGCTTCATCAGAGAAGAGAAATATGTGGACTGGATCGCATGCATAGTCCCAGTGAAGAAGAAAAATGGGCAGATCCGAGTTTGTGTCGATTTCAGGGACCTCAACAAGGCATGTCCTAAAGACGACTTCCCGCTACCGGTCATGGAAATGATGGTCGATGACACCTCAAATTACGAGCTGTTCACCTTTATGGACGGCTCGTCTGGATACAATCAGATCAAGATGTCGCCTGAGGATGAGAAGCACATAGCATTTCGAACCCCGATCGGAATATATTGCTACAAGGTGATGCTGTTCGGATTGAAGAACGCAGGTGCTACATATCAAAGGGCAATGACCAATATCTTCGATGAACTAATTCATAAAGTCGTCGAATGTTATGTTGATGATCTAGTCGTTAAGACTAAAACCAAGGCCGATCATATCCAGGATCTTAGGACCGTTCTCACCAGACTGAGGGAATTTGACCTGAAGATGAATCCTCTGAAATGCGCTTTTGGCATGTCATCGGGAAAATTCCTGGGCTTCATAGTCCGACATCGAGGGATCGAAGTTGACCCATCAAAGATAAAGGCCATCATGGAGATGGCCCCTCCGAAGAGTCTGACGCAGCTAAGATCTTTTCAAGGCAAGCTTGCTTATATACGGAGGTTTATCTCAAATTTATCGAGGAGATGTAGGCCCTTCTCAAAGCTCATGAAGAAAGGAGCTCCTTTTATCTGGGATGCCGAATGTCAAGCAGCGTTCGAAAGCATCAAACAATACTTGTTGCACCCTCCAGTGCTGGCCGCTCCCATTCCAAATAAACCGTTGATTCTCTACACTGCCACGCTAGATGAGTCACTCGGTGCGCTCCTCGCCCAGGATAACGAGGAGGGAAAGGAAAATGCCCTCTACTACCTCAGTCGAACTCTAGTCGGGGCGGAACACAACTATTCCCCAATCGAAAAGCAATGCCTGGCTCTGATATTTGCTGTGAAGAAGCTGAGGCACTATCTGCTGGCTCATTGGGTTATGCTGATCTCCAAGGTCGACCCACTCAAACACTTAATAACCAAAGCAAGCCTAGCCGGTCGAATGGAAAGATGGGCTGTCATGCTACTTGAGTTTGACATAGTTTATACTCCTCAGAAAGCAGTAAAAGGGCAAGCTCTTGCAGACTTCCTCGGTGCTCATCCCATACCAGAAGGGTCGCCGCTAAATTGTGAGTTACCCGACGAACAAGTGCTACACCTCGAGGAAGATGAGCCATGTTGGGAGCTCTACTTCAATGGAGCCTCATCAATAAGGAGCTCCGGCAGATCAAGCGTCCCGGAGGTAAAAGCGGGGATAGGATTGGTGTTCATCACGCCATCAATGGAACCCTACGGCGTTCTTTCGCTCTCACCGAGCCTCGGACAAACAATGAAGCTGAGTATGAAGCTCTGATAGCTGGTTTGGAGCTCGCCATAGAAATGGAAATCCTTCGGCTACGGGTTTACGGTGACTCCCAGCTTGTCGTCAACCAAGTAAGCGGCAATTATAAGATATACAAACCCGAATTAGCTCGGTACAGAGACCGAGTGGTGGAACTCATGAAACGGTTCACTCACATTGAACTAATGAGAGTCCCTAGAGCGTTGAATGGAAAGGCTGACGTACTCACTCGCTTAGCCAAGGAGCTGGATGATCCTGACATGGACGAAATTCTGATTACAGTCAGGAGCCGAAAAATTCTACCCCCAGTCTCTCTACGAGAAGAGGAAAGCGTGGAACAGAAGAGTAGTCCTGCCGAAGAAGCTTCGATCATCCAAGACGAGCCCGATTGGAGAGAACCCTTCATAGAGTACCTCCGATACGACAAGCTTCCCGAAGAAAAATCTGCGAGGATTCAGCTGAAGAAAAGAGCTCTCCGATACGTGTTTGGAAATAATACGTTATACCGCAGGTCATATGACCAACTCTGGCTCAGGTGTTTGTAATTGTCCGAAGCCCAAAAGGTCATGAAAGATGTTCACTCAGGCGTTTGCGGTGCTCACCAATCTGGCCCCAAGATGCGAATTCAAATCAAACGGCTTGGGCATTACTGGCCCACCATGATACGGGATTGTGGAGAGCATGCAAAGAAATGTCAGATCTGCCAAATCCATGGTGATTTCATTCACAAGCATCCCAATCCGTTGCATCCTATGGTGGCGCCGTGGCCCTTCGAAGTCTGGGGCACCGACATTGTTGGCCCAATTGATCTTCCATCATCCAAAGGCCACCGGTTCATATTGGCCGCGACAGATTACTTCTCCAGATGGGCTGAGCTGTCCTGCTAAAAGAAGTCAAAACAAAAGATATTCTGACATTCTTCCAGCATAATATTCTATACCTCTTCGGTACACCAAGAAGAATCATTTCCGACAATGGGCCTTCTTTCAAGAGCTTCAATGTCTCAAGGTTCGCTACTCAGCACAAGATAGACTGGAGATATTCCTCCATCTATAATCCAAGAGCCAATGGGCTAGCCGAAGCCTTCAATAAGACTCTATGCAAGCTCCTGAGGAAAAGTGCTTCAGCCAACAAGAGAGACTGGAATCTCAAACTTCACAAGGCGTTATGGGCATATCGTACCACGCACCGTACTCCAACACAGTCCACTCCATACTCATTGCTCTTCAGAATGGAGACGGTCCTCCCCCTCGAAGTCGAAGTTCCAAGCTTAAGAATGGCTGTTCAACATGAGTTGACGGAGGAGGAAAACGTGCTCCTTCGACTTGAAGAACTCGATGCCCTCGAAGAAAAGAGGCTCGCGGTGCAGTAAAGTCTGGAGCTATACCGAGCCTAAATGTCACGGGCCTATGACAAGATAACCCATCTCCGCGCTTTCAAGAAAGGTGAATTGGTGTTGGTCCTCGAAAGACCGATCATCCCCAATCGACATGCCAAGGGAAAATTCGAGCCAAACTTGGAAGAACCATACGTCATCGAGAAAGTGTTTGACGGAGGATCCTACCAACTAATAAGTGCCGAGGGAGAAAGGCCCATGCCACCTATCAATGGTCGATATCTCAAGAAATACTACATGTGAATGCTCCAAGTCGCAGGCGAATTGAGCACATCAGTCCTACGGTCTGGATCATACATCCTGCAAAACCGTATACAATCCACGGGCGTAAATGACCCCTATCTCTCCCAAATCCTGCCGATGAGACTACTTTTAAAAGTCCCACCAGCGGCAAAAAAGAAAGAAAGAAAAAAAAGAAGAAGAAAAGAAGAAGAAAAGAAAAAAGGAAAAAAAAAAGAAAAAAAGGGGGGTATGTCCACAAGCAAAACGGGCACGGATGAAAACCCGAAAGGGCTCCGTGAGTAAAAACAGCAGGACTACCGGCGAGTTTGTGAAAACCCGAAAGGGCGCAAACTCGTGAAAAGAGATGAAATACACTCGCAAAGTCCTCTCGACCTTGTGAGGAGAAAACCCCTGCATGAGATCCTTACAACTCAGAAAGGAGCAACACACTTAGGAATCCTCACGATTCCTAAGGAGAACATACACCTGCGAGATCCTCTCGACTCCTAGGGAGAAAATGCTTTTATAAGACCCTCACGGCTCATAAAATTGAAAAGCCTTAGGTGATAGGAACCTAAACCTGTCTCCTAAGCCATCGTTCCCCAACGGGCAACGACAAATGATGAGTCGCTCCTGGCATTTCGCTTCAGTATTAGCGGTGCTGATGCTGACCAAAAACCCAAATCCCAAGTCCTCCCAAGGCAAATGATGAGTTGCTCCTGGCATTATTCCAGTGCAGCAATGTTGATGCCAAACAAGATCCAAATTCCAAGTCCCCAAACGGCGAATGATGAGTCGCTCCTGGTACCGTATTCCAGTGTAGCGATGCAGACGCCAACCAAAATCCAATTTCTCAAAATTCTTTAGCCCTACAGCCAGTCCCCAAATTGACTGCCGTATACAATCCACGGGCTCAAATAATTCTCGTCATACCCATTCCCCGCCACAATCACCAGTTGTGCGGCTGGTCTCCGCCTTTGGAATTATGCTCCATTGAGAAGACCCACTCATGCGTCCTCACGATACATGAGGAGAACAAACCTTAGTGGGATCCTTACGACTCATAAAGGAAAAACACACTTAGGAGTCCTCACGACTCCTAAGGAGAAAATACACCTGCGGGATCCTTACGACTCGTAGGGAGAAAATGCTTTTATGGGACCCTCACAGCCCATAAAATTGAAAAGCCATAGGTGATAGGGATCTAAACCTGTCTCCTAATCCATCGCTCCCCCAACAGGAATAGGCAAATGATGAATTGCTCCTGGCACGTGTGCTTCAGTGTTAGCAACGCTGATGCCTACCCTAACCCCAAAATCCTAAACTCCAATCCAATAGACCCCTAAGTCTTTAAACTAGGAACATATGACCCCTAAGTCGTTAAACTGGGAACAGATGACCCCTAAGTCGTTAAACTGGGAACGAGGGAAATCTCTTCATGGCAGATGATGATTCGCTCCTGGTACCATATTCCAGTGCAGCGATGCTGATGCCAAACCAAACCAAAATCCCCAAATCCTGTCATGACAAATGATGATTCGCTCCTGGTACCATATTCCAGCGTAGCGATGCTGATGTCAACCCAAATCACATCAAGTCAGCAAAACAACCAATGACCTCTCTGGCAGAATCAAACTCCACCTCGGAAACAAGTCAACTTCATCCCTGATGCCGCAAGAAGCGGGGCAAGTCAAATCCAGCACCGACCGTCCAAGTCGCAAAAAGGGCAGCATCGACCGTCCACGTCGCAAAAAGGGCAGAACCGACCGTCCACGTCGCTAAAATGGCAGAACCGACCATCCACGTCGCTAAAATCGCAGCATCGACCGTCCAAGTCGCAAAAAGGGCAGCATCGACCGTCCAAGTCACAAAAATGGCAGCACCGACCGTCCACGTCGCTAAAATGGCAGCATCAACCGTCCACGTAGCTAAAATGGCAGCACCGACCATCCAAGTCGCAATAAGGGCAGCACCGACCGTCCACATCGCTAAAATG
Organism: Agapanthus africanus; assembly: GCA_030015575.1. NCBI lineage: Eukaryota > Viridiplantae > Streptophyta > Magnoliopsida > Asparagales > Amaryllidaceae > Agapanthus > Agapanthus africanus. The sequence continues at coordinate 126,959,509 of CM057340.1, read as the reverse complement.
GCAGCACCGACCGTCCAAGTCGCAAAAAGGGCAGCATCGACCGTCCACGTCGCTAAAATGGCAGCACCGACCGTCAACGTCGCAAAAAGGGCAGAACCGACCGTCCAAGTCACTAAAATGGCAGCACCGACCGTCCAAGTCGCTAAAATGGCAGCACCGACCTTCCAAGTCGCAAAAAGGGCAGCACCGACCGTCCACGTCGCTAAAATGGCAGCATTGACCCTCCAAGTCGCAAAAAGGGCAGCATCGACCGTCCAAGTCGCAAAAAGGGCAGCATCGACCGTCCAAGTCGCAAAAAGGGCAGTGCAGGATTCCTACAAAGCGGGAACCAGATCACTCCGGGCCAGGGAAAACGTCTATCACAGACACTCCGCCTCAGAGACAAGTCAAGCAACGACCGTCCATGACGTAAAAAGGGTAGTGCCAGCTTCCCAAAAAGCGGGAACCAAATCAGGTCGCCTCCACGTGAAAGAAGATCCATCAATTTCATGCACACGACCCACATATGTGGTGTGCATTTATTGATGGGGGCAATTTGTTGGGGTAAAAATTTACACCCCGGTTGACCAAGTCAAAATCCAAGCCAACCCCAAGCCCAGATCCAGTAGGCCCATGCCCGGGTCGAGCCCGAACATGAAGTGGCCGGCCTCCCCCCATACCAAGATAAAATTTTGTAATAAATAATTTTGTTGTATTTCATTTATTTTATTTTATGGATAAATGTAAGAAAAATAGGCATAAAGCCAAATTTTTGTAAAGCCCATGGCTTATGTGCAAAAAGAAATGACACATGAGCCATGTGATGGGCAAAATGCCATTTTGTGAAGCCCGAGGGGCTATGTGTAAAGTGTACAGCCTATAAAGGCAAAGATAATGAAAAAATCCCAACAACTTTTCTCTCTCTATCAAAATTTTTCAGATCTGAGATCTTTTCTCCTTCTTCAAGGTTCTGAAACCTTCTTTTTCTCTTGAATTAAATCAAGAGTTTTACTCTTCTTTTTATAAAACAAATTATTTTTTCACCACAAAACCCATAAAGGGGAACTCATATCTTCCATTAGATCTCAAAAAGAAGAGATTTTTAGAAATCCCATATCTCTTGATCTTCAAGATCCAGCTAACAGAGGAGGAAGAAGAAGAACATCGTTCACTAAACCCAAAAAAAGCACACACTCAGGAGTCCAACTCCTCTCTGATTTCTCTTCCGAGAAATATTTTTTAGGCTAAAAACCTCCTTTTCTCGCCGGTGCTCAAGCGCAGAGCGCTCGCGTGCCGACACGTGGCGTGCTTGCGCTCCAGCGCTCAGCGCTCGAGCGCAAAGCGCCCACGTGCCGACACATGGCACGCTTGCGCTCCAGCGCAAGCGCTCGAGTGCAAGTCGCCTCGGTGCCGACACGTGGCGTGCTTGCGCTCGAGCGCAAGTCGCCCCCGTACCGACACGTGGTGCGCTTGCGCTCCAGCGCAAGCGCTCGAGCGCAAGTCGCCTCCGTACCGACACGTGGCGCACTTGCGCTCAAGCGCCCAGCGCTCAAGCGCAAGTCGCCCCCGTGCCGACACGTGGAGAACTTGCGCTCGAGCGTCAGGCGCTGAGGCGAAAAATGCTCACGTGCCGACACGTGGCACGCTTGCGCTCAAGCGCCCAGCGCTCAAGCGCAGAGCGCCCACATGCCGACACGTGGCACACTAGCATCTGAGCGCACAGCACCTAGGCGCACAGCGCCCAAAGTGCTGCCCCACGCATCCTTTGGATGTATTTTCCCCTTTTTATATATATACATGTATATCTATACATATGTATACATATGTACATACACACATACTCCACGACACTGTCCCTGTTAGAAAAAAATTTCACCCCGCAAGGGGGCTGCTAGCCCCCTTGACCCCCAGCCCTCTATGCGGGTAGCGGGACCCCCGTAAAAACTCTGTGTGGCTCCCGGTATATTTAAAACCCCCCTCCAAAACAAAACACACGTACACTGCACATTGCGTTCGCATGACCAGTTTAACCCGTTAATCGGAGGTTCCCTCGCCCCAATGGCGGGGGGTAATTAACGGCAACTTAGTCCGCGGCTGCCGGAGATTCGGATCCACATAATCATTAAACCCCGGCTTACCCTAGGCAGGGGGAATCTGTAATACGCCTGACAAGCGCGCGCGTATTCCTATCTCAATGGGGTGACGAAAAACACCCTACAAGTACGTGCACAAGTGTGAACATGTAAAGGAGTACGTGCACAAGTGTGAATATGTAAAGGAGTACGTGCACAAGTATAAACATGTAAAAGATCATATGTGAGATGAACTACAGTATAATGATCATGGCAATTCTACAATGTGGGAGTCATGGCAGTTACTAACGGTGTGTGTGTAACATGCAGATTTGTGCTCGTACAACATGAACTGTTAGTAACAGTGCGGTGTTTTATCAATTCTAAGTTCATATACATGCAGCAGAGATTGCAGTATGCAACAAATAGTATCCATGAACCGTCAATGTATGTAAATGCAATATGCTACTACAAGGTCATGTCAGCCCTGACGCATAACGCCATGCGGGCGATTTCCCCGTAGATGTTAAATCTACTCACCGTAGTCTCGCGCTAAGTGTAACCGACGACTTGTTTCCCCTTCTTCGCGGCGTCCGCCGTACTCTCCTGCGAACCTAGAATTTAACAAAATATCACATATAAGCTCGAATCCACAAAAGCACGACATTTAAGCCAACTAGAAACCCGCGTCGCGAACCAAGCGTGTGCGTGCGCGATACGCTAAAACGTGTGATTACGCGCCTGAAGCTACTCCGACACGTCGCGATACGCAGAAAACCCCAAACCCACACACGTATCACACATGTCGCGAAGGTTTAAAATACGAGAAATAGGGTAATTGACCCCAGAGTTTGCTACAGGAACAATTTACAAAATTATATATACCATAAGCCTTCACATAGCAGCAGACTCCTACGATACAAACCCCGACCCCCAGATCACCCATCTGGCCGCAAATTGCGGCCAGAATGCATTTTTCGGCGGCCTGCCTTGGGAATTAGGCTCCCGGGTTTCGTGTGTGTACTCTATACCCATTATGTATGCTCCAGTAATTACAATTTTGAACTGAAGAAACCGGGGTACTAGCAGATTCCAACAGTACCACAAACTAGTTAAAATCAACATTTTAGCACTAAATCGATACTTTAGGGTATTTTGGTGAAACTGAAACAAAAACCTGGTTTAAACAACACTAATAGCACTTAATTAGGTTAACCAAGCGATAAAAATACCGATTTAACACATACTTCACAAAGATCCCCTCATTAGCCCAAAATTGCACATAAAACACGATTTTAGCTAAAAATACTACAAGATAGGAAATAGGATGTTAAGTGTGAGTTATATACCTTCAAAAGACCTTAAGAAAAACCAAAATTCCTGATCTTTCCCTCAAGTGTATAGACTTGCCACCAAACACCTCAAAAGGTCACCTTTCTAAGGCATTTTGTGAAGAAAAATGGGTTTTGGTGTAGGGTTTGAATGAGGATCCAAAGAGAAGTGATTAAAGAAGAGAAAATGAAGAAAATATTGTTGTTGCTGCTGCTTTTTCTGCTGGAACTCAGAATGAGGGAAAGAGAGAGAAATGAGAGAGAAAGCAATGGTCAAACAAAGTCAAATTCTTTACCTAACCACCATACCTCCATTTTCTATTTAAATTTTAAAATTCAAAAGGGTTTGACTTGGTTTAAAATGGGTGGGGGATAATAGAACCATGCAAAAAAGAAAAGGGTTAACAAGTTAACACTTTTAACCTAAGTCACAAAAAGTGTGCTAAGTGTGCATGTGTACACTTAACACAAAAATTCCCAATTAGGGAAAACACGACTAAATTATAATTAATAACCCTATATATATATATATATATATATATATATATAACACTTCACAACACGATTATCACTAGTCAAGAAGGAAAATAAGATCCCCGGGTTTTTATGAAAAACACGCATAATTGCTAATAAACGCGAAAATATCCTAAACAAATTTCAAAGCGTTACACTAAGAATCCATTCGAGATATGGAATGGAAAAAGGCCATATCTTAAACGTATTAAGATATGGGGTTGTCCAGCCTATGTAAAAGTACAAAATCCGGACAAACTGCAGGTACGTTCAGTTCTATGTAAATTTGTGGGATTTCCTAAAAACTCTACAGGATATCTGTTCTACCACACCGAGGAACAGAAGGTGTTTGTATCTCGCCACGCCACCTTTTTAGAGTGGCAATTTCTTGCAAAAGAAACAAGTGGGAGTTCGGTAGAACTGGAAGAAATTCAGTGACCACAAAATGAAACTGAAAATTTGACAGAACCTCAGGATTCAATAACCCCAGACGATCCTCAGCCACTCCGCAGATCTGGTAGGATTTCTCGTCCGCCCGAGAGATACTACGGTTTTCTCATAGACGGGGATCGAGAGGATTGCATCTTGGAAGAAGATGACCCTACCAGTTTCAGGCAGGCCATTATCAGTAGGGACTCTAATAAGTGGCTGGAAGCAATGCAATCCAAAATGGAGTCCATGTACGCCAATAAAGTGTGGACCTTGGATATTGCTCCACCTGGGGTAAAACCCGTTGGATGCAAATGGATCTACAAAAGGAAACTTGGTGTAGATGGGCAGGTGGAAACCTATAAGGCTAGACTCGTTGCAAAAGGTTTTCGTCAAAGACTTGGTGTGGATTATGACGAAACTTTTTCTCCAGTGGCTATGCTCAAATCCATTCGGATCCTACTTGCTATTGTTGCCTTCCATGACTATGAAATTTGGCAGATGGATGTTAAAACAGCTTTTCTAAACGGCTGTTTGGAAGAGTGCGTTTACATGGATCAGCCAAAAGGTTTCGTAGACAGTGGGAGCAGCAGGAAGGTGTGCAAGTTGCTTAAGTCCATTTATGGATTAAAGCAGGCATCGCGGAGCTGGAACATCTGTTTTGATGAGGCAATCAAGGAATTTGATTTCATCAAGAACGAAGATGAACCTTGTGTCTATAAGAAGATTGTAGGACGAACTGTCGTATTCCTAGTCTTTTATGTGGACGGCATTCTTTTGATAGGAAATGACATTCCTATGCTACAATCGGTCAACCTATTCTTGTCACAAAGGTTCTTCATGAAGGACCTGGGTGATGCTTCGTACATTCTGGGGATCAAGATCTACAGAGTTAGATCCAAGAGATTACTGGGACTTTCGTAGTCCAGGTACATAGAGATCATACTAAAGAGATTTAGTATGGAAGATTCCAAGCGCGGTAATATACCCGCATTGCACGGAATCACCCTCTCCAAGAAGATGTCTCCTAAGACTGACGAGGAGAGGGTTCGCATGAGCACTATACCCTACGCTTCAGCGGTAGGATCTATAATGTATGTGATGCTATGTACAAGACCAGATGTAGCTTACGCGCTAAGTGTGGTGAGCCGGTATCAGTCTGACCCAGGTGAGAACCACTGGACGACAGTGAAGAACATTCTCAAGTACCTGAGAAGGACTAAGGAGATGTTCCTGGTTTACGGTAATAGAGACCTCAGGGTCGAGTCCTTTACCGATTCAAGCTTCCAGAGTGACAAAGATGACAGCAAGTCTGTCTTGGATTTTGTGTTTACCCTCAACGGAGGGGCGGTGTGTTGGAAGAGTTCCAAACAGGATACCGTCGCAGACTTGATGATAGAGGCTGAATACATTGCTGCAAGCGATGCCGCAAAAGAGGCGGTCTGGATGAAGAAGTTCATTCGTGAACTTCAGGTGGTTCCGTCCATTGTGTTGGATATATGTATGCCCTAGAGGCCATTATGTGATAGTGGATGTATCTATACATGTATATATATTCAGTTTGCATTCTTGCTCGACATGATAGTATGCTATCTGGTTCTTCTTTATCTGACATGTTTATTGATCATGCTTTTATTCATTCATACATGCTGATAAAGCCCTAAGGATATCGGCTTGACTACTCTGATTATGATGGAGATCATACTAGTGGGACATCTGTAGTCTATAAGCATATCCTGGAATATCCCTAGTCGTAGGTATATCGAGACGGGGCATCGATATACCAGAGTAGACTAGCGTATATGATACTAGACCCATACGATGGGCGATGGATGTTCCCACATTCATCGATGTTTGACATCAAGATCATATACGGGTGCTCAGTGGTGACTGGGTACACTGGACGGACTCACCGAGAACTCCTATATGGAATTATATCTATCGTCGGATAGCAGTTCTCAGGTGACACTGGTACAGGTTAGTCTGTAGACCCGAGATCGTCATGGAGTCTTGTGTGTTCTCCCACTGCACTTTGATTGCCACCCTACCACGGCTCTACTGAGTCGTGCAAACAGGTGGCCGTTGGGTACAGTCCCGAGACACACGAAGACGATGAGCGATAGGAGGGGTTTCGTCTCTCCCGGTATTGGGAGTTGATGCTGTGCAGTGCCCGACTGGTTATAACAGCAAGTCCCTGGCCAGGGCTGCTGAGATTTGCTGATAAGTGTTATCAGTAGTTTCTCGATCTGTTATAGACCATTCACCGACACGACTTATTGAGTTATTGGGGTCGACGTGACCATCCCTAGGCTCGATATACAGCATATCTGATGAAGAGACCGGACTGTACGGTAGTGTTGCCGGATGGCTCGACGGGAGTTGTAGCAGGTTCGCTTGTTGTCTTCTGATCGCTCAATACCCGGGTGGCCGTTACGTTTAGCTGACCGCTTGCGGCTTGAGGGTACTTGATATGATCATTACCCTCTGCCGGCGTATTGACGAGTCTTAGAGTCCCACAGAGGAGTTACCCAGTCCAGGCGAAACGTTGTGGTGCGCATATGCGATATGCGCATGCACCCGATTGAAATCTGCTTATATGATACCGAACATTGATCAGGTGAACTGCTTTTGGTGGGGTCATATCAGATATGACCGGATTGATAAATCAAGTGTTGATTTATCATTTAACCATTAGTTTTCTCACTTAAAACCTTTCTAGGGTTTGATGGATGTATGCATGCATGCATGTGTTTCTTTCTTCTTTTCTAGTTTCATGCACATGTAAATGTGCATACATGTACACATACATACATCAAACCATCATGGTTGATTATATATGGAAATGGTGGCAATATAAGCTTCACACCATAGATTAAACAATGGATAATTATTTAATTTTGGTTTAAAGTAAAATGAAAAGGAAAGGATAATTATGCTAGTTTCTACATGCTTCTTCTAACCTAACCATGCTCACCTACCACTAAACCATGGTTATCCTTTCCTTTATCATTCTAAACCCAAGTTAAATTAATCATCTATCATTTTAATCATGGTTGGAGTCAAGAAGGAATAAATATATATAGTGATATTTATTTCTTTCACAAGCTTAACCTTATGGTTATCTTTTTATCTCTTGATAATATTAGCCACCATCTTCATCTTCCTTCATCTTTTCTTCTCTAGTCTTTTCTAGTGAGTGAAATACAACAATAGAAAGGTTTTTGAAGTGAGAAACCCAACCACAACATCATTCTACACAAGCTTAGCCGCTTTGTTTAGAGTGTTCTTTTCGGTTTGTCGAAATTGCGAGCTTGGACGGAGTGCTCCGTGGTGGATCGTCGTGGACGCAAGGGAACATCGAGAGGACCTCGACTCAACACCCAAGACACCAAGGAGTCTAGCTAAGGGGAGCTACAAAGGTTGTAGCCTTCAAACCCTAATCTTTTCTAGCTAAAAGTTAAATAACCCTAATTTTCTAGGATCGATCCACTTGCATGTTAGTTTAGCACCTTAAAAATTATAACTTTGGGTCATTTGATGCTTCAAAACACTTCATAGGGTGCTATACTAACCTTACATTGGTATCAGAGCCGACCTAGAACATTAGGCGACGTTTTGACGAAGTGAAAACCCCGATCGGACAAAAATACCGTATTTTTTGATGCTCTCTGGAAATTTTCTAAAACTTGACATTTTGCAGAATTAAAAATAAGTAAAAATCATAGCAGGAAAATATAAGAATTACGGCAGAAAAATAATCCCATGAACAGTAGTTATAGCCGCGGAAACGCGGCCTAAGCTTGCTTAGGCCGCTGTTCCGCGGCCGTACATATGAATTAGGGTATACTGTTTCTACAGTAATTCTATTTTCTGCATGTATAATTTTTTGGGTATTTTTAAACTGAATAAAGTTTTGAAAAATTCTGGAGATGTTTTTGGATTCATCGATTCGATCGGGACTTTCATTTCGTAGCTTTTCCGGGTAAACTAGAAAGTATTGAAGTGTTTGAACGAATATCATTTACTCAATATTCACGGGGTTTAAATAGTTTGGAAATACGTGCAAGTCTTTTTGCGGTGGTCCCTCTAGAAGACAACAAACCTTAACTCGATTATGTGACCGTCTGGAACTGCCCTTTGAACCCAAGGGTTTGGGGCAGTACGGCGTGCCACATGTGAGGCGTTGGCTTGACCCTTCTACGGCTGGACCGCCGCTACTGTGTCACACTCCGGATCTTTTGAACCCTGCTCAAGTGTTGAGCTTTAGTGAATCTTGGGTGCTTGATTGTTCGTTCGAAAACTTCAATACTGTCTGTTTGTCTGGAATGTGATACAATATGTGGAATTCATATAGTGTGGGCATGAAATACGAAATATGTGATATTTCGCATTTATGATGTCTAAAGAGAATCTGGATTCCAAATATTGTAGTTTTACACTTTCTTTTCTGTGACCGTAAGTGTAGTATGTTAGATATCGCCGGTTTCGTTGCTATACATCAACGACAATCGGGGTACGCATACTTACTTACGTTGATGATATGTGATATTTTGTGTTGCTGAGATATGATGTGCAGGATTGTCGCGATCGAATAGCCGGGGGGTTTTTGTGAGATGAGAGTTTTATATTTTCATTCATGTAAATTCAAATGTAATGTAATATTCTTTTATTTGGGGCACTTCCAGGTTGCGGTTGTGTCACCGGTGTTGTATATTATTTACTTTTCCGCATTAGGATGGACCCAAGGAGGAGAGCACAGGTGACCGGGTCCTGGGGTTCAGTGGGAGGCCATCTCGAGGAGTCGAGACCGGGTCTCCTAAACTCCAGGATTGGTAGGGTCACTTGCCGCTCTCGTAGGGGTCCAGGGTGTGGGCTTGGCTATTCATCGCGACTGTGGAATCCGTATTTTCTGTTCTGGCTAAATACTAAATACGGACGTCCTAGTATATCCCACGTTATATCTATATTTCTGCTGCCTGTGTTCTGTGATATCTGAGACGAATGACATATTATATATATGATATATAGTAGACGTTGCTTATGTTTTACACCCGCGCTAGTCCCGTCCCGGTATGCCGTTAGTTAAGTAACCTAACGGTGCATAACGGAACATTGCGGCGAATGCGGATGGCATAAGCGTACGTGTTATTTTCGTTTCTTTTCTGTGATTGGCTTAAGGACTTAAATGATGGGATTACATTAATGTGATTAATGTAAAGAAAATAAACCTAAAAGATGTTGTAGAATCGGATTTAAAAAACTACTCGGCTATTTATGAAAAAGCTATATTTCAAAACTGCGGAGCTTAAGCCACTTCTTTTGAAAACCTTTTGATTCTACAACGATATCAAGCTCAAAGCGTTAAAGATTTTCTTAAAAATCATCCGCAACCCTCCGTCATTTTAGGAAGTAGAGTACTTAGTATTCGTGCTACGTTTGTTGACCTTAGCCAAGGCGTAGTGTACGGTAGCTAAGTGATGTCTTCCTACAAACGCATATGATGCAGATTAATTAGGACGGGCATATGACTTTGTTGACCTTAGCCAAGGGTCATGTGAACGGGTCTAATTAATCAAGAAATGACGGGTTGAGCTTGACTAGTGCTCGTGATTTGTTGACCTTAGCCAAGGTCACGAGTATTAGGGGTAAAAACCACATCGGGAATTTCAAGTGTTGAAATTTGCAATGAGATTGCATACCTTCCATATGATGGTTGGATCCCGATCCCACTGTGGGCAATAGTTGCTCCTAGGAGAGTTTTACAGTTTATAATTAGCTAACTCATTAGGTGTCTAGAAAGGTGTTAACGGGGCTCCGCCTCTGGGAAAACGAGGTTTACTCTAATTAGGTCCGTACGAAAGCACGGGGAACCTCCCTCAAAGTACCGACACTAGCCTGGCTAAACGGTTAGCGAAGTTGTAGACTGTAATTAATCCTGGCTAGTTTTTCTTTTTAAGGTTTGAAAGAAAAACTTGATAAAAAGCAGTGGGAAACATCGATTAGACAAGATAATAAACCAATCTAATCTGTGCAAGAGCTTTCGCTGAGTGTATTCTTTTCTCTCTCTTAATGGCAGATACCAATGACTGGACTTAAGCTTCTACTAGATAAAAACAAACTGAACGGGACCAACTATAAAGACTGGCTAAGGAATCTGAAGATCGCCTTGACTTATGATAAAGTATCATATGTCCTCACGGCTTCAGCCCCGCCCGTCCCAGGCCCAAAATCCTCAGTTGCGGACATAGAAGTCCGCAAGACATGGGACGCTGACTGTGCCACGGCCACATGCCTCGCGCTTGCATCGATGGATAACACACATCAAAAGCAGCACGAGGACATGGACATTCACGGGATACTGCTCCATACAAAGGAGTTGTATGGGGAGCAGTCCCGCGTATTACGATACGAAGCATCAAGGAAACTGTTTCACATGCGGATGGCCCCTGGCACACCAGTAGCGGACCATGTTTTGAAGATGATAGCTCTTATAGAAGAGCTTGAGGACCTTGGATGGACAATGAACAATGAGCAATATATAGATATTATTCTGCAGTCCCTCCCCTCCACCTTTGCTCAGTTCATAGTGAACTTCAACATGCATGGCATGGAGAAGGACCTCCCTGAACTCCTTAATATGTTAAGGAGTGCAGAGAGCACTATGAAGTCAGCAAAGACTCCCGTTATGACTATTGGACAGTCTTCTTCTTCTCGCCCGAAAGCTAAAGCCAAGGGAAAGAAAAAGAAGAAACCCACTAATCCTAAGGGCGGAGTCAAAAAGGTGAAGGGAAAGGGAAAGTCCACGGCTGGAGACCCAGGGAAAGGCGAGTGTTTTCATTGCCACAAGACAGGACATTGGAAGCGCAACTGCACGGAGTACCTAAGTCTCAAGAAGAAGCATGGTGATGCTTCTGCTTCAGGTGCGTTTGTGACTGAAAACTGTTTTTCTATAAACTCTGCTTCCTGGGTATTGGATACCGGTTCAGGTTCTCACATTTGCAATTCTATGCAGGGGCTGAGAAATAGCAAGGTTTTGAAGACAGGTGACCATACTCTCCGCGTTGGAAATGGTTCCAATGTACATACAGTCGCAGTGGGAGAGTATCACTTGGGGTTGCCGTCTGGATGTATTTTGATTTTGAATCCATGTTATTTTGTACCTGATATGCTATGTAATATAATATCCGTTTCTTTGTTGGACAATGAAGGGTATAATTTTGTATTGCAAAACAATGTTATGAACATTCACCTGAATCAAATGTTGGTTGGGTATGGTACACTTAATAACGGAATATATGTCCTAAATCAACACACAGTTTTCAGTATACAACACACTAATAAAAGAAAACTTTCAGAATTAAATGAAGCTTTTCTTTGGCACTGTAGACTTGGTCATATTAACGAAACAAGACTAAACAAGTTACACAAAGATGGATATTTAAATCCTTTTGAATATAAATCTTATGCGACTTGCCAGTCTTGTATCAAGGGTAAAATGACCAAAACTCCGTTTACCGGACACGGAGAAAGAGCTACTCAGCTCCTGGGCCTCATACATAGTGATGTATGTGGGCCTATGTCTACACAGGCTAGAGGCGGTTTTTCATACTTCATTACATTCACTGATGATTTCTCAAGATTCGGTCATGTATTTTTATTAAAGCACAAGTCCGACGCTTTCGAGAAATTCATTGAATATAAACAAGAAGTAGAAAAACAAACCGGCTTGAGTATTAAGATGCTTCGATCAGATCGAGGTGGAGAGTATCTCAGTACAGAATTTGCAAACTTCCTAAAAGAGAATGGGATTCTCTCTCAGCTCACTCCTCCTTACACACCACAGCACAACGGTGTGTCAGAACGACGGAATAGGACCCTATTAGATATGGTCCGGTCCATGATGAGTGACACTGAGTTACCAGTCTCGTTTTGGGGGCATGCATTGGAGACTGCAGCGTTTCTACTAAACAGGGTTCCAACCAAAGCCGTGTCTACCACGCCATATGAGATATGGCATGGGAAGAGACCATCTCTTAAGAGAATTAAGATTTGGGGTTGCCCGGCCTATGTTAAAAAGCAGAATCCGGAAAAACTTGAGACACGGTCAGTCATGTGTAACTTTGTAGGATATCCAAAGAATTCTTATGGATATCTGTTCTACCACAAAGAGGAACAAAAAGTGTTTGTTTCTCAACATGCCACATTCTTGGAAAAAGAGTTTTTCACAGATAAAGATGATGGCAAAGTGGTGGATCTAGAAGAGGTTCTAGAGACACAAACTACAAATGACGATTTGGTTGAACCGACTGTTGCAGCAGAAACTGAAGAGCCTCGGCCACTCCGAAGGTCTGGTAGGACTTCTCGCCCACCGGAGAGGTACTACGGTTTCCTCATTGATGGTGACAGAGAAGACTGTATCATGGAAGATGATGATCCTACCAGTTTTCAGCAAGCTATCACGAGTGGTGACTCTGTGAAGTGGCTGGATGCCATGAGATCCGAAATGGAGTCTATGTACACCAACAAAGTATGGACTTTGGACGTTGTACCCCCTGGGGTAAAACCTGTAGGGTGCAAATGGATCTTTAAAAGAAAGATTGGTGTGGATGGGCAGGTAGAGACCTATAAGGCAAGACTTGTGGCGAAAGGTTTTCGTCAAAGACCAGGTCTGGACTATGACGAAACTTTTTCGCCCGTAGCCATGCTTAAATCCATTCGGATCCTACTTGCTATTGCTGCTCACTACGACTATGAAATCTGGCAGATGGACGTTAAAACAGCATTTCTGAATGGAGATTTAGAAGAATGCGTTTATATGGATCAGCCAGAGGGCTTCATTGACAGTGGGAGCAGCGAGAAAGCATGTAGATTACTTAAATCCATTTATGGGTTAAAGCAGGCATCTCGGAGTTGGAACATCTGTTTCGATGATGTTATCAAAGAGCTTGATTTCATCAAAAATCCAGATGAACCTTGTGTTTATAGGAAGGCTGTAGGAAGAGCTGTCACATTCCTCGTATTGTACGTTGATGACATTCTTCTGATAGGAAATGATATTCCTATGCTACAGTCGGTCAAATCATTCTTATCACTGAGGTTCTCCATGAAGGACCTGGGTGATGCCACATACATCCTGGGCATAAGGATCTATAGAGATAGATCCAAAAAGTTATTGGGATTGTCCCAAACCAGGTACATTAACACCATCCTAAAGAGGTTTAGTATGGAAGACTCCAAGCGGGGTGCCTTACCCGCTTTCCATGGAGTCACTCTCTCCAAGGATTCTTGTCCAAAGACCGATGAAGAGAGAGCTCGCATGAGCATTATACCTTATGCTTCGGCAGTAGGATCTATAATGTATGCGATGTTATGTACACGCCCAGATGTAGCTTATGCACTTAGTGTTGTAAGCAGGTATCAATCCAACCCAGGGGAGAACCACTGGACAGCTGTGAAGAACATTCTTAAGTACTTACGAAGGACTAAAGAATTGTTCTTGGTGTATGGTAATAAAGATCTCCAAATGGAGGCCTTTACCGATTCGAGCTTCCAGAGCGACAAGGATGACAGCAAATCTATCTCAGGGTTTGTATTTACCCTAAATGGAGGGGCGGTAAGTTGGAAGAGTTCCAAACAAGATACCGTTGCAGACTCTACGATGGAAGCTGAGTACATTGCTGCAAATGATGCCGCCAAGGAAGCCGTCTGGATGAAGAAGTTCGTCTCGGAGCTAGGAGTAGTTCCAACCATTATTGATCCAATACCTTTGTATTGTGACAATAATGGGGCAATGGCGTTAGCCAAGGAGCCCAGATCCCATCAGCGGTCCAGACACATCCTGAGGCGCTTTCATTTGATCCGGGAGATTGTAGATCGCCGCGAGATCGAGATTAAGAGAGTAGACACAAAGAACAACGCCGCGGATCCATTCACCAAGGCCCTCCCTCAGCCGCAGCATGAGCGACATTTTGAGATGTTGGGTATGAGATACGCCAATAACTGGCCTTAGTGCAAGTGGGAGATTGTTGGATATATGTATGCCCTAGAGGCCATTATGTTATAGTGGATGTATCTATACATGTATATATATTCAGTTTGCATTCTTGCTCGACATGATAGTATGCTATCTGGTTCTTCTTTATCTGACATGTTTATTGATCATGCTTTTATTCATTCATACATGCTGATAAAGCCCTGAGGATATCGGCTTGACTACTCTGATTATGATGGAGATCATACTAGTGGGACATCTGTAGTCTATAAGCATATCCTGGAATGTCCCTAGTCGTAGGTATATCGAGACGGGGCATCGATATACCAGAGTAGACTAGCGTATATGATACTAGACCCATACGATGGGCGATGGATGTTCCCACATGCATCGATGTTTGACATCAAGATCATATACGGGTGCTCAGTGGTGACTGGGTACACTGGACGGACTCACCGAGAACTCCTATATGGAATTATATCTATCGTCGGATAGCAGTTCTCAGGTGACACTGGTACAGGTTAGTCTGTAGACCCGAGATCGTCATGGAGTCTTGTGTGTTCTCCCACTGCACTTTGATTGCCACCCTACCACGGCTCTACTGAGTCGTGCAAACAGGTGGCCGTTGGGTACAGTCCCGAGACACACGAAGACGATGAGCGATAGGAGGGGTTTCGTCTCTCCCGGTATTGGGAGTTGATGCTGTGCAGTGCCCGACTGGTTATAACAGCAAGTCCCTGGCCAGGGCTGCTGAGATTTGCTGATAAGTGTTATCAGTAGTTTCTCAATCTGTTATAGACCATTCACCGACACGACTTATTGAGTTATTGGGGTCGACGTGACCATCCCTAGGCTCGATATGCAGCATATCTGACGAAGAGACCGGACTGTACGGTAGTGTTGCCGGATGGCTCGACGGGAGTTGTAGCAGGTTCGCTTGTTGTCTTCTGATCGCTCAATACCCGGGTGGCCGTTACGTTTAGCTGACCGCTTGCGGCTTGAGGGTACTTGATATGATCATTACCCTCTGCCGGCGTATTGACGAGTCTTAGAGTCCCACAGAGGAGTTACCCAGTCCAGGCGAAACGTTGTGGTGCGCATATGCGATATGCGCATGCACCCGATTGAAATCTGCTTATATGATACCGAACATTGATCGGGTGAACTGCTTTTGGTGGGGTCATATCAGATATGACCGGATTGATAAATCAAGTGTTGATTTATCATTTAACCATTAGTTTTCTCACTTAAAACCTTTCTAGGGTTTGATGGATGTATGCATGCATGCATGTGTTTCTTTCTTCTTTTCTAGTTTCATGCACATGTAAATGTGCATACATGTACACATACATACATCAAACCATCATGGTTGATTATATATGGAAATGGTGGCAATATAAGCTTCACACCATAGATTAAACAATGGATAATTATTTAATTTTGGTTTAAAGTAAAATGAAAAGGAAAGGATAATTATGCTAGTTTCTACATGCTTCTTCTAACCTAACCATGCTCACCTACCACTAAACCATGGTTATCCTTTCCTTTATCATTCTAAACCCAAGTTAAATTAATCATCTATCATTTTAATCATGGTTGGAGTCAAGAAGGAATAAATATATATAGTGATATTTATTTCTTTCACAAGCTTAACCTTATGGTTATCTTTTTATCTCTTGATAATATTAGCCACCATCTTCATCTTCCTTCATCTTTTCTTCTCTAGTCTTTTCTAGTGAGTGAAATACAGCAATAGAAAGGTTTTTGAAGTGAGAAACCCAACCACAACATCATTCTACACAAGCTTAGCCGCTTTGTTTAGAGTGTTCTTTTCGGTTTGTCGAAATTGCGAGCTTGGACGGAGTGCTCCGTGGTGGATCGTCGTGGACGCAAGGGAACATCGAGAGGACCTCGACTCAACACCCAAGACACCAAGGAGTCTAGCTAAGGGGAGCTACAAAGGTTGTAGCCTTCAAACCCTAATCTTTTCTAGCTAAAAGTTAAATAACCCTAATTTTCTAGGATCGATCCACTTGCATGTTAGTTTAGCACCTTAAAAATTATAACTTTGGGTCATTTGATACTTCAAAACACTTCATAGGGTGCTATACTAACCTTACATTTGTTGACCCAATACATTTGTATTGCGATAACAATGGGGCTATAGCTTTAACGAAGGAACCAAGGTCCCATCAGAAGTCCAGACACATCTTGAGGCGGTATCACCTGATCAGGGAGATCATTGATCGCCAGGAGATCGAGGTACGGAGAGTGGACACAAAAGACAACACGGTGGATCCATTCACAAAGGCCCTCCCTCAAACACAGTTCGAGCGACTTTTTGAGCTATTGGGTATGCGGTATGCCAGCAGCTGGCCTTAGTAAAGACGTTGGGTATGCGGTACACCAATTACAGGCCTTTAGTACAAGTAGGAGATTGTTGGATATGTATGCCCTAAAGGCCATCATTGTATAGTACTAGTTTGTATAATACATTTTGGAAGCTTGGGATATATATACGGGTTTACAACAGTCTTGCTCGATATAGTAGTATGCTACTTGGTTTGTTTCTATCTTAATATGTGTATATGTTTCTTTTAACATATCGCTAATACATATTGATGGAGCCCTTAGGATCTTTGCTTGACTACCGGCGTTGTGATGGCGATCACATTAGTGGAGGCTGGGTAGTCTATAAGCACATCCTTATTTTGGTCCCTAGTTGTAGGATTATCGAGACAAGGCATCGATACTCTAGAGTAGACTGGTGCATACGCTTCTCGTCCCAGCAGGGGAGATGGTCTATCCCATGGCCATCAGTACATCGTACTGGAGATAGTATGCAGGTGCTCGTTAGGTTACGAGTACACTGGACAGGACTCGTCGGGAACTGTTGGTTGGTATTATACCTATCGTCAGTTAACAGTTCCTAGGTTACATGAGTACATCTTAGTCCGTTGACTTGACACTGTCACTTCGCCTCGAGTGTGTTCCCACTGTACTTAGATTACTACCCTACCACGGCTCTATTGAGTCGTGCAAACAGGTAGTAGTTGGGTGCAGTCCCGAAGCACTTGGAGGCAGTGACGGTTAGACAGGATTCGTCTCTCCCAGTATTGGGAGTTGATATCGCTCTGTGTCAAGGAGAGCCATTACACATAGTCGTCCCTGGCCAGGGCAAGCGAGATTTGCTGGTAGTGTTACCAGTAGTTTCTCAGGGTGTTCTGGGCTACACTCCGACACGACTTGTACCGCTATTAGAGGTCTGACGTTTGCCAACCCCTAGGCCCGACATGCGATACTCTTAGAAGAACAGACCGGACTGTACGAAGATTGTCACGTTCAGGCTCAGTAAGAGTTCGGATGGGTTCATCTCGTCGGTCTTCTTATCGGCATCTGCCTGGGGACCGTTACGTATAGCTAGTACCGCTTGCGGCCTGTGGTTAAACCCACTGCCAGCGTAATGCCGAGCCTTTAGAGTACCATACAGAGGGTTATTCGCCTTTGGGCAAAACTGAATAGAGGTCGCATGGTTTTGCGACGGGGTTCGTTCACATCCGCGCACTTGTGCACGTTTGGTGTTCGGACAGTTAATACTAGCGGGCTTTGGTTTAAGCCAGATCCTAGTATATGTTTTGGGATTGGTTTTGTCTCATTGTATTCGTGTTCCTCGGAACACGGATGCGGGTGTATATGCATAGTTGACAGAGGCAGAGAATTCTCATTAGGGTTATTGACCGTTGACTTTTTCCAAACCCTAATGAGAATGAGAGATATGATTAATGATATTGATTAAGGATTATTGTGCTATGGTTAGGTTGACCATTTGACTATGGTAGACAGTTTGACTTTGGTTGACCATTTGACCCATGTTGACCTTTTGACCATCATCATTTCATTTGCAAGATGCTTTTTGATTCTTGCAAATTGCATTTATTATGAAATGATAATGGTCATTCCAAACTAACCATCACACTTTCCTTAATTATTATTATTATTATTATTATTATTTTCATATGAGAGAATGTTTGCTATGATTCTCTTATTCTCTCTTGCTCTTTCTCTCTCATGTTCTTGAGCTCTCCCTCTTCCTCTAAAAGATTTAATCTTTCATGTGTTGAAAATCAAAAGCTCTTGAGACAAAACTACAAAACATCTCTCTACTCTTTCTAGAGTTCTTTGTCTAGCAAACCAAGCACTCTAGTTACCTCTCGGTTGAGGTAGGAGCTCAAGGTAGAGGCCCTCGAGTGGATCTATCTTCGGCAAAGAGAAGACGACGAGGAGGAGCCGTCTACGCAACTACAAGGAGCTAGCAAGAAGGAGAACCACAACAAGAAGGGAAGGAGTTCAAGACCTAGGTATAACCATTCTACATAGTAGCTTAAACTTGTAGTTTATTTGTTAGTTTTTGTTTAGCAAAGATCCTTCATGGATGGTCCATGTTACCTAGTGAGGAAAATTTTGATTTTTACCTATTCCGCCTCCTCGAAAGAACCGGGACGGGTAACGTGGACCTAACACTTTTGGGTCTTCTTCTTCTTCTTCGAAGACTTTGACGGCTGGGTGCGAGCGCTTTGACTATCACCACCAATTTTTGTAGTTGGGCACGGTTTCGGCATTCCCTCGACGATCTCGGGTTCCAGTGGATTTTTCCACCTGATTGCTGGGCACATTTGGAGATCCTTCAGCATTCTTTTTGTCTTTGCCGGAAGAACAACTTCCTATGGGGCTTCCCTTATGAATGAGCACGATGCCCTCGGCACGTCCACTTTTTTAGGGGTGTGAGGTTGTGGCGGGTTCACCTTCCAGTTTTCGGATAATGCGAACTTGCCTTGTTGGTATTGGTCTTAAATCCAGCCTTTGAAGATGAAGCAATCTTCGATTGGATGGCTTACTGCTTGGTGGTAAGGGCAGTAATTAGGATTGCTGACATCATCTGGCTGCGACGGACGTTTTGGATCCGGCAAATTTATGAGCCTGTTGCGCACTGCCAACTTGAACAGCCTCCTCGTTTTATCCTGGGGAAATGAGTAAGGACGTCCGAGTCTTTTCTCGAGGGATGAGCGTGGACGCATGTTGTTTTGGCGAACAACCTGCTTTAAGTTGCTCGGCTGTTGTTGAGTAGTGGTAACGAAAGTTGCTTTTCCTTTCCCCTTTTCATTCCGAGGATCAGTCTTTGAAGGAGATAGTCTATGACCCATCTGGTCCATTTGGTCCAGTTTGTCGATCAAGGCTTAGAACATGGTTGGCTTGAAGAACATCATGAATTGGGAAATAGTTGCTTGAGGGTCAAGAGTACCCACGAACATGCCTACCGCATGCGCTTCTTCGATGCGCTACTCGCATTTCGACCACAAATTTCGCCATCGTATTGCATATTGGACCCATGTTTCTCCAGGCTTCACCCTGGCATTGATCAATGCCATATGGGGTGCGTTCACTAGCACTCGCGAAATGCTGGGTGAATAGTAGCTCCATCTCTGCAAAAGTTTTGACGGAATCGTTGGGAAATTCAGAATACCACTTGAATACTGTCTCCTACAAGCTGCTGACGAATTGGCGAAGTAACAATTTATCATCGCCCCCGGTGTTGCCGCAAAAAGCCCTGAACTGAGCGACATGTTGATGGGGATTGCCTGTCCTCTTGTACACATGGAATTTGGGGATCGTATATCCCGGCGGGTAACTTATTTGATCATACCAGCCCAGATAGGGTCGCCCAGTTATAACAACCTGGCCGG